>MOWL01000026.1:0-649112 GCA_002110485.1 Emergomyces orientalis | reverse complement strand
TTTATTATTATATTATACACCACTTAATCTCAGGGATATGTGGGAAACTATCTATTTTATCTAACAAGGAAAACCATGCAATAAGAGAGCTTACTGCTGGATTAAAAATCTCATGCACTAATAAATGTATGCAACAGTTTTCTGTGAGGCTTCGGGCTACCGGGACCAGCAACTGCTGTCCTCAAGAAAGAGAGAGAATGGGATGAGAAAAGAAAAATTAAAAATAAAGAAAATTACACTGAGCATTTTTTGAAAATCCCGCGTGTGAGTGAGTGAGTGAAGACACCAACTGCGCTCTGAAGCATAGAGAGTCATGTCTTTAGCATGAAATGAGCGTGGGGATGTGCCATGAGCACTGATTTTGTGTGGTAAGCGCGCTTTCAGCGGTTTCAGCATGGTGTTTATTGAGGTCTGCGTATGCTTGATTGAGATGTGATAGATTGCTGCTCCTCTGTCTGATAGACACTCAGTGTCTTTGTCAGTGAGAACTGTGGTAGAATTCCCTGCTTGATTCACCATTTTGTTAGACAGTGTAGCCCTTCTTTGGTGTTCAATAGCCATTTCTTGTCGATTCTGCCTCATGCAGCAGACTCCCGCGACTGTGCTGGAATCTATCACAGTGAACTATCACATGCATCACTGTTTCATTTGAATAGCCACATTCACATGCTGGTGATGGGAAATCCGGTACTCGTCTTTTATGTAGAAAGGCTGCCAGCCCTGTTTTCCCTGATCTTAGTTGAATTATCAGCGAGCTTCTGGCCTTGCTTAGGCCCTTGTGCCATTTCAGAATGCTTTTGTCTGGGATCAATCAAAGAGTTCACATCAGAAAAATGCTCTAGCTCTTCATTACTTTCTTCATCTACTCAGGATTTCTTTTCGCACCCATTCATCATGTGAGAAGTGCTGTGTTGCTGCTGAATTTGTGCTTTGAGCAGTCTCTTGCTTGCTCTTTTCCACCCAAAGCTTCTCCCAATTTTCAGACAGACTGTCTGGATGAATCACCTTCTCAATGAGTCTTCTGTGCACTGTGTCTCTTCACCTGAGTTTGACTCTCACTGCTGTGCATGCCTCTTCAATTTGTGTTGCCATTCCAGAGGCCTTCAGTCGTTTTGTGGCGCGCGCCACAACTCCATCAAGATAGATGTCCAGGGTGGTGTGTATGTCTCTGCTTCCAGTGTGGATATTGGTGTTGCTCTGTATGCTCCAGCTACTATTCTCAGGCATTCATTCTGTGTTCTGATTAGGCCCTCTGTGCGCTGTTTATTGCGCATGCGTCCTTCGCGCTTGATGCGCGGTTGATGCCATGCCAGTGCGCTGTAAGCTATAGCTGGCCGTATGACCATGTTGTATATTGTTCTAGCTTGATGTAGGGGACTCCCCAGGTGGCCTGTGTTGTCTGTGATAGTGCCTTTATCTGTGACTTCATTTTTCCTGCTATAGCATCCATGTGACCTTTTCATTGAAGCTTGGAATCCAGCCATACTCCTAGAACTCTCATCACCTTCTGTGACTTGATAACTTGCTGAGGCAGTCTCAGAGAGTGATTCAAGTTGAATCAAGTTCGGGCTCTAGTGAAGTGCATCAACTCATACTTCTGCAGAGCAAAAATAGCTTCATGTCTTCCTGCCCATTCTTCACATTCTGCGTGCACCCGTGTGAGCTGCGCGCAATTTGCTTCAGTTGATGGCCCGTATGCTATTATATTGACATCATCCACAAATCCTATGCAGCTCACTGGTCTATTCAAGGGTGAGCATATCCGGAGCAGTTCCTCATTGTAAAATAGAAAGAGAATGGGGGAGAGAGGTGATCCTTGTGGTATTCCAGCTGGAATATTGAAGGCCTCAGTTTCCTGTTCTTCAAATGTGAGCGTGGATCGTCTATCTGACATAAATGAGTGTATCCACCCTGTCAGCTGTCTTGGTAGGCCCTTCATGCGAAGAATGTGTGTGAGTCGGTCTTTGAGCACTCTATCATAAGCTTCTGAGATGTCCAATGATAGAACTGTGACCACTGTGTCTGACTCCTCCCATGCTGTTCTAATTTGTGCTAGCAGTAGTGATACTGCTGTTTCGGTTGATCTGGCCCGCCTAGCACCATCTGTTGAGATGGCAGTAGATTGAGTGTTTCCGCTAGCCATCTGAGTTCCTGCGCGGTGGCTGATTCTATTATTTTTCCCATTGTATCCAGTAGAGCAATGGGCCTCCATGCCTCTGCCTTTGATAATCCCCTTTTCCTGGTTTTTTCAGTACCACTGTTCGAGCGGTCTTGAATATCTCCAGGTAGTGTTCCCATTCCCAGCATGCCAGTGTGAGCTCTGTCATAGCCTTTGTGAAGCTTGGTCCCAGCATTTTCAGAAATTCATTGGAGACTCCATTGATACCTGGTGCTTTGTTTGCTTGGTAGATGTGCTATGAGCGCGGCCATTTTCTCCTCTGTGATGCTTATTGTCTCTGTTGTTTCCAGTGGGTGGTTCCGCCTCCTCCATGTCCCTGTTGTCACTGACTAGTGGCAGGGGGAAGAACCTTTGTCTCAGAATCTTGGCTTTATCATCAAAGGAAATTGACTGGTGGTAGATTTTCTCTGCCTTCTACTATTAATGCTGGAATTCTTGGAGGTTGTGCATGCTCATTGCTGCTTTGACACCCCCATTTGGCCATCTTCCATAGTAGCTTGGGCTTGGACTCTGTGCTGTGCATTAGTTCTCTGAAACTGTTTGTTTTAGCCAGTTTAACCTCTCTGTTTCTCAGGGCTCGAGCTTTAATTATATCTGCTGCAGAGATGTTTCTGTCTTTCTTGGCTTTTTTATATTGATTGACTGTCTCTGCTACTCGAGGGGACCACCATGACCAGCTGTGTTGACTGTAGTTTGAGACTTTGGCATGTTTTGCTGCTAGATCTTCCACAAAATTTGACAAGATATCTTGCATAGCTGTTTATCTGATCTTTTGAAGTCCAGTGCCCCTGGGCTTCTCAGTGTCTGGCAGTCCTGCGCTATCTGTTCCAGGCAGGAGTGATGCCAAGTGCGTCTTTTTCTGCTGCTATATATGCTTTTAGCTCAGAGTAGTTGCAATTGGCATGTGATCTGATGCCATATTTGCTTCATGTTCTAGCTGCAGCTTGATCATTTGACTGTGTAGACCAGCAGACAAAAAGATTAGATTCACTGTGGTGCCCTGACTTTCTCTATCTTGCAGGTGATCGTGCCTTCTGGAGTTGCTAGATGTAGATTCAAGACACTGATTTGAGCATTGAGTTCCCAGGCCATGGCAAAGTTTTTCTCTGACCCTGCTACCTCCCCAGAGAGTGTGATGTACATTAAAGTCTCCAATCACTATAACATCTGCTTGATACGTGTTTATTTGAGTTTCCTGCGCGCCTGATGCTCCTCTGCACTCTCAGTTGTTGCTTGATGCGCATTTTCCTGGTTTATTCGCGCTTCTAGCATTCTATCCGCTTCTTCAACCACGCTTGGAGCTGATGAATGGGTGAGTCTGGTGGCATGATTGTGTAGCTTCCTGGTGTTGACGCGTACATGTTGATGATATTGATAGGCCCACTCTCTGTCAACAGAGTAAGTACCAGTATATGAGTGGATATTGTGCTCACTCTTCAGATCTTGACTGCAATTCTCTTGTTAATTAGAAAGCACACCTTCATGTCCTTCTGCTTCATGCCTGCTTGCCAGAATCCACAGTTGGCTGGACAGTGTGTGCCTGTTTTAGAGTGTTTTTGTATCCAGGGCTCTTGTATTGCAATCACATCATAGTTTAATGCCGTTTCGGGGCTTTGCCAAAAGAGGTCCCATAACCTTGTTTGACTTATGCACATTGTATTGTAAAATGACTAGTCTGTTCTTCATGATTCATTCATGTGATTATTCTGCGAGCTGCTGTTCTGTGTTGATGTCTCCAGTGTTACTGGACCACTTGCTGCTTGAATGAAGCTTGTCATAGCTCCTCATTGTTGTGCTCCTGCTCTTGATACATTCATTGGTCTTCCTGCTCTTTGTGGGGGTTCTATGAAGTCCTCATTCAGAGGCCTGTTCTGTTTGCGTGGAAAGCTAAATCCATCTGCATCTGGTGCTCTTATATTGAAGCGCTTGAAGTGTTCAATCAGTGTCTCTTTAGCACTTTTGGCTTTCAGTCTTCTCTCTGGGCAGTTTGAGTGCCATGCTGCATGACTATCACCACAGTTACTGCACTTGGGGTCTGCTGCCTTCTGCTGCTCCTTTGCAGGCCTTGTCATCATGATCTTTTTGTGCACAGTGACCACAGGTTTCTCTCTTCTGCAGAAGCGAGCTATATGTCCATACTGTTGACACTTGTAGCATCGTGTGACCCTGGCCTCTCTGTGAAATATTTCAACTGTGCAATATTCATTGCTAGAAACGAGTCCATTGTCCACCAGTGCATTGGCCTGGTGAGGTGCAGCAACATTGATGATTATACTGCCATGTGATTTCTGTTGTCTAATCATCATTTTGTCCACCTTGTGTATCAGTGTCTTGCAGTGTAGTGCTGTATTCTGCTTGTAGATGCTCTCAATGGCGTACTCAGAGCTGCTCCAGTCAATGGCTTTCATAGGAGCATCTTTGACTAGTACTGCATACATCTCCGCTTCATGCGCGCTTTGTCTCCCCATTCACGCGTCCAGCTATCATCTGCTGCGAGCTCTGCCTTGATGTCCTGTGTGTCCATCATCAAAATCACGTCTCCGCTTTGGCATGTGCCTTGCTGTCATCACTTTGCTCTTGATTATCTCTTTGAATGGCCTCATTCGCTCGTTTAACAATCATTTCTGGTGTGCGTTCTGTCTCTGCATAGGCATTGCAGCTTTGTTGAGTAATGACTACCTCTCGCAGTGTTCTGGTTGTATGGTTTTAACTGTTGTCTCCCCTCTGACTGCTATTGCTGCCCATGAGAGTGCTCTGTTGAGCTTGTCTCACAATTTCTGCTGTTTTGATGTGTCAATTGCGCGTTTCATTCTCTTCAGAAGCTGTCACACAGTTCCATCTTCACTCCTCACACTGCTTTCAATATCTTCTGTAAATACTCTTTATCTTTGTTATTCACTTTCTCATTCTTCTCTCCCTCTTCAAGGATCACAGCTAGTGTTTGAATTGCTGTTGTTAAGCTGTTTGTCTTTGTTTTTCTGTGTCGCAGAGTTTTTCGTCTCCGGCACGCGTCGAGCCTCGCGCATGCCATCTTCCACCATAACCACCTCCCCCACATCCAATGCCATTATAATGATGTGTAAAGAATGCCTGATGCTCTCTTTCTATTCTTAATAGTGTTTTTCCCGCGTGTTTAATTGTTTTTCAAGTTTTATATGAAAAATTGAAGTGTTTGATTTCTCTTTTCAATTTAAAAAGCTTCTCAAAATTTCTGCTTGAAATAGGCCCCACCTCAAATCAAGATTGTATTCCTGAAATATCGATATGAATTAATACTGAATAGATTTCCTTTTCTATTCAAATTAATCTCATATATTTTACTAGATAGCTCTTAATAAATATAATTTATTAAGTCACACAGATGAGTATGCAAATGAAGAATCAACAGACTAAATCTGTACTATTTTCTTATATAATAATATATATATATTATTATTATTATTATTCTTCCATTATAGATATATGCAGTCCAGGGACTATGATATCTATCTGAGACTCAAAGAGTCTCAGGATTTTTCTAACTTTAAAACTAATTAATATACATTTTTTTCTTCAAACAAATAGCACTTGCAATACTTGAATTCCAGCCCAGAATAGTCAGCAAATTGATTTTTCTTTTTTTTTTATATTTATTTATAAATATTTTTGAAGATTATTTATATTCTCTTTTTTTTTCATATAATTTTCAAGTGATTACAAAGAAAATAAATTAATGATAGACAAAAATAACTCATGACATGAATACAAAGAAAATAAAAGACAGACTCTAACACAAAAGAAATAGTGAGATATTATATAATATCTAGCAGTTTTTATAAAGAATATTTCAGATTCTCATTCATTTATATTTTCATCTTTGAAATAGAATTGATTTCTAGTAGCTATTTGAGTTTTCATTGAGAAAATCAATTAAATATTGAGCTGTCTATTTCAGTTGAAAATAGTAGTTTCATATTCATTTCTCTCAGCTTATATTTATATCTCAGTTCAGCTCTAAGTTCTTGATTTAATGAGCAATTCATTAAAATATGTTCTGGATCTTCAAGAGAGTCACAATATTCACAATTTTCACTTTCAATATCAGATATTCTTTTCAAATAAGATTTGAAATAGTCATGATCTAATTTCAATTGAATGATTGAGGAGAAAAGCTTCTTCTTGCACTTAATAGAGCATGATTTTCATTTAGGTTTAGTTTCAAATCTAAGATAGTGAGGACTTTTTCTTTGTTTTTTCCATATTTTATGCCATTTTTCTAAGCAATTCTCTTTTATCTTTCTTTTAATAAAAGACCATGAAACTATTTTGAACTTACAATATTTAGTTCTGTTCCTTTCTTTGCTGCTTCATCAGCAAGCTCATTTCCATGTATATTTATATGAGCAGGAACCCAGCTCAGATATATCTTTGTCTTATATTTTAATTGAATTCTTTTCAAAGCTGCTTGACTATCTGAAAAAATTCATGCTTCTTTCATATCTTTTCTTTTTGAAGCTTTTATTTCTATCAGTTTAAAAGCTTTCATAATAGCATATAATTCAGCATCAAATACTTCACATTCATTTCCAATATTTCATGAATCTGATGTACTTCCTCATTTAAATGTGGAAGAATTAGATTTTGAACAACTATATCCATGGAAAAAGTCTCTGAATTCATTGATTGATATAGATATTAGTGAATTATCTAAAGAAAATGAGCAAGAAAGACATTTAAAGCAGCTTGAAATTATAAATTATGCTCTGATTATCTATACTGATGAATCAAAAAATGATACTTCAAATAATCTGGGAGCTGGCATAGTATATACAAGAAACAAAGATATATACTTCATCAATTCATGAAATCTGGGTCAAGAAATGGAAGTATTTGATGCAGAAGTATATGCAATAATGCAAGCATTTAAAATGACAATGAGTCAATTGACAAGAAATTCAGATATCAATGAGATATGAATTTATTCAGACAGTCAAGCAGCTTTGAAAAGATTTCAAAAAAACAAGATTCAAGAAAATTAAATACATATTGAAACTGTATATCAATTGATTAAAAGAATAAGAAAATTAAAAGATATACAAATTCATTTGCACTGGGTCCCAGCTCATATGAATATAAAAGGAAATGAACTAGCTGATGAAGCTGCAAAAAAGAGCACAGAAATTGAGTTAGTGAAAAAACAGAAAATATCTTGAACATTTATAAAAAGAAAAGTAAAAGAGAAATGCTTAAAAGATTGAAATTTAAATTGAGAAACTCAAAAACAAAAACTAAGTATCAAATACTTGGTTTTTGAAACAAAACCAAAGTGAAAAGCATGCTCTATTAAATGCAAAAAGAAAATCTTTTCTTCAATAATTCAATTGAAGCTTGATCATGGATACTTTGACTTCTATTTTAAGAAATTTGGAATTGAGAGACCTCAAAACTGTGATATATATAATTATTTGAAAGATTCAGAACATTTATTGATAAATTGCTTAAAAAACTCTGTTATTAGAAATGATTTGAAAAGAAAATATGATATAGATTAAATAAATATGAGATTTCTGTTTCAAACTGAAACAGATATCAAATATTTAATAAATTATATCATAGAAACAGATATTGCAACAAGAAAAAAACAACAACTAGATATATAATAAATATAATTTAAATCAATTTATTATAAATATTCTTTGAGAAATTTTCTATGTTAGTTCATTCTTTTAATTTTCTTTGTATTATCTTCAACTTTGAGTTTATTTTTAAAAAAATGTCTTAGTATTAAATTGTATCATTTTTTATTTTTGAATGTGTCTCTTATTCTGGGCTGGAATTACTGTAATGGCAAGTGACAAGAAGTTACATGTATTTAGATATAGTTTACATGATAAATCCTAGTAATACTAGGTGGGCATCATAATCACTGATTGCATATGCCTTAATGGAAGAAAAAAAAAAAAAAAAAAAATATCAAATCAGCACAGAATTGCACTGTCTGCCAGGGAAGTGTTTGCCAAGTTGGAACATAAAGCTCTATTGGAAGGATAGCATCGTAGCCATATTGCAGGCGGAACGGGGTTTCACCAGTAGATTGCCAAATGGTGACACAATCTGCCCATAGCACAGAATGGAAATGATTAACCCAGCTTCTTCCATCTGCAGCTAGCTTTGAAAGTGCATCGGATATCGGGCGGTGACCGCGTTCGACCATGCCATTAGCCTTCGCATTGTATGGTGAGATGGTTATTTGATTAACATGATATTTAATGATGAGAATCTTAGTTCATTTTTAATTCTTCAGCTCATCATCACACACTAATTTCTGAAAGCAGCTGTGTTGACAAATGATATTCTCATAGATGAATTGCGCCACATTCTCAGCTGTTCCATGAGCGAGAGGGCGGCCTTCCACCCAGCCAGTGAGATTATTATGAGCAATAACAGCACATCACTTGCCTCAGTTCTTCGGAAACTTGACAACATCAATACACCACTTGTCCCATAGATAATTGCGGCTTGTTGGATATAGTGGTTCTTCCAAGCGAGCGCCATCCCTCAGCTGGCACACTGTGCAGCTTTTGCAATAATTCTTGACGGCTTTCCAGATACCTTCCCACCAATATCGCTGCGTGATCTTGTGGTTTGTGGCCTCGCGGCCCTTATGACCAGATTCATCATGCATCCGAGCAACGATATCCTTTTGCTCAGATGAGTTATCAACCACGCGTCTCAGAGGAATTCCCTTGCCTGATCGTCGGAATAGATGTTGACCTTGGACGATATATCGAAGTGCATGCTTGCGCCATTTAGAAAAGACGGAACGTGGTATATCATCCGGCCGCTTCATGGTGGTGAGAAACCTCGCAATTGATTCGCTGCGATCAGAATAATCAGGCGAAAGAACACGCACACCCGATGACTCGGAAGCATCCACGCCGCTGACATCGAAATCAGGAACCGTCAAAGATGCAACACTAATATAGTTGAGTTCTGCATCTATGAAATCATCGATATCTTGATCCTCAGGAACCTCACCCTCAGCAGGAGGTCGACGAGATAGCCCATCTGCAGCAGTATGCTTCCGACCAGGCACATGTCGAACTTCGAAATCAAACATCCGAATCCAGGCAAGCCAGCCAGTAACGAGAGCACCAGGCAGGTCAGTGGCAGATCGATTGAGCTGTGCCACTAGAGTCTTCGCGTCGGTTTCCAGAATAAAGTGAACGCCATACAGGTAATAACGGCATTTCTTTAGCATCTTGAGCACAGCGCGGCATTCTCGCTTTCCTGCATCATATTTTGCTTCGGCGGGGCTCCAGATTCCGCTCTCATATCGGCAAGGGTGTAGCTTTCCATTCAATTTATCCCGTTGGCTGAGCGTTCCACCCCATCCTTCAAGACAGGCATCCGTGGCCATCACGATATCACCGGCATCTTCAGAATAATCAATGCAGCAAAGTGCAGGGGCAGTTGTCAGGGCATTCTTCAAAATTGCCATTGCATTCACTTGTTCAAGACCCCAGGTAAAAGGAATGTTCTTCTTGAATAGAATATAGATAGGTATAGAAATGATAGCGAAATTCGGAATCCATATTCCATAGTAAACGCAAACACCTAAGAAAGCTCGGGCACCCGTGACATCTGTCGGATCCGGCCACTCAACGATTTTGACGATTTTCGCAGCTTCGGGGCGCCTGCCGTCAGCATCCACAACATATCCGACTAGAACCATACCGGAGCAGGCGAATTCTGACTTTCCAACCTGGATACACGTGTCCGCGAGTTCTATGCTGATGAGGGTGGCATCTAAGTTTTGCAGATGCTCCAGGACAAATTTCCGAATACCTGGCATCACTTCTTCATCATTGTAACGCGTCCGCGGGCCTTTCACACCAATATCATCCATAAAATTGTCTGCTTGATGCGGTATGTTCGATCGAAGAATGCGTGCCATGATTCGGCAGAACTGCGCAATAGAATTCGTCGCGCCTTGTGGCAGTGCTGTCTGACGAAGCAACCCGATCGGGGTAAGGAAAGCTGTCATATCTCGGCTGTCTTCGTGTAAAGGAACTTGATCATATCCAGAAAAGAAATCCATCATGCTCGTTATCTTCATTCCCGCGAAATCCTCAGCAAACGCGTCCGCACTAGGTGGAATATACGCATCGCGAATAGTGACAGCGTTCATGTCCATGCACGCGTTGACAATGCGATATTTCCCAGCTTCTTTCTTCTTGACGAGGAACCACTTATTTCGATACGGACCATGGCAATGTTCATAAACTCCAGAATCAACGCGTTCGCGAAGCATATTGATGATTGTAGGGACGAGCTTTCGAGGAATAGGAAATCCTGCCGCTTGCCATGCTTTATGCGGAGCAACGCGAATCTTGACAGGTGGAGAGACTTCTTTTGCAAGCGTTCCGCAATCCTTAAAACTCCACGCGAGGGCTTTTTCTCTTCTAAGCAGAATCTCAATCAAAAGTTCGCGTTCCTGTGGGGTGAGCATCGATCCGATCCGCAGATTCTTGATCCTTTCCTCTGTGAGTCGCGAACCTCGCGGGCAATCGGAGAAACGGGGTGTAATGAAATGATCGTAGGGCGAAGGCGGATCCTGCTCCGGAATCACATTGTCTTTGAACCATTGTTGGCGAATTTCTCTCCACTTATCTGTTCCGCCGGGAATCCCGCCACCTGTAGTTGGCACATCGAGAGGTTGAATCTTATCGGCTTTTCGCTTGTATAATGTCGCAACGACTGGACCGCGCGATCGAGGAGAAGATCGTGAAGAAGCATATAAAGACAAATCATGAAGCTGCACACCACGAACACGGCGTGATTCGGATATTGAATAATTAGAGAAAGGAAAAGATGAATGTGTAGACGGGTAAAATTGTTGATGTAGGATGGCGGGGAAAAACCTGTGAGGTTCTCGGGCGTTTTGGGGCGGCGTTCTCTGATTGGCTGAATCTTTTGGCGGCCCGGGGCCGCCAAAAGTCTGATTGGCTGACGCACCCACACCGCTTTCAAAACACGGCAGAATATTTGCCCCGCTATCCACATCGCGATCGCTGAATCTGATATCATTTCTTTGCCCACCACATTCAACATCGCAAAGATCAATCGGACTCAGCATATCTAGTTTAAAGTCTGCACTTTGCCACGAAGATCATCTAACTTTCGATCTCCATGGTCGCCGGGAGAATAACCAAGAAAAGACACCTGATTCTTCTCATCCTTCGGATCAAAAACGTGAACAAGAACACCGCCTTTGTTATCTGTAGTTCTTGCCAAACGCGTCGCGTTTTCATATGGTCGGCCGAGAATGCAATCATGAGAACCGCGTTCCATGATGAAGAATGTCTGAGGCACCATAACAGATCCAAGGCGAACAGGAACATCCTTGCAGATTCCAATGACACCACTCTGCTGACCCCCAGCTCCAAGAATAGGTTTGACAGCATCCCTTTGAATGATGAGACCGAGATCTAACGCAGTTCTTTCAACAAGACAGTTAATTTCCGCACCTCCATCAAATATCGCCTCAGTTTCCCCCTTTCCAATTCCGACAGTGAACTTGATGTGTCCAACCGAAACGAGATTCCAACGAGGATTATACTCAGCAACAGAAGTGCCAGGTTGAACCAGGGCAACGGTGGCTGCATCATCCCGAATCATATGCTGTTGAACTTCGATGGGAAGATTTTGAAAGAACATGTGCTGGAGTTGGGTGGAGCATGCCATGAGATCTTTAATCTGAATTCCGCCGATTTCTTGGCGCATGATCTTCTCAAATATTCGCCGCGTCGCGATCGCCATATTGTCTTTATTCTTCATTTCTGCAGAAAGCTTTGGCCCTTTGAGTTTCCGAGGCCTGCAGAGAACAGTTTTCTTCTGAATCTGCGGAGCATCTGCCATTTCTGAATCTGGGACAATTCCACCGTCTCCGAGCTTTGGACTTCCGCCCTGAAGCTGTTCATCATGGAGAGGTTGAGAATTATCATCCTCATCATCTTCCTGTGAAGCAGAGATCACATCTTGAGCAAAAGAAACTGATTTCCCATCTGAATACCTGCCATTGCGCCGAGAATGTGTTGTTGGCAGTCTCTTCTCCTTCTCAATTCGTCCGGAAAGCGTTGCTTGATTTTTATTCATAGAAGAGGCCTTATCCTTCTCAGTAGAAGTGGAAGCAGCCATTACACTAACAATCTCCTCCATCTCACTATCGGTCATATCACCTTCCTCAGGGCCACTATCAAATCCAATATCACATATGCTTACGGCATTCACCGATGGCATCGGGGATCCGTCAGGAAATACCCGGATACTACCATCATTCCGAAGTTTATCCGCGGTTGGGACAGTCGGCGGTGCAGCCATTTGCTTCAAAAGTCGTTCAATTGTAACAATATGGGGCTCAAGTCGGTTGACAGCAATCTTCGGGCCTTTTCTCATCACATTACCCTCATAGTATTCTCCAATCATATTCCGATGAATCTTGCCCTGATCGATGAGCCGGCCGATTGCTAAGCAATTTGGAAGCATATGGTTTGAATCTCCGCAACCCCAGCATGACATCGGCGGTCGATCGTATTGAACAAAGCTTCCAGATCGAGATCGAGACGGGCCTCCAGGTCCACGTTGAGTTCCATAGTAAGACACATTTGGCAAATCCAATGCAGGATCACGTCCTCGAGTAAGAAGAACCTTTGGAGCAGTCACATTTTGCTGCATGTTTCCCTGGTTTTGAATGCCAGCGATCGCCAGAGATAACGCGTCCATTCGGTTGACAAGGTTCTCAAGAATGTTATCACTCGGATTCTGTGTTTTCGCATCCGGAGCAGGCATCGCCGAAGCGGTCGGCACAGGCACATTCAATGTGGGCGGATTAAACACGGGCTGAGCAGACGGCTGCATCGATGGAATAGAGTTGGGGAAAACATCAGGTGCCAGAACTCGTGCAATCTCTTCCTTTGTCTTCTGCATTTGAGACACAGCATCGCAGATCTTCGGCAGTTCCCATCCAGATTGACTAACCTTATCAAATCCAGCAGTGCGGAAAGCTTTTTCACGAATACCTTCTGAAAGTCCTTGAAGAAACCAGATACAAGCAAGAGATTGTTGCAATTCATTCTTGCAAATGAGGGGCATCGCAACTGCGCGGAATTGACGGCAGTAGACGAGGATCTCCTGGCTGGTAGAATGGGTTTTGTTGCACAATGCATGGAGGTAAGATTGATTATACATCTGTTGGTGAGCATCTTCGCGCCAGAAATCGGCAAGCAACTGCTTTTTAACCATTTCCCATGTCTTATGATCCAAGACAAGCTGATCGATATGGCCCTGCAGTTCCATGGTACAATAGTTCCGTAATACCGCCAGAGCATCGATTCCTGCAACGAAATGCAAGGTGCACATTGCCTCATATCGATCAACAAAAGCAGTAATGTTTCTCCCATCAAAGAATGGGGCTCCAGGTGCTCCAGGAATCGGCATCGGCATGACAAGACGTTGATATGGCAGTCCACTATTGGGAGTCGGCTGACCGGACGAGGTAGTAGTGGGTGTAGTCATCTTTTCTTTGCTAGCTTCTGTCTTCTCTTTGCTAACTTCTATTTTCGGGGGCGCTGCAGAGACCTTTCCTGACTGAGTTTGACGATGGGCAATAGAATCCGACCGAGAATGCTTGGAAGACATATATTGAGAAAGAAAGGAACGCACAAAAGACTTCTGTTCACATAAGAGAAAGAGTTCAACAATACTATCAATATCAATATCCTTTTTATATTCAAATCTCAAATCCTCAAGAAAGAGAAGGAATTTCAACATCCACTTTAGATCTTTTTGCTGAAGGTCTTTTTTCTTATCACTTTTCTCAACATTTCTCTCTTCTTTCATTTGTTGAATAGGGGTATGGGTATTCAAATTGAGCTTATCAGTGGGGCGTTCGCTCGCATCCTTCATTATCCACTGTCGATATCGGCCATATCGGCCAATCAGAGGCTTCCACAAATGAACACTATTGAAAAGAATGCTCAACAAAAGCAGAAAAGACAAAATGTTGAGAGAAATCATATCAGTCGTAGCTACCGCCTGCCCATCCATTTTGAATTGCCTTCCCAGGGACGCCAATGAAGTGGAATAAGGGGTTGTGCGCTTTTGGCGGCACGTGGGCAGGAGCAGCGGGATCGTAAGGAGGTTGGTAAGTTCGCCGTGTATACAATATTCTATTCAACGAGCTATCCAAATAGCAATACAAAAGAACACGTAGGAGATTCAAATATAGAAGAAGAACAAGCAATCAATCACATATCAAATCACACAATCAAAAAGGAGCAATCTCACTGCTCTGCGTACAATCAATCTTCGCCGAATCCACACGTGTGTCAAAGGATAATGGGAATATGAGGCAGCCATGCCAAACAAATATATGAGGCGGTCTCGGCGAAAAGTAATACCACGCCGAGATTCCCCACCACAATACTCATTCTTCATTAATTGAGAGAATAATTCAAGTAATTCATTTTTCAAAGAATGAAAGATTTTTTGAATGATTAAATGATTTATAGTATCAGATTCTGCAGCTGTTTTTGTAGAGCTTGTAAAAATAGCAGTTTCAAGTTCATTTCTAGATAGATCTGGTCAAGCTCATCTTGAATCTTCAATATATTCATTTATTGAATTATATTGTTCAGATTGAGATGGTTTTGAAATAGAACTTTCATAAAAGCCTGACATTTTTGTTCAAAAGAATGAGCATTATTATTATTATATTATACACCACTTAATCTCAGGGATATGTGGGAAACTATCTATTTTATCTAACAAGGAAAACCATGCAATAAGAGAGCTTACTGCTGGATTAAAAACCTCATGCACTAATAAATGTATGTAACAGTTTCTGTGAGGCTTAGGGCTACCGGGGACCAGCAACTGCTGTCCTCAAGAAGAGAAGAGAATGGGATGAGAAAAGAAAAATTAAAAATAAAGAAAAATTACACTGAGCATTTTTGAAAATGCGCCCGCGTGTGAGTAAGTGAGTGAAAGACACCAACTGCGCTCTGAAGCATAGAGAGTCGTGTCTTTAGCATGAAATGAGCGTGGGGATGTGCCATGAGCACTGATTTTGTGTGGTAAGCGCGCTTTCAGCGGTTTCAGCATGGTGTTTATTGAGGTCTGCGTATGCTTGATTGAGATGTGATAGATTGCTGCTCCTCTGTCTGATAGACACTCAGTGTCTTTGCCAGTGAGAACTGTGGTAGAATTCCCTGCTTGATCCACCATTTTGTTAGACAGTGTAGCCCTTCTTTGGTGTTCAATAGCCATTTCTTGTCGATTCTGCCCTCATGCAGCAGACTCCCGCGACTGTGCTGAAATCTATCACAGTGAACTATCACATGCATCACTGTTTCATTTGAATAGCCACATTCACATGCTGGTGATGGGAAATCCGGTACTCGTCTTTTATGTAGAAAGGCTGCCAGCCCTGTTTTCCCTGATCTTAGTTGAATTATCAGCAAGCTTCTGACCTTGCTTAGGCCCTTGTGCCATTTCAGAATGCTTTTGTTCAGGGGTCGATCAAAGAGTTCACACCAGGAAGGTGCTCTAGCTCTTCATTGTTTTCTTCATCTACTCAGGATTTCTTTTCGCACCCATTCATCATGTGAGAAGTGCTGTGTTGCTGCTGAATTTGTGCTTTAAGCAGTCTCTTGCTTGCTCTTTTTCACTCAAAGCTTCTCCCAATTTTCAGGCAGACTGTCTGAATGAATCACCTTCTCAATGGGTCTTCTGTGCACTGCGCCTCTTCATCTGAGTTTGACTCTCACTGCTGTGCATGCCTCTTCAATTTGTGTTGCCATTCCAGAGGCCTTCAGTCGTTTTGTGGCGCGCGCCACAACTCCATCAAGATAGATGTTCAGGGGTGGTGTGTATGTCTCTGCTTCCAGTGTGGATATTGGTGTTGCTCTGTATGCTTCAGCTACTATTCTCAGGCATTCATTCTGTGTTCTGATTAGGCCCTCTGTGCGCTGTTTATTGCGCATGCGTCCTTCGCGCTTGATGCGCGGTTGATGCCATGCCAGTGCGCTGTAAGCTATAGCTGGCTGTATGACCATGTTGTATATTGTTCTAGCTTGATGTAGGGGGACTCCCCAGGTGGCCTGTGTTGTCTGTGATAGTGCCTTTATCTGTGACTTCATTTTTCCTGCTATAGCATCCATGTGACCTTTCCATTGAAGCTTGGAATCCAGCCATACTCCTAGAACTCTCATCACCTTCTGTGGCTTGATAACTTGCTGAGGCAGTCTCAGAGAGTGATTCAAGTTGAATCGAGTTCGGGCTCTAGTGAAGTGCATCAACTCATACTTCTGCGAAGCAAAAATAGCTCCATGTCTTCCTGCCCATTCTTCACATTCTGCGTGCACCCGTGTGAGCTGCGCGCAATTTGCTTCAGTTGATGGCCCGTATGCTATTATATTGACATCATCCACAAATCCTATGCAGCTCACTGGTCTATTCAAGGGTGAGCATATCCGGAGCAGTTCCTCATTGTAAAATAGAAAGAGAATGGGGGAGAGAGGTGATCCTTGTGGTATCCCAGCTGGAATATTGAAGGCCTCAGTTTCCTGTTCTTCAAATGTGAGCGTGGATTGTCTATCTGACATAAATGAGTGTATCCACCCTGTCAGCTGTCTTGGTAGGCCCTTCATGCGAAGAATGTGTGTGAGTCGGTCTTTGAGCACTCTATCATAAGCTCCTGAGATGTCCAATGATAGAACTGTGGCCACTGTGTCTGACTCCTCCCATGCTGTTCTAATTTGTGCTAGCAGTAGTGATACTGCTGTTTCGGTTGATCTGGCCCGCCTAGCACCCATCTGTTGAGATGGCAGTAGATTGAGTGTTTCCGCTAGCCGTCTGAGTTCCTGCGCGGTGGCTGATTCTATTATTTTTCCCATTGTATCCAGTAGGGCAATGGGCCTCCATGCCTCTGCCTTTTGATAATCCCCTTTTCCTGGTTTTTTCAGTACCACTGTTCGAGCGGTCTTGAATATCTCCAGGTAGTGTTCCCATTCCCAGCATGCCAGTGTGAGCTCTGTCATAGCCTTTGTGAAGCTTGGTCCCAGCATTTTCAGAAATTCATTGGAGACTCCATTGATACCTGGTGCTTTGTTGCTTGGTAGATGTGCTATGAGCGCGGCCATTTTCTCCTCTGTGATGCTTATTGTCTCTGTTGTTTCCAGTGGGTGTTCCGCCTCCTCCATGTCCCTGTTGTCACTGACTAGTGGCAGGGGGAAGAACCTTTGTCTCAGAATCTTGGCTTTATCATCAAAGGAATTGACTGGTGGTAGATTTTCTCTGCCTTCTACTATTAATGCTGGAATTCTTGGAGGTTGTGCATGCTCATTGCTGCTTTGACACCCCCATTTGGCCATCTTCCATAGTAGCTTGGGCTTGGACTCTGTGCTGTGCATTAGTTCTCTGAAACTGTTTGTTTTAGCCAGTTTAACCTCTCTGTTTCTCAGGGCTCGAGCTTTAATTATATCTGCTGCAGAGATGTTTCTGTCTTTCTTGGCTTTTTTATATTGATTGACTGTCTCTGCTACTCGAGGGGACCACCATGACCAGCTGTGTTGACTGTAGTTTGAGACTTTGGCATGTTTTGCTGCTAGATCTTCCACAAATTTGACAAGATATCTTGCATAGCTGTTTATCTGATCTTTTGAAGTCAGTGCCCCTGGGCTTCTCAGTGTCTGGCAGTCCTGCGCTATCTGTTCCAGGCAGGAGTGATGCCAAGTGCGTCTTTTTCTGCTGCTATATAATGCTTTTAGCTCAAGAGTAGTTGCAATTGGCATGTGATCTGATGCCATATTTGCTTCATGTTCTAGCTTGCAGCTGATCATTTGACTGTGTAGACCAGCAGACAAAAAGATTAGATTCACTGTGGTGCCCTGACTTTCTCTATCTTGCCAGGTGATCGTGCCTTCTGGAGTTGCTAGATGTAGATTCAAGACACTGATTTGAGCATTGAGTTCCCAGGCCATGGCAAAGTTTTCTCTGACCCTGCTACCTCCCCAGAGAGTGTGATGTACATTAAAGTCTCCAATCACTATAACATCTGCTTGATACGTGTTTATTTGAGTTTCCTGCGCGCCTGATGCTCCCTCTGCACTCTCAGTTGTTGCTTGATGCGCATTTTCCTGGTTTATTCGCGCTTCTAGCATTCTATCCGCTTCTTCAACCACCGCTTGGAGCTGATGAATGGGTGAGTCTGGTGGCATGATTGTGTAGCTTCCTGGTGGTGACGCGTACATGTTGATGATATTGATAGGCCCACTCTCTGTCAACAGAGTAAGTACCAGTATATGAGTGGATATTGTGCTCACTCTTCAGATCTTGACTGCAATTCTCTTGTTAATTAGAAAGCACACCTTCATGTCCTTCTGCTTCATGCCTGCTTGCCAGAATCCACAGTTGGCTGGACAGTGTGTGCCTGTTTTAGAGTGTTTTTGTATCCAGGGCTCTTGTATTGCAATCACATCATAGTTTAATGCCGTTTCGGGCTTTGCCAAAAGAGGTCCCATAACCTTGTTTGACTTATGCACATTGTATTGTAAAATGACTAGTCTGTTCTTCATGATTCATTCATGTGATTATTCTGCGAGCTGCTGTTCTGTGTTGATGTCTCCAGTGTTACTGGACCACTTGCTGCTTGAATGAAGCTTGTCATAGCTCCTCATTGTTGTGCTCCTGCTCTTGATACATTCATTGGTCTTCCTGCTCTTTGTGGGGGTTCTATGAAGTCCTCATTCAGAGGCCTGTTCTGTTTGCGTGGAAAGCTAAATCCATCTGCATCTGGTGCTCTTATATTGAAGCGCTTGAAGTGTTCAATCAGTGTCTCTTTAGCACTTTTGGCTTTCAGTCTTCTCTCTGGGCAGTTTGAGTGCCATGCTGCATGACTATCACCACAGTTACTGCACTTGGGTCTGCTGCCTTCTGCTGCTCCTTTGCAGGCCTTGTCATCATGATCTTTTTGTGCACAGTGACCACAGGTTTCCTCTCTTCTGCAGAAGCGAGCTATATGTCCATACTGTTGACACTTGTAGCATCGTGTGACCCTGGCCTCTCTGTGAAATATTTCAACTGTGCAATATTCATTGCCTAGAACGAGTCCATTGTCCACCAGTGCATTGGCCTGGTGAGGTGCAGCAACATTGATGATTATACTGCCATGTGATTTCTGTTGTCTAATCATCATTTTGTCCACCTTGTGTATCAGTGTCTTGCAGTGTAGTGCTGTATTCTGCTTGTAGATGCTCTCAATGGCGTACTCAGAGCTGCTCCAGTCAATGGCTTTCATAGGAGCATCTTTGACTAGTACTGCATACATCTCCCGCTTCATGCGCGCTTTGTCTCCCCATTCACGCGTCCAGCTATCATCTGCTGCGAGCTCTGCCTTGATGTCCTGTGTGTCCATCATCAAAATCACGTCTCCGCTTGGCATGTGCCTTGCTGTCATCACTTTGCTCTTGATTATCTCTTTGATGGCCTCATTCGCTCGTTTAACAATCATTTCTGGTGTGCGTTCTGTCTCTGGCATAGCATTGCAGCTTTGTTGAGTAATGACTACCTCTCGCAGTGTTCTGGTTGGTATGGTTTTAACTGTTGTCTCCCCTCTGACTGCTATTGCTGCCCATGAGAGTGCTCTGTTGAGCTTGTCTCACAATTTCTGCTGTTTTGATGTGTCAATTGCGCGTTTCATTCTCTTCAGAAGCTGGTCACACAGTTCCATCTTCACTCCTCACACTGCTTTCAATATCTTCTGTAAATACTCTTTATCTTTGTTATTCACTTTCTCATTCTTCTCTCCCTCTTCAAGGATCACAGCTAGTGTTTGAATTGCTGTTGTTAAGCTGTTTGTCTTTGTTTTCTGTGTCGCAGAGTTTTTCGTCTCCGGCACGCGTCGAGCCTCGCGCATGCCATCTTCCACCATAACCACCTCCCCCACATCCAATGCCATTATAATGATGTGTAAAGAATGCCTGATGCTCTCTTTCTATTCTTAATAGTGTTTTTTCCCGCGTGTTTAATTGTTTTTCAAGTTTTATATGAAAAATTGAAGTGTTTGATTTCTCTTTTTCAATTTAAAAAGCTTCTCAAAATTTCTGCTTGAAATAGGCCCCACCTCAAATCAAGATTGTATTCCTGAAATATCGATATGAATTAATACTGAATAGATTTCCTTTTCTATTCAAATTAATCTCATATATTTTACTAGATAGCTCTTAATAAATATAATTTATTAAGTCACACAGATGAGTATGCAAATGAAGAATCAACAGACTAAATCTGTACTATTTTCTTATATAATAATATATATATATTATTATTATTATTATTCTTCCATTATAGATATATGCAGTCAGGGACTATGATATCTATCTGAGACTCAAAGAGTCTCAGGATTTTTCTAACTTTAAAACTAATTAATATACATTTTTTCTTCAAACAAATAGCACTTGCAATACTTGAATTCCAGCCCAGAATAGTCAGCAAATTGATTTTTCTTTTTTTTTTATATTTATTTATAAATATTTTTGAAGATTATTTATATTCTCTTTTTTTCATATAATTTTCAAGTGATTACAAAGAAAATAAATTAATGATAGACAAAATAACTCATGACATGAATACAAAGGAAATAAAAGACAGACTCTAACACAAAAAGAATTAGTGAGATATTATATAATATCTAGCAGTTTTTATAAAGAATATTTCAGATTCTCATTCATTTATATTTTCATCTTTGAAATAGAATTGATTTCTAGTAGCTATTTGAGTTTCATTGAGAAAATCAATTAAATATTGGCTGCCTATTTCAGTTGAAAATAGTAGTTTCATATTCATTTCTCTCAGCTTATATTTATATCTCAGTTCAGCTCTAAGTTCTTGATTTAATGAGCAATTCATTAAGATATGTTCTGGGGCTTCAAGAGAGTCACAATATTCACAATTTTCACTTTCAATATCAGATATTCTTTTCAAATAAGATTTGAAATAGCCATGAAAAGCAGTGATAGCTTGAATGAGAAATTATAAATTGTTACTCTATATCAAAATTTGACTCTTGTAATAGAATGAAGTCAGTTTGCTCTTCAAAGCTTATCTGTAAGCATGAATAGATAGCATCTTTATTTCTATCAATATTGTTTTGAATAAAAGTTATTTTTGAAGTATTTTTGATAGTTTTTTTCTTCTTTTTATTATTATTTTGTGTAGTAAACATGTACAAAAGAAATAAATTGAAGCTGTGTTTCTTTTTTATTCTGAATCAGGTAATAGATTATATCTATTATCTGTATTCAGAGCTGGAACTTCTACTGCTTTCATTGAAATGAGATTTTCTTTATCTTTTCTCATTTTTATAGATGTAACAAGATTTAAGATCTGTCTATTTTTTGAAAAAGAATTTAACTCAGAAGAAATAGACATTTAAGAATTTCTTTTTTTTGTAGTTTTATCTATTTTCTCCGTATTTTGAGTTTCTTTTCTCCATTTCACATCTTTATTGAAAGACTTTTTCTTGAAAATGAAAATACAATCTTTTGAAATAGATGTATACTTTTTATAGCAATTACTGCATTTGATTTCAGTGTGATTGCAGATTTCATCTATTTTTCTACATATGTTGCAAGAATGTTCATTTGTTTTATGATCTAAAGCACAAAACTGATATTTAGAATTTCTTTTACAAGTATTTGCAAAATGTTCATGTTTCTGACAGTTTGAACATTGAATTTGAGATTTAATATTCTCTCTTGAATTTTTGAATTCAAATACTTTTATTTTCAATTCTGTAATTAAAATATACTGTCTTTTTGACTGCTCTATTGTATTTGTAATAATTAAAACTGAAGTATTTTGATTTCTTTGTCTTTACTCATAAGAATTGAGCCAAATTGGGGTTTTTTTCAAAGAAATTGAATTATATATTTCAATTTCTTCTTTCAAATTTATCATGTCTTCTTCATGATCAAAGATTTCAACTGAAATATTATATAGTACAAATTTTTCTCATTTCTCATCTTTTTCACATAAAACTTTAATAGAGAGAGCTTTTTGAACTATCTCTTTTCAGCAGTTTTCATTTTGAATTAAATATTCAGAGCTAAAATCTGGCATAGCAGTAATTACAATTGAATTTTCCAGAAAAGAGATTTCAATTGATAAGATAACTGACTTGAATTCTTCATTTTAAGTTTCAAAATGAAAGTTTTGATTGATTTCATTTCTAAGTTCAAAAATGAACTTAGAATCATTTAGAATAGATTTTTCAAAGATAGTTCTATCACTAACTTTTAAAATCAGTCTCTGTTTTTTTAATTCAAGAAATTTAATCTCTTTTTAAGTTTTTCTTTGTTCTTTTTTCTCAACTAATGAGAAAATTTTTTCTGTTTTTTTCAGCTGTCTTTCTTTTTCAATATTTTGTGAGCTATTGAGAGCTTGAGTATAGGTTTTTGTCTCATTTTCAGTGTTTTCTTTTGAAAAAGATTCAGAAGAGATTTTTTAAGATACAGATTTTTCAGTTTTTTTCAAGACTAGCTTCAGATTTGAAGAAATATTAAGTTTAAACTTAATAATTTCATTCAGCTGTCTTGCTTGTGAATGCAGAATAAGAATAATTTCTTCATTCTCTTCATACATGTAATGTTTTTTGTAGATTTTTCACTTCATCTATTTTATGTCTGTCTATTTCTTCTTTTTTTCTTTTCTTCAAAATCTCAATTTCAGAAACAGTTTCTATGAAATTATTTCTATTTTTGCATGAAGTCATCATGTTCACAGATTGAGATGAGTTATTCATGATTTCTTTGAGTATATTAGATAATTAGTCAAATTAAATAGTATTCTCAGATTTTTGCTATTTTTTCTACTAGAAATAGTATCTAGATTAGATTTTTCAAGAGAATCTAATAAACTGATATTGATTTTTAAAGATAAATCAATTAAATCTTCACAGACTTCTTTCTTGTGCCATAAAATGAAGAGAAAAGAATTGATTTCAATGAATAATAAATTATTCAATTGAAATGACAGTTTTTGAAAGAAAGACTGACAAAATAAATCAATTTTTTGCAGAGAAATTGATAAAAACTATTCAGAAATATTCAATATTCTAAAGTTCTCCTCACATATCAAGTATGCAGCTTGAAGTTAAGATTATTTTCAAAAACTGAATCAATCACTGAAATAAAAAGAAAAAGAATGTGAATTTATGCAAGATTTTCTTGATTTATTTACTCAGAGCTAAATCAAGAAAAACACTCTAACTCTTGCAAATTTTGTCTTTTTCAATTTAAAAAGCTTCTCAAAATTTCTGCTTGAAATAGGCCCCACCTCAAATCAAGATTGTATTCCTGAAATACCAATATGAATTAATACTAAATAGATTTCCTTTTCTATTCAAATTAATCTCATATATTTTACTAGATAGCTCTTAATAAATGTAATTTATTAAGTCACACAGATGAGTATGCAAATGAAGAATCAACAGACTGAATCTGTACTATTTTCTTATATAATAATATATATATACAAGTATGTATATATATTACTTGCAGGGACCAAGCTATTTTTTAAACACTGATATTTCCACTTTTTCTCGTTCGGTTTTGTAGAGAGGGTAGGTTTCGGGGAATTTCTGATTGAAGGGTAGGTCACGTGTGATCTGTGTTGAGGTATTTTTTTGTCACTTTTCTGCCGGGCGAGGTAGGGCGGTACAGGGAAAAGACTTGACACTGGTGCAAAGAAACATGAAAATCAATCAGAGTTTTCACACAGGTTTTGACAATGAATTGTTCAGAAAGAGATGGTCGGAATGAATTCAAAATTAAGTAGATTGTTGTATTCAGTTTGATCTAGCTTCTATCTAATTTCCATGTAGATTGAGCCAGAACTGGTGAAGTTATGTGACAAAATGTCGTTTTCTTCCTTGCTGAGGCTCGCAATCATGTTTTTCTCAATAACTTTGCCAGATCGTGCTCAATTTTAATGAAATTTGAATAGATTGCTTTCTCAATCAAGAGCTTTCAAATGACTGTGTTTTGGTTCTTATTTTCGAAAAATTGAGCTGGGTCGGGGAAATTGGGTTTGTAAATGGTGTATCTTTCTTGAAGAGCTTTATCAGACATTGTGCTATTTTTGAGAATCATTCAATATAGATTCAGTAATAGTTTGCTAGTTCATGAAAAGACTGTACTTCTGTAACATTCTTAGATGCAGATCAATTCATTATAGCTTATATCTTATCTGAATTCATTTGTATTTCTTCTGTAGAGATAACATGTTCTAAGAATTTAACTTCTTTTTTATAGAATTCACATTTCTCTGATTTCAAGAGCAGATGATTCTCTTGTAGTTTTCATAAGACTTTCTTAACCTTTTTAGTATGATCAATTTTGTCCCTGTTAGTGTAGATTAGTATATCATTCAGGTATACTACCACAAATTTGTCCAAATATTTGTATAGTACTTGATTGATCATTGCCTGAAAAGTTGCTGGTGTATTGATCAGTTTGAAAGACATGATCAGATATTCAAATAGTTCAAATCTTGTTCTAAATGTGGTTTTCCATTCTTCATCATTCTTTATTTGTACTAGGCTGTAAGCTCCTCTTAGATTCAAAGCTGTAAATCAGGTAACTTTTTGAAATCTATCTTGTATTTTCTCAATGAGGGGTAGCAGGTATTGATTCTTTATTGTTATGCTGTTCAGTTGTCTGTAATTCATGTATAATTGTAGGCTGCCATCTTTCTTTGGAATGAATATCACCGGGTAACCTGCTGGTGATGTAGATGAGTGTATGAATCCTTTTACTTTATTTTCATTCAAATATTTTCATAATTTGAATAGTTCTTTTTCAGTCATTCTGTATATTACTGAAGAGACAGACTTCTTTTCTTCTTATAATAATATCTCATGGTCCCATTCTCTGTGTTTTGATAGACTTTGTGAAGATTCTTTTTCATTAAATATTTCTTGAAACTCTGAATACTTCTCCAGTATTATTTTGTTCACAGTCTTTATTTAGATTTGTCAGTTCTTTTATCAGTTGATTTTTAGATTTTCTGACTTTCTTTATTACTCAAATCTGCTTATTTGTAGCTTGACTTCTGATCTCTTCTTTGCTGTGACTGCTAGACTTCAGAGCTTCTGATCTCAGAAAATATTCACATCTTGTTAGTCTTAATAATCTCTTCTGCCAGTTAATTTCCAGGTTATGTTTCTGTAATCAAGAATATCTGAGTATCATATCATATTCTTCTGTTCAAGTGATATCCAATATTATTTTTTCTTCATGATCTTCTATTTTCATTGTCATAGAGTGTGTTTTCTGATTAACTTGTTTCAAGCTTGTTTCTTCAAGTTCTTGTAAATGATATTCATTTCTTTTTTATTGTGTATGAATTGTTCTTTTGATCATATATTCTGAGTTCATGAATATCTCACTTGCTTCTGAATCTAGTAGTGTGTGCATGTTTCACTCTTTTAAATCCACTTGAATTCTTAGATGTGATAATTCTTTTGTTGCAGCTAACTGCTGACTCATTCTGCTTTTTCAGAGCACTATTTCTGGAAAGCATGATCATTTTTTGCTGATTTTAGTATTTCTTTGAGATTCTCTGATGCTTCATCTTCTATTATTTCATATAAGATTTTGATGTTGCTGACATCTTTTTATCAATTCACAGCTTCTTTTTTTTATTGAATTAATCTGATAATCTCTCTTCATGAGTCTGGGTTTGCTCTGTGATATCTTGTGTTATAGCATTTTTTCAATTCCTGTTTTTCAACTTTATGTCAGTGAATTCTTTCTTTCTCTGACCACTGAGTTGATTCTGTTGGGTATCACTGAGTTCTTTGCTTGTGATAAGTATGGTACAGTTCTGAACATCTGTGAGTGATACAGTATATTCATACTATTTCTTGATGATCTTCATGATCTTTGTCTAGCCTTGAGTCACCTTGTAATCATTGCAGTATGAATGTTGATTCAAATGAACTTCATCACTGTGAATCTTCTTCTTTTCATAAGACTCTAGAGTAGTACTTTTCTTTTATTTTCTCTTCTCTGTGAATCTCACAGTTGTCTTTTCAGCACAATAATCATATTATTTCTGAGTATTTATGATTATTCTTTTTTGATTTTGCTTCTTGTAGTTCATTGTAATTGTAATTCTTGAACTGTTGAATCTGATGTTCTATTTCTGCATATTGTTCTCAAAGCATTGTAATGATTATTTGTCTATCAGAATCAGTTAATTGTTGTTCAAATTCTGTTATAAGATTCTTGTCATCATCACTGTCTGTAAGAGGTTCGTTGGTGTCACTGTTGTATACCAGAATGAAAGTGTGAAGGTGCCTTTTTTTTCTAGAAAAATATTCTGAGTCTTCTTTCTCTTCCAGATGTTCTAAGCAGTCAGTGTCAGTGCAGAAAGATCAATATATTTTTGAATATTCTGAATGCATCACATCTTTCATATCTTGTGAGTCTTGTAATTCTTCTTCATCATTCTTCACACAAGTTAGACAGTCTGTTATCTTGCAGTCGTAAAATGTTCCATGATAAGAATGGTTAGCATCAGTTTGCTGCCATTCAATGTCATTCTGTTGAGCCTGCAAGTGGTAATCACAGTTACACCTGAACATCATATATTCCCTGTGACAGGGGTGATCTTTTTCAGCCATTTCCTTGTTCATTTATTTGGCATGATAGTCACATTCCATATACATGAGTTTGAATGTGAATGATTTGTCTGTTCTGAGCTGTTGATATCATTCTTCACATTTCTTTCAAGTTCATTGTTCATGATCAGTTCAGAAGTTCTCTGTGACTTATCACACATGTTTCTTGTGATGTTCATGTTCTTGTATAAGAAATTCCACACAATTTTTTCATTCTTGTTCTGTTAAGATTAACTCTCAATTCTAGCTGTGTTGAGCAGAAGTGTTCTGAACCACGATGAAGAATATTGAGTGAGGCATGACAATAATAGGATTGGACTTGGGCAGCACGTGCACCTTAGATATCTCTTACATCAATTAAAGCAGTGCCTGCATATTGTGATATCATTGCGCAGTAACCCAGGGCTCGTCTTCGATAGCATCTACTCATCGCGAGCCGAGCTAACTGAATCACCTGGCCACTTGGGAGAATCATCATGATCCTGGCCATATTTAACTTAACTTAGTGAAATTAATAGATTTCTTCGTCAAGGAGCTACCTTTCTAAATTTGTTCCACAACATCTACTTTCGTTGAGGCTGTTGCATGAAACGCGCTTCAATCTTGTATAGGACCAACATCCAAAGCATTATCCTAACCACCAATCATCTTACACAAATTTGTGCGGCTACAAATTTATTTCGTTGATCTTGCACTCGCCAAAGCCCTCTCGCCTTGCTTCCAGTATCACGGGCCTGTTACCGATTTTACCTTCTGCCATCAAGAGCTTCTCCAAGCCCATACACCACGACTAGCGGATATACGTCACTCCAGCAGTCACTGCAATAGTGATATAATTATAGTTTGGCTTGCCGTTCTTATTTGACTATTCGAATTATCAGCAAACGCCTAGTCACAACGTAGCACACTGCCAAATAAGTATATAGACACCAGATTTCACATTGTGCTTTTCCCTTACTAATAGCGTGCAGCAGGCTCTTCAGGTAGCCAATCGAGTATGGATAGGTACTGTTGCCGACAAGAATATTTCTGCTATACCGCACGAAACCAGGATTTCTCTTTTGCCGTGACTGGGCTATATGAAAGAACTTCCTGGGGAGGAACGCTTAATAAAATGATTTTCGGTGATTCTGTCGCTTGGATTGTGTTTCTTTTTGCCAGGCCCATCCCTCCTCCACTTTCAACTGTATCCGAGCCTTCTGAGGATTCCCACGAGAAGATTGACTGCTCATTGCGTCTCGGTCCGCGAATTCTTACCCTGCCAGCTGAGCTTCATTACGCGATTTTTAACTTCCTTGATATTCAAGATGTGATGCACCTTGGTCTTACTTGTCAGTACTTCTGGACCATTTCTAGGTTGGTAATTACGAAATATTTCACCAAGTTCTTAGGCGTTTGGGCGGGGGCTGCAGTTACTTGCACTGGCGAGGACAATCGATGGCCATATAGGGAATTTGGCAAAGACGAGCTGGGACTATTCAATTTCGCGAATGGGAAACAGAGGACTATTCTGGCTAAGCAGTCAAATTCTATGAACTTGCTGAAGCCTGAGTTACATTTGAGTTTCCCAGATGGTTTATTGAGGCATGCTCTTGAATTAGTTCAGAAATGCCATTGCCCAGTGGATCTGCTCAAGGTGACTGATCCTGTACCAGCATCTTTCTATCCCACCGATAGGCAGTGGATCCTGCGCAATTTAACGACTCGTCAGTTTGTCACCGCGCGAGCCATCGCACTGAAGCCGGAATATATTCGAGGTCCGTTCATTGACGTATTGGGGTTTGGCGAGGTGATCATTGCTCAGACTTTCTACGCAACTCATGATGTCCACTACCCAGGATACTGCTTTGACCTTCAAGAGGGAACTCGTTGCAAAGGTGTTTGGGCAGGACACGCGCTGGATATCGTACCGTTGGATTCTGTTCACATCGACGGCCTCTGGAAGGACGCAAGCGATAAAGTGGTGTGGCGGATTGCGAGGGTATGCGAGGCTAAATTTGGAGAAGAGTGGCGCGAGAAGTTGATTTCGCGAAAGTGCCGAGCGAGTCTGATGAAGGGCACTTAGACAAATTACCATGCTTCACTATAGGCCGAACTAGGAACTAAGATGCCTTGGCCCTTATCTAGACTCCTATCCGCATTGTGCTTATAAGACTTCACAAATATCTTACAGGGCCAAAGCAGTTTTGCCGGCCCTAGAGGAATACGTAAAGGAGAAACCGAGATGGCTCAACTCACTAATATTCTAATATATTTTGTATAAATACACTAGATATAATTACTCTCAAGATTTGATTGCAATATCTGTAGAAGTGCTCGTTCTATTGGATACCAACTATGAAACTATACTAAGCTGGGGAAAGAAAGGAACCTTTAATGGATATCCAGTTTCGCTAGTGAACGCGTTGGATACAAGCGAGGGTCTTTCTTTCCTGCCTCCTGGGGCTCCTTGGAGGGTTTCCTTCAACACGGGTGTTCTCTTTGAGCAGCGATCCCCGACCGAAGTGTGCGGATGCGTATATCCAGTCCCGCTAGCGTACGTGCTACATACAAGCGAGGATTCTATATTCTGGCCTTTGGTGCCTCTTGGGCGGCAATCCCCAATCAAAGTGCTTTCCTTCGGCAACTCCCGACCCAATGGTAGTTCACATTACTACCGAGAAGTCCCGCCTGTTGAGCCTCCTTTACCGGGGAATTCTTGCTCTTGTGCCCGATTCGTCACACTCAAGATTTGATTTTGGCGATCGCATCATCATATGCCTTGATAACAGGATTATATAAACGCTTCGGGTCTTGCGGGGTGCCAACGATAATTCCTCTGTCCCCGTACGGGAAAAGAATGTCTCGTATAGCTCTGCAAAGCGGTTTGACAAACTCAAACGCTGGAGGAAACTCAGTCAAAATATCCTCAAGCCCATCTGCACCCATATCGGTTCGCTTGATTCTTGCGATTTTTTTATAAGTTCCAGTGTACCACTCCTTCAGCATACTGTCTTTCGGTGCAGAAAATTCATTCGTTAAGATGCGCTCAAATTCACCAGTTTCCGTGTTACCTTGTTTGAGGTTTGCAATTTTTTCATGACTTTCCATGCACCATTTCTTTAGCATATTATCTTCTGGCCAGACATGTAGCTGATATAACTTCTGCAATTGCTTTAATTTTTCCCAGCCGTGACAGGCGCACTGCCAGATAAGCACGTAGAAAAACGACTCAAGATCATGCCGATAGGTATGGTCGATATTAAGCAGCACCTCAATCGCCATGAACTCCATCGTGCCAGTCTGGTGCCGCGCGCCACTTCGCCCGCTCCCAACTTCTTTGGCAAGATCCAAATCGATTAGCATACCCGAGTGACCGTCCGTCTTGCCTGGATCGGTTATTATTATGTTGTTCTCCGAAATATCCCGATGTAGGATGCTCCCATCCAGGTAAAGAGACCGATGCGCCTTTATTGCATCGCGAAGCGCCGTGAGCAGTTCTAAGGGTGACTCGTACTTGTAGATCGGCCGCCCAGCGGGCGAGATCACCAGACAGCGGAGGACGCGGTTGTCGTAGGGTTCCTCGCCATTCCTGTCGAAGAGGCTTGGCTTGTGCGCCGACTGAACGGAGAAAGCTAGTTCATTCTCCTGCTGGGTGTCCCTCGACGGTTGATTGATGGAGCGCGATCGTTTGGATGCCTGCATCCCTTTATCCGGAGATCTGCGTTTCCTGGAAGACGAACTTCGACCTAAGCTACGGAGCTCGGTGAGCGGCTGAGATTGATGAAATGAGGAGGCCGCACTGGGGGGTGCGCTTTTGAAGTCGTGTCGCTTGTCGTCGAAGGTCAGGCCGCAGCGTACGTCGGCGATACTAGTGATGACACTATGGCCAATGATCCTGGCGACCCCTTGGACATTTTTTTGACCCGCTAGCTCGAGGAGTTCCGCCTCCGGCCGCCGCTTGTCCGACACCCACGAGAATTTGGCTACGCCCTCCACTTGTCCATCGTTTGCGAGAAAACATGTTGTCCCGCGACACACGATGGCATGCTGAAAGGAAAGCATTTCACCCAGCCGCAGCACCTTTTCCTCCGAGATCCCAGGCCCTTTGACGGTTATTGATTTGCTGCCGCCTTCATCCCTAGCAATAAAGGTGTCCAGTCCCAGCTCCTCGTCGCTCATCATGGTGTAGCCCACAAGCACCTGAAAGAACCGTCTCGAGTCCGCGTAGGCATCGATGATGCCCGAGCTGTAGAGGCCCGAGCGGTCAAACACCCACGCCTCCATCTTGGTCCCGCAGACGGCGAACGCGTGGACGAACCGCCGGTGTGGGCTGGGCGGCAAAGACCTCGCGCACGTAGCGGCTCATCTGCAGCAGGGTGCCTTTGGTCCTGATCTCCTCCTTGGATTTTTTGAGCTCGCCAACTACCAGGATGTCTCTCCAGTCGTGTTTGTTTTGCGAGGAACTCGCGCCGCTAGCTCTGAGAAGGAGGTCGACTTGCCGTTCCGCTTTCGAACCGGTAAGATCTGCTTTGCTCGCCGTGGAGTAGTAGGTGCCGCGTGATTGTGAGAGAAGATCTTCTTGAAGACGAAGCCACCAGTCGAGGACGTCGTTCTGCGTCGGAGGATCAGGGAACAGGGCCCAGTTACCGTCGCTGTCTGGGCCCAGTACGCGTCGACAGATGGCATCTGCTTTGTCGCTCCAGTCTCCTCCCTCAAAGTACTTCGCAAAGAAGCCCTCGACGCCTCGAAATGTGCAGCCACGTATCTCCTCGAAGATCCTCGGATTCACCAACTCACGCGTCTGCTCGGAGCCTTTCTGTGATGATGAGGTGGATTTGATCGGCGTGCCTAAGGAAGTGGGAGGTATGCTCGCCGGAGGGGTCGCTCGCGAGACGGTGGCTATGAGGTTGAGGACGGCAATCCAGATGTCGACGTCCGGTGCTTTTTTGATAACGAGTTGTGATAGTGAACAGTAGTGTCTGTAGTTAAAGTCGCCCTTCCGGACGCGTGCGAAGAGGGTTGAAAGCTCAGAGGCCACATCTCGATTGCTTGTTTGAAAGTGAAGATTGAAGGCGGCTTTTTCCCCCATCAAAGCAAGGAGCAGTCTTGATATTGCCTCTTGCCAAGTTTGGTCAGGAATGTCGGCGGTTACATCATAAAATGTCAGATCCGATTTGTACGCTTGCTCTGCCTCTTGAAGGGAATCTCGTACACGATCCAGAGAGTTGTTCAGAGGATTCCTTGCGATGATGTCGCAGTTGTTTTGGGAAAGTTCAAACATTTTCCAAAGACAGAGCCTGATCAGGAAACCGGTTGCAGGTTCAGTTTCTTAGATTGATCATAGCTATAACATGTCATTGCTTTTAAACATACCAGGAAACTAATCCTGGCACACAAAATGGTATTTATTATAAAGAATTAGAATATACGGCGTACCAAGGCGCAATAATCACATGACCCTGCAGCACTAGTTGATGGAGGTTGGAAGGTTGGTTGATTGTACTATCTAGCGGGCGCAGCTCTCTCATATAGGAGTGCGGGTCACGTGGTCTACTAAGGGCATCCTGCCAACAATTTCCATCTCACTCACTCTGCCCCAGCCCTAGCCTTCTTTTTTCTCTTCTTTTTCTTCATCTTCGTCTTCTGCCTCTGTGTCTGATTTTTCAAAAGCTTTTTCTCTCACAGCCTCGCCCCCAGCTCAAGAGATTTACATACCCCCCCCAACCACTAGTCACCTGCCTGATATCTCACCTACCCGTTTACCTGCCAAGAGACCACCCGTGTTCCTCAGCTTCATTGACCAATTCATCACCTGTTTTGAAAGCTCTTCTCTCGTCCCCCGAAATTGAACACGCCATCTTTCTAGCAATACATCCCCATACCCACAACCTACAGACACCTTTTTATTTATTCAAATCCCGCTTACTTGTTTGACCCGCGCTGTCACTCGTTTTGAACTCTCTGTTTGCACCATTATCCTCCAACCCTGGCAGAACTGAAAACCCAACAGACCTACATCCACGGTCACACATTCGCCACGCCAACATACATCTCTCGCACACCCTGTTGCTGTTGCTCCCACAACGTACTGCCTCTCCACATCATAACGGCTGTCAGCCTGGCTGCAAGGTGGTATCCGCTTCCAAGCTGGAAAGACATATACTTCACCATCCCCAAACTACTTTCCCCTGCCATTCCTCAGTTGGCTTCAAGCCTGCTCACTTGTCATGGCCGATGCGCTTGCTTCGCAATTGAATAGCACAAAGCTAGGGTGTGTTGCCTATGCACTGTCCGTCCCAAATTTTCCCGTGAAGGTATATTGTATGCATATTACGGGCTTTGGCTGATAAGGAATTTTACAGAGAAAACCACTCAGAGAAATGGAGAGAAAACTTAAAGGCGCCTCCAAAAGACACACGAACTCAAACTGAGGTGAGATATACGTCAGACTGTTTGACTGCAGCCTAGTTTGACCAGAGTATTTTGCTGACGGTGAATGTGGATGCTAGGATGTCACGGCAACTAAAGGTCTGGAGTTCGAGGACTTCTATATTAAGCGGGAATTGATGATGGGAATTTTTGAGGCTGGTTTCGAAAAGCCTTCTCCTATCCAAGAAGAAACTATACCCGTCGCCCTGACCGGGCGGGATATCCTAGCACGCGCGAAAAACGGAACAGGAAAGACTGCTGCCTTTGTTATACCGACTTTAGAACGCACCAACCCCAAAAACTCCAAAACTCAAGCCCTCATCCTCGTCCCCACAAGAGAACTCGCCCTTCAAACATCGCAAGTCTGCAAGACTCTCGGAAAACATCTTGGTATCAATGTCATGGTCACGACCGGAGGAACAGGGCTTCAAGATGATATCATACGACTGAATGAAGCTGTTCACATCATTGTTGGCACACCTGGTAGAATCCTGGATCTTGCTAGTAAAGGCGTGGCAGATTTGTCAGAGTGCTCAACTTTTGTTATGGACGAGGCGGACAAGCTTCTCTCGCCTGAATTCACACCGGTCATTGAACAGCTCTTGTCATTTCATCCCAAAGACCGCCAAGTAATGCTTTTCAGTGCCACATTCCCAATGATCGTCAAGTCGTTCAAGGTAAGACGCCCCTAATACCCTGCTCTTGTTGCTGCTACATCATACCTAACCCTAATTTTTCCTTAATAATAGGACAAACACATGAGAAACCCTTACGAGATCAACCTCATGGACGAACTTACGCTTCGGGGTATCACCCAGTACTATGCGTTTGTTGAAGAAAAACAAAAAGTCCACTGCCTGAATACCCTCTTCTCCAAACTCCAAATCAACCAATCCATCATCTTCTGTAACTCTACAAACCGCGTTGAACTACTCGCTAAGAAAATCACCGAACTCGGATACTCATGCTTCTATTCCCATGCTAAAATGTTGCAACATAACCGAAATCGCGTATTCCATGACTTCCGCAACGGAGTTTGCCGAAACTTGGTTTGCTCAGACCTGTTGACGCGTGGCATCGACATTCAGGCTGTGAATGTCGTGATCAACTTTGATTTCCCCAAAAATGCCGAAACATATCTCCATCGAATAGGTCGTTCGGGTCGATTTGGACACTTGGGTTTAGCTATTAACCTGATCAACTGGGAGGATCGATATAATCTGTACAAGATTGAGCAGGAATTGGGTACCGAAATTCAGCCTATCCCTCAATCTATCGACAAGAAACTCTATGTCTATGACACCCCAGACACCATCCCCCGACCAATTTCCAACGCTCTTACCCAGCAACAACCGCAACAGCAGCAACAACCTTCTGCACCCAACAATCCAGAAGGCCACAATCGCCGGCAAGGCCAGCACCAATATTCTTCCAATAGAGGTCGTGGCTCCTACCGTGGAGGCAGGGGCCAAGGACCCCGGGGTGGCCATGGAGAAAACCACCGCCAGAACGGAACTGCACCGCGACCAAACGCCGCAGCGTCTGCGCCGGCGTCGTAACCCGGCTTTTAGGTGTTTCAGCATCGAGCTTTCCTCTGTGATTCGAGCTGAATTCCTCAATCAAAGTTGATTACTGTTTTCTCATCGACCGTTCACGGCCCTCCGCATTTCAACAACATACCTTTGTTCCATACCTTCCTTATACAATCCCCTCAGATAACCAGCCCCTCGCAATATTTGCATAATTTTCCTCCCAGCGCTCGTAACTCTATAAAGTCATGTTGCTTGGCATGATCGAGATTCCTGTGTTGCACGATTTCATGGTAATGCTGCGGGATATGTATCATATTTTCCTCCCCTTTTATCATCTTTTTCTTTTCTTCCCCTTGAACAATTTTCTGTCTTTTGTTCAGCTTACATGGTGGATTTTACTTGGGTTCCATGCTCTCCTGCTCGGATGGATAAATGTTTCCTTGACACCCATTTGCATTTAGTATCCTGCGATATATTTCACCATTCATGGATGGTTGCAAACGATATTGAGGGTGATATCTTCGGCTAAATCAGTGCAAGATGTAAAGGAGGCGTTTTGGTCTAATGTTTATAGGATGTGGGTGTTACATAATTTTTTTCCGTGGCTTCCAAACAACGATTACCGTCCTCGAATGGGGATTCCCAGTTGCGTTCGGCAGCGTACAGGACGTGCCACCCCCCCGGAGCAAAATAACCAACGAACTATGGAAGTGGGCTTTCTTTTACGAACGATTTCCTTCTCTCCCCAAATTTTGCATCTTGTGCCTTACTTCCATCCCCCTTTCTCACACCATTGCTCCTCGCACTTATATTGCCCGAGAACCAGAACCAGATCTGCTTTGGTCATTAGTACAACTCAGTCAATCACCCTTTCCCCTCACTTTTTTCCCCTGCTAGTGGAACGGTACGCCTTTATTCCCACATCACTCCGCTTGGACGGCTTTCCTACACGCCAAAGCCGCTGTTCTAATTTCGATCAATGCCAGCCATTTGTTACCTCCATTGTCCCCTGAATCCCCACAGAGACACTTGCGAGGACCGACAAAAGCAAATACGCAAAAGAAAGAACGAAAGAAAAACGAGAACATAAAAAAACAACCAAAAACATATAAAAAAGTCAAAAAAAAATAGAATCAGTGGGGAGATAATTAGGTGTGGATACATACCGGGGTATTGATTTGGATTGGGAATACTACTACGCCTTACATCAAGAATGGAGGATGCCCCGATTACAAAACTATTGTGTATGGAACCTGATATGTTGAAGCATCTATATAGGTAGCGAAAAAACAAACAAATGACAAGTCTTGTCTCTCCTCTGCCAAAATATTCCCATTTTTCTTTGTTTGATTAGTAGTAGCAGACACCACTTTCACCCGTTTTGTGCCATGCTGATACTTTTTAACCCGGTAATTTGAGTTTGTCCCGTAACATTACAATTTTACGCCTTTTCCCTCCAAACCTCCCTGTCGTTGAAATTCTGCCGGCGCCAAGCCGTTACTAGCCGAGTGAGCATTCCCCAATACCCAGGTAGAAATAACCGCCCCAAGCGATCCAGATTTATGCGCGCGAACAAAGACACAGACAGCGCTCTACCTCCTACTAAACGGGTCATATTTATTAAATACATACATAGAGATGTCCGCCATGGCGACGTCAGAGAGTGATCAAAGACCAAAGGTACCCACTAATCATCATCCTTTCTCCCTGGCCTCTTGGAATTTTCGGAAATGGCTAACTCGCATCGCGTGCCCTTTGTTTTTTAAAGCCCAGCAGCCTGCGGTCGATTATCGCGGGCTCGACGGCCGGAGCTGTTGAAATTTGTACGTCAGCTAGTTTTCCCCCTATTTCGTTACATTGTAGCTTGATCATTTGAGAGATAGTTTTAATTAAGCTAACCAGAAGTTTCCCCGGCTCTTGAATTATAGCAATTACATATCCTGCCGAATGTACGAGAAAAATATATCTCATTCCGATCTATTTCCTTCCGAAATCCCTTCCCCTCACTCTATACTTCTTACTTCCCGCATTTTCTCAAGAAACGGCTTTAAAGTTGACGATCCTAAACAGTCGCGAAGACAAGAACGCAGCTCAACCGTCGGCTACCAGATTCGAAAAAGCTCCCCTGGCCCCCCTTCGGCAAGGCATGGTATGCGGGGTGCACGACTTTGATAATTGGCAATTCGCTGAAGGCAGGAATCCGTAAGTGCTTTCTTTTCGATTTGATAATTTGAGGAGGTATATATTATACATGTATATATATAAGTGTACAGGTGGGGGAGTCCGTAATCAGGATTATGGGCTAAAATTTCTTTGCTTGGGATTGGACTGGTAGGATTCGTGGCATTTGATTTCTTCAAGTCTATGTTACAAGATGAGAGCGGCAAAATATCCGGACCGCGGACTGTAATTGCCGGGTTTGGTGCTGGGTTTACAGAGTCGCTATTGGCCGTTACGCCGTTTGAGAGTATCAAGACCCAGTTGTACGTTTTTGGCCCCTCTCTTCGCTCCTCTCCCCACCTTATAAACTAACCCAGACCCCCTATTTTCCTACGCGCTACACAGGATTGACGACCGCAAATCTGCCAACCCGCGCATGCGTGGTTTCCTCCACGGCACCAGAGTAATCTTCCGCGAAAGGGGTATACGGGCATTTTTCCAGGGCTTCGTGCCGACAACGGCACGGCAGGCGGCCAACTCTGCCACCCGGTTCGGCAGTTATACAACCATCCGCCAGTTTGCGCAGGGATACGTGGCACCTGGGGAGAAGTTAGGGATTGCGAGTACGTTCGCGATTGGAGGGTTGGCGGGGTTGATTACTGTGTATGTTTCTTCCTTCATTTTCCTATGTTGTATTTTACTTGTGCAGTGAATTGGGAGCTCTTCTTTGAGGGCGCTGGCTAATTTTGGGTGGGAGAAGATATGTGACGCAACCGCTGGATACGATTAAGACTCGGTGAGTTTTCCCCTTTCCCGGTGAAGTGAAAATTGGAGAAGTAATAAGAAGGAGAAGAGGGACTGAGACTGACATATATTTCCAGAATGCAATCCATCGAAGCTCGAAAGAACTATAAAAACAGTTTCGTCTGCGCGACGAGCATCTTCAAAAACGAGGGGGTACTTACATTCTGGTCGGGGGCTCTTCCGCGTCTGGTACGTCTGGTTATGAGCGGCGGTATCGTTTTTACTATGTAAGCTCCCATCTATCCCGTATCTAATCTATTTTCCCCAATGCCTACCCTCTCGATTACATTGAGCAGGGTAATTTGATATTTTTGGGATCGGAATCTATTGTTAACCTTCGTTTGAAACAGGTATGAGAAGACGATGGAGGGATTGGACGTATTGGATCCGGAGAGGAAGTATATTTAGATTTCCTATTCGCCCCTAATTTATTGTTATACTTCCTTCCGGTTAAGTTATATTTTGAAAAGCTGGTTGCATGTAGACTATAGACTCATCCATCATAATTGAAACAAAAAAGGTTAATGTTCAAAAAGCCTCACAAGTAGATAGGCCTGTATACATAATGCTGTTTATCATTTCAAGGCGTATCAAGCATATATCTCCAAAATTCTATCTAGTGCACAGGGAATAATATACAAGCAAAAAAAAATCATAACGTCCCTTTAAGATCTCCACTTCGTTTTAACTGTCTCCTGCGCTAGCCTCATCTGCTCCTCCGCAAACACATTATCAACCTCCTGATCAACAAGCCACCCTTTCACACTATCCATAATCCTCTCAAGGCCATCACCGCCTTCCATGATACTTCCTAGGTTATGCAGCGTCAACCCGCTCCGATGGTCCGTGCATCGGTTCTGCCCAAAATTGTAGGTGCGGATCTTATCACCCCTCCCCATTTTCCCCACACCACCCATTGCCCCCCTCCGCAATTTCACCATCTCCTCCTCTCTCGCCTCACGTCGTTGCTGTGCAATCCTAGCCCTAAGCAGGTGCCACGCTTTGCGCCGATTCTCATGCTGTGACCGCGAATCCTGCATGCCCACCACAATACCCGTGGGTATATGCGTTAGCCGGATCGCGGACTCGGTCTTATTAACGTGCTGCCCACCGGCACCGCCCGCCCGCATCTTCTCCACATTCACCTCCTGTGGGTCAATGTAGTAGTCAGAATTGGGATCGTCGAAATTCAGCTCACTATCCCCTTCCTCCCCATTGCTCGGGAAGGAAGGTAGAATCACTACGCTGACGGCACTGGTGTGCGTCCTGCCTTTACTTTCCGTCGCAGGCACTCTCTGCACGCGATGCACACCCGCCTCTGTCCGAAGCGTTTCATAGCTGCCCGGTGTCTCGATTTCCATTACAGCTTCGATCAATCGATCTTCGGACCCGCCACTCGCACCAGCGTTTTCGCTTTCTTTCTTCAAGAGTGTGACACGCAGGCCACGGTTGGAGCAGAACATAGTATACATGCGGAGGAGCTCATTGGCGAATATGCCGGCTTCTTCCCCGCCAGCACCTGGGCGGAGTTCGAGGAGGCAAGGGAGGTCTGAGAAAGGGTGGCGCGGTATCAGGGCTTGCTTGAGGTTGTTGGAGAGTATGGCGAGGGATGATGTTGTTAATTGGAGGTCTTCTAGGGCGAGGGAGTGGAGTTCGGAGTCTGTAGATGGGTCTTTCAAGAGGGTGTTGAGCTCTGATATGGACTATATAAGATGAGAATATAATTAGCTGGTTTTCATTTGTTTCCACGAATTTTGTTTAGGATATTCGGCCAAATAAGATTCTAACCTCATTCGCCTTTTCCCACTCTTTCAACGCTGTGGCCGTGGTAGCCAGCTCTCCGGCGCGTTTGGCAGTTTTGGGGTCAAAGGCCTCTGCCAATTTTGAGGTGAGGGATGCATGCTCATTGGCGATTGACCGTGCTCGGTTGAGAAGAACAGGGGATATGGAAATTTCTGCCGACTGGACTAGTTTTGCAATTGTTAGTCTGTATGTAAATGAAGCGTATGCATTATTCTGGGGAGGAAGTTGTAAGGTCAGGTTACCAGTGGAATTATACCGGAGCTGTCGAGGCCATTGTTTGCTCTGTGTCACGCGCAAGGACCGTGACAAACATCTAGAGCATATCCACGGCGCATTGAACATACTTAAGGTTGTAGCAACCTAGACTGTCCAACATCCACGGGTACGTATACATATATAGAGGTTTATGTCGGAATCTTGAAGTTTCTCGGCGTTCTTCTTTTTTGATATCCTGTCGGTGTTTCCCGCAGGTTTAGGGTTGGAATCACGTGACTTAAAATATAGCCGAAAATAAAATCCTGGGATAATGATATTCCGGTATTATTACCGTTTTTTGTAAAGGCCAGACTTTGTCCCTTTGCTGATATCGTTAAGGCCATATATATCTAGATCAAGATATCCACTTCAACTTCAAGCTCAAGCTCAACTCTGGCCTCAACTCTCCAGTTTCTCTTTCATACATCGCTTCTTTATATCCTCTTCTTTTCTTTAATCTAAGCGTTTCCATTGTCTTATTATTCGTAATCCATCCACATCTGCAGACCTTACCGCTGCCCTCCAAGAGGTATATTCCGTGGCATATGCTCGTCGCTCTTCGATGATTGTTTTCCACCTCTCACCATGATACTCCGACTGCAGAGTCTGGCTCTTCTCCTTGCTCTCCTTTCCGCTGCCAATGGGCTTCAAACGTCGGATATTCCCCTAGATACGCCGCTTTCGTCTCTCATCTCCACCGCCAAATCACACCTCAAGAATGGCGCCCCTCAAGATGCGCTGCCCTATTTCGACGCTGCAATATCTCGAGACCCCGCAAACTACCTGACTATCTTCCAACGCGGAGCCGCCTACCTTTCTCTCGGCAAAAATGCGAAGGCACTGCTGGATTTCAATGATGTGCTAAAAATAAAACCAGATTTTGAGGGTGCTTTGATACAGCGGGCGCGCATTAGGATGAAGTCGGCAGATTGGGCTGCCGCAAAGCGAGATTTGGCAGCGGCGGGGAAAAACACTGCAACAGAAATTGCGGAGCTGAATAATGCTCAAGAAGCGGCTCTCTTGGCTGAGGCTGCGGACAAGAAAGGTGACTGGGATACTTGTGTCTCGCAATCTGGAGTTGCTATTATGAAGGCAAGTCAATCGTTGCCGCTGCGACAGTTGCGGGCACGCTGCCGCTTTGAGCGGGGAGATATCCAAGAAGGTATTAATGACCTGGCGCATGTTTTGCAAATGGCTCCTGGTTCAGTCGAACCACATCTACAGACGTCTTCCATGCTTTTCTACTCTCTAGCGGATCCAGAGCGGGGGATCACTCAAATACGGAAATGTCTCCATTCGGATCCCGACTCTAAAGCGTGCAGTCGTTTGTTTAAAAGAGAAAAACAAATTGCGAAACGACTGGCTAGCCTCGAGAGCCTTCGGGATGAGCGGAAATTCAGCAAGGCTGCTGAGATTTTGGTAGGGAACAAAGAGGACACAGGTCTTCTTGACGATATAAAGGATGATGTGAAGGCGGCTCGTGAGGCTGGCCATATCCATCCGAAAGCACCAAACACGCTCTATGACAATCTAGTCGAGAAGACTTGCGAAACATACAGACAAGTTCGTGCTGCCAAAACTCCATTCAATTTAAAAGAGCATGAAAACTAACCTGGCAAATATTTAACAGATAAATATGAAGAAAAAAGCAAAGTCGTACTGCACAGAAGCCTTGAAGCTGAACCCCCATTCTTTCCACGGCCTCATTTCGAAAGCCGAAGCCCAGATCCACGCCGATGACTTCGAAGCCGCCATCCAAACCCTCAACTTCGCCCGAGAACACCACGACAACTCCCAAGATATTCAATCCCTCCTCCAAAAAGCGCACACACTCCTAAAACGCTCAAAACAAAAGGACTACTACAAGGTACTTGGCGTCGACCGCGACGCGGACGACAAGACTATCAAACGTGCTTATCGCAAGATGACCAAACAATTCCACCCTGATAAATCGATGTCACAAGGCGTTTCCAAGGAGGAAGCGGAGAAGAAGATGGCTGCTGTCAACGAGGCGTATGAAGTCCTTTCGGACCCGGCATTGCGCGCCCGTTTCGATCGCGGTGATGACCCCAATAGTCCAGAGGGACAGGGTAATCCATTCCAGGGCAGTCCGTTCGGACATCATGGGGGTGGTGGGCAAGAATTCTTTTTCCAGCAGGGAAGCGGGGGCCCGCAGTTTAAGTTCTCGGGTGGAGGCTTCAATTTCCCTGGAGGGTTCCCGTTCGGTTAAATATACATATTTTCGTTTTATTTCATATTTGGTTCGCGTTTCTTTCCCTTCGGCATTTGTTTTATGGCATACTATTTCCTTTCCACTTTTCCGCTCGTTCTCCTGCTTCCCATCCTTCGTGCTAGCACAACAGGCACTCTCAGTATTCTTTTTATATTTCCCCTCGTTGTATCCATTTTTCTCCCTCAAGAAAGATTCAAGACCGGCGGGCGCAAACCTCTCGTGTCGCCATCAGGTCTTTTACCTAGTTGGTGTTTTCAGGCCTTCAACGTATATATGAATTTTTATTATTTTATTTTAAAATTTCCTTTCGTTGGAATTGGGGAAGGGCGTTTTGTTACATTCTACAGAAGACCGAATACATGGGTTTCTGATTACAGATGCTGGTATAACATAGGCTTATGACATTTCCTTGGGATCTTTATTGAATCAAACAACCTCCCTTTACTCTTGCTGTTCATTGTGATGAGAGGAAAGGTTGAATTTCATTCTACCTGACTTTCTATAGGCAATGAAACAGGTGCATTTGGAAATCAAAATTTTCTCTCTTTTTTGTTTAAAAAAAGAACTGATTATTGTTATTACTATTACATACACAAAGCCAATTTGCACATGAACTAATGGGTACGGGCAGCTATTTCCTCCCCCTTTTTTGCCATGGTGGCCGCCAAATTTTGACCACCGGCGATCTTTTACCACTCGTCCGCGGAATAGGAAGAAAATGGCAGGAAACAACAGCAGAAAGTGAAATAATATCCCATCTCTTTCAATTTTGAAAAGTTAGTATGGAATGAAAGCAAGAGCAAAAACCCATAGAAAAACAGAAGAGAAACCGCTAGACTCGAATACCTGTTTATCCGTCGCCCACATCGCTTTTCACTATCACACCCTCTCCCTTGGGGCATCCGTCAACGGCACATAACTAACCCCAAAAATCCTCTCCTTTACCACACTCCCATCCTCCTTCTTATCCACAACCCACACATGTTGTGTGCCCCCACCTAGGCCAAACGACCTCACTCCATTTTCTCCCCCAGATTCAACAGGAATAAACATGCGTCCAGGTGCCCGCAGCTGATCAATCAGAGTGTGATGCATCGTCTCCGCCGCAGCACCGACATGAATGGCGTCGTAGGGTCCGCCCTCAGGGTACCCCAGCCGTCCATCACCAAGGACGAAGCGAGCCTTACCAGATTCAAGCAGCCGGCGGCCCGACTCAGATTTGGCCATGTTTGTGTTGCACATATCGACTAGGCCCTTGATGTGATCGATGCCGATGACGGTGCCTTTGGACGAGGTGAAGGCGTCGTCTGTGATGAGGTTGGCGAGGACATGGGTTAGGTAGCCAGATCCCGAGCCAATGTCCAGCACGCGTGAGTCTGGGTTTAAGAATGGGAGGAGGAGTTCGCAGGCGTGCACGTGCATGTGTGGTGCGGAGATTGTGGCGGCGTAGCCGATTGCTTGTGGAGAGTCTTCGTAGGGGCTTGAGGGACAGTAGTTGGCGCGGTCGACCTGCGATTGATTAAATTTAGCTTCATTGTAGTGGGAGGGTTCTGGGTGGGTGGAATTAAAGGGGTAGAGTCGGTGGGTAAGGCTTTTAAATGCGTTTGCCAACGAGTAAACGATCGACAAGATGAACAGGACGCAGTACTCACCGCAAGCATAGCATTTTTCACCCTCTCATGCTTGATAAGGCCATTCTTAAATAGGTTATTAATTAGCTGCGAATTCGACTTTCCCGAACTCTGCCAGGCCATGTTGATATATCTCTTATTAAAGCGGTTCGTGGTGGCGCGATTTATGATTGTGAACGGTTCGGGTTGTTGAAAGGAGGAGAAGAGATCGTTGTGGTTGAGAGATGGAATTTGTTGAATGTGCTGGATTTGACGGAAGAGGGTTCCGTAGAGTACTGAAAGCAGGCCTATGCAGAGAGTAAAGGAGATGTAGATAGTGCGGCGAGACACGTTGGTATATGGGGGAAGAGTAGTATGCGGGGTTCTTTGCTGAAGATATGGATAACAAGAATCGAAAATGTAGATAGAGCTCTTGGCTTGGCTGAAACAATTTTCAGAGCCCAACGTGGGTTATAGACCAGCCAGCATCCGCTGCAAGAAACTGTATAGCTGTGGCAGAAATGCAGTGATGCTGTGATGCTGTCATGATGTTGGTATCTCGAATGTTAAAAGAGGCAATCCTGGAAGTTGCAGCTATGACGTCGAGCTCCCGCCTAAGCCGAAAGTAGAAAGGTTTATGTTATCTCCCGAACTTTGTTACTCTAACAAAACTAGCATTAAAATCATCCATTGGATAGAAAAAGAAGTAAAAGAATTAAAACAAGGTTAAATACATCAATAACATGTTGATATAATCGCATTGGGCGTTGAAAAGGCATTAGGATGCATTGACCCGTAGAATACACTGAAAAGTGACAGGAACCCACCATCCCCAACCTGCGCCCCGTTGCACCCGCGTAAAACGCCAGAAACCGAAAACCTAACATACACGCAATCATATCATACAAGGTGCATTTCATCAGCTGGTTCAACTGTCTCCTCCCGCTGTTGGCGTTGTTGTTGTTGTTGTTGTTGTTGCTGCCCTCCTGCCTGTGCTTCCTCAGTTTTATCACCGGTTTCTCTATCCCCGGTATCCTCCCAGGCTAAATCCTCTTTTTCTGGATGAGTGAAGAATTCATGGCGCAAGGCCTCTTTGGCCGTGGGCCGTTTGCTCGGATTCAATTCCAGGAGGGTAGAAAGGAAACGGGTAGCCTGCTTTTCGCTCTCCGTGAGCTGCTCCACGCAGCTTGACCATAGCACTATCTTTTCCCAGGAATAACCCTTCTCGCCAATGGTGGGCAGGCTCGTTTCGAAGACCTGTCCATGCAACGCTGCCGCGGCTTTCATACGACGCGACCCAAATATGCTCGCAATCTCAATCATGGCATCCACATCATCTGCGGAGTTGAAGAAGGGAAAACGTCGACCGAGGAGTGTCAGCAGAATGACCCCAGCGGACCAGATGTCGATTTTGGTTGTTTGCGAGGTGCATTTGAACAGGACTTCTGGTGCACGGAAACCTCTTGTTCCCGCACGGTTTGCACGCCGGGACGGGCGCGAGTCGTTTTTGGGATATCCTGTAGACAGGGTATTTGAATGAATATTCGTGTGCAGCCACATAGCGCGATATCTACTTGCTGTGGAGTTCTGGGCGCAATGGCAGAGTTCCCCGCCAAGGTATTCGCGCTGATTGATGATTGGGAATTTTAGTTCCATCTGAGGATCTCTTTTGGGTGGGCGGGGAGTGTGTGCGGGGATTAATTAAGAAAGCTTACCTCTGCTAGACCGAAGTCAACAAGCACACCTCGTCGAAGCTTTGGGTTATATAAGAAATTGCTGGAAATACTGTCAGTAAATGGTTAAGATAGCGCTACGCTCAGGAGATAAAGAACTGACGTTGGTTTGATATCTCGGTGGATGATATTGGCTTTATGAACTGCATGGAGGGCGGTAAAGAGAGAACGGAAGTAATGCCTCATATCAGAAACGAGGAACGTGCGATATTGCACTCGGAAATCGGTATGAGGGAAGTATGGTAGTACTGCTACTACCTGGTCTAGGTGTCGGAAGGCAGTGATGAGAGGGCAGACGGAACGATTACCATAGAGATCGTTCAAAAGCTCAAGCTCATTTTGGATTCTGCTTGGGCTACTCGTAACATATATTTTTTTCAACGCAACATAGTGAGGCCTCCGTTTACCCTTCCGTTGTGATTTTGAGCGAGGTCTATCATAGGGTTGCAGATCTCTGTCTCTCTCATGATCCTGGTCATCAGACTTGCGCTCCCAGTCCCAGTCATTCTCATATTCATCGTATAAAAGATCTTCAGCTTTATAGACGGTGGAAAACGTGCCTTTCGAGAGCTATTAGTATTGCGGAAGTGGGTATCACTTCATTGTGGGGTCACATCGGTCAGTTAAACGAACCTTCACCAATGCGATTGATCAGTCGATACATGCTAGAGATGCCCTTGAAAGTGCCCTCGAGCTTCCTCATATCCTCCGCTACAGATTCGTCCACTTCCTCCTCTTCACTTTCTTCTGATAGCTCCGACTGCCCCTCGCTTCCAACGCTATGGGAATCTTCATCGGTGGGAATAATTCTTTCACCGGTTTCTGTGTCAAAGAAACCGCGGCCTTCTTCTTCTTCCTCTCCAGCGATACTTAATATTTCAACGGGTGAAAATGATTCCGCAGTATAATTGGCCGTGGTCATATTGAGGTGTGGGGGAGATAATTGGAGTGGAGAGACAAATGCCGACGAAGACGGGAGCTTAGAATTTGACCAATTCAGTAATTTGGAGGAATATTTAGCTAATTAGCTAATATCCTTATATTATTATTAGAGTGCGTAAAGGGTATTCCGACCTGTGGCTGTTAATAATGACAACTGACTGACTGGGGCAAATCCTCCCAATTGTCCACTCTCGCGAAAGAGTCGCGTCTTGCTGCCGCAAATAAAAGTGATGCCTTTTTTTGGGTCCAAATAAAATACGGCTTTGGAACAATGCGATGCCGAATGACTAAAAGCAGCATAGAATTTCTCTATATTAGGAAAGGTGTACGTTTTACCTACGTAGGTAGGTAGTATAATACCGTATTCGTGGGTTAACTTGGCGACAAATACCTGCCTCGCTCCTGCAGATCCAGATAGTAGTTGCCGCAGAGCGAGCAGTGTTTTTCCTCCGCCAAAATAAAAGATTTTTTTTTCTTTAATTATTTCTTTTTGAGGGTATACCTAGGTAGCTATAACTTACTATTCCCCCTTCTTCCTATCCAAAGGTATACGATTGCAGTCACTGAAGTACGACACCTCTAGACTTGATACTGGCTTGGGCTGGGTATACGCACACCAGCTGTGTATCGAGATTACAGCCAACTAACCATGCCGGGAAGAAAACAGCGCCGCCTGGGGCGTCCCAAAGAGGAAAAAAACAAACAAAGCACCACTTTCAACCATCGTCAACCTCGTCAACATCAGCAAAATCATGATCAGGACCTGGACCGACAACTTCCACCTTCACCATCGTCTATATTTTCTATATCTCGCAATTCTCCGTCGTTCCGTCCTGTGCATACGACGCCTTTTATATGGACGGATGAAGCCATGGATTTCGATATCAATGAATCTCTTAAATATTATTTGAGCGACCCCACCTCCGTTCCCACCCCAGAAGCAGATCCGGAGCTGTTGGACTGCGAAAATGATCCCGAGTCGCTGACGGGATCCCTGATAAATGGGATTTTGAATCCCATCGTCGAAGCTGTGGCCGAAAACCCAGAAGGCCTGGCAAGAAGCAGCTTCTTCGACTCGTTGCAATTTCTCCTCAAGTGTGCTCCAACCTCTCTTCATTCTCAACAGCAAAGTTTCCATCAACAGGATCAAGACTCTGAACTATTTAAACTATCTAGATTTTCTTCCCTGCTCCCGACAAAGGCTCTCAGCAAGATTCTGGACCTTGTTGTCTCGGGCCTGGCCGTCGAAGCCGATATTATTCACCATGACATCGAATCCGACGAAACTGATGCTGTTCAGCACCACAAGCAACTTTTGGAACTGTACGCTTTCCTGCTGCAGTGGACACTCTCTGCAGTGGAGACAAAACTGGCAGAAAAACCTGCTATAGCAGCCCCAGCGCGACGCGGGGCCGGAAAATCAAGATCAAAGCCCGCCACAAACGAGGAACACTGGGACTCCTCTGCCCAGATTCAGATTGCCATGGATGTTATGTGTAAGGTGTTAAAGCTGAAACTGGGGAAAATATTCGTGACTACCTCCGATCGTGACACATTTGTGAACCTATTTACCAGGACCATATACTTAATTTTAGAAAGCGAGCAACGAGTGAAGAGCATGTCCATTCGAATGCATGCATTCAAAGTACTATGCATTGCTGTTAAGCACCATGGTCATGCTTTCGGTAGGATTTGGTTTGATGGTATCTTTTGTTTGCTTTTCTCTTCTAATCAGGATACTAGGAGCGCAAACCTCAATTGTCCAGAGCCTCACCTATTTTGAACATCTTTCGGAGCCCATGGCGGAATTTCTGCATATTCTTGCGGAACAGTACGATTATCCGCAGCTGTCAGATGAAATATTGAGGTATAAGAAAAATAATTCTCGGCTTTAGTCAATTGTTATTTACTTATGATTTGATAGGGAACTTGGAAACAAGGAATTCAATTCGAACGACACTAAAGGGCCGAAATCGGTGTCTGCGTTTATTATCAGACTTTCAGAGCTTGCGCCGAGACTGATCATTAAGCAAATGACTCTTTTGGCAAAGCAACTTGACAGCGAGGTGATTTATTATCTGTGTTCGTTTATACTGGCCAATATACGGTGTGGCTGACGATGCTTCAGGCTTACACGTTGCGATGTGCGGTAATCGAAGTCTGTGGAAACCTGATATCGGACTTAAGCAAACAGGAAGAAAGAAGTGACAACTACACAACCCAAATTAACTCTTTTTTTGATGTGTTAGAGGAGCGATTTTTAGACATCAATCCGTACTGTCGATGCCGTGCCATCCAGGTTTATATGAAGCTTTCCGAACTGGACCAAAAGTTTCCCAAACGGCGACAAAAGGCAGCGGAGCTTGCAGCCAGGAGCCTCGAGGATAAAAGCAGCAACGTCCGCAGGAATGCAATCAAATTGCTCGGTAAATTGGTCTCTACCCACCCGTTCAGTGTGATGCATGGCGGTCAGCTGGCGTATAAGGAATGGGATGCCAGACTACAGGCTGTAGACGCGGAATTAAACTCGCTCAGGCCTCCCCCTGAGACTCCTGGTCTAGGCGAAGACGTGGATGCCACCAACATCGACAGTGAACTACTTGACGATGCGACGCAGATGCCTGACGAGTCTCCTTCCAAGGCTCCTAGATTGACCGAGGAACAGAAACAAGAGGCTATGAGGAAGGCCGCAGAAGAAGCGGCAACATCAGAGCTGCTCGCAAGACTCCAATTGACGAGAAAGTATTACCTTGAAGCCATTCGGTTTATCGAGGTCCTACACCATGCTTCCCAGATCGTTTCACAGCTACTCTCATCCCGAAATAAGAGTGAGGTTATCGAAGCAATGGATTTCTTTGTTATGATTGACGCCTACAAAGTTGAGACTGCCCGCGCTGGTATTCGACGAATGCTCCGCTTGATCTGGACCAAAGGCAATAGTGACGAGGGCAAAGGAGTTCAAAGCCATTTGATAGACTGCTACAAGGGTTTATTTTTTGACGCCCCTGACTCATTTAGTTCCAATGATGCTGCCAACTACATCGCCCGCAACATGATAAGCCTCACCTTTGGTGCCACGCCTGCTGAACTCACCTCGCTAGAACAACTGCTCAGTACTATGATGAAAGTTGGCCATATATCAGATCTAGTTATCGCCAAATTATGGCAGGTATACAGTGTCCAGAAGAAGGAAATCTCCAAAACTCAAAGGAGAGGGGCAATTATAGTTCTTGGAATGATTGCCCTGGCTGACCCTGAGGTTGTGGTGCGCGAGATGGAAGCGATGCTTCGTGTCGGTTTAGGAAGCCTTGGAAGGGCAGATCTTGTACTTGCCAAATACACGTGCGTTGCGTTGAAAAGAATGAAACCCGGGCGGCAGGCAAAGTCGAAGGACGCCACATCTCCTAAACTGTCGAATGATCACGCTGTACTCAGCAAACTAGCTGCGATTATCGAGATCGATTCGGACAGCAAGGAGTGGTATGGTGTTGCTGAACATGCGATTGGAGCAATATATGCTCTCTCGAAACATCCTGACGTGCTTTGCTCCGAAATCCTTCGCCGGAAAACTAAGTTCGTTTTTCAGCCACATGTGCGACCGCGTTCATCCCAGGACAATAGCAGTATGGCCTCAGGTGGCTTGGAGGAGCCTCAAACCCCCAGACGGAAAACGAGCTCTGTTCCACTGTCACAATTGCTTTTTATAGTCGGTCACATTGCTATCAAACAAATCGTCCACCTTGAACTTTGCGAGCTTGATTTCAAGCGTCGAAAGGCGGAGCAAGAAAAGAACAAGAGCACAGACCCCGCGCCCCAAAAGAAGAATGAGCCGTCTGAAGATGATGAACTCGATCTAATTGGCGGCACTACAGAGGACGACTTTACAGAGGCCATGGCTCATATTCGTGAACGTGAGTTACTATTTGGGCCGACATCATTGCTAACCAATTTCGGCCCTTTGGTTGCTGAGATTTGCGCCAATAATAATACCTACCCTGACCGCAACCTCCAGGCTGCCGCAACTCTGTGCATGGCCAAACTTATGTGCGTATCCGGCGAATATTGCGAGAAGAACCTGCCTCTTCTCATTACCATAATGGAGAGATCAGAGGACCCGATAGTTCGAAGCAACGCCGTCATTGCCCTGGGCGACATGGCCGTCTGCTTTAACCACCTCATCGACGAGAACACCGATTTCCTTTACCGACGACTTAATGACAGTGACGTTTCCGTCAAGCGGACATGTCTGATGACTCTGACATTCCTCATCCTCGCTGGCCAAGTGAAAGTCAAGGGCCAATTGGGCGAGATGGCAAAATGCCTGGAAGATGATGATAAGCGGATTGCTGATCTCGCGCGGATGTTCTTTACTGAGCTGGCCACGAAGGATAATGCAGTCTATAACCACTTTGTAGATATGTTTAGCTTGTTGAGTACGGAGAAGGGACTGGAGGAAGATGCACTGCGGAGGATTATTAAATTTTTGGCTGGGTTTGTTGAGAAGGTATGAATATCCCACCCATCGATTAGTATTTTCATGGACCTTAAATTGACATATTCTTAGGATAAACATGCCAAACAGTTAGCCGAGAAACTTGCGGCAAGATTAGCCCGTTGCGAAAATGAAAGGCAATGGAATGATGTTGCCTATGCCCTGTCGCTCCTGGCGCATAAGAATGAGGAGATCACCAAGACAGTTACGGCTGGGTTTAGGGTTGTCAAAGCGAATGCTTAGGTTAAATGTTCGGTTCGAATCTACCTTTTCTCCTATATACTTTTTGGCTTTTGGCGTTTTACATATGTGCATTGTTTTTCTTGGGGCGTGTCTCGGTGCGACTCTGTGATCCAGCTTCTATGGAAGCTAACAAGTGGCGTCTTTGAGCAAAGGGGTGTTTACTTAATTACCAATTGGCCTGGGTGGGCAGATGGATGGAAGAATGTATGAATGGGGGGCTGTTTGGCATTTGCAGGCGTCATGCTGGGTTCAAATTCTTATTCTTATTTGCTGATTTGTCTATAATGATACTAGTAATGATACTAGTCACTAATGAAGATTTTGTTCATAATTAAAATTTTTTCCAATGTTATTTTAATTTTGTTTTTGATTTGTAAAACGAATGGAGTGAACTCAAGGCAAAAAGGCTTGACTAGACGGATAATAACATATTTCTCCAATCTATAGATGATTTCGGAAACTATGTACGGCGGCAACCGAGTCCCTTTTTTGTTTTCTACTTATAAGCTCGAAGAAAACTTGGATGAGAGCAAGAGAGCAAGAGGGATAGAGGGTAAGTGAGCAAAAGAGGCAGGTATGGAAACGAATGTAAGTATATATTCATTTGTAGAGGTGTTGAATCACTAAATCTGCACAAATATTTCATAACGAAAGTAACAATGGTGTATAGCAAATGTTGTGATAATGTACGTAGTGATGCCGGGGCTAGGTACCTGAGTAGTCTATCGAGTAGAATAGGGAGACAAATGTATGCAAACACATGAAAATGATGACGTCTTTAGAAAGTGTGATAGGTAAGAAAGAAAAAGGGGGAAACATGTTCGCTCCCGAGATCGATTAAACTTCGAAAAAGAAAGGGACGAGGCTTAGGAAATGAATCCAGAACAAACTGTCAAAGACCACGGAGTAGGATCAACAAGTAAAGGTAACGAAAGAGAAATGATGCAGAATATATGCGCCGACGTGTATGTACTGTATGTATGCACGAATGTAAGTACGGTGGAAACAAGCGCAAAAATAATGAAAAAAGTCGAAAAGCTGATGAAGTCCTGCCATCCGCAACCCTTGGTTACGCTTTCCGCTCCCGTCCCATTCCCCTCCTCATTCTCGCTCTAGTCCGTACGGTACCATCATAATGCAATGCGCAATGTATGTACCAAATAAAGCGCCCAACAAAAAACCAAAAGAAGGAAAGGAAACCCAACACCCATATATACTGCCCCTAGTACTACGCACTGCCCGTCACATCCCCACTCCCAGCTTCCCCAATCCCCTCAAGCCTGAAATTTCCCTCGTGCAAACCCATAAGCACCTTCTCCCCTTCTACAGTAAGCTCCGGCTTCCCCGACGACGCAATCGGCACGGTAAAAAAGCGCGGCTTCCACTCCTCATTCCTTTCCTTCCTAGCAGAAGCCAACATCCTCTGTTGCTCCTCCAACTCTTGCTTCAGTTTCGTCGCAAGACTGTACTGCTTTTCGCCAATAGCGGCAGTAACGCGGGACCAAAACTTGCGCGATTCGTTTGGTAGCTGTTGGTTGTCTGGTGGGACGAGTTTGGAGACTGGGAAGAGGGGCGCGATGTCGATAAGGAGGTGCTTTTCTCTATCCTTATCTTTTTCCTTGTCCTTATCCTTGTCTTTTTCCTTGGGTGCGCTGCATTTACTGGATCCAGTGGTGGTTAGGGTGTAATAGATCTTCTCATGCCAGCAGCCTTCAATGCGGGCTAGGATGTCCATTTCAGGTACATCCTTGATTCTAGACTTGATGTCGTTCTCCGGGTCGTAGCGGAAGATGACGCCAACAACTCTATTCTGTGTTTTACCTATCCAACCCTCATCGAGGTACTGCAAGATGGCCTTTATGCGTGTCTTCGCGCAGGTGATGAAGCATGTGTCTGCGACTGTGATGGAGAGTGTGCCGCGCAGCAAGCCGCCCAAATGCGCCGCGGGATGTGTGAGTTGGTATTCTTCATTGTCCCGATCCCGCAGGGTTACGAAGATGCCTAGGTTGTGCTGCCCGGGAGTCACGCGGATGCTGGTGCCGGTGAATTTGGCGCTGATCTGGTCGAAGCCGCGAGCAGTGATCCCCCGTAGGGGGCAGTCGACATAGAAGGCGGAGACCGGGGGGTGGTGCGAGGTCTGTTCGGTTAGGTAGGATATTTTCACCTGCTCTTCACTGCCATTGGTATCGACGGCGGTGCTACCGCTAGTTGTTGCTGAAGCGGTGGAGGAGGCGGAGGTGTGCGCGGTGGTGGTGATTGGGTTTTCAGTATCTTCTATTTCCCAGTTACACTAGAGTAATGTGATTAGCGCTATTTTATCTTTCGCAAGGGGAAATGAGGCCCGGGGTCACAGGATTGTCGAAATACGCACCCGGAAAAATTCGCCCAAGACCGAGTTATATGGTTTGCAGGGTTTTCCTTTTATATATTTCTGAGTCTCGTTTTAGTGTGTGCAATACATAGCGGAACATCATAACTTTTAAACTCCCGTTTGTACAACTCACGAGATCCTTCGTAAACCAAAACCGCAGGACTTCCAGCATCCGGCCGAGATGGTCATCAGATTTCCCAATGCTGTTGTAGTCAATTAGTTATGAGCTCCATTTCGTTGTGTAGATTAGATAAGTATTTTCGGGGCCGTACCTGACAAATGTCTCTGGTCTATCCAGGTAATTCCAGTATTCTATTAATAAATAAGCAAGTAGCCAAGCAGTCAGTCAGCTGGCATGTTCTGGAGCTGGCGAAAAGGGGAATAGGAGCAGGGTTCTAAATGAAGCCAAAAATATATCCGATATAAAATGAAAGGAAAAAGTATTGCTTGGCCTACCTAGATTCGGAGTTGGTTCAAGGAGTTGAGCAGGTAGAGAAAAACGAACAGTCGCAATATCCGAGACTCCGATGAACCTATTTGAATGTATAAGAACGAGGGGAATATCCAATTAGCCAATCTGACAGGTAGGTTGTCTTGGTATATCAAAATCGTCGCATCAAATTGTCCGGCCCCTTCCCCTTCCCCCACTCTCCCCTTTTCCCCGTTCCCCTCCGGCCCCCACCAGGTCAAACAGCTGGAACTTACTGCCTCAGTATCCCCAGGAATGTCTTCAACTTCGACGAATCATCTGGAGCTTTTTCGGGAGCGGCGGAAGAAACAGTAGTAGCCGTGGTGCTGCCAAGTGACGCTACTGCTCCGTCGTGGTTGTTGGACATGGCGGAGCCGATGGAGGACGGGGGTTTGGGGGGATCGAACACGGAGGAGGCGCCCGAGGACGAGGACGCCATGGAATGGTGGCCGATTAGTTGGTGAGATCTCTCAGGCGGAAGAAGACGGCAGCGGTTTGCGAAAATGGTTGTACCGAAATTCGAAAGGTGTGAGAGGCGAGTGAGGTCACTGACGGTAACTACCTGAGTAATAGCTGGGCTCTGCTTCGGGGCTAGTACCGGGGCTGACTCACACAAGCTGCCACCCCTCATTCGCCTTAAACATTCCCCAACTTCACTTTGCCCAAACAGCTTCTTACAAAGTTTCTATTGTAACTGCTGTAGAACACTTCAATACCGAGAATGGCCATTCTCACTATTGCTTCAAAGGCAAATCACGCCCTTTTACTGCCAGCCATTCTTGCCGCAACATTTGCGAACATAGAAAACGCCGCCAATTCAGTTGAGACTGTGTATGAAGATGTGGACGCTGTTGGGCCCACCAAAGGATTCCTTAAACTCGATTGTCAAGATGGGAACATCGTCTATAACCACGCTGTATTGGGCTATCTCCGGGAGAAGTTCGATGTGCTTCAAGCGGGTGACAAAGACCTGGTTAGTAAACCTACAGTAATTGGGTGGAGTTACGCTTGTGAAGTGAACATGGCTTGAGACTGCTCTAATTAGGTGTTGGAATGGGTCGGCCGATCCCTTGATTTGGTGCCATCCGACTTCAAGGCTGTAAATAAGCCTCTTTCAGAACTGGAGCATCATCTTACTCTGCGCTCCTATATCGTTGGGTACTCTATGGGCCTTGCCGATATAGTTGTCTGGGGAGTAATACGGGGAAACAAGGTGCTAATGTCCACTATTAAAAGACAAGGTGGGAACGTGGGGCGTTGGTTTGCTCATATCGAATTCACCAATCCCTGGATTAGCCAAGTTATCTTTGACCTCAATGCCCCTGCTCGCCAGAAACGAGTTGCTGGGAGTGCTGCTGGTGGAAGCTATGATATTGGCTTGGACATAGAAGGTATCGTGACGCGATTCCCGCCTGAACCGTCCGGTTATCTCCATATAGGGCATGCAAAAGCTGCATTGCTCAATGATTATTTTGCCCACAAAAAGCCTGGAGGAACGCTGCTATGTCGCTTTGACGACACCAACCCGTCGAAAGAAAACGCGGAATTCCAAGATGCGATACTGCACGATCTCGGGTTGCTTGGGATAACCCCTGAAAAAGTAACCTATTCGAGCGACAATTTTCAGCTCATGTATGAGTTGTGCGTGAAACTCATTTCCAGTGGGGCTGCCTATGCCGACGACACAGACAAAGATACCATGAATAGTGAGAGACGCGAAGGCATCGCGAGCAAGCGCCGAGATATGAGCGTGGAAAATAGTTTGGCTCGTTTTGAAGAAATGAAGTCTGGTGCCGGTCAAGGATGGTGCATTCGTGCGAAAATATCAGTCGAAAATCCCAATAAAGCACTGCGTGATCCTGTCATCTATCGGTGTAACTCACAGCCTCATCACCGAACTGGAGATCTTTGGAAAATATACCCTACGTATGACTTTTGTGCACCTATTCTGGACTCTATTGAGGGTGTTACGTACGCTCTTCGAACCAATGAATACCGAGATAGGAACCCGCAATACATATGGATTCAGAAGGCCTTGGATCTTCGTGATGTGACAATCTGGGACTTCTCAAGGATGAATTTCGTGCGGACTGTACTTTCCAAGAGAAAGCTTGGGGTTTTGGTTGAAAAAGGTGCCGTCTGGGGTTGGGATGACCCTAGAATGCCAACCGTTCGCGGCCTTCGAAGACGAGGCATGACCATTCCTGCTCTTCGCGAATTCGTTTTGAAGCAAGGCCCTAGTAGAAATGTGGTTAACCTTGATTGGACATCCTTGTGGGCTACAAACAAAAAGTTCATCGACCCTACTGCTCCGCGTTTTACAGCTGTTTTGAGGGAAAACGTAGTGATTGCTGCAGTCCATGGAGCGTTGGCTGCTGCGGTTGCGGAAGAGAGACCCAAACACACAAAGAACCCTTCCCTCGGTAATAAACGCGTTGTGTATAGTAGCAACATCTACTTTGATCAAGAAGACGCGGCTTCATTTAAAGAGAATGAGGAAATAACCTTGATGAATTGGGGAAACGCCATTGTTCGCCGAATTGTTCGAGACCAGCAGACAAACCGAGTTTCAAGTCTAGAATTAGATCTTCATTTGGCTGGAGACGTCAAGAAAACCGAAAAAAAAGTAACATGGTTATCCGAAGATCAACCCCTCGTGCCGGTCGAACTAGTGGATTTTGATCACATAATTACAAAGGAGAAGCTGGAAAAAGATGACGATATCCTTCCGTACGTCAATTGGAAGTCTGAGTTCCGGTCTCATGCCTGGGCAGATTGCAACGTCGCAGAGCTTGCCGAGGATGATATCATCCAGTTCGAGCGTAAGGGTTACTATCGTGTTGACAGAGCATTTCGAGACGGGTTACCCGCTGTTCTCTTCAGTATCCCAACGGGTAAAACTGGGTGAGCCCGTTCACTTCAGATTCGACTCCCTTTCCCAGGCCCCAGAAGCCCTGGTTATGATTGTGATAAAAGCATTCGAGAGGTTGTTGGTTTCTTACTTCTCATTCCTAGGCAAAAAGGTGGCGCGCACAGGCAGATATGTACTTCCATTTATTCTTTCTTCCTTGGTAGCGTAGCTAGTTCGCAAATAAACTAGCGTTGAACAATTTCAGTGTGCGTTGTACGGAGATCGCCCCATGTGTTCCATCTGCCTCTTTTTCCAATCCACCAAAAAGCTCTGATCCGTCGTTGGAAAATATTTTCTCGCAGCCCATGTGACTAGTGTTGTATTGGGCAGGTGCAAATTTTGAGAACTAGAGCAATTTAACCTCACTTCATGGAATGGCTCTGCAGTATCCTACGAAATTGATGGAATAAAGCCTGCGTGAAAGCGAAAAGAGTGGTTTATATTTGCAGATGCAGCTGTCAAATGAAGGACGCGAAATGAACACACGGAAAAATGAAACACTAGAACACAGTCCTGCCCACGCCATACTGCTAAGATCGATTTCATACATGCATGCACTTGGGGCATTCGAAACAAAAAGAAAAAGAACGGAGATAGAAAGTAAAAGCCAAGACAACCAATGAAGGGATTTTACCATCCACTAACATCCCAGCGATGAACATACTGCGTGATGAGTCAGGAAACTTTAGATGTATCACGAATTTTTCCAGGCCGCTTCTATCACAATAATGATCTGGTAGTGAGGCTGGTACAATAACAAGTTCCAAAATCAGACGGGGGATTGAGCCAGGTTTCTTCATCGTCCGCTGCAATTGAAGTGTCTTTCTTTAGACCTGTTTCCAAGTGTCGGCGGCTTTCTTGTTCTCTCCTGCTTTTGCTAGATGTCTATACATACCAAAGGTGCAGGCAGACCCAACTACAAAAATGGTGTACGCGAGTGTGTCGAATACAAAGTTCGTATCCGCCGAATAAAAGGGGCCAAGCTGTGATGGCACGAGATAGATAGATATGTTTGGGGATAATAATATTGTCAGTACCTTCTTCCCACAGGCCACATTATGGAGATAAAAATATTTTTTCCCTATGTGTTGACGTTTATAGATGAGCGTTAAAGTAAAATACAAACAAAAACAATGCTTCAAATCCGATCAGACAAGTTGGTTCACGAACATGCCATGGGTGGAATATTGCATTAAATAACAATTCTTCTCATAGATGGTTAGTGTGATGGGTAGTAATTAGATTGCCATCAACCATGCCGTTCAGACGCTTCGCCAAAGTCATAATGCCCGGTTTCTGTAGCGTGTTGAGTAGCACCTCTCTCGCCCACAAACTGGCCCCCACAGGTGTTACATCGTATCTGAAACGACGCTGTGTCTGTAAAATAGTGCTTACCCTGTAGGATCTTGCATAGCGCCACCGCTCGCTCCAAGATAACAGGGTCCGCCGCGTCGAATATCTTCGTGTCGAATTCCGGCGGCGCATAGGCATGGGTATACGGTTCGTCCGACGGGGAAAGGGCGATGGTGTCGTAGTGGATGCCCGAGTACACCACAATACACCGTGTCGGCTGGCCCTCGTTGAAGCGGTCAACGCGCAGGGACTGTACATCTATCGAGCAGATCTCGATGTCGAAGTGTTTGCTCAGTATGCTTAATTCGATCCCACCGCCCCATGAGTCCTCCGTCTGGATCCATCGGCAGTAGTCGTCTGGTGATTTTTCTAGCACTGCTGCCGAATACACATCTGGTTGTTCTTGTATTGTTTGCGCAACTATCGAGCGCAGCTCGGTCATTGCATCCATTGCACCAATCACTGCGCTGCTAACTGCTCGGAAGAGGCAAGAATTGTCATCGGGCATTATGCGGAGGACAACTGTGCCACCGTGTTCCGGCGAGGGTATTTCGGGTGGATCATTTTCAACGGCGTTGTTGTGCTTACGGGCCAATGATAGTGGTTTCGAGATATCTCTCTGCGCTAGTTGAGTTGTCCGCGAAGCTCTATTCGAATCTCTTTGACTGGTAATATCAGTTGTAAATGACCGGTGTTGCTGTTGTTGCTGGCTTAAGCTGACCCGATTGTCCATCGCAGGCTCGGTCGCCTTCTTGCTAATAATTAGTTGCTCTCCATCCAGATTCGTGCCAATTTCTGCGATCAGCCGGGTTGGGTCGAGCTGGTCGAGACCAAGTGGTTTAGGAGGGTAGCCATACTTGATATCGTACGACGACAGTGCCGTTTCCTGGCTGATCTGGGTTTGGAGGTCGTGGATGGTGGCGTTTTCATGGAGGGAAATTGTAGACTGGCCACCCGGGCCACGGATGCGGATTCTCATCGTCCGAACCAGACTGAATATGGATATAATGGTGCCTTATGAAATATATGGGGACGAAATCAGCTTTGAGATAAAGGCATGCGATATGAAAAGATATGTTAGATATATGTATATAAATAACAAGTTTCCCGATCACCTAACTTCATGTAAAGTTAACGATGCACCGCAGACGGAGTCAGTACGACGAAAACAATGAATAACTTCCGCGTTTCTCAATGAGCGCAGTGAATGATTTAAGAGACTGGCGTGGTAACAGAGCCAATGAAGCAAACAAAGAGAAGTCTTGTTTCATCTTCCCCTCATGGTGCTTGATATTGTCCCCCAATAGCGTCATTACCGAGAGGACCTGGCGCTTGGCGCTTTGCGTATATCGCTTAACCAAAGCTTAGCGGGCCTCGGAACAACATATATCCGACCAGGATCTTCTGGTCTTTCCTAACCCCATGAAACTTTAGAGATAAACATCAAATAACCTCACTGTCGCCAACAGGAGGCATCACACACGCAGTGCTGGCTACGAGCTCAGATTACGGTACTCCTTATTTCTCGGCGTATATACCACAACCCCCTTAAGTGTATTGCTATTTGCTATACACCACAACACTACATCAATTGATTGGTCACGCCCTCTCGCCATGACAGAGGAGAGCGCTGGGTTGGAGCCCCAACCCACCTCCACCTCCGCCTCCGCCCCCGCGGCGGAGACTGAGACTGAGCCCCATCAGGGTGCTGATCTCATTCAGCAGCTTTCAGAACAGGCCAACCAACTCGATGAGTCAGCAGAACAACAGTCACAACCTTCGCAACCCGTACAAACTTCACAGCCACCGGAAACCCCACAACCCCTAACGACAACGGAGACAGTTTCAAAACAAAATGAAGGAAGCAACCCTGCAAACCAGGTAACGGATGAACAATGGAGAGCTATGTTCGATGTTGTCCTGGCAATCTACGATTATCGGGAGCCGGAGTATGATATGCGCCCGTTCCCATATTCCCGCTCCTATCATTTTTAGTCCTCCTTTGAAAGCTAACTTGAAAACTAAATAGCGGATACGACCCTTCGCGCCTCTTCCATCGCAGCGTCAACAAGCGCAATGTCCCGGACTACTACGATGTCATCAAAGAACCCATGGCCCTTAGTGTTCTAAAACAAAAGATCAAGAATAAATCTTACACTGATTTTGCAGAGTTCGTAAGAGATTGTGCGTTGGTAAGTATTTTGCCGTAGCTATCGATTTGCTCTCAGGGTATCCGTAGATGGACCTCGCCCTAATTTTCCAATGCGCTTTCTATCCAGATTCCCCACAACGCACAGACATATAACCGCCCTAAATCCCAAGCGTACGAAGATGCGCTAGTTATCAAGGTTTGTAGCTCCACTCCACCCCTAACTATCCCTACAATAAAACTGAGTGTTAAAGATGTTAATGTGTCTTCTTTTGCCAAAATTTAGGACGTCTTTATTTCTGAATTCCGTAAGCTTGTCGAACAAGGGATAATTCCTTCGGAGACAGCGGAGCTTCCGGACCTAGGAGAAATTCCTGAGGCAGACCCTCTTCCAGTCGAGGAAGAGGAGGATGAGGACGAGGAAGATGACGAGGAAGATGACGAGATTGAGGACTCAGATGATGAAGCTGGCCGTCGCAGACGGAAACGACCTGCACGTGGATCCTCCAAAAGAGAAAGTGGCGCGAAAGATGATCCGAATAAAATAAACGACCCCGAGCTGCGGAAAAAGCGTGGCCGCCCGCCTCGAGTTGATACCCCGATGGAGGCGCGGATCAAGGCTGTCTTGAAGGGAATACGCAAATTTAAGGATTCCACAGGGCAGCTGAAGGTGCGCCATTTTGAGCGGCTACCTGACAAGGCTGCCTATCCCGATTATTTCTCGGAGATCAAGGACCCCATGGCAATCGACCTTATCAAAAGGAAATCCAAGAGGAAGAAGTACAATTCTGTTGACCATTTTATGAAAGATATGGACCTTATGTTTAACAATGCGAAAGCATATAACCAAGTGGACAGCCAAATATACAAGGATGCTGCCGATTTGCAGTCGGAGGCACATAAGCTGGCTGATCAGGAGAAGAAAAAGCCAGATAGCGAGTACCTGATGGAAGATGGACGGCTGCCATTACCAAATGGTATATTACATAAGGGCGAACTTTGGAAAGTCGGTGACTGGGTACATATTCAAAACCCGAACGATGTGACAAAGCCGATAGTTGCACAGATTTACCGGACCTGGCAGGACGCGGAGGGGCAGAAATGGGTTAATGCCTGTTGGTACTACCGCCCGGAACAAACAGTCCACCAGTACGAGAAACACTTTTACCCCAACGAAGTCGTGAAGACCGGCCAGTATCGAGATCACAGGATCGGGGAAGTTGTCGATCGATGCTTTGTCATGTTCTTCACCCGCTATAACCGTGGTAGACCACGAGGACTGGCGCCAGACAAACAAGTTTATGTGTGTGAAGCACGGTACAACGAAGAAAAGCATAAACTCAATAAGATCAAAACCTGGGCAAGTTGTCTGCCCGATGAAGTTAGAGAGAAGGACTACGAGATGGATCTTTTTGATGCGCCTCGGAAGATCAAGAAAATTCCTAGCCCGATCAAACATTTGCTGAAGGAAGACGCAAAAGAATTTGATGATGTACCTAAACCGACGTGGGGTGCAGAGAATGCGCCACCGATTGTGGGAGCAGTACACCGCCGACCAAGAGAGGAAAATGTAAGCGTTAATTTCCATCTCTCATATCAGCCGTATATAGGTAAACAACAATATTGACACGTATTTTCATTGTTTAGGAATCCCCACCCCCAGAGCCCACCCCATCGCCGCCTCCACAACTCCCAGCGCCCCCAGTCGCACCCGTAGCGCCCCAGCGTCAAATGTCTGTAAATCGCGCTCCGACCCGCCAGAGCATCGATAGCCAAGGCGACTATCGCATGAGCGCCAGTCCCTTACCTTCCTTATCAGCCCGCTCACCAGGCCAACCAACTCCACATGTTCCCACCGCATCTGCTCCCCAACCACCCATCACACTAACACGCATGCAACAACCATTCCCTCCCCCATCAGCTACCCCGCCAGCTGCCACCCCCGTATACCCCGCGGGATACCCAAACCACCGCCCGGGGGCCCCATTTGCAGCCCAGACCCCGCAACCCGTCCCAATCTACCAACAACCCCCACCGCCACAACCATACTCCGCCCCACACAACTTTCCTTCTTATCAAGCCAGCCGCTATCATCCCCATCCCCATCCCAGCCCTCAGCCCCACCTCCAGCAACAATCACAGGCCCAACCCCAACCCCAACCGCAACCGCACCTCCCACCAAACATTTACAACCCAAAAGCGCCCAGACCAGTTGAAACGTTTATTCTAAGCGATAACGCCAACGCGGCTATCCCAGAGGATATCCGCCGACAATTCCACTGCGACGAGGAGGGGCGTGTACTGTTCTTCACGAGTCCGCCGCTGGATGTAGTGCCACCAGTTGAGCAGACGGGGTTGGGGCATTCACTGCGCTATCTTGCAGCGAAGGAGGAGAGAGCGAAGCTGATTGAGAAGAAGAGGTCTGAGAGGGAAGAAATGCAGAAGGAGAAGGCTGCGAAGCGGCTGAAGACCTCTGCTTCCAATCAAACACGCGGTAATGATAACATCCACACCGAAAAGGATACCCTCGCAACAGCTGATCGGAAAACGCTCTCTGAGCTCGCGTTGATGATGGCGGTTGCGCAGATGAAGAGGGCTGATAAGGATTGGTACCAGGCGCTTTACGGAGAGGAGGGTGCTGTGAAGGTTAAGGAGGCGGACGAAGAGAGGTATAGGAGGACCTTGACAGAAAAGGGGAAGGAGGATGCGGCGAGGGGCAGGTTGAATGTTAGGGAAACCGGAGGGGTGCCCGTTGTAAACCTAGCGGCGGGAAGCGGAGGGGTGGCCTTTTAAACGGGTGATTTATTTTTGCAATTTCTTTTTCAGAGGGGTGGTGGTGTGTATGATATAACATGGTTTTTCACCTATTTTTTCTCTTTTGTTTTCTTTCTGTCCCCTCCGTTCGTATTTTATCTTTGTTAACTTCTGGCAATTTGGCTTGCACGTTGGCTTCGGAAAGGGGTTCTGTTTGTCATGTATAACAAAGATAGAAAACCGCAACTGAAAATTTCAAACTCAGCGAAGGGAGTTTGGAGGCTAATTGAAGAACAAGATTAGGAATGCTGCTTCTATTTATTCCCGTTCCACATTTTCTTGAAATTAATAATCATCAATAATCATCAACGTACATGTGTGTACATGTCTGTATGTCCCTTCCACACCCCGCTTGGGCTTTCTCACACATACGGTAAGTGTAAAGAATAGGGCGAATAGTGAACGAATATATTAAGTATGAATGATGAAAACTATGATATATATATAGATTAATGGAAAGTGAATATGCATATGAATATTGGTATTGAAATGGCGTGAATACATGTCTCGGTATATGTGTGGATGCATGCATATGATGACATTATTTAATCTGGGATAAATGGCGAATAGACGGGATGAAATTTTGCAAAAATCTTTGACAGGACGATGACGAGGACCAGAGGTTGATGAGTTGAATTTGATAAGAACGAACGGACGAAACGCAATTTCCGTTTTGACCAAATTTTTCCACATTTTGTGGCTTTGCTCTTCCAGTTTTAGATCAAGTAGGAAATGAAGGAAGGCAAAGGAAATGGCTTGAGATGGTTAACAGCATGATAGATATGTGAAAATGGCAGTTGGAACAAAAGACAGAGAAAAAGGGAAGAACAGAGTGGGAGAAGTACGTAAAATAAAGTGTCAGAAATAAAATGAAGTGAAAGGTAAATACCGAATGGGAAAAAAAGAACGTTATATAACAATAGTATATATAAATAACCGGGACACGAAGACGACAGACGAAATTGAGAATAATAAATAATAAAAAATAAAAAATAAAAAATCCAGATAGAAAACCCAAATTGTTTTTATTACACCCGCCCGCCACCATATAGCGACTCCATCTCCTTCAGAAGCGTCTTCCCCTTCGTACCACCTCCCTCTTGTTGGCCCTGCATTGTCGTCGCGGCGGTGGTATTCTCCTGTGGTTGCCGCTGTGACCGGCCGCCTCGTCCACCAGGTGCCGTCGAGTCATCATCCGCCGCCGCTGTCGGGGGCTTATTATCATTAATAGTACCGCTATTATTCCCACCGGCGCCACTGGTATTATTATTATTGTTGTTGTTATTATTATTGGTATTCGAATTCCAAACGACACTATTCCGCTTATTATTCTCCTCTTCTTCCATGGAAAACACAAGATCGCTCTGTTCTTCGTCGATCCTGCTTGTGCTGATGGGAGTGGAGACGGCGCGGTCGAGTCGCCCAGAGCCGGGGCCAAGGGCACCACTACCAGCTGAAGTAGCGTGCCGGGCTGAGCTGGGATGCAGCGAGGTGCTGCCGAGTTGTTGCGAGATCATAGACATGGAGGATTGGCGAGAGGGGCTTGCGATGAAGGGAGAGACGTCGCCGGAGCTAGGACGGCTTCCGATGGGTCGTAGATTGGGGCTGGGGATGGCGGCGTGGAAATTCAACGACGATTCCCGAAGGGGGGAGCCGACGTGGCCTAACCCGACTGCCTGACCTTCTTCCTCCTTCCTTTGTCGTTGTTTGGCGAATATTGCACCGAATCGTGAGGGGCTGGATGCCAGTGGCGAACCGACTTTGCTGGACCCTGTTCCTGGCATGCCCAGTCCGCTGAAATCCCTGCTGCTGCTGCTGCTGTTGTTGTCCTGCTCTGTCCGCGACAGCCGTCTCATCCTCTCTTGCGGTGTCAATACGTCGTCGTGCAGGTTTGTCGGCAGGTAATCTTCCTCCAGAGTGAAGCTGTCATCCCAGTCACTCAGAGCGGTTGGACGCGGGAGACTTGCTGAGAGGATCTTTGGTCTCGTCACGCGCTGCGAATGCATCAATCGGGGGGCTGATCCTTCGTCATGAAAGACGGGTGGCGAGGAGCCGAGGTTCGACGGCTTCCGCGAATCGAACCCAAAAGCAGTATCGTGAAGATTGCGAACAACATCTGAAGGGGGGCCGGCCCGTTGGGAAGGGGGAGAGGATAGATCGAGGCCAAACTTGGAGGGAAGAGAAGCTGCCACAGGCCCATGCCGCGCCATATATGATATTCCTTGGCTGTCGAAAGAGGCAGGTAGAGGTGCATCGAGCGCTGTGTGTCCGATTGGAGACATTGGCAGTCTAGGCTCCTCGATGGGAGAGCCGTACTTGGAGCCTGTATCGGACACGAGCCCTGCATCTATTGTCGGGATACCACCATCGTAGGGCCCGGTGGCTGGTTGTGGTTGGCCGTACATATCCTCCTGGCCCGGGTAAGGGTACGAGAATCGCGCGGGGTGACCGTTTACACGTTGTTGGGAGAGCAAGGAGTTTGCGAGCGCGGAGTCTTGTGTGTGATACGGCGGGGGATTTACACGGCCACCTAGGTTTAGATGGCCGCCGCTCATTCCCATGGGAAGATTTGGTCTGTTAACGCGCCGCCCATCTGGCAGTATGTGTGCTAGTGCGCACTTTGCTCCGAATTTGCAGTTTCCCTATATTCAAGAGTCAGAAATTTTTTGGACTGTAAAGAAGATAGGCGCGCAGATAGAGATGTCTACCTTTGTAAAATACTTGCATGGGGCGGAATCGACGGTGGAGTCTGTAGAGTGGAGGAAGGGACAGGCGGGGCCAGCCTGACAGGCGCCCTGACGGAAGAATTTGCATGGGACATGTTTGGTATCTGACGGCGGGCGGGTTGCATTAGCTAGGGCATATATAAAATAGAATAGAAATAGAATAGAGTAGTTTATATGGGAAATGATGATTCGGGAGAATATACTTTTGCTGGTAGGATTCGGAGGGCTGCGGGCCATGTCGAAGGGCGGGAGGCCAGACATGTTGCGGGCATGACCGTTCTGCATATGGGCCGTAGGACCCGAGGGCACTGGTAGTGGGGCGCGATTTCGTAGATCGTTTGCCATTCGAGATTGAGATGAGAGAGGAGGAGCAGCGCCGCCGTTTGGGAGACGAGAGGGCGGGTTTAGTAGCTGGTCCTGTGGGTGGGGATATACAGGTTGTTGTTGTTGTTGTTGCTGCTGCTGCTGCTGCTGCTGTTGTTGTTGGTGCTGTTTCATGGCACGGCAGATGGAGAAGAGGAAAAGCTGTAGAAGACAGAGACGGGCGAGGAGGAGGGGGAGGTTGTGGTGTGAGTTGAGTTAGGGGGTGGTTAGATATGTGGTGGACGAGGGCGTAAAAGACAGGAAACGACAAAAAAATTTGGAGGCAGAGATTTATTTATTTAGCTTTAGATTTAATTTTGGGTTTGGGGGAGAGATTGGAGATGGTGGGGTATATGGGCACTAATGTGCAATCTATTCCGAATGCCTGGTTCCCGCAGCAGTAGAGGGATCCATAGAGAGAGAGAGAGAGAGAGAAATATATATATATATGGAATTAATTAGTTAGTGGAATCAGAGAAGAGTTAGAGATAGATTGAGATGGTTTATTTAAGATATAAAAATGATGCTGGTGGATTTCATTATTTATTTATTGTTTTTTAGGGAGAATGACACAAACCAGCTAAATAAAGGTACCTATGCTGCATATATAAAATAATACAAATAAAATACAAAATGCTGTGGGAATATTTAATTTATTATTTATTTTTTGTCTACTTATATATTATCGATTGTAGGCCGTATCAAACAATTGCCTGGTGTGTTGTGTAGTTAATGTCCCGCCCTCACTTCTCTGTTTAGTTACATCGTCTTGGATAACTAACTTAGTAACTACCGCAAAACACAGAAATCATCATCAATGTGTAAATAAATAAAACCACATCTTCCTCCAAGTATTACAACTATTACAACACCTACTACAACTACAACTATTAATCCCGCCTCACCACGGGTCCTGTCCATCTGATCGGCCCCTCCGCATGATCTTCCATTTCAACGGCAGTATCCAGGTTTGCCAGTCACCTGCCAGGCACTACCACAACGCCATTGCAATGAAGTAAATACTTAGGTATCAAGTCCTGTTTTACTATCTCCAAGAAGCAGGAAATGACGCTAGTTTTGAGAAAATGAATGTTAACTGATTAAAATTATGTCAAGTTTTGCCGGGGAATAGAATTAAACATAGTAAATAAATTGTAGCCGGATAATCTGGAATAGCTCCCCTTTTGCGATATACCTTGGATATCGCCCTACAAACCCGCCCTGCCCCGCCCCGCCATTGATATTCCCTAGCCTACAACTTCCCCTCCAATCCTAAACTCTCCCACAACTCCTCCTTCCTCTTAACCCCTTCCGGCAGCACCTCAGAACACCTCTCCCACATCTCCCTACAAATCCTTTTCCTCGCCACGGCCCTCCCCTTCCACACCTTCCACTCGCCATCAACCCTCTCTTGCTCCTCCGCAGAAACAACTCTCGTCGCAACCCTCCCATCCCTCAACGGCGCAAGACGGCTTAACACTTCTTCTTTTTCCTTTTCCAGTTTGCAGACCATTAATCGTAGTTCGTCCGTAGGTATACGCGCGCTGAGCGCTGCGAGTTCCGCGCGGAGGGATTTCTCATATTGCTTTGTCGAGGTGATTTGCGCGCGGAGGGTGGTTAGTTCGCTGTCGAGCGCGGCGAGTTGTGATGGGGTGGAGTCTGAGGGGGCGTTTTGAAGGGCGTGGTAGACGATTTGTTTGCCTGGGTTGGGGGTGGGGGGGAATTCAATGTTATCATCATATGCCATATCCTATAGAGCGCTTTACATACCAGCAACTCGCCCCTCGATCTCCTTCCGGTCGTGCATCTCCTTCAACGCTTTGACGGTGTATGCTATTCTCAAAAAAAGAAGAAAAAAAATAATTTATTCAGTTAACAAATACAAACCCTCCCATCTTAATTCAAAATAAGATAATATTCAGACAGGAAGAGAGGATACCTTTGCTCACTTTGTTATGCAAATTGGCAGTAATATCGATCGCCTTGGGGTTTTATTCAAAGTGAGTTAAAAGACCAAGTAACAAATGATTGTGCTTCCCCATCGATGAGGAAAAGAAAAAAAAAGCGGTGGGCAGTAAGCATAAGGACATATCCCACTCACTGAATACGGTCGGCTAATCAATCCAATGTCAGTGCGTTTCATTACTTCTACTTTCTTAAGGCGGAAAGGTTCAATAGGAAGGACGAAGGAGGTGGGGACTTATACCTACTTCTGTTGGCCTATCCGATAATAATCCCCAGCGCCGTGTATTTTTAGCTTCTGCTTCAACTGTAATTACAAAAAAGCAGAATGGCACAGAAAGGCTAGTTAAGAGGAATTACGCCATTTCCCCTTGGTGCTCATCAGGGCAGGATCTCACGAAGGTATTCAAGAATCATCGCTGCTCCTATTGAGCATCGTTAGTTACTGAAAGCCACCCCAGTTATTGGAGTACATATTCAGGGAGATCAGGGGGGGAAAAGAAAGAAAAGGGGGTAAGCCAGTAACTATAGCATAACTCACCATCCTCTCCCTTATCCTTGTTCTCCCTATCACCTTTTTCTTTGCGTGGTGCCATACTTCGAGATGAGAGGAGATGGGTATTGCAGTGTCTGTGTGTATATGTTCCGTCTGTCTACCTATCCGCCTCCTGCGAGATGTCAGCATCATGGGGGTATGGCAGGCATGCAGTGTGCAGGACATATATCTATATTTAAGTAGTATCTATACCGCGTTTCTCATAAACGCGAGACACGAGAGAGGGGATATATTAAATCGGCCGCGGGAAGGAAAGGGGGGGAATTGTATCGACGTACGTTACCTGATTCGATCTCCAGGAAATAAAAAGGATGCTAAAAACGTGTTCAGCTAGATGGCTCCCTACAAACGTTACATGCAAGATCGAAGCTGAGAGACAGAAAAGACTCAGGAATTGCAGATGAAGAGCGGGTGGATCACGTGTTCCATGCTGTTAATGTTGCTGTAAAAATATGAGTATGGGTATGGGTAAACGGAGAATAAGGGGGAATTACCTGAAGTACATGTACATAGGTACGTGGTACGTAGAAATGAATACACGCGAAAGAAAGACATCTCATGTTTGTGTGTTTGGCTTCTTCATTACATTATTATTATAAATGAAAGAGAAAGGAGTAAAATGAAAGACGTTCCAGATGAGGCACGGTTAGTTATAGTTTGCATGGGCACTTCTGGGATATCCAAGAGACCGGAAAGACTGGAAAAGGCTTGCAAGAGAAGGTGAGAACAATTGAAAAAGCAAAGAAAAGAAATCCATCGAGTTTTATAGAGATAGGTATATAACCTAGATGCCTAAGTAGGCATTTTTCTGGGGAAATAATTTTGAGAAGCTGCAAGGATACACCCAACACGAAACGAAAGAGGAAAATTGCTTGCTTTGTATATTAGGAAAAGTGAAAGAGAAAAAAGAAATGGAAGAAAAATCAGGTCTATTCATCGAATCGGATAACCAAAACATTTATCCAACAGTCCAGAGCAGTCAAGTGTAAGTAGCATGCGTTTTTCTGTAGAGCATCTCGGTATAAAAAGTTTGTTTATGGCAAAATAATGCTCTTGTTCTTCCCCAAATAATCACGTAATGAGAGGTAGGTGGCACGGCAACAGGAAATGATATATATATATATAAAAGAGAAAAAGGCTGAATCATAATGATAATTGTCCATAGTAGAACCAAGACCGGGATAGTTTAACAAGAGATTGCCAGGGAAAGAAAATGAAATGGAAGCCAACTTTCTTTTTAAGAGGGCGAGTGGGCTTAAACTGGGAAGAAACGGGTGGTAGCTGGAATATGGTGCCAAAAGGGCAGATTTGAGCAGGGAAGTAGAAGGATATTTGAGATTCAAATGGATCGAATAGTTACGATCGCTTTGACGAGATCGACGGTCCAGGGAGCGGGGAGCGGGGCCTTCAAGGCAGGCTCTGAAAAAATGAGTAGAATATGTAGCCCCCTTGCTTGAAACCGGAAAAAAAAATAGGCCCGATTGCCCTTGTGCAAGGGAGGTTTTTGTGGAGAAAAAAATTTGCCGGGTAGGTGAAAGGGAAAAAAAAGATTTCGCGCGTTTGATACGCGGCACTTACGAATATGAAACCAAAGAACTCCATATCGCTGTGCCGGCTTTGGAAAGGGGTAGAAGAGACAACTGAAAAGGGGGAAACAACAAATAGATAAATAAAAGTAAACGTGGTAACAAGTCTAAGTTAGGAGGGAGGGAAGGGGGGAGTATCACATCACGATCTGCAAAAAAGATTCGTTAGTCACGTCTTCATATTCGGGGAACAACGGATGAAAAAGCAATTTCTATAAGTGTGCTACTTACGCAATCGCTATCGCCCTTGCCTTGTGGCACTCCCATTTCCTCGAACGTCTTAGGCCCTTTTCCAGGGAGGCCGCCCGCAGGCTTCTGTGCGGGCTGGCCTGCTGACTGAGCGGGCTTCTGACCAGGTCGGGCAGCTGACGAGGCAGGGGCGGAAGCCTTCTGCGGCCTCGATTCACCACGAGGTGGGTAGTGGCCGCCTGCAGGCGAGTGCGAAGACGACTGCAAACGATTTCCCCGAGGGTCCGGGGCCATGGGTTGCATGGACCCATTGTTACTGGAGTGGTCAGGACGTTGTAGGCGCCTTCTTCGGTCAGCGCCGGAAGGGTCTGGAGGTGCGGAGTAGCCGATGTCCAACTTCGGGGTACCGGGCTGCGGTCCGTAGCCTTGGGATTGTGACGGTGGTGGTCCACCAGCGGACGCAACGCGGTTTTGCATTGGTCCGCCAGGATTGGCGGAATGAGGGCGGATATTCGGATTGATTCCAAAGGCGGAGGTTGATCGCATGTTAGGACTGTACTGGCTGGGGGAGTTGACATAACCGGGGTTGGGCGGTTCTGGGTACGGTGCCGCTGACATGGGTCGCTGGTTCATGGGGTCCCTGCTGGAAATGGTCATGTGCGATGGGTCTGGCATTTCTAAAGTATCTTGTTGAAAAGATTGCGCACTGTGGGGTTCTGCAAAGCGTTGAGCCCGTCCATGAGAAGCATACTGAGATTTGATACGCGCGATGGCAACACGCTCGTGGTCCTTTCTCGACAGAGTTTTGGATCGTGAGATACTCTCGATCCGGGAGCTCGCATCTTTGTTACCACTGGCTGCGGCCTTTACGTACCACACCCGCGCTTCCTTTATGCTTACCGGAACGTATATTCCAATCTCGTGGAAGTAGCCGAGAGCGAATTCTGCGGTTCCCAGTCCGCTCTGAGCAGCCCGTTTTGCGTAGGTATACGCCATCTCGTCATTTTTCTCAAAAAGTCCCTCATGTCCGCATAGGAACCATTTACTGATTGCCATTTCAGCCTCAGGTTCGCCTTGCCGTGCGGCAAGAGCATTGTAATGCAGAGATAAAGCAGGGTTAAAATCACAACCCAGCTGACAGAGCTCGTAGGCAGCTCCCATTTTTACCTGAGCTTTTGCGAACCCATGGTAAGCCGCCTTCTCGATGTTAATCCTAGCGGCATTCAAATCATACGGAAGATACTCGTCCGGCACAGCGACCTGGGGTAGTTCACGGGCCAATAACATTCCGTACACCTAAAGGAACAGAAAAAAAAGAAATCCGTTAGTGGGTGGGTTTTCGAACGGAAGGAAAATACGAGTCTTACATAGGCTCCTTGAGGGGCATTTTCGTCGCACGTCTGCGCAGCATATCGAATATGCTCTAGGCCTGCAGCGTAGTCCTGGCGCTGTCCATGTTGGCCCAAGAGGATCATCATTCCAAGTCTCTGTAACAAGTTGTTAGATACCGCAGCTTCCATATAGCAAACCCCTCCACCACATAAAACGGTTCACCCTTACATAGTTAGAAGCAGAGTCTCCAAGGCTGACACCCCGCTCATAATGCTTGATCGCTTTATGAGGTTCGCCCGAATTCTCAAATTGCATGCCCATGCGGTATTCCGCCCTGGCGTATCCTTTCTCACTAGCTTGAGAATAGCAGAGAAAAGCCTCCTTTTTATCAACGCGGAAACCGAATTTGCCAAATTCCAGCCACATTGCCTTGATAAACAGCGCTCTTGGGTGATTTTGTTCAGCCAGGAAAGAGACGACATTGATGGCGTCCGTTTTCAATTGGCGCTCTATCTGCGGTGTTTGCGGTCTAGGAGGTTGGAACACGGCCATACGGGCCTCGTTTTGCATGGCAACTTCGACATAGGAAAGGGCGTCCTGAGCCCAGGCAAGCTGCATTTCTGGATCATTTGAACTCAGGACTGCAACACGCCCACTCTCCAAATTTGCTTCTCGTTGATCATCAGTTGGAGGGACGTTGGATGGGGGGTTTCGTAGAACCGGGAAGGGAGAGAAATTAGGTGCCTCGCTGAACGACTGGGGAGGTTGCCCATAGGCTTGCTGGCCATAAGGGTCTGAGTATGACCGGTCATCCTGTGGGTAATTTTGATTTGGCACCGACGACGTTCGATTTGGGTATTGTTGCTGATGTTGTGGTGATTGGTAATCGTACTGGACGTGTTGGCTGGCCATGCGGTTTGGCCCGTAGGTTTCCTGTTCAAGATGGGCGAGATTATCTTGCATGTTTTCAGGGACTTCTGGCATCACCCTAAGAAAAGCAGCCAAGTTAGTCAGTACGACACGAGGAAGAAAAGTGGAAACACGTCGAGGGGGAGGGTATAAAAAGGGAGGGGGGGGCTTAATCATTTTAGGTTTTGGCAAGTATGGTTTTCAAAGAATTTTTTGGAGGATCCTTTTGCTGGGTGAATTTTTTCTTGTTTTCCATTTTTATTTTCATTTTTGAGGAAAGTCATGTTACCTTTGAGGTGCTGGAGAGATCACTTCGGGCATTTGGAAAGCATCAATATTTCCTGGGTAGAAAGTGGCGCCCATATGAGGATTGGGATACTGCTGGTGGGCAGACATGGTGTCAAAAGAGGGACGGAGGGACGAGGGATGGGTTTAATAATAATAATAATAATATACTGGTTGTTACAGTGTCTGGCTGCACCAGCAAGTAAGTTATGCTAACCACTCCTGGGCTGGGCCATTAACATGGGGCTGGTATCCTCTCGACCGTAGCCTGTGGATGCCTTCGCAGGAGGGAGAGGATGTGCTTGTGTTCGCGTGGGATCGGCTAATTCGATGGTGAATCAAGAACCCTGCTGGAGACGGCAAAGCCTATAGTATTTTTAGTATTGGCAAGGAGTGGACCCGTCATGGAGTAGCGGGCATGGTCTGTATCAAGCTTGCTGTGTTCCTTGTGGAGCAGAATCGACAGCTGGGGGAGGAGGAGGAGGAGGAGGAAGAGGAGGTAATGGTGATGGTGCTGGTGCTGGTAGTGGGGGGGGGGAAGTTGTAGTTAGTTATAGATGGAGAGAAATTGATGTTGGTTTGCGGGCGTAGCACGGAGGAGAGGGCAGGAGCCGAACCTCAACCCCGCTATAACTAATAGGTATAATTTTACTTGGGATAGGGATTGAAACGGCCAACACGACAAGAACCAGAACAACAAGAAGAAGGAAAAGAGAAACATATATGCGCATATACACAGATACACTAGGTAACTACTACCACCCTTTAAAATCGAGGGCGCATCAATCTGGGCATGGCACTTTCAGCTTTAGGATCACGGCCTGTTCCCAGCCAGCTGCTACGTGTGAGACACCCAAAGCGCTGGTTTGCGGGTTCTAATGGCAATTGGGAACCCCATTATGGTGGACTATGATGATGATGATTATTATTATTGACTAGCTGCAACTATTGCTATCTGTTGACACGACCCGGGCTGTTGCGGGCTGGGGCCTTGCGCCTGCGAGGGGCCCGCACCGAGGCTGGTCTTGTTAACCTGCTCCTATTAATTTTCCAGAACTCTGTTCTGCTTCTCGTATTATTCTGGCTGGGTCGGTTGCTTCTGGATCATTCGCTGAACGCTAGAAACGTCAATCACGACGAAACTATTTCGTGGTGTTATCTCATTGTCAATATCATTCGATGCCCTGGTTTCTTTGAAGCCACAGGGGAGGCATCAGCCACCACGCATTTGGTCAGTTAGTTGCACTGGAGATGTAACGATTTATTCTATTCTATTTTTGTTTTTTCTGTTTCAACTAGTTTTGACCGCCGCTAGCTTCCTTTTCCTTCCCTAGGTAGGTAGCCCGCTGGAATTATTGTTATTTTTACATTATGCTGCGCCTTTTGTCAAAGCGTAGGGAACTTCTTCAGGAAGACGCCACTTTAAAACATATCCTTTCGATAATAATCGAAACTGCTTGCGTGAATGATGACAGTGGCTCATGGAACAGGCCAAGGACAAGCTATCAGAATCGTAGCAAGTGGTTCCTCCCCCCTGATTCAAAACTTCCAGGGATAAATCGATAAAAATAAGATCAGTAATAGTGATACTGCGCTTTGCAGGACCGCTATCTGTAAGCTACAGGGCTCTGTTGGACCAGTCTGTTTCCCGATTCTGTCCAGTTGGTTTTTTCTGACCGAAATGGCACCGAACACTAATTACATTATTTCGCGCTGAATTTCCATCTTCGGGTAGGTGTCTTCAATATTTGAAGTTTGATATTCCACACACAGATTTCTGCCCCTAAGTCACAGGTGTACTCGATTTTAAATGTTGTTCCTCCGAAAACAATCAGATAGGCGAGATAATACGGGAAGCAAAAGAGAATGTCAAGATCCTACCAGATATTACAGTGCTGACTGGCCAAGTTACCCCGCAGCATGTAAGTATGCATGTTCTGGCGGCGGTGGAACAACAAATGCGCTTTTTACTTTATTGCAGAACCCGAAGTTAAGGCAGATGCAGAAGAAGGAGGGGCGAATGGAGTGGTCACTACGAAGTCGAGGTATGCCGACAAGCATTGTTAGGAGACCAAAACAGACAAGTTGGAATGCGACGGCGTTGCGCTGCACTCACAAAACATCTCCCTGGCCGAGCAAACCTGATGGAATGTAGGCAGCAAACAGAGCATGAGCATTTTCGGACCTTGGGCCGTATTTCGATTCGCGATGCAGATCACCATCGAAAGCTGCAATATCGATATTCTTGATGCCCTTCCCAGAGCAGAAGGATAGTGGCATTGCTTAGCGCATCGAACAGTGTTTATGATAAACCTGCAGGCAGGTGTGGAAAAGGAGATCCATCTATCTCCCTGTGGTGTGTCTTTGAATATGGCATGATTTTGAAGGATCTATCACAATATTAAGAACCACTATGGAAGAACCAGCGCCTACATCAACCACAATGTAGCCTGGTAGGGATCGGGCTTTGTTCGAGATGGGGGTCTATCTGCCTTGCCTTTGGCATCCTCTCCACATACGCACGCACACACACACACACACACACACACAGAGAGAGAGATAGAGACACCAACATCTGTAGTAGAGAGGGAATTCAATTTTCTTCTCTTAGAATTCATTTTGACAAAAAATCGTCTCATGTGCAGGTCCCTTGTTACTGCTGTGTATAGGGGCCGTTTGCTAGTATCATCTGCAAGAATGTTCGTTCTGATCCACCTGTCGAGTTGAAAGCGTCAACGACGTAAATGTAGAACTGGGCACCCCATTTCAGTCCCTCATAATCGCTCCGTTCCGGCGTCAAAGGGCTTCTTTGGTGTATATATATATATTCGTCATCCCACCCTTGATCATTGCTACGTATCATTTTCTCATCAGATCCGTAATGTAACATTGTATAATGGGCGCAGCTAAGTGGCTGAAGGGCACAAGTAGTTATGCCTCTTAAGCTTGGATTTCTACCTCCAAGCCGTAAGGAGAAGCACGGCATGAAAGTTTTAAATTGACACTAGATGCCAGTGGAATGAGGCTCGAGAAGTGATTCTTCTCCATTCTCTGAGTCGCATAAAAGTAAATATGTTAGACTCGTGATGCCACCATGGAAGGCCTAAATGTTGGCAAGGAGCTGAGAAGGGAGGGTATCAAGAAAGCATGAGAGCATATACAAAGCACAAATATAAAAATATCTAAGGAAGAAGTGAAGAGAGTAAATAAGATAAGCGTGTTCAGCGCCTTAAGTTGGATCCCTGGATGGTGCTCATTGTCCAGATTATGCGGAACGAAACTCGGAAGGATGAATGGATGCTGGCGAGGTCTTGGCACGAGTCCTCCCTAGCCGGCTGGAACCAGAGCGCGACAATCCCGACAAACTACAGACAATTAATTGGTATGTAATGCATGAAGAAGGTTTTAGATAAGGATCATACAAAATCACTTTGTGACCTTGATACGTCAAAGGCCTAATATTCATATGAGTCCATCAGCGGAACGTCTTGATCGTCAGCGAACAGCTCAGCCAAAATGAGCTCAGAGGAGAAAAACTTCCACCACCCTTTTATTCCTTATGATATTCAACGTCAGTTCATGCAAGCATTGTACGATTGCATCGAGGAAGGCAAGGTTGGTATTTTCGAGTCGCCCACAGGTAAGGTGTATTCTTTTATTGAATGGAGAGGTTGAATAATTCGTCTGACAAATCTCAGGTACCGTATGTTTATCTCACCTTCCAGCCCCATGAGCATACATGAAGACGCAGTTGGCTCGACTTTCTTTTAGTGTTTGAGAATGCTGGATATGCGTTCTTTCAATACCCTGCCTCTTCCCGTTCAATCAGTTGTTGGTCAAGTAAGAATGATTGAAAAGAGGCTACAAGAACTGCAGATCTTCCTGCAACCCGTAGTCCACCTTATCTAACATAGTGCTTCACTGCAGGGCAAATCACTCAGCTTAATATGTGGCTCTTTAACCTGGCTTCGAGATCATAAACGTGCAGCGTTCGTCAATACAATTGACCAGTCACTTTGTCAGTCCCACCCCCCCCAAAAAAAAAAAAAATAAATAAATAAATATTGAAGGCCTGAAGCTAATGTTCAATGATATCAGCTGACGGTGAACCGGAATGGATTTTGGAACATTTACAGCGAGAGAAAACAAGGTCTGCTAGGGAAAAGAGAAAGCAATTAGAAGACCGTTTGGCGAAAGTCCGCGCACAGGAAGAACGGCAGCGAAAGAAGTTTGAGGACGGGAACCATCCCTCTAAAAGAAAGGTACGTTATAACCAAACGGATTGCAGAAATGCGTGATTCTAATTACTGATCATAAATAGAGATTGAACGTAGAAAACACTCGCTCTGGGCAAGATGATGAAAGCCAATTCGAACTGGAGGACTACTACAGCGACGATGAAGAACGAGCCGCTGCAGATAGAGCTTCGACACGTGAGGGAATTTTCTCCGCCGACACGCTAGCTTTACTTGAAAAACTGAAAGGAGCGCCTGTCGATACGCATGCCGACCCCGAGCCGGATGATGAAATCCAAGTCTTCTACTGCTCGAGGACACATTCTCAACTGACTCAATTCGCCCACGAGTTGCGGCGAGTAAAGTTACCTCCAAGTGTTCCTCCCGAAGCGGGTGATGATAATAAAGCTACAGATAATGCATGCCATACGGTTGACGTATTAGAAGAGAGCATGAAGCATCTCTCTCTCGGGTCTAGAAAGACACTTTGCATCAACCCGAAGGTACGGGCTCTTGGTAACTCCACGGCGATAAACGAACGATGTCTAGAGATCCAGCGTCCTGACACACCAGCGGAGCATAAATGCCCATTCGTACCCAACAAGGAGAATGAAACGCTTGTCAATGAGTTCCGTGATCATACCCTGGCAAAGGTGAGGGATATTGAGGACATCGGTATGATAGGATCCAAAATTGGGATCTGTCCGTACTATGCTTCTCGGTCGATAATCAAATATAGTGAAGTACGTTTATTACGCCAAAGACCATATATCTTTTTTCCCCTCAACTAACAAATTTCAAAGATCGTCACATTACCATACCCCCTTCTTCTCCAAAGGTCCGCAAGGGAGGCATTGAACATCTCCCTCAAAAACCACGTTGTAATCATCGATGAAGCGCACAATCTCATAGATGCCATTTCCAATATACATTCAGTGTCGGTGTCACTAACTGAACTTCAATTGGCCATTTACCAGCTCACTACGTACGCCCGGAAGTATAAAACCCGCTTAAAGGGGAGCAATAGGGTGTATGTGACTCAAGTGATTCGGCTCGTGAATTCCATTTCTGATTATCTGAAGACTGTTCTGGAAAGAAAGCAACCTGCAGAGGGCGTCCTGCTCCCATCTGACATCATGACGGGGAAGGGCGTTGATCAAATAAACCCGCATAAGCTATCACGTTATCTGCATGAGAGCAAGCTGGCGAGGAGGGTTGACGGCTTTATTGAGCAGTCATCCATGGAGTCACAAGCTGCGTATAGAAATGTTACTCGATTTTCAGTCCCGGTTCTATTCCAGGTACAAAGTTTCCTACTTTCACTGATGAACCCGTCTTCAGAGGGGAAACTGTTTTACGAAATTAGCCAGAATGATGTCCTCTTGAAATATATGTTATTGGATACTACCAACCACTTCCGGGAAATCGTGGCGGACGCAAGGGCTGTGATTCTTGCAGGAGGGACAATGTCACCTGTACGTTAAATCTTTTACCCTTTGATGAATAGGACGTACCGACCTGACACCCCTTTTCTTTTGTAGATGGAAGATTATGCAGATCATTTGTTCCCTTATTTGGATGCGGATCAACTCAGAACATTTACCTATGGCCACGTTATACCGCCTGATAACCTGACAGCCATCCCGGTGAGCAAGGGGGCTTTCAATACCGAGTTTGATTTTACTTACGGGAAACGAAACGACGAGAGGATGGTATGTTGAATAGGACACACTATCTTCGGAGTTTGGCCCTACACCATCGGGCAGAAACAAGTTTTGCTAATTATTGATCGCGTACAGATAATAAACCTTGGCAGGACCATTGCAGCATTGTGCCGTGTTATCCCGGATGGTGTTGTGGCTTTCTTCCCCAGTTACGACTACCTAAACCAAGTACTGGTAATTTGGAAGAAACTCATCCCAAATACCCGATCTACCATCATCGATTCAATCCAAAGATCCAAAGCTGTGTTCCACGAGTCCCAAGACACAGATACAAATACCGAGGAACTACTCCAAGGTTATTCCAGCGCGATTAACGCTGGATCCGGCGGCGGCGCGCTGCTTTTGTCAGTTATGGGAGGGAAGTTGTCTGAAGGAATCAATTTCTCAGATAAATTGGGCAGAGGGGTGATTGTCGTTGGACTGCCATTCCCCAACATCCGCAGCGCAGTATGGCAAGCTAAAATCCAACATGTTGAACATAAAGCATATGAGTCGTCTTCGTCAGTGGCGTCGTTGTTAAGTCAGAATCATAAGGCCCAGGGAGAGTCAGAGGAGAGCCGGAGATTAAAGGCGAAAGCTGCGGGGAGGGAGTTCTATGAGAATGCTTGCATGAGGACTGTGAATCAGTGTATTGGTCGGGCAATCAGGCACCAGGATGATTACGCTGCGATCGTTATGATGGATAGACGGTATGGCAGCCCCCGGATACAGAACAAGCTGCCAAACTGGATTCGACAGAACCTGGTGGCAGGGGCGTCAGAGCCAGTTGAGAGGACTATAGGGAATATTTCTGGCTTTTTTCGAAGGAAGCGGGCAATGAATATAACTGCGACTGGAGATAAATAGAACATATAAAAGTCATGAACATAGAATACTCCATATTTTATCCACGAATCCTGCTCTTCAACTTTGGATATTTCTATCCTTGTAAAGAAATGCAAGGTCTTATCTTATCTGATCAATGAAGAATATCACATGACTGTAATTCCAAATGTGGAAATTTAGCCAAGAGAAAACAGGGCTGGGCCCTATGTTTCCCAAACAAGCCAAAACCCTGCCCTGGCACACATTAAGCGAGAGTATCGAGACAGCGAGAGACTCGAGTCGACCTGTGCCTGCAACAACTGTCGTCAAATCGCATCTCAACGCCCAACACCCACACAGTCTTGTCGCATCCAGCACCGTCGACAAGATGCCTACTCGACTTTCGAAGACAAGAAAGAGGTGAGTTTTTTTTTCATTTACCCGTCCTGAATAGCCTGAGAGGACCGACCGTCCAGCCCCATTTTTCGAATGGGTATCGAAGATAGCAATTAAATTCAACCTCCATCTCGAAACCCTTGAATTTACGATCGCTAATATTGTGCCTCTTTTTTGATTACTTCTCGTTTAGCCGCGGTCATGTTTCCGCTGGTTACGGTCGCGTTGGCAAGCACCGCAAGCATCCCGGTGGTCGCGGTATGGCCGGTGGTCAGCACCACCACCGGACCAATCTCGACAAGTACCATCCTGGTTACTTTGGAAAGGTCGGCATGAGATATTTCCACAAAACGCAGAACCAGTTCTGGAAACCTGTAATAAATCTTGACAAGGTACGTTTCTTCGATTGTTTTTGACTTTGGGCGGATTGAATTGGGACTGGGGGAAGATTGAGGAAGGGTACATTGGTCCAGAAATATAGATGGAATCAATAGACGGAGAAAAGTGTATTCAATTAAGATACAGGCAACATATACGGAAATTGGAGGCAATTGGAATATAATTGCGGAGGCTGATTGAATTTTCGTGGATACAATAGCTATGGTCCCTCATCCCTGCCGAAACCCGTGATGCGTACGTGAACAACCAGAAGAGCGATACCGCCCCCGTCCTCGACCTCCTCCCTCTCGGTTACTCCAAGGTCCTTGGCAAGGGCAGACTTCCAGAGATCCCGGTTGTTGTCCGGGCGAGATATTTCAGCAAGGAGGCTGAGCGGAAGATCAAGGAGGCTGGCGGTGTTGCTGAACTTGTTGCATAAATGCGATGTGTAGTATGTGGTGTGTTGCATGCGAATTGTTTAGTTTGGACGCAAAATATAATGAACGGGTGTTAAGGGTGATATTCAATCACATTTATTTTCTTCTCTTTTTTTGTGTCGAGACCCGTTGCTTAGAGCAGTGCCTGGCTCGACACTTTTCATGAAAGAAAAAGGAATTTAAAAATAAATAAATTTGTGGCATGGATCCCTTCCCCCCGAGAAAACAACAGAGTTTCCCTTGTTTTGCTTCACGCCAAAGTGGGAAATATACCAGGCAGGAGCTTGGAGGTTTCACCATGGTGCGCCCGAAAACTTGAACCGCAATTTCTTTTCTGTTTTCTTTTAACGAGCTCGAATAAAGTACCTTAGCGGAATTCTTTTTATAAAAACAAGCCGCTTATTTTCTATTGCTCTAACCTGGGTCTTTGGCTGCATCGGCGAGGAACTGTCTATATATACGTCTTCTGGTCGATTGATTTTACTCATCGAGAAATCTCGATTTCTCTATATCAACATTTCCATATTTTACAACCTCGGAAGTTCAACATCTGCTGATATTTCATAACCAGACACATGGGTATCGTTCCCCGGAATATTTCAAAGAAACCTTCGTCAACACCAATCTATATGACTGCCTATTATTTAATAATAGGGAGAACAGAAAACAGAACACTCAACATGTTGCTTTCTAAATCTTCGACGTCCGCACCTTAGGCTGGGTATTCTCCACGCCCACGGCAAGACTATCCCCAATAAACCGAATGGACTGCTCCATCATCTGTGGGGTAACCTCATGTCCCGCATCCTCATCTATCAAATCCTCCAACGTCACAGCCCCATCAGCAAACCACCCGCCTGGCGAAATTGCCTTTTTCAGCCACGTCAGGAACGGCTCGCCCCGCGCGTACGGCACCAGCTTATCTTTCCCGCCAGAGATCAATAATATCCTCTTTCCCCGCAGGCACCGGGTCATGAGCGGGCGGATGGCTTTCTTTTCACGCTCAGTGGGTTCTGGCAGGGTGTCATGGAGCATGGGCTCCGCAACGGTGGGGTCGCTCATTTGGCTCAGGAAGAATCTAGCAGGGTCGTATTTCTTTATGGCGGCCATGAGCGACGGGGGGAAGGATTCTGAGCCGAGGAATTTGGAACCAGGCGGTGTGGAGTCTTTCCAAGTGGATAGTTTGGAGAGTTTGGCGCGCTCGGTCATTAGGCTTGTGTAGTCTGGGGTGCCGATGATGATGATGGCATTGGTGATTCGGGGTTCGTGTAGAACGCAGCTCCATGCAGCGTGGCCACCGAGGGAGACGCCGAGGGCGAGGTTGGTGGTGATTTTGCGCGAGGCGTCGGGGAAGGCGTAAGCGTCCATGAAGTCTATTAGGAGGGAGACGTCGCGGGCGGTACCCTCTGCACATTTGTGTTAGTAGTGAGAGCGGGGAGGATAGAGCAGCATAGTGGAGTTCTATTTTGTAGTTTCGAGAGGGAAAATAAAATAAAACAGCTGCATTAAAATGAAATAGCAAAGCCTTACGAAATGTAGCAAACATATCCTGCGCATGTTTAGGATTTCCTTCCCTCCATGCGCCATTTGCTAGCTTGTCGACGAGCCTCGAGCCATGATTCCGCTGGTCAAAGGCTACAGCAATTAAACCCTTATTTTCCTGGCTTTGGGACACTCGTCCCTCGCGCAGTCTGCTGTTCCAATCTGCAATGGCATGGCATGCAAAGCCTTCCATAGAATCCGCCGTGCCCAATCGTGGGTGCATGAGATATAGACATGATACCTCCTTAGCTTGCGCGGGGAGCTCATCCAGGCCATAGACAGAGCAAAGGATGCCAGCGACTGGGAAGACCTTTTTTGACACTTTGGGAGCAGGCATGGAGTAGGTTTTCACCATGGGATCAATTGGAGAGGCCATATTATTTCACGAGAAGGTTTCAAGAGAGGAGTGCTGCAAGACAATCCATAACCATCATGCAACTGCATTCTCGCGGGGATATCCATATTATATCCAGTTTGTATAAAAATATTCGTCCCTCTCCCGGCAACATTCCGCTTAGAATCGTTGCAAGTCCGAGGTTAGAGGGAGGTCACGTGTGCTTGTTCATGAGCAAATTACAATACAGTTACGATACCTAATACCGGGGAATCGTATTTACGGTTCCATGTATTGCTATGTGGATTTAGCGACGCCGCGAGTTGCAACTGGGTTTTCCCAGCAGAATCTTCAGGGCGATCTGCTGGTAACTCACTCTTGCCACTGGTCTTCCCGCAATTCACACGCAGCGGGACTTAAGTAAGCTGTTCCAAGCCTCACAGGGCCGGATCCACTCCAACCTAGATGAATCCCAAGGGGTCAAGAAGCGGATTATCGTCGGATCAAAGCTCTAAGACAGCTTTCTGCTTCTAGATCTTCTATTTCTGCACTGCTGCAGGCCGTGAGCTTCGGGATTTGAGGGCGTAATGCTAGTTTTGTAAACTGCCTCTGTTCCTTCCTTCCGTCCTTCCTCAACTGGTATGTGTCATCTTATCAACCTTCTCACTACTCGATATCTGTTAAAGACCAGAAACCCCTGACAATGACCATTGTTTGCTATTATATAGGAGTCTGTCGCAATGGGGAAAGACTCAACCCCGTCGATTGCAGAGGGACTTCAGCAATCTTCATCGCCACGACCATCGAACATTCCACAAAACTTAAAGATAACTGTGCCCCACGATGTTTCCCAAAATGGGATGAGCTTCACTCCCTCTCCGAAAAATGAAACACCGCAATCTAGTACCTCTAAGAAATATCCTGTGAATGGAATCAATGGGATGCATGGCATTACCAGGAAACCTGTGGCGTTGGATACTGGATTCGAGCCTTCCAGTTCAAAACAGCCCCAGTTTGATATGAATAATGCTGGCGATAGCGATGTTGCAGGACACCAAGGAAACATACCTTTTGGGACTAAGCCTGCTTCTGTCCCATCGCGAAATCCTTCAGGAAAATCGGCAAAGGCAAAACAGCAAAGGGCACAAGGGTTCTCAACTCCACAGGGACGTCGGAGCGTGCAGTTTGCTAGAGCCGCTTCTGATACTGAAGGAGCAGGAGCATCGCATTCCAGGGCTTCCTCTATAGGCCCAGAAGATGGAGACCAATTGTCAAAAGACCGCCGGTTGCATTCATCCCTGTTCTCAAAACTGAAAGCATTTGCTGCCTCCCCTTCCTTCCCTACGCATACCCGTACGGCGAGTGGTCTGACAATCGGAGACGAGTCTGTGGAGCCTAGACCACTTGGTGGTACTGCCACTCCGGGATCTGAAAGAGGGGAATTCCGCTTCCCAAACACTCTTGAGGAGGAAGGAAGCGAGATGGATGCAGATGCGGAGTCTAGTTCTGGGGAACAAGCGAGTGGTATTCCGAAAAAGAAGAGGAAAACCCGAAGGCCGCCTGGTTCGGGATCTCGTACCGCTCCTACGACTCCGAAATCAAGTGCGCGGCCACATTTCCCTCCAAACAGCTCCTATACCCATGGAGACAGTTTCCGCGGGGGTTATTTCTCTCGCAGGACCGACCCAAACACTATTCCTCCTCAGACGCGTGATGGTGTTTCTGAAGATGAAGGCCGAGAAAGGTTAAAACGTGATAATATGTGGAGAAGACGAAATGGATGGCTACAGAGCGCTCGTGGGTTAAGTTATAGTGGCCTAGGTCGACCGGAAGGCCGAGGCTCCCAAGATGAGAAAAGGCCAAGCAATTTCCGACGTTTAACTGGATTTGGGGGCCAGTCAGACCACGGTGAGGGTCTTACTGCAACTTGGAGACGACACAAAGGAGAACGTGGCTCCAGCCTTAGCGCCCAGAGATGGCGACAGATCAAAGCAGGCCTAAAAATGATCGGTCAACGCAAGAAGGTTGAAAGCACTGTAGACCATGTGAAGTCTGCCGAGTTACTTGCTGAACTTACCTCTGGTATTCCCGCTGCTCTTTTGTTGGCAAGTATGTTCCAAAGGGATGAGCATGGAAGCAGACGTATTCCAATTCTCCTTGAGCAACTGAAGGTTCATATCACGGACAGCAGGTTCGATACCCACTCCGGTGATCGTCACTTGATCTTCCGAATAGAACTGGAATATGGCAGCGGAATGACGCGAATGAAGTGGGTAATCAATAGAACCCTCAGGGATTTCGCGAACCTCCATATAAAGTATAAACTCCAAATCGGGACCAGGAGGTATATTCAGCTCAAAGCCCATGACTCAACGCACCCTCTACCACACTTCCCAAGAAGCGCCTTCCCTTACCTAAGGGGTGTTCGAGGCTTGGAGAGTGAAGGGGAAGAGGAAGCGGACGAGGGAGGCTATGAAACCGCAGGGGATGGTACAAGTGGGAACGAAAGAGTAAACAAAAAAAAGAAACGGCGCTCGTCTCTAGGACTTCCCCGAAGACGGTCGAGCTTGACTGCTCCAGCAGAGAGTAGTGCCTCAGGAGCTTTGGAGCCAGGCATTACTCGCCCTGCGTCCATTGGAGGTGTTAAAAAAGACTCCTACCCCGAACGCCAACGGAAAAAGCTCGAGATATATCTCCAACAAATGATCCGCTTCCTTATCTTCCGTCCTGACAGCAACAGACTTTGCAAATTTTTGGAACTTTCAGCATTGGGTGTCCGGCTGGCATCGGAGGGGAGCTACCATGGCAAGGAGGGCTTCCTCGTTATTCAATCGTCGAAAGGACTCGATTTCCGTAAGGCGTTCAGCCCAGCCATGATAAAATCGCGACATTCGCCGAAGTGGTTTTTAGTGCGCCATAGCTACGTTGTTTGTGTTGACTCTCCTGAAGAAATGAACATCTACGACGTCTTTTTGGTGGATCCTTTCTTCCAAATCCAACCCCAGAAAGTACGGTTGCGTGACAAAAAGCCCAAACAATTGGCCCAGTCCGCGAAAGAGTCAGCAACACACCCTCAGCACCACACGCTAAAACTCCAAAACTCCGAGCGTAAGCTGAGGTTACTCGCTCGAAATGAGCGTCAACTACATCAGTTTGAAGATTCAATTCGATTTATGGTGGATACAACGCCTTGGTCTAAACCTAATCGATTCGATAGCTTTGCCCCCGTACGCCCGAACTGTTTCGCTCAGTGGTTAGTCGACGGCCGTGACTACATGTGGGTGGTGTCCCGTGCTATAAACCAGGCCAAGGATGTCATCTATATCCATGACTGGTGGTTGAGTCCCGAGCTCTACATGCGGCGACCAGCTGCTATAAGCCAGAAATGGAGGCTCGATCGGTTGCTTCAAAGGAAAGCGCAGGAGGGTGTCAAAGTTTTTGTGATAATGTATCGAAACATCAATTCTGCCATTCCTATTGACTCGGAGTACTCTAAATTTTCGTTGCTCGATTTGCATCCGAATATCTTCGTACAAAGATCCCCCAACCAGTTCAGACAAAACACTTTTTTTTGGGCCCACCATGAGAAACTATGTCTTGTTGACCATACTCTCGCATTTATTGGAGGTATTGATCTCTGTTTTGGGAGATGGGATACCCCACAACATCTTGTTACAGATGATAAATTGACAGGATTTGAACTTACCGATGTGCCTAAAGATGCGGATCATTGCCAGCTCTGGCCGGGGAAAGATTATTCGAACCCGAGAATTCAGGACTTCTATGATCTTGACAAACCGTATGAAGAAATGTATGACCGTGAGGTTGTTCCTAGAATGCCGTGGCATGACATTTCTATGCACGTGGTAGGGCAGCCAGCTCGTGACCTCACCAGACATTTTGTTCAGCGCTGGAATTACATCCTACGACAACGAAAGCCCACTCGACCAACTCCGTTCTTGCTCCCTCCACCAGATTTTAATCCTGCAGACTTGGAATCCCTTGGCCTCGATGGCACTTGCGAAGTTCAGATCTTGCGGTCGAGCAGCACTTGGTCAACCGGAACACCCGACGTGACTGAACATAGTATTATGAATGCGTATGTCAAGATGATTGAACAATCGGAGCACTTCGTCTACATCGAAAATCAGTTTTTCATTACTAGTTGTGAAGTTGAAGGGAAGAAGATTGAAAACTTGATTGGAGATGCCCTCGTGGAACGAATTATCCGAGCATATAGGGATGATGAAGATTGGCGGGCTGTGATCCTGATACCCCTTATGCCTGGATTCCAAAATCAGGTCGATACGGAAGGAGGTACTAGCGTTCGTTTAATCATGCAGTGTCAATATCGCAGCATCTGTCGCGGAGAGACATCCATCTTCGGCCGACTTCGAGCCGCCGGTATCGAACCGGAGGACTATATCCAATTCTTCAGTTTAAGGTCATGGGGAAAGATCGGCCCCCGGAAACATTTAGTCACAGAGCAACTGTATATTCACGCCAAGTGCATGGTTGTTGATGATCGAGTTGCGATAATTGGCTCCGCGAATATCAACGAACGTTCTATGCTTGGTTCGAGAGATTCCGAGTGCGCCGCAATCGTTCGCGACACAGATCTACTGTGGTCCACAATGGCCGGGAAACCATACCTTGTTGGTCGTTTCCCTCACACACTTAGGATGCGGCTTATGAGAGAACATATTGGCGTAGACGTCGATGAAATTATGGAACAAGCAGTAGAGGCCGAAGTTGAAACTGGCCAAACGAATACACGGAGCGAACCAAAGACCCCTTACAACTACAGCGACGAAATGCTTGATCGCGAATTTGATGAGGCTACCGAAAAACAAGACGAGAGGGAGCTGTTAGAACGAAGACACCGAATACAGGATGAATTCCTTGCTAGATCAGAGGAAATGCACAGTTTTAACCATGATGTTGATTGGGAACAGGCAAACAACCCCAATCTTAAGACCAACAAGAAGCTCACTCAGGACTCAAGAATAATGAGGAATGAGGACCACAAGAAGGATTTGGAAGGTCATGGAGTTGATCAAATGAAGATCATTCAGGAGGCTGGCCATGGCGATGGTCGTGACTCTTTCGTTGTTAATGATAGAGTGGAATTCCTGGCCCCTGGTTCACCTGGAGATGCTAAAAGTCGAAGAGGAAAATCTAAAGTCCGCAAAGAGTCGCCCTCTCAGACTGCAGATCATAACGAGCACGGGGACGCTCCGCCGCATACAGGAAAGAGCTTCGATCCAAGTGTCTCTAGTCCCAGGCCCTCCACCGAACCTGCGGCTCATGATCCATCAAGTAATGGTGATAATCCTTCACAGCAAGCTGGCCAGGATATTCCTGGCAGTACACATTTATTCTCATCCGAAATCAACCGCCCAATTATTAACAAAGATTGCATGAGGGACCCTTTGAGCGACTCCTTTTATTTAGATATCTGGCAAACCATAGCCGAAAACAACACAAAATTGTATCGCAGTGTGTTCCGCTGCATGCCTGACAACGAGGTCAAAACATGGAAAGAATACAAAGAATACACGGCCTATGCAGAGCGCTTCGCTGATATGCAGAATAGCCAATACTACGACGAAAGCAAAACTCACCCAGAAGTTACCAAGGCGAGTGGCCCTCCTGGCACTGCTGCGGTCCCCAGTCATCTTGCCAAAGTCGAAAAGGTTGGAGATGATTTGAAAGAAAAAGTCCTGAACACAGTTAAAAGTGAAACTGTAGCCGCGGAAGAGGAATTAAGAAACTGGGCGTCAGAAACTAACAAAGCGCAAATCGAAAGGGAGAGGCTGGAACTCTCCCACCAAGAGAGTGGCACATCCCAAGGAGAAAAGGACACCTTAAAAGCGACGGAGACGAAATCTTCACACTCCAGCCAGAATTTAGATGGTGCGATGGCATCGTTCCCCGAAGTAGAGAAGAGCCCACAGAGACGTGCTGACGGTACCCTGCACCCGACGGTCTCGCAACCTCAAAGACGGAGACGGAGAGCGACCACCCGTAGCTCGCGGCGGGAATTCCATGCTTCCGATGATATTATCTCGAGGGTTGAGGCTGAAGAGCTAATGAATTCGGTGCAAGGCCATCTTATAGTTTGGCCGTATGAATGGTAAGTAGCAGCACTCTTTCAGCGATCGATTCACGATACACTTGGGAAACGTGCGAACTGACAATTGGGTTTATGTCACAGGCTGGAACGAGAAGAACAAGGAGGAAACTGGTTATACACGCTCGATCAGATATCTCCTTTGGAAATATAGTATGTTCTCCATTCGTTTTCTTCTTGTATTTAATCCTTAATACTAACAGGCGGCGCCACCTCTAGCAACTAATTGTTCGACTGTATCACCACCCCCTGTGCCCAACTCATCATACCATGGGACAACTAACATTCATTTTTACGTTTTTTTTTTTATAAACTACCTTTTCTCCCTTTCCTACTTCCTCTTTCCTCTTTTTTACATTTGTCACCGAGCTCTCGGATTCCCGAAATTTCGTACAATGTGTTCCCTCAAATACTTTACTTGGCCCATTTGTAATTAAGGCATTTTCTGGTTTACACCCTCTTCGTTGTCCCTTTTCTTTTCTTTCCTACAATACTGCTACTACAACTACTATTACTACCATTGCATTTTACAGGGCGTTGTTGGGTTGCATTATTTAGAAGCTTCTCCTTTTTGTGTATCTATTGGCGTGTTGCATAGCCCTTTCTTTCCCGCTTTTCCCATTCCCGCCTCCCTTTCCATCCCATTTATTTGGTTTCATTTCATCTTCCTTTTGCCTCACTACCAATTTCGCACCTCGCGCATATTTCGTTTTTCGTTTCCTTTTGATTTACTGCGTACGCCCTTTTGTCCACCCCATTTTCTTTTATTCCTATAACAATCGACTGACACATATATATATATACATAAATTGGACTTGTATTCTTTCATTACTTCTCTTCTCGCATAAAACACTCCCCCCGCACTTCGCACATGCCACACGAACCCAGAAAAAGAAAAAAAGGCCACTGTTCCCCGTAGTGTGCCTCCATTCAGCCGCACCAGCTAAACTGCGCAGTGAATATCACACAAGTAGTTTTATACTGAAGTGGGCAGTGCTTACGAAAGGTAGGCGAGGCTCTTCCATCGCGCATTCTAGGCCACTACTAAACTTCTTTGGAAGCCACTGATGGCTACAATATTGAGCCTCAAAGGGTCTACTCCGGGTTCGTCGATTTTTCTTTGGCCAATCAAGCTATCGGCGGAGAAAAACTAATGGCACAAAGAAGGATATTAAAAGGACATGAAAAGCTTCAAGTTGTCTGGCTATCTGTAGGGCAAGCTGTGTTTAGGCTGGAGAAATGAGGGCAGGAGTCATATCAGCTGGATTCACTGTGGAGAATATGGTTTCTGGCAACCTTTCTTCTCGTTCCTCTTCTTTCGTCATCGACGTCTTATTGATCTGTTGACGTTTCATTGCTCTTAAAGTGTATTTCCACCCTCCGGAATGGGTGAGCAACTAGGAGGCTGATATCATATGAGTGATAAATGCATATTTATGCGCGACGCTTTTATTTTGTTTCGTTTGTGGGTTAGTCTAGAAATTTGAACTTTCAGCTGAATCAATAATGTGGATGAATATCAGAGGTGACTTATTAATAACTTCTTCACCCGGCAAGAGTCTTTCAATCGATTATGTTGGCTTTCGCGATGGTTGAAATTGAAACACACCCACCCATCGTGATTTTATCAAAGAACGTTGGACAAGAAAAAATAAGAGGAGGCAAAAACAAAAAGCTTGGCATGGCATGGCACAGCATAGCACGAAAAGCCCACATCGTATCTAAAAACAGAAGAAACTTCCCAGCCAGCACACAGCCTTGATGGCTCCCCACTATCCCCACTTCTATCTGTTCTATGCGTGTGTGGAAATCATGCAACTAACTTATACTTTTTACGGCAGAAAATCGAGTGTCAAGCTTTAATTCTTTGGACAAATGCGTTGAGGGTCTCGAATCAGAAAAAAAAACCGGACACGCTCCTGTTGTCTCAAACAGCCAGGGATGCACCCGTACCCAGCGTGCATGCCATGACTTTATCATTATTTGTTTGACATTTGCATCGTTTTGGGTTTTCGTTTGGCCGCTCAGGGCCGCAGTGTCAGGCGTTGGGGTTTTAGTCTGGTATTGCTAGCCAGCAAAGAATAATGGGCCTGTGGGTATTAAAATGAGGATAGGCCAGGAGGGATGAGATCATTCATACCTGCGGGTAACTGATCGCCGCTGGGGTGGTATCATCTTTGCTATTGTTATGGGGCCTTAGGTTGTCTGTTCTCCCTCCCTGAAATTGCATATATGCACCATACTGTATGCTGCTTCTGTGGATGTGCCCGCTTCTGCTGGAGCTGTAACTATTAATTATGAAGAGATCCGAAGAGTACCATTGAAAGATGGATGGGTTGACGGGAAAATCTCTTCATTTTCAGGTATTCGGGTTGTTTCACTGAAGGTGTTAAGAAATTGGGGACAGTCAAAAGGTTGCGGTTGGACCTGGATGTCCATCAAGCTCCATGGCACCTAGAAGAAAGTCTCGCATTGATGCTGTTTTCACGACATTAGCATTCTATATATATATGTATGCGTGTGTGTGTTAAAAGTAGGAGCGCGGTAATTGAATCTTTATAGAGAATCAGTATCCTCAATTCTAACATTCTATCAAAAACACTACTCCGTATGCTGGTGATTTACAGAGGTATTAGATACTCCTTGCATGTTTCTGTTCGAGATCGCGTGTTTGCTCCAGCCACGATCAGATTCCCCTTTCTGCTGATGTTCAACCGTCCTATAACCGCGTTAAAACGAAAATCCGGACTGCCGTACATCAATCCACCAACTATCTAGGTTGCTAACTCACTGGCGGCAAGATGGAGCTTTCGCTAGCCCGGTTTGCTCGGCTGAGGGGTTTCGCATGCACATGGAATTTCCCAAGGGGCGCCGCTTCTGCATATGCATAAACATCCCATAAACACTTAGTCAATACGTAATCTGTACCTATAGACAGGAATTCAAACATACAACATCACCATCGATTGGTTATTGATGTCAGGATGGGATCAACGGGTAGGCAAAGGAAAATTGCGATATACAAGATAGCGCGGTGCTTCTCATGATGAACAGCACTAGGAGAACGCGAGAGTCAACATATCCTGCCCCGCTTTAAACGCAGAAGCGAAAGGGGTGTTTGCTGAGTACCGCTTCTCTGCTTTTTTGGGGATGTTGTCCGATGCATCGACAATCAAGTGGCCGATAAGCAGAAAAGCCATGGAGCTTTTCCCGACGAAATTTCGATTTCTGCTATTTTTTACCCATCATCAAACCAACTCAATCCTCTGTTCTCCGTACTCTGCGTGTTTCGTATTGGGCCAATATGTGGGAATCCAAACGGAGTGGAGCTGAGCCAAGTAACAATCATCGCATCCCTGGTAGCTCCGGCGTACTGGATGGTTGTACCCTATAGAAATCTATAGTCAACTGGCTGATGATTGCACCACTGTTAAAATTTAGAGGCATGGTGTATACACAACATTACATCCAAGAATGGGCATCAGTTTGAATCTCTCACAGGTAAAGCTTTTCAATGAAAGCTCTCTCTATTCCAGAGATCTGACTGTGAGAATTGAGATCTTGTAGACAGCCAGAGCACTCATCAATATGTTAAGCTGCAATATAACTAGGGGTTACTCTCTGAAAGCAGCATAGCTCTATATTTATTCAGTGGTATCTGGGTAGGGAGTGAAGCAAAGGGGATTTTATATCTATCTGCTTGTATTTTTCTCTTTTTTTCCATGTTTATACGTCAGAGCGCTGTGTGCATACATCATGCATCCTTGATTTTAGCAATGGTGGACTTATCAAGCCCTTACAGGCATCACCCTGGCAGTAGCCCCGTTCCTCCCCTGTTATGCCTCTTGGATGGAATTAATATCAATTCATAATTATTACGATAATTATTATTATCGCTTAATACGCGGTTGTGTCAGCCAGGGGTTCAGTATTGCGCCAGATACTTTATACATTTACTACTCTAAAGACGCAAAAATAAAAAAAAGCCGCCAAAAAACACCCGTTTTACAAAGAAAATGTTCAGGGAATTGGGGATTTGGTCTCTACCAGCACAGTAAGAGAACTGAATTTTCCACTGGCAAAGACAAGCAGAGCCAATTCTATACAAAAGGCCACAAGGACATAGGAAATATCAAGAGAGCGCTGGAGAGTATCTGCCTGAGGGCACGTATTGTTTACACCTTTCGACAAGCAGTAATGTCGGATCAATTGGTGCCTGGGGTTAAGCCCCGGCCTTGTCAAGACATTCGGTGATGCTAATTTTCGGCCTCTCGGGGCCAGGCTTGCAGGTAATCTGTATGTAATGAATTATATTTTCCACGCCCATCGTCTTGTAGTCACGTGTTGCGGATATTCAGGGGGCGCGCTAAGCGATGTAAAAAGTTTAACTCATCCCGGGCCAGGGCGGGTTCAACCAAAAAAAAACAAACATTCTCCAGAGCCGCACACATCAACTCTCGCTCCAATAATCGTACCCTGATCCCGATGCTCCTCTTATTCTCCTCTCGCACTTGGTATTTTCTTTGAGCCGGCGAAGTATTCTGATGAGTCCTGATTAACTATTGTTCATGACAAATGGGAACAGGCAGACCTCTGGATGGAGCCGTAACTGACGCCACAAGGCTGGTGGTCCATGTTCCTATTTTTAAATCATCTAAAAAGTCGCTACCGTGCCAGTCCACACGCCGTCATGGAGTGCTGGCAGGCGATGCCTCCACTCCTGTGGAGTCCTACCCTGCTGCTCCAACCATGAGGGTAGGGGCCTGTAACGACGTTTCATTCACGAGGTGGCGCCCCTCATCATTGCATTTCAAAGTTCCTTAGCTTCTCTACTGTTCGCAAGCCATTCGTTTTAATTTTTAGAGCTAGTCTGTTACGCTCTGGAAATCGGAGGAGGCTGTTCACATCATGCGCTGTTTGGCGTACACCCCTGTCCATTAGCCTGCTTCCTTCGTGGCGGCCACCCTCTAATGAGTGATTCTTGAAGCTGATCTAATATCCCTGGCCAGGAAATCGGAGGGCTGTGGCATGGATGGAGGTTAATTTTCGGAGGCGCCAGCGGCCAGCGTGTGGGCTTTGACTGTTCTTTCTCCTCGTCCTCTTGCTTCATTGCAATTTGTGGAGCTTCAATCCGCATATCGCGTTTCGGCTCCGATATATATGAGCTGAGGCATCTGTTCTTTGTTCTGATGATTCCTTTTTATCCTCCCCCTCCCCTCCCCTCCCCTGCTCCCATCCCTTCTCCCCTGTCCTGTATCTCAGGGTATTCTTTCGTTTCGAGAAGATTTCCCTTTTGTCAATTTCAATAAGTGCTATATAGTTTCGTCTTTTCTCTTTATTTATTGTCTGCTGTTTTATTCCTCTCGTTTTCTTGTTTTCTTGTTGCCTTCTACAGCGCCTAAACATAATAATACTTGAACTTTCCTCCTCGATTTCAGAATGGGAGGTCTGGGGCGTATTCTCACGTCTCTATCCATATTAGCAGTTGCTTCCGTAGGATTTGGCCATCCTTCTTCCGATGCAAACACGTTAGAGAAACGGGCAACCGAGCCTTGCAAACAGGTGGCCGATGCATATGACAAACAGTTCGCTGAGGATTCAGAAGGTAGGCAACCTCCCTCTACGCTATCCTGTTTGCCCTTCCTGGCCAATTGTTTACTGATTGTTGTGCCATTTGTTAGGTCCATTTTTCGTATCAGCAAAACTCGCCCATGACTGCTTGGTTTCCGTCCCCATCAATAGGGGTGACGCTCTCCGATTAGTCGATGGCCTGACTTCGTTTTGGAAATGGCAGAGCACAATAGACTACTTGAAGGATCCTCCGTCTGGCTATTTGCTGCCGGCATCAGACCTAGTTGGCGAGCTGGCAAAGATCCGTAAACGCGTTTCTAAGGGTGAATACAAGAATGAATATGATTTCCAGAGTGACCTCTCTGCTCTGGCAAGGACGACACATGATGGACACTTCAACTTGCAGCTCGATGCCGCCAGCGTTTTCCGATTCCGCCGTAGTAGGGCTGGGCCACTTGTCTCAGTCTCAAGCGATGGAAAGAGTCTCCCGAAAATATATTCTTTCAGTGAGTCAAGCCATACATAGTTTATTCACAATACGTGGAATATTTGATACTGATACGTCAATCTAGATGACCTCAACACTACTGATCCCAAAGTTACTCCTTCTCCGATTATAGAGATTGACGGCAAAGATGCTACTGAATGGCTGAGAGAGCTGTCCTACCACGGCTCAACTCAAGACCCAGATGCACTCTACAATGATCTTTTCTGGTCCATCCCTTCCGATAGCAACGGAGGATTCGGTGGTTTCTTTGCCCAATCTGGCGTCTACACCGGACCCTCTACCACCTTCAAATTCGACAATGGCACCGTCACCGAGTATGAGAACAGGGCATCATTTACCTCTCCGTTTACTGATGTTGTGGATGGAGAGACCTTCTACGAGAAATTCTGCAGCTCTAAACTTGGTTTGGATTTCAAGAAATCGAAGAGAGATGATGTTCTGGAAGCCGCCCCGATCACCCCGGAAGTAGCGCCTCGTGATAGCAAAAACCCGCGACCCCTTTATCCTGAGGCATTTATCGATAAGGCGGGTGGAGATCTTGCAGGGTACTTCCTTGATGGCGACCACGGCGACGTCGCTGTCCTGTCTGCCACCTCTTTCGAAGGAGCCGGTTCAAAGGGAAGCATTGCATTCCAGGATACCATTGAAAAATTTTTGTCCGAATGCAAGAAGGCCGGAAAGAAGAAGCTGATTGTTGACGTTACTGGTAATGGAGGTGGAACTATTCTACTAGGCTATGATATGTTCAAACAGGTATGTAGCAATAATGCTAGCGTTTGGGATGTGTTCTAGATTTTATAAACTGACGTTATTTTCAGCTCGTTCCAACCGGTAAGGTAGACGATGCATTTAATATCCGCGCTCACGAACAGCTTGACATCATTGGAACAAAGGTCAGCGCTATGCTCCTCGACGGGAAAGAGACTCCCGGCGACAAGAACGAGAGGGATGGCATTTACGACCTTGATTCTTATGTTGATATGGAGAACAAGAAGTTCGACAGCTGGGATGATTTCTATGGCCCGGATGAAGTGGATGGTGGATTCAAGTTCAGCCATCCAGCACGTTGGGACTTGTACAACGAAGACACTAGCCGAAGGGGATCTGGCGGAATCGTCGTAACTGGTTATCTACCAGGTGCCAAAGCGCGCAATGCAGTTTTCGAAACGGATGACATCGTCGTCCTCACCGATGGCACTTGTGGATCTACTTGCGCCCTATTCGCCAACCTGATGCAGAAGGCTGGCGTTAGAACCATTGCTATTGGCGGACGTCCCCGTGAAGGACCTATGCAAGCTGTTGGTGGTGTTAAAGGCGCTCAAGTCCTCACCTACCAGCGAATCTACGAGACAATTTCCATGGTTTTCGACCTCTATGCCTCCCCCCAGGAGAAGCGCAAATGGGCGAGTACTGATTTGGGTGAAATCTACCGGGTCGGGAAATATATCTTGGCCCGAACTGTCAGGGATGGCCTGGGTGCTCGCGTAAATTACCGCAATGCAGTTGATCCCAAAGACAAGAAGCGGACTCCTCTCCAGTTCGTATACCAGGCCGCTGGCTGCCGCATCTGGCAGACGCGTGATATGATCCATGATATGACCAAGCTGTGGGCTGCTGCCGCCGACAGAGCGTTCCGGGGAGGAGCATGCATTCCTGGATCGACCCCGGATCCTTCGAAAAACAAGGACGACGGCCGTCTCTTCCGTCCGTTCTCAACAGGCCCCAGGGTATCAACCTCGCCGCGTTGATCAGTTGCTGTATAGCTAATTTCATGGCGCCTCCGCGTTGCCTTGTCTCCGTCTTTTCGTGTAATATACGGCATCGTCAGTATCACAGCCTCGCCACAACTTCTGTTCGCCAACTCCTGGAGTAATATCTTGCCCTTTTCTTCTTCCCTTTTTGAAACTGATTTTGTGCGAACACTTTTTATTACTCGAGAATTATAGAGGATACTTTGTGTTCCGTATATATTATATTCCTGTATCTAACCCTGGTCTGTCAAGGCGCTGGCTTTTTGTTTATGCATATTGACTTTATTTAACTTTACTATTCGTATTCGACATTTATTGCTTTACATCCATATACCCCGGCCCTCTTATAATAGAAGCAAGAAATATTATAATATTTCAATTCCCCTTTTGCAAGTTGCGCAGCCAGGAAACAAAAAACAGGAAGCGAGTGTATATATGCATGAGTGAGTACCAATCAAAGATAAATGAGGGGGCATTCGCTCTTTTGTTTGCTCACCACCCCCATTATTTTCTCCACCTGCTCGAGCACTTCTAATGTCTCCTCTCCACATTATTGTCTTTTGTACACGGAGTAAATCATGTATATGATTGCATGTACTTACCTCCTAGAGTACGAAGTAGAGAGATGAGAATGAGAATGAGAATGAGAATGAATGCCAAAGCCAAATGTTTTTGAATTCCAATTAATTTTCTATGGTATTCTCTCTTCTTCTTTTTACGCACATCACTTCGCTAGGGTTGATATTATAGACTACCAAAAATTTGACACCAATCATCAGCCTGTTGGGCCAGGGAGGCGGGTGGATACGAATTCCACCCCCAAGAAAGATTTTGTACGTTTGTTGGCCATGCATATGAATGGCTCAGCCGCAGGAAGCAAGAGGGGCGGGGACAGGCGAGCTTGACATGGTTCTCGTGTCGGGCGAGCGGCTAGGGCGAGAAAAGGGGGCTGAGGGCATGAACTCTCCTCCTGTACGGACTACTCCGTACGGAGTACGGAGTACAGGATTAAATTGAAAGGACAGAACGTATGGAGATCTCTTTTCTGGGTTCGTATTTTTTGCTCGACTATTATTAGCCGTCCTCTGCTATGGGCCTTCACAGATCTGGAGGTGGACAAATGGCGCCAACAGCTTCTAATTGAATGTGGTTAGGAAAAGGTTGAACCTAGTGAGAAACCATGTCAATCCCAGACCAATCTCATCAAGGATACACACACTAACGCAATGTTCAATAGAAAGTAACAAAATAAAGTAACTATTGTATATATATATATTCCAGATAAACATGACGTGGATTTTCTCTTCTGCTGGGATCAGGGTTTATTTTCTACCCGTGTTCAACAAGGGCACCTTGTCCATCACTCAAATGAGCTCTATTCAAAAAGAAAAAGAAAAAAAAGAAGAAAAAACCCCAACTAGGGCGCAGCGTGCTCCGTAGGAATCAATATTATTCATGATTATTATTGAGTTGTACCACGCTTTTATTCGAGTTATCAACGAATTTCAGCAATAACTAACTGTCAGTCATCTAAACAAACTATTGATTATTTCGCCTGCTAACTAGGACTTTAGCTTCATCTCCATGCTAAGAATATCGGAAGCAAACGCGCGGTTGAATCTCAATTTCTATCTCAATTTCTATCTCAACCTCCACGGAAGAAACGTGTCAACATCGTGGAAGGTAGTATGTTACTCGAGAAAAATATCTCTCCTGCCATTGTGTTAGATCTGGAAAGGAATGTGGTGTTTCTTGGAATGATGCTTATCCGATTGGTGTTCAGTGATGGGTAGTTGTCCTGCTGCATGTCAAAATGAAGATGGGCTGGAAAGCTTCCTCTTCTAGTAATGGAGGTCCAAATTGCGACGGGCATTTCAACCTAACTATGCATTCATTGTTATGTGGATAGCGGTTGTGGCCTCAGCTCACTGGGGGTATGGATTGTTTGCTTCTTACATCCACAAACAACCATGGAACTGAGCCAACGATGCGGGTTGGCAGTTGAATTCCAATCTAGGACAGTCTAGTAGATTAAGCAGCGTTCAAGCAGGTCGTGGTATGTGGGCTTGGGGAGCGAGAGCTCAACTCTGCACGGCTGCGACGTTATTCCCAATACTCTGGTCAATTCAACAAGTCGATCGCTGCAGCGGCCAACTTGTCAACGCCACAATGTCTTTGAGCTTTTTTCCTAATCGCTTTATGCAGCTGCAAAATGTGAGACGCAACTTGCCAGCTTTTAGGAACCAATCTGTGATGCCGCCGAGGCTTTTGATGTCCCCTTCGGGAAACTTGACAGGTCAAACTTTTACACCAATTCCTGCGGGCGTGATGCCACAGAGGCAGACCCTTTGTGTTCCCCTTTGGCTTTGATCGTGGAGCACCGTCAACTGAAAACAGCAATTTCTCCGTACGCCAATGCCCTGAGGTTTTTTATATTTCGGGGAATATTATTTAACACGCAGACCATTCATTTACCCCTTGTGTCCCAAAATGCACTTGAAAATGAAGGGTTGTGAAATTTCCGTGATATAACATGGCTTCGAGACGGGGGATGATGCTTGCTTTCGGTCTCCACGCAGCTTGAAGCATTGTCTCGCAGTGCCCAAGCTTTTATACTATTGCTCTTGTGAAACTTTATGCTGGGGGGTTAATTCAGCTGACTGGGGACTGCGACTTGCGGCTACGGATATATTGCTGCATAAGTGCCCCAGCCTTTTATTCGCTCAAAATCGCTTTATTTCCTTTGAATCCGTCATTGTTAGTTGGTATTCCAAGATGTACAGTGATGCTTGACGTGCTTGCTCTCATCTTTTCTGTCATCAATCGTGAGACTGCCCCTTTCTTATGTACCCTGGCGTTTGTGAATAGAGGATTCGAAAACCAATCTGGACCATTATTGTGCCACTATAGCATCTGATTTCACAGTTTTATGAGCTTGTGCGCAACGTGAATAATCCATGAGGTAACAACAGGCACACTGCGTTGACGCTTGCCTGTCATGGACCCTCCAACATCCTTGCGGGGTCCATTAGCTGTATGATAGCCCGCAGGTATGATCTCCGCCACGCCAGCTCAACATGGTCACGAAGACGAGAAGTCGAGGCTAAGATTACATCCGGAAGAATCAACTGTTCCTACAGAACCAAGGCATAAATGCCCGCCGTAGTGACATGATCTACATTTGTTCAACGCTATCATGACGGCTAACATTTGATGGTCTTCATTTTCTTTTTCACATATCCTGCATATGATTGAGTGGGCCATCTGACCATCACCCCTAAAACTGAGCTGTCGGTTACTGTGGCTTTTAGAGACCCATAACACAGAAATCTCTTCTGCTTCTTTTTATGGTACGATTTATCTCTGTTGGGATTCAAACTCTGCGCCGCTTTCCGTGATGAAGGTGTGACTTGCAGTTTCAGCTTCTATATGTTGGAAAATCTCGTGCGAAGGTCTCTCACTATCCTATCCCTGTGTTTTTGCTTTTATATTTGGTATATATTTCATATTACCAGACTTGCTAGATTTCAATATCTACATGGCATTGCTGTCTGCGTACTTCCGATTCATCCGAAGTTCCTTTTCTTCCCTCAGGCTTCGTTTCGCTTGGGAACATATTCTCTCTTAGACTACGCCCCAGGTCGATGAGAAAGAATGGATGTTAAGACCCTGTTCACAGTCATATGCTCGGATTAGGCTGACTCCTACGTAATTTTAAGACTTGATCGGACCAAACTTTTTGACCTTGTCTTTCGAAGCAAGCAGCTAGTAAATACAGCATTTACATGGTTACCCTATATGTTTCCTCATATTGGCGTTGGTGCTATGGATCAGAGTAAGAGATTTCACACTAGCCACGACCATCCAGAGAGGCTTGTCAATTCGGCGAAGCATTATACTGACCATTCCATATCAGGCCTGCATTCGAATATACCAGATCTAACTAGGTATTGGGACTTCGAAAGAGTTCAGCCCGTGAAGGCTGGGGACACGATCAAAAACAAAAGTCGTGATTCGCATATGCAAAACTCAATACAGCTTTTAAACTACGAGATACCGCGGAATATGACATTGGAAATCACGGCATCGGCACCTCTTGAATGCGGTGATATTATGCCAATGCAATTGGAATGTTTTCAGGTTCCAACAGGTGATTCCACAATGAACACATCCCAATCTTCTCCTAATATTCTGGGCGGGTTACATGTAAGCGGCACCCTTGAGTTTTACAACGCCTCTCCTACTTTTTATCCTCTGGCAAACACCGTATCTACTTCATCCGCTATATCTCCTTCGTTAGAGGACCGTTGGAATTACCTGGGATACTCCGACGCAGTAACTCATTCATTTCCCGATACTAGCTCCTCACGCTTCTGGGGCACGTCTGCATTAGCAGCAGGAAGCTTTCCGGCGATGAAGACTAGACAACATCGCTTGAGCGATCCAAAATCGTTGACTGAGCCATCGCAGCAAAAAGGATCGCGAACGTATCGTGATTTACAGCGCAACAGACCTACGTACGTGTCTCAGAGGTTGCTACAACCCGATCTCAGAAAGCCCATGAGAAATCCGCAATCTCAGTATTATCCCTATGAACACCAAAAACGGCCTTTACAGTCTAGTACCGGATTCCGTGCGCCCAAACCGATGAAACAGCCAGATATATTACCATACGAAAACCCAAATTGGATTTCGCGTTCTCATATAGAAAGTGACATCAACAACCGTGGCGGAAACGTCCTACCAGGCTTAAAGGTATTTCCTGATATTGGCATCAATATAAAGAATAAAGATAGCTCTAATGCTATCCCAACGGCATTCCCCGATATCGTAACATACCAGTTCCCAACTGAGAACACAACTTGGGAACCAAATGCTGCAAATATTTTAGTATGTCGCTTTGCCCGTTCTAAGTAATTTCATTACCTGGTTTCTTGCTCACGGTGCTTACTAGTAGGATTGTATAGCGACACGGCCAAACCCTGAAATAAATATCGGGACCATCGACATGTCCTGCGCTTTCGTCATATGTCGAATTACAGCCTGTGGTTTTCCGATCGTATATGTTTCTGATGCATTTTGCCGATTGACCGGTTACTCACACGAGGAAACAGTCGGCCGCGACTGTCGTTTTCTTCAAGAACCAACAGGGACCATGGAACCTAGCTTAAAACGCAGAACCTCTGATAATCGGACAATCCGTCATTTAAAACTCAAAATAAAGGCTAGATCTGAGGTGCAGGAGTGCCTTGTCAACTACCGAAAAGGAGGTCAACCGTTTCTGAACCTACTTTCCTTGATACCGATCCGGTGGCTTTCAGACGAATATAATTTTACTGTAGGTTTTCAGGTGGACCTCGTAGATTCTCCCCAGGCAGTTACTGGGAAAAATGATGGTAAGTTTTCCCACTCCATCCCTCATCCCCCATTTCTACATTTTCTAATCTCTGCCACTAGATGGCTCGTATAGAGTTAACTATAGACGACTGGAGCTTGCACCAAATATATGTGATCCAGGAGGAACAACCAGTTCGCGAAATAAATATTTATCCTTCGAACATCAAAACCGTGGCAATATCAATGCCGATCAAGTCAGGGATCATAGCCCTGTCTCCTTTGGGGCTTGCTGGGATAAAGTGCTTCTAGCAAGCTCAGAGTTCTTATTCCACATAATATCGACAACTGGAGTATTTTTATACGTCACACCCTCGGCATCCACGATTCTGGAATACGATTCCGAGGAACTGAATGGATCGACGATATCCTCAATATGTCATCCTTGCGACATAGTAACTGTGATAAGGGAGCTTAGGGACAGTGAACCCGGTTCAGTCGTCAATCTTCTCTATCGTATTCGAAGAAAAATAAGCGGCTACACATGGTTCGAAAGCTTGGGTTCTGTCTACATCGAGTCCACACAAAAACATAAACATATAGCTCTTCTCGGAAAGCTACTGGTAGTATTTGCCATGTCCCGCGACGAGCTGATGAAGAACGGAGGCACTGACGAGGGCGAAATCTGGGCGAAGATTTCACCTTCAGGAATTTTTCTCTTCGTTTCATCCAGTGCCAGCGCTTTTCTAGATAGGCGATCCGAAGACATGGTGGGAGAGAGTGTCCAGAATTTCCTTAGCGGCGAGTCACGAGCAGAGTTTGAGAATGCATTGGGAAATGCACGCAGTGGGAAACGAGTCACCTGTACGCATGGATTACAACATCTTCGTGGCCACCTGTTACATGCCCAGAGCACGATATACCCTGGCGAAAAAGTCAACGAAGCATCGAAACCCCCATTTCTGATTCTACAAATTCGGCTCCTGAAGTTGGGGAGAACAATATTTGGTTTTCAGGCGAACACGGCTATGAAGGGGGCACGGAAGAAAGACAGCAGCAAAGTAACGATGCGCCCGCCGATTGCACCCGATCCATACCTGCGCCCGCACCCAGACTTTGCAGGCCACGGCTTTGGGAATCAAAATATCAGGTCGTCTACGTCCTACTCCCCTTATGCAATGCAACATACAACCATCCATCCTGTCCTTAAGCCCAACCCAACCGATATCGCAATATACAACAGCCATGCCTTTAGCCCTTTACTCCCCAACCGCCAGCAGGAACAACATAAGGCGGAAAAAGAAAACAAAGAAAACTGCAACATCTTCGAGGAGCTAAATCCGACCCGCGCCACAAACTGGCAGACGGAAATAAATCACTTGAAAAGACGCAACAGGCTACTCGTCGAGGAGTTGCATTACTTAACTTCTTTGAAAAAGAAGCGGAAGCGGAAAAGGGACGTCGAAATGCAGGAGAAGGACTGCTCGCAGTGCCATACGAAGACAACGCCAGAATGGAGGAGAGGCCCAAGTGGGAACCGGGATTTGTGTAATAGCTGTGGATTGAGGTGGGCTAAACAAGTGAGTACTTAAGTCGTTAGATGTGCTTTCATTTCCATGTAGCCGTGCCCTGTCTATTTTCCCTTCTCAAATATATGTCGGGCATATCTTGTGATTTATATCATAAATACCACACGAGTATAGAAGACCAAAAGCTAATTCTAATTTTCATTTGAGAACGGTCGACTAACCACATCATCACGGAAAGCGTCTTTCGAGCAACAAAACTCAATAGTGCGTAAAAAAATGTCCTCCGAGAGCACGCAAACACGATTGTGATATAAACGGCAATGACAACGATGTCTATGACTAACGAGTCAGGCATAGTATAGACATAATGTATTTCATTTTCCATTCTTCTATTTCAGTTCCCTCGGGCACTATTTAATATAATGAATAAAATATTCACGGTATGCTTTGGGCTGGTTATGAGATATGATTAATTTGCAACGACATATTTGTTTAGGGGCCATGGATCAAGTGGAACCAATAGAATATAATTAATGATGAAAGTCAAGATAGGTGTACTGAAGCAGGAGAACCGAGAACGGAAAGTGGAAATTTCCAATTATCCCCTAAGAAGCTCAGTTTTAATAAAATATTTCCTTTATTGCATTCCGATAGGCAGGCGGCTTGATGTGCTCGTTCCTTTACCTCGTGAGGTCAGGAGGTTGTAAGTTGATTTCCATCATTACAGAAAATATGTACAGCACAATCCATGCTGGTCGTGAAAACAAATGCAGAAGAGAAACGACAGCATTCATACAGGTTTAGAAGACGGACCAGTCCATGTTATGACATAAACACAAACCAAGATTGGTCAGTTTCCATGTGGAATATGGTGTCTTCTGGCACTGGTAGCTGTGTCCCTACTTTTCCTTTTTGTTTTCTTCTTGTTGCACTATTTCATTTCCGACATCCATTTTCGGAATATGACTGCTGCTTGGTTTGCATAGAAGTCTCGCGATCTCTGTCGTCTAACAAGGAGCCGGTATCCCATGTGTCCTGATCTTTATAGAGAGCGAGAGGCAGCCCGCATCTGGTACATTGATTCCTATTCGGGACGAGCTGTTATGTAAATGGTTACTCGAGCATATGTGTGTGTGTGTGTGTGTGTTGGGGCTGGGGACTGCAGGAGAAGTAGTAGGCTGCATGGACCGAAATTTCCCAAATAAAAATAGGGTGGTCGGATGGTTAAAACTCCTCTGCCCAACTGGATAATTTGAGAACAATCGAAGGAATCAGGGCGGTTATTGAACCTGCCCGCCGAGAGATATATGTATCATACCACACCAAAAAGTAATGCTTTCATCCCGGAACCTGTCAAACGACTGGACTGGGGTTATTTGAGCGTTTGAGACCATGATGCTCATTGATTATTAGCTGGCGGTATATAATATCCTGACCCGTCGTATTCTATTCAACTTAGTAGAGAAGGGAAAACACACCCCAGCTCACCGAACAGGTGTGACTGTTCGGCTCCTTGCAGGTACTGGGCTAGTCAAAAAGGAACCCAACTTGCAGGTTCGCCATATTTGGTTTTGTTCCATGACATTCTGGGCGCCGTCTGTGCATACCTTCATATCCAGACACGAGGCACAAAGACAGACATAGGAGTTTAACAATAAGTAGCCGTATAAGAATTACAAACATTCTGCAAAGGTACCTATCTTAGCTTGAAACTCAGAACACAGCAGAAATACTTGCTCTTTTCATCGTAGCTTGCTTGAAGATTGTTTGAGAACAATGGTGGTTGATACTTGTTAGGTTTCGGGATCCATGTCGACTTTCGAGCATGTTGCAAAAAAAAATAAAAAAAAAAAAAAAAAAAACACAATCCGAAAAGAATCGGAGCTCAGATTCTTTTAATATGTTTTTTGTCTTCCTTTTATATAAATGTAAGGACGGAGGTGGCCACATACATTAGCTTGTCTCGTTGACCGCAGTTGTTCGGGGTGAGTGTTTCCATCCAAGCAGGATATTCGACAGCAGTTTTGGAATACCAAGGGCATCGTAGAGCTTATCCTTAGGAGGAGACAAAGTGATAGAAGAGATAGAAGTGGCAGTAGAATGTTGTCAGGCTGTCCTGTAAATGTATAAAAATGAAACGTAGAGAATAAAGAAATATCTACTCATGACCCCCGAGGTCAATCTTGTAAGATCGCGAATTGCCAGGAACGGCAAAGCGCGCCAAAACCACGCCGGCGAACAAACTAGCCTCCGCAAAGAAATAGCACAAAGCACCAACAAATCCAGGCCTACAATGGCTGAGGAGGAGATTATTTCTTCTTGACATTAGTCTTCCTATTATTTCCTAAAACATTCTGCTATCATTCATTCTTAACTATCAATCCCCCTCCAATTGCGCCTGAGCGAACAAATACGCACCCGCCTTGAGCTGTGTTTTTTGTCTCTCTTCCTCCCTTCTTACCCCGGACGCACCTCCACTCCAATCTAAGCCATTGGAATATAATATTCCTATCTAACATACTCTGCGCTGCGCCAATTGACGTCGCATTGCGTTCATGCATTGAGCAGATCGATTACCAAACGCGCCATCCACACATCTTCGCCCAGTAACCTACAGAAACCGCGAACTGCGCCAGTGACAAGGACGAAGAGTGTGGGGGACGCCGTCGTCCGTGTTTGCGAACCACAGGTTCAGTTTTGTTCTGCTTCTGTTCTGCAAACCAATGGCGGAGACGGTGTCCATTACAATCTGTGGCGATGGTGGATGCGGTATGTTGTATACCCTATTTCTCCAGTTTCTCAATCGCCTCTTTTCGCTGTCTCGCACCACTTGAATTCGGGACCGGTTCGAGGCCTTGCTCGATCTTTACCAAAGGCTGTCCCTACGTTATGATAGGATATAAGTTATGGTGGTTAGAAGTCGGTTGCTAAATTTTGCTTTTGGTTATGGGATCTAGGAAAATCATCTATCACGCTGCGATTGGTGCGCAGCCAATGGACACATGAGTGAGTTTGTGTTTGCGATTGTTATCTTTTGTCTGAATACCAAAGGATGGCCGCTAATCTTGTTGGAGTAATCTAGATATGACCCTACAATCGGTATGCACTAGTTCCCTCTGCCTACTCCATATTTTTCTGCTTTGATCCCTGAAACTCGAATATCTCTTTCGGGGGTGATAATGGGAAACAAATTCAAACGTCGAGAAATGGTTTCCTAGCCACGTGCTTATACATGCTCATGGTACTAGAGGATTCATATTCTGTTACCCGTACTGTTGACGGCGTGCCGTACTTCCTTGCCTTAACCGATACAGCTGGCCAAGAGGAATATCGTGGTCTGTGGGCTTCCTCTAACCTCAAGTCGGATGCGTTCCTCCTCGTTTACGATATCACCAATGCGTCTACGTTGGAGGCTTTGGACTATTTCATGGACATGATTGATATTGAAGCGGAGCAACGTTTGGAAACCAACGCGCGATTGATCAACGAATTGGGACTTTTACATCACCCAGGAGAGCAGATTGCCGTTGGCATGGCTCCACCTGTGAGGATTATGGCTGGAAATAAATGCGACTTGAAGGACGCAAGGGTAGTGAGCGCGAGACAGGGACTAGAGTATGCCAGGAGAAGAGGTTGTGGTTTTATGGAAACGAGCGCGAGGGAAATGGTAAACATCGAAGAGACATTTGCTTGTAAGTCCCATTTCTCTAAGACGCGAGTTGGGATTATATCTTGCATAATGCGGGTCAACACAGCTGGGTCGCGCGTAATCATGTGTATATCTATTGTACCAACTCGCTCTCTAGCTAACTTACTCCCAGTGATTATTCGTCGCGTAGTGGAAGCGCGGCGCCGTCATCATTTGCAACAGTTTCCTGTCCAACAGTGGATACCTGGGCATTCGTCTCTTGCAGCGCATACTCTGCCTCAGAGCTTATTTTCTCCTGACCTTATTATAGCATCACAGGCCGATTCGCATTCAAGAACTCCAGCTCTTACTGCGAAAGAGAGGGAAATCACAGACAATAATATTAAAAGTGCAGCGCCTGAAAGCTCCTCACAGAAGCCAAACCAATGGCAAGGCCTGGGGAGAGCGATTTCGAAACGTATTCGGAAGATCAAAAGTCGGGACATCGCGGACCAAAGCCATAAATCACCACCCTCCACTGCCCAGCGCGAAAAGAGCATATCTGAAATGGTGTCTCCTGCGCCCAACAACCCACCGCAGCCTGGGGAGAAAGGGCGTGATACCCTTGAAGTTGCGAAAACTCAAGACCATGAGAACGGCACATATGGGCTTGGAGGTCAGAAAACTTGGTGGAAATGGCTTTTGTGCCGAAATCGGTGAACCGTTTTTTATCATCTACTTCTTATATACATCGAATATACCTGGACAATTCATTGCCTCTGCTCAGGATTGACGCATCTTTGACATGGCAACCACGTCTTACTCCCCAGGCCCATTTCAAACATTTACAGATTATGCTTATTTACCCCTATTTCGCCTTTTTGTGCATATTTTACATTATACTTTTATTTTTTCTATTGTCAACATCTGTTCCCCCATTATTACCTACTTTTTTGGTGACTGAATGTTCATGATTCACTGCTATTTCCTTCATCCTTGAATTTTCCGGCATGTGTCCCTCGCGGCGCCGTTTGTTTTGCTAGCACAGTCCGAACGTATACGTTGTGGTTTTTATAAAATTCCCCTTGATGCCTGCCTTCTTAAATTTTTTTATTTCCCGTCTATGCCCTGGGTATTGAAGACCCGCCATATTTCATTTGTTCGTGCGTGCTCAATGCTCTATAGCCTTTTAGATTTCCCCGATCGCCAACACCAGCCACTTTTACGCCCTTTTGTCTACTGTATTCTCTGGCTTCTTTGAAAAGCCCACCATTTCATTCCCAATCATGTTCTTGTGACGTTAGTTTTCATTTTGCCGTTCGTTACTTGGTTTTTCTGTCATTATGCTTTTCAAGTTTCTATTTTCATTCATGTATTTCCGGGATTTGTATATCTTATCTATCGTTATAGACACTTCTTTTTGGTCTTTATTTCTTTACTCAGCCCCTTCACTTCTTTCTTCTACTTTTGACCTTTCCTCATAGAAAGAGAAAAAACTTCCTTTTTCTTCATATTCATTTTCTATATATATATCCATATATATGGATACTAATGCCACGCAAACTAGAAATATTCCCTCCAGTAAGTTATGATCTAAACTGACGAAAGAATTTGGCTTAAAAGGCCTTGGGCACTCACGGTATGCCACAGCTGTTAAAAGAGTAAACAGTACGGTTTACATTGTAATGAACGTGTGATTTATAAATACGACAGTGCACGCAATGTTTGAGCTCTCATGATCGCCTTTCCCAACACCACAGCGACGACGACGATAGACGCTTCCAGTAGATAGGGGCAAATTGCCTGTGAACGTAATCGCGCGCAATTCACCCCTTTCTAATTCTATCCGCTATATACAAAATCACCTAACCCTCCTCAAACATATTTTATACTGTACCAACTTATTTCAAAGAAACCTTCAACGAAAAATCCACGATCCCCACTCCCTGATGAATACTACTAGTGGATAAAATATCCACATCCTTCGCCGCGAACGACGCCGCATTACTCTCATTCAATCCCCCGCTAACCTCAACCAAGAAGGAACCGCGCGGTTTCCCCTTAGCCGTCCACTCGTCCTTCAACAGCTTCGCGGCCTCGGCCACCTCCGATGCGGAGAAGTTATCGAGCATGATGATATTTGCGCCCGCAGCGATGGCGGCATGCGCTTCATCAACGCTGCGGCACTCTACTTCGATTTTGGTGGAGAAGCCCGCCGCAGCGCGTGCGGCAGCGACGGCAGTGGGGATGGCTTGGGATATTGTCGTTGTCGTTGCTGACTCCGCTTGGCCTTTATTGTAGCAGGCCCAGACGTGGTTGTCCTTCAGCATGGTCATGGAGCTGAGGTCGTAACGGTGCTGGTCCGCGCCGCCGATGAGCATCCCGTATTTCTCCACGAGGCGGAAGCCGGGGGTCGTTTTGCGGGTTCCGGCTAGGATTCCGTCCCAGGAATGGGAGCGGAGGATGTTGACGAGGGTAGATGTCCTTGGTGGTGATTTTTAGTTTGGGCCCTTTTTTGGACGATATATACTCATATGAATGGGGTCATTGGGAGGGAGGGCTTTACTTCGTGGCAATCCCGGAGCATCTGGCCAAGATATTCAGAGCGACTCGCTCACCCAGAAGGATTTTGCGCATTGGGCCTCGAACGATTGCGCATACTGTGATCGGTTCGATCGTTTCGCCTTCTTTAACATTCCATTCAACCCTGGTAAACGGAAATTGGTCAAAAGAGCGGTTAGATGTTATTCCTCAGTTGCGCATATATGCATTGGTTTAAAGGGCATATAAATGTTAAAGCAAGCGGATAAAAAGAATAGGATGGCCCATACGTGCAGCCTAGCTGTGAAAACACCTCATTGACGAAAGGCACACCCGCTACCATGCCCTAAAATATGTCGAAAATACCCAATTAGTAATTTCCAGAATAAAGCCAAATAGAGACATGGCGTCGAAGGATGAGAATATCCAATATAACCAAAAAATAGAACATATTTGTTCAGTTATGGTGGCGTTTCGACTGCAGTGTCCATGCCACTTTGCTCATGAAGCAAGAAAATAGGGGGTGGAACAGAAGCGCCCGGTGCGCATGCAAAATCCACATACATCATCAATGCCTTGAAACTTATATGCTGCTACAGCCAATTTGCATGGGAAACAAAAAGGTGCACCCAATTGTCCAACTATGATCCCCGATTGGGGTTATTCTGTTTTTTGGTGCACATGGGCGGAGTAAAATAGACCACAAACATACGTCTCATACATATATCGATCCTAACAATATACAAAATAAAACGCGCAGACATTCTTTTATCTCCCAGCTGGCCAAAAAGGGGCCAATTATAGAAAGGCATTTCATACCTTGCTTTTCCCCAATAGCTTAGCTTCACCTTCAGCTTCTCCGACGACGAATCCACCATAGTCGAAGCTGGGGCAATCCTCCTCCAGCCAAGTAGCGATCGTCCGCTTGAATGTGAGCGGTAACAGATGGCTGAGATCTCCGTGTAAGGACGCCATGATAACAACCAGCCGATTGTATTATCTGCACCTTCGTATTCAAAAAATTTGCTAGCTAGAGCCGTGGCGCTCCCGGTGAATACCCGAGATAGGATATGCAAGCGGATGACGGGAAGCAAATTCGAGGAATTGGGGTGATTATTCAGCCTCTCAAAGAAGCCCTAACGAAGACCTCCCTTTCTCAAGATAGCCAAACAGTTTTGAAATAGGCCAGACTAAACCACAGGCTTGCTGAAGCTGATATCAATGGTGGAGACGATGTCAATGCTGGTCTTGAGGACAACTAATTAAGACTCACCCCTCCTCAGCCAGGCCGTTGAACCGACGCCCGCAATTCCCCGATAAGGGCTAGCCCTAAGGTCTTGGCGGCGGGGCGATCACGGGACTGCAGGGCCTTGGCCTATGGGTTTCTCGGGATTAGTCATCGCGAATCGGGATCTTGAGCTCCCGATATTCCGACCTGGAGTTCTGCGCAGAACTCCCTCAAGCGTCAAGAGTCAAGACGATATATGGTTGGGCTGGGTTGGGATGGGCCATGCTATGGGATGGCATGCGGGGATGTGAATAATATCGCTCTTGGCAATGGTCGGAGTGGACGGAGTCCGGAATCAATTTCCTTTTGGGAATGCAGATTTGTTCACCTACAGCCTGATCCTATCAACAAGGATTCCTGCTTAAACTTGCAGCCCATGTCGGCGAAAGTGAAGAAAGAATATTGGCGTCGAAATCTTCACAGCTCCCGTTGGAATTTATTACACGGAACATGCCAGATCTCCTCGGGTACGGTGATCTACAACCTCAATTATGAAGATATATCAATACGCGCCAATGTTCATATCCTTTCCTGTATTTTATTAATCGAACCCCTGATAATATTATTCATGCTTGAGGTTCGCCCCTTATTTTTTTTCTTTTATTTTTTTATATATATTTTTTTATTGCCCGACAGAGGGTGGAAAGTACCTACATTCGCTTGGGCGTTTATCCACCCGCGGCCTCTGTCTGGCCCCACCGCCCGATAATCTGCATACACTACTCTATCAAACCCTCGGTGTATTGCACGTAATAGCTCATTCCATATTCTCGGCGCACGTATGCCGGGAGCCGAACTTTGACAGATCCTACCACATGATGCGCTAGATTCAACTGCTGCGTCCCAAAAAATATTAAAACTAGCCGTGCGTTTCGGCTTCGTTTACCATTTTTTTGGGCCAATCGGCTGATCGGCACCAGAAATGACAGAGCTTCGTGTTACTTACAGAGTGGCTCTGATATTAATACTGATGCATGATGGAACCCTTCATGTGGACTGACCTGAGAGCGAGATCATTAAATTCTGCAGGGCACTCAGCAGCCGCAAAATTGGACCCGCACACTTAGCTTGGTCTCTCATGTAGCTCGAATGTCTCTCATTATTGCAATTCTAGGGTCCTGGCAGCGCAAGATGGAGAATGATCTGCGCTGCAACACAAATCGACTGTCAGGCTTGCGCCATCGCGTCTAAGGAGCGGGCAAAGGTCGGAGGTTGTTTTGGCAAAGAAAGAAAAATCGACGCGACGGCCTCGAAAACCAGACCGAACGGACCGAACGGACCGAACGGAATGCGCTGGGCACATTTCGACACCCCGAGCTTTCTTGCTAGCTCGCTTAGTTGTGCTATGGCTAGTTTGTAATTTTCAGGTGGTTAATCGCGACCATGTTCTTCAGAATGGCAGCCTCATGCAAAGATAACCAGGGCAAGCATGATTGCGGTGTTTGGCTGAGAATTAGCAATCCATGCTCAAACCAGGGATTTGGAGCCGATGGCGCTCCGATCCCAAGGCAAATAAACGTTTCGACTTGAAAGATATTGAACATTTCGTTTTCACGGACCGCGATGCAGCAGATGATCTCCCCCTAGGGATCGCTCGGATTGAATAGGTGGGCGACCCGTAAATGCGTGAGCGATACGTCGCCGCCAGATCAGCCGTCAAGTGGCACACACCCTGGTGTGGTGAAAAACAGGCTGTCTATTCTAGTACACTCCAAGTCTGCCTTAGATAGCTTGGAGCCGGGTTCGCTGACCTCCGTGGGAATGGGGAAATAGTGGAGGTTGTGACCTTGAAAAGAGTTGCTTCGAATTGAGACAACCCTCAAACACCACTTTCCTACCATTCTCCCGCGCCCAATATGCTCTTCAGTTCTAGAGTTGATGGGATTTGCGAAGCTATCGATTTGGCTCCTATCCTGAATGAATGGAAATCAAAGGATAAATTGCAATAACGTATAAGGAAGACAGGCGGTGCCAATAAATATCCCGAAAATAAAGAATATGAGAAAGATGGAATATCCCAAAAAAACGATAGTTCCAGATGCACAAGATCCCCCATGCTTATTAGTGTCTATGAATATGAAAGGTAGTTCCAATCCGTTTTTAAAAGCCAAAATGTAAGAGGAGATAATGATATCTACCTGAAATCGGGATAGATGCCTCTTTCGGACAGCCTTGACATACATCTGATATGCATTCGAATTAGCAATCGGGACAATAGCTGAACTAGGGTGATGCAAAGGTGAGGAAGCATGAGAATGAAGCCTCTTGATAGATCGCAAGAGATTTACCACTATCCGTCAGAACAATAGATACGTTACGGTAAGTACGTGTTATACATTTCACAATATATACCATACAGGATACCATACAGACCATACGTGGTAATTGCGAAAATCACCACAAAAATACCGCGCACAAAAATATTCAATCATCAACCTTGGAAGCATAAAATGACCCTGTTGCTCTCATGAGCCTGCTCGCGACCGAGCTCCGACCCCGAATACGACAAGCAGATCCGCCGAACCTGTCATCTTTTGTCGACTTCCACCTCATCGCACCCCAACACTGAGAAACAAGCCTCGTCTGCTGGCGTACAAGCCTACGAATCATTGATAATAATGTGTTGGCCCTGTAAATACGTGGAGCGCGAACTCCATTCTTAGGCATTAATTTAAAGGGGGTTTAGAAAAAAACGCTTCTGCCTGAACTCCAAGGGCGCGATCTCGGGTTTTAGTGCGGAATTTGGCTTCTTTCCATAGCGTGCTTCGTTCTTTGTGATATTCGAGGTTCGGTAGTGATTATTATTGGACGCATCATCGTTGACATCAGCTCTCAGCCATCGAAACCACGTTTTAAGATTTGTCCTGTCGTCCTCAGCTATTTTCTCGGGCGTTTCAAGGGCGCTTTAAGCCCGAGCTTTGACTCGGGTCAAGCATAGCGTGGGAGCTTAATGACCTGAAAGTGCTGATGCACATGTGGCTGATGATTGCTCGCTCGCACAGAAAGCTCCTATCCGTCACTCATTATTGACAAGGGGAAAAAGGGTCCACGTACTCCTGGACATTGACCTGGCTTTCAGGAGACGTGTACCCTCTTAATCGACCGTCTTTTTGAGGCCGGGATATATTTCACCTCTATTGGTTCAATCCTTGATACAAGGGATCAAGCTCGTTGCAGCCCCTTTTAACAGCAAACATTAAGGTTGATATTAGAGCTTGATATACGCGGCTTAATGCCAGGGGTTGTCACCAGAAGTTTGCATTATTCAAACCTAGAAATCGTCAAGTCTCGCAGGTTTTGCTTTCACAATTCAGCTAACGAATGGGTACAATTTTACAGCACAATAATACTAGGGGACAATATATAAGGCTGCGGAAATCAATCACTTTCCTTGGCGTCGACCGATGAACAGTCGTGGTTGAACATGCACAACACTTGAACAAAACTGTGGTTTCAGTCATGATTCTGAGATCCTTTGATAGTGACATACATGGTCTAAGCAAGCTCAAGCCTTGGAGCTTCTGGATAAAACAGTTCCCAATTCTTCGAACCCACGTTTACCTCCTCAGCTTACGAGGGCGGCTGTTCTCGTCTCATCTCAAACACATCCACAATGCCACAGCCTAAAGAGATGACGACCCCTGCCTCTGCGGGGCTGCGCCATCCCTTTCAACTCAGCCAGTTGTGCTTACATACCCTATGCCGCTGAAAGAGATAAACGTCCTTCATATTGCTAGGAAGATAAGGACAAGTATCGCTCGGCAGTCACCCATGCATACGGTTGGAAAGGAGGCTGTGGATATCGGCGCTACCATCAGGGGCAAAATATCTCATACCCTCAAAGTCCTCCATGATGTTTTCAATATCCTCATCCAGACCAAACGTGTGGAGTATGTTCGCCAAAGCGGTGTGTGCCTAGAGGATAACAGGGCTCGAAAAGGGCGTGTTTGTGCGCGCTTAGAAGGTAACCAGACGGTCACATTGATGGTTTTTCAGTGGCAGGTCACGAGTAAGGATTGTGGGAAATTGGGGACCCAAAGTAAAATTTTGTACTCATTGGCGATTTCCTTAATAGATATTAGCTATGGTATACGGTAATAGACAGTCATGCTGTGGTTGCGCGGGTGCGCGTACGGTGGGCTCGAAGGCAAAGGCGAAATTGGTCAAAAGCGTTTGTGAATTTCAGGTAACAGCGTGACCAGGTTCATAGGGTCGTTTATATCGGCCAGATCAAGTGTTGTCTTAACGTCGCCCACGTTTTGAGGAGCCTCATGGTCCTGAAATGAGGTTAAGAAATATATATCAGAAGAATGGAAGAACCTTACATATTCAAACACATGTTATTTGTCTTCCCGCACCCCAGAGAATATGAGATTATGTGGGCCAGCTCTGTTTAAGCTGTAAATCCTAGTCGAGCCGTTCTGATCCCGTCTGCTTTCATGTCTGTGATGCTAGTAATCATACATTTATGATCGTCGCGATCAAGGTACTCTTGCTTCAACTGCACCTGTTTGTTCTTAGCCAAGGGTTGATCCACGACGCTGGCTAATTCTCCGACTTGCGCTTCATTGTCCTTGAAGAGCGAAGATGATGGTTCAGGCATGATAGCCCTCGCTAGTAGTATTTGCAGTGATTAGGCACCCAGGAAAAAACTTCATCATAATTAACTGGGCAGAAAGGAAGCCACTTCTGGGCTCACTTGGCATAAGGAATAGAGCCGAGGAGATGTTGTGCAAGCTATAAAAACGTCTCGTCTGAGCAATCGAGAATGACCTGGGAGAGTGGCAGGAAGCCCAGGAAGCATCCCAAAACTCGCATCTTGTTGTCATGCTCAGTTTTGGGAGCATACACTTGAAACGTTGTCTTGCTGGCTGGCCATCCGCAAAGGCTAAGCGAACTGGAAGCTCTGAAGAAGTTAAAATTTCATCATCTTGCACTTCATTCAAAGCCATATTTTCTGTTGTTATTTATGAAATGAAAGAAAAAAGAACAAACAAAGCTCGATCACTGAAAAGCAGAGATCGAGATAGAAAGCTCATCAAATTAATTCAAAATGATGCCCAGTCTGGTTCTGCTCTGGGTGAAGAGATTTAAATCACAATAGACATCTTGAAAACAGGCGACATCGTCTACATAAACCAAATATAGGAAGAATTGCAGATTTTCATAAATGTAGTATGAAATAAAAGCATCCGAATACAGCTCTTATCCGGGCTATTCAATCACATAATTTGTTTTTATTTCTTCTTTTAAAAGAAATGGTGTACATTGCTGTACATTACATACAAACCAGCATCGGTAGGTATTGATTCTACATTTCTACTATGTAAATGTCTCTATCATTGCTTCAACTAAATCTACTCTTAAGATAAAAAGTATCATATCTACAAATCTTTCTTATTGTATAACAGCATCTCCTTCACTCTCCAGAGATCTTTCGTTAGCTCTTCCATCAACTTTTAACTAATAGTGTTAATCTATTTTCTATTTTCTATTTTCTATTGTTATACGAGGCTCTCCCTTCAACTGCATGATTCCGACGGGATGCGGACCCGAACAATGGAGTCCGAAGGCACCGAAACGCGAGAGATTTTTTTTCAATATTTATCGAGGCGCACTAACAACTTCACTTTTACCCAATCCGTATTGAATTGTAAGGGCTAATTCAGTTCTAGAATTATGTCTCCAGATTGAACAGGATGATTTGAAGATGATGAAAATTTGCGTTGTTCCTTTCAGCTGCCAGGTGAAACCCTGGCAGAGAAACGCCTAAAGATGCGGCTATATAGAGTTAATTTAAAACCTTACTGTTTACTTGGTTTAATATTTCTATTATTATACCATTATACAGTAACTATTTACGCAAAACAATGAGGAGAACAAAACATGATAGCTATGTAGATATCGTTCTGTTGTCCCATTATCAGAAAGAAAGCAAAGACAAAAACCTCGACGCGAACCTCGCATGCCTTTCAATTCCAGTAATTAAATCTCGGAGCCCAATATGCGCAGAACCTCTCCCAGTAAACTGCCTCCTGAAAGAAAAACAAGTACATTACTCCATTCAACACCGGTAAGTATTTGGGTAGAACAGAAAAGTAAGGGAATGAAAACTAAACACCCTCGTAGTATTCCAACCCCCTTTTCTTTATCTCGACGTTGACCTGCTCGCGCCTCTCGCGCTCCAACTACTTGATTTACCGTCGCTGCGGCTATTCAAGTCTTTTTTCATAGCCAATAGAATAGTGGCGGCGCATCGTTCGCACATGTAATTTTGGCCGATTCCTTTCCTTTCGATTATGGGACAAAACTGTTTCTTTCCACAGGTTTTTGTCCGGACGAATAGTGAGTGGCCACAGGAGTGGTTGTTGTAAATTTGGCGGCACATGATTTTGTTTTGTGGCCCCCTGGTTCTCGCTTCTATTTTCTGTTTCTTTTCTGTTAAATGCAATTGTCATGCCGTACGATTCAGATGGGATATTATGCTTCAGAATGGGCTCGAAGTCTGAGGTAGTATGCAATATCAATCATAAGATATGCAAAGTATATGCAGGATCGCGCTGCTATGTAAAGTTCAAAACCCAGTGTGAGAGGAAGATATATTGAATTGAAAGGGAAACTCGTATGTGGATGCTTATATGAAGATAAGTCTGATTGGCAGTGTTGATCTTAAGCAGCCCAATTTGACAATTGTGGCTGCTGTATGGGGGGGATGATGCGTTCCATAAATAATAATAATAATATACTAATATACAACGCTGGAGTCATCTCACTCTCTGCTCCAAAGTGGAACCCTCAATGTGCCTTTCTTTCTTTCGATGTGTTCGTCCAGAAACGAAGGGAATGGGTTGTCTGGCCATTGAAACAGCGCTACCATTTGACGGTTCTTCATGGATCTAGATTGAAACTCATATACTATTAAAGAAAGAGAAGGGATTGAATGAATGTATAGACAAAGAGTTGTGACGAGATAATGAAGTATTTAAAGTTCGTGGGCCTTCTTCTGTATGAACAAAGCAGGGCCAGGCGCTGAAGGAGTTGACAGCCCATTTTCGATAGCTGGAGAAACAGATTAAAGAAAGATGTTTTAAGTATGAAAATAGTAGAAAAGTATCCGCGTGGTTATTTTATTTATTTGCCAGCTGAGGTGAGGGTTGCAATATTCTGATTTGGTGCTGGGGTCAATAACATGGCATGGAATTGCAGTTAAAGATGTAAGTTTTAACATGCCCTTGAAGGAATGGTTCCAGCCATCTTCAGCTGCAGTAGAAGCAAATGGTTTCATTCACTACCTAGAGGATTGATAACACAGACTGTCAGAAGAAACATGTAAGAAACAGTAATATAACGCATAAACACATTTGAAAACCTTGTTGGGCAGAATGATCTGAATCGCTTCTGAGTAGTATATTCATGAATCCCTTTTTAATTTGTTAAACAGATGTTGTTTGATGAAAAAAAGCTTTCATCATTAACTAACGGGTTAGGGTTTCGGTGGTCAGCTGAATCCGGAGCGGAAAAAGGGCTGTTCCGCAACATGCTATCTTCCATCTACGATATATTTTGCCTGAGGATCTCATCAGCCTATGGTGATGGGCAAGGGCTTGAAAGTCTTTTCCCCATTCCGACCTACCGACTAGGCTTTCCGTGAAGGCATATCTCGATACAAACCTATTGGAACACCGCCCGCCACCTGGTAGAGGAGGACACGGTAAGACCGAATTTTCGCATTCAATAGTAGTACTCACTCTCATACTTGAAAGGTTGGATGATGAACAATGTACAGCCGTATATTTCATATCTGACCAGGTTCCACAAACTCAGCATGCTTTAATTTTAGACCACAGCGAATGGGGTAAAGTAATTGGCCTACATGTTGCGGGGCTACTAGTTAAGTTGTCATTGGAACATACTCATTTTTGAAAATCCGAAGAGCTGTCCCCGGACTGGAGGATATTTCTTTCAAGTTGTCTGGAAATGCACAAAATGTCGATGCTGTGCATTTGGCATTCAAGCAGTAGGATCGTACTGCAGCCGAAACAATATCATATCCTTGTTTTCAATTGGTAGAGGCATGAGAGGGAATATATTTTCTTTTTCATTGGCTAGGAGAGGTACACTGGTGTGAGGAATCGAGGAGAAGAAAGAGAGAGACTGGGTAACTAGCGTGCAAATTCATGAACGTCCAGTAACCCACAATGCGACACGTCGCATACAAATTTACGCAAAGTCGTCATACCATCTTGAATCTTGCGCGACAAACATTGGGTATCGTTTTCTTTGCTTTGCTTACTCCCTCCATGCCTTGTACACAATCTTGGACCCCCAGATTTGCCCCTTCTTCAAGACACTCATACCTCTCCAATTGGGCTCGTTCGGCGCGTTGATATATCGGCCAGGTTCCACGCAGAAGCCTGACCGTGGTCCCCGCTGAGGCGCCCCGCCAACTGACGGGATGCTAATGAATTTACCAGTGTAGAATTGGAATGCAGGCTCCGTGGAATGGACTTCGAGATGAATACCTGTGATCAGGTGTTTGAAGGCTGCGTTCAGACGCAGTGGTCGAGATCGGGTGTCGACTGGGATGGACGCCGGATCCGGATCCATCACAAAGCAGTCGTCAATGTCTGGGGAAGTTGCGCTGAGGAAGAAAGGCTTGTTAACCTCTGTCGATGTGTAATGTTTTATCGTACCGATGGGGATACCTGTGGAATCTATCGGGAGATAGCTGTTGGTGGCTAGAACTGCTTCCGTGCCTTCGATTGTCGGGCCATCACTTAGGTTGAAGTAACTGCGCAAAAAAAAAAAAAAAAAATTTCGTTAGGCAGGTATTTCTCTTTTGCAAAATATATTAAAATAATAAAATAAAATAATAAAAAAAAAGCAACAAAAAAATAGGGGAAATAATAGAAGTGTCATCAAATGTATGAATAATCAAGAAACTCGTCAACTTACGAATGATTCGTAACTCCCACCACAGTTTCTTCACACTCGTCTCCCACGAACTCGACCTCGTACTCAATCTCCAGGACAGTTTTGGGAGTCTCCCCTTCCTCCCCTGCCTCCTTGCCGGCTGTATACCATATTCTCAGTTCGACGGTGCCCGGATAACCCTCTTCACCATCCTTGCTCAGGTACTTGAACTCCAATCCTTCCTTTCCGTTTCTAAACACAGCTGTGGGGCCATCAAAGACCTTAGAATTCCAGCCTTCTTTCCCGCCGTGCAATGAATTGGGGCCCTGTGCCGTCGTGATGGTGTATGTTTGCCCATTGAGATTGCTAATAACTGAATCTTTCAGCCGGTTCGTAGTGCGGCCGATAGTTGAGCCGAAGTATGCAGTGTTATACTTGGCATAATGCTCTTGGGAAGGGAAGCCGAGGACGATGTTCTGGCCTGCAACTCGAAACTCCTGGAGAATGCCACCCAGTGGGATGAAGGTGAAAGCAGATTCGTCTGAAGTCGATGTCATGGCTAATGGATTTTGCTTTGGAAAGATGACTGATTTATGGTAGTCGAATAACGAAGAAGTCGAATGATTGTTTGAATTTACGTAGGTGGAGAACCCGACCCGTACCCCCGCCGGGAAGCAATCAGGATATTCAAAAGTATTGGAGTTGGAATACGTTTCCAATAGATTGGCAGAACGAGCGAAAATCAAACTATGAGTAGATTCGAATATAACAAATAGAAGGTTTCCATATACATGACAAAATTCCAATCAGCAATTGTCTCCATAATTCCCATATAATACCAGTCTGCGTCTCTGAATTGGCTTGTACTTTCTCTCGATATTTGTTTGCCCCGCTAAAAACTATATAAGCCTACACGTCATCCCGCGGCATTAGACTAAAATTAATATGCAACTCTAGAATATCATTGGTGCATTCACTGATTGACCCGCCTGGCCTAAGCTCTCAGCTCATGGAAGTTGAGCAAAGCTAACTAACAGCAGCAAGAATCCACAGGCCACAGGGCAAAATGTGCCATGCATAACTATTATTCGGCTATTCTGTACTTTTCTGTGCCAGTCGCATTGCGCTGCACAATATTGAAAACGATGCAATAGTAATCTTTAGTTCTTAAGAAAATATTGATGTAGCTAAAACCGAACGTATGATGACGGAGCCAGTTACTGGTGGTAATATTTGGTGAGCTGCCATGTCAAAGATAAGCAAATCTCCTCCGTTCTAAGATTGCTTTTGGAATTGTTTTTTTTAGGTGGCTAGTATTAGGTTTCAGGTGTCACGTGATTTAAATGTTACTAGTATCCTCAGCTGCTCATATTCTCGTCTAAGACAATGTAAATAAAAAAAACATATACTCCTCTCTGCGTTCTGTTCCAAGTTTAGTAAGAAACGTTTTTCTGGGTGCATTGAGAGGATAGGCTGAATGATTTTGAAAGTTCACATATTTTTAGCATTTCCCTACCTTATTAAGAGAATGAGTTGCACACCTCCATGTTCGCATTTCCAAGTCTTTCTGTGAACCATGAGAATATATGATTTCATAAAGCGAAGGTAAATTGGGTTAGGGTATGGAGGAGAATAGATTGGGTGATTACACTAATCAGGGTCATCTTTGGGCAGGTGGAGAATAGGATTCGTACATTTCGCCCAACAGTGGTCACCGTGACGTACCTTTCTCGTCACCCGCCATGATAAACTTTTGGCAGCTCCAGCACTGAATTTACATGGCTAAGATACCTCTGCATGTCAAAATATTTTGGAGAATTTACATCAGTGATTTTGAAGGCGAAGCCTGCGTCGGCTTTCGAGAAAAGAAAAAAACCTGGTTACCAATAAAAACCAGAGCCGAGGATGATACCCAGGGCCTTTCTGCCCCAACAAGAAAGATCTATTGATGGAAAACGGGGGTTCTATGAATCAACGGAACCGAAATTGCGATGAGTTGCTTTGGACCATCCAATGTGGAAAGCGCTTATACATTCCAATCCCACTCGTATACTTGATAGCCTTCAAAGTTCGAGGATCAGAGGCACATGTTACTGGGAGTTTACTTGTTGTATGCGGCGTGGAGCAACATTTGCCACTTGAAGAGACACGCATCGTGGTCGTGTTACTTGAAAGTGACATCCGAAAGCCTTCTGGTTGATTGGCTCTGAAAATGGGATGAAAGAGATGCTCCATGATTAATATTTTTAATGTAATGCTTATGGACTTACTGCATCCGCTGCACAGAATGAGAAATCTGTAAAGTTTCTCTTCAAAAACAACGGAGCTGAATCTTCTTGCCACAGCCACAATTTCATTGTAATCCAGGAGCCTCAGGAGTTCCAAACCCCGAATCAACAAACTGGCGCCCTTGGCTATGAAAAGAAATTTGGGCTTCTTCTATGATCTCTAGACGCCCTTGATTCCAAATAACGGACCAGGATAAGGTGGTGGTTGGCCATAATGAGAATCTGAGGTTGAAGGGGTTTGAAGAAAGAAGACTACGAAGTGTTGCCAATAAAAACTAAACAGGATACCAAGAAGAACTTTCTCATAGCAAGCTATATGTACAGTACAGTACATCCCATTTACAAAGAATTCCACATTTGCCAAAATTGGCCAGACTTATATTTTCTTCCCACCTTATTGTCCATTGATTGTATATTTCAACAACATTTGCAAGTTAGTCAATGAATCTCATGTAAACAAGGCTTTCATAATTGGGCTTATACAGCGAGTTTTATACACTATATCATGCCCAATTAAGACAATGAGCATGAGAAATTACGAGGTTATTAGGCCAAATTTTTAAATCCAAATTTCGGTAGTATCAGAAACTTATACTAATGTATTATTTGCGCATCTCTAAGTGGAAGGAAGTAAGACACGCTTTAAATACTAAGAATTTTTATTTTCATATATGGTCTGTTGATTTCATTACATCCACCCAGTCATTCACTAATCCTGCCCTGTTCATCGTCCATCATTCACCAATTAATAAATTATATATGTACATAAATTACATACGCTCGAAATAGGAACCCAAAAGAAAAAAGGACCTTGATAAAAGTGACGGAGCAGAGGCAAAGTCTGGCATACATTCAAAAAGAAAAAAAAAAAAAAAAAAAAAAGAAAACAAGAAATAAAGAAACAAAGAAGGAACAATATACAGTGCTCAGCAGAGAGAGCGATTTCAAACGAGCGGGGCACAGGAGCTGGGGCCGAACGGTGATTATCAGTCTTGATTGAAATGTTCCTTGATACCCCCCAATGGAATCGGACTGAATAGACAGAGTTACATATCCGTCTCTCTCGGTCGCCCCTAGATCATTGTAGAAAAAACGGTGAAGTGTGAAAGGATAGATATATTTCCCATTTGCGCCCTAATTTTGATTTTCGTTTCGGAATGCTATTCCGGTCTTCCCAGGGCTGTGGCGTATGGGAAACTAATTCAACTATTCTATAGCGTGTTCGGGGATTGGAGTTTGAGGGTCGAAAAGTATTAAAGATTAACATGAAAGGAGAGGGTAGTAATATCAGTATATAATTCGTTGTCGTCGTTAGATTTGAGATGAGATGTCGTATGAAAAGGCGGGTAAACGAGAGAAATATAAATGAATCTATTTTAGGAAATTCAAAGAATTCGAAATAAATAGTTATAAGGGTTATCAAGCGAAAGAATACCATGATAAAGAGGATAAAGGGTCAATAGAATATGGATATATTTGTTTTCTTTCCACCTTATATCATTGCAGCACTTGGATTCAAAAATGCTTTAAAGTCTGCATCCTCAGTCCAATCATGTTGCATCGGAAGACATGAATTAAGTCCTCCAGTGAGAGCAATCGGTCTACAACATGCCTGCGCTTGCTGTAGCGCGTCGAAAGACATTAAAGGCGAGTCGATAGTTGTGAGATCCATATTTTCTTCCAGCCCACCTCCTTGAGGCCATGATTGTTGTCTCTGAAGAAGGCTAGGGTTCATAGATGGCTGGACGCCAGAGGAATTGTAAAACATTTGGACTTGAGCTTGAGTAGCTGGAACTTGCGCGAGCCGTTGCTGAGTATTTGACGGTTGCTGGAGTGGTTTTTGCTGTTGTCGTTGAACTTCCATCTGCTGTCTTTGGTGAAATTGCTGCCGTTGATGCTGCATCGTTTGCTGGCGGTGTTGCCGAAGATTCTCCTTATTTTGTTCCTGCTGCCGCTGTTGCTGCTGCAGCAGGAATTGCTGTTGCTGCCGCTGTTGCTGTTGCTGTTGCTGTTGCTGTTGCTGTTGCTGTTGCTGCTGTTGCGACATCCCTTCTAATATATGTTCCGGTATCTGTTGTGCTCGGGGAGGGAAAACGTGTGGGCTGGGAGGAGTTGGCGGAAATTGATTAGGATTCATCGAGAATGGGGCTTCGAACAAGGACGGTCTCGATGGAAATGTTGGCGAATGTTCACTTTCCGAACCATCTGAGGAATCCTGTCGTTGCATAAATCCAGCGCCATTCGCAATCAGTCTCTTCTGTGCCAGTTGCAGATCATCTTCGAATGGCTCATCGTTTGAATGGCCTTCTTGCTTAAGCGCTCCTAATCGTTCTAGAATGTCGTGTGTGAGGGGGTGTCCATTTCCCGATTCCTTGAGGGGGGCGCCTGGCCATCCTTCCCCGTCTAACGTCAGTTTGTAGAGCGCTTGAAGGCCAGTAACCAGCTGCGCCTGTTGTTGCTCTAGCATCTCAACATATCTATAAAATAAGAGGTACTGTTTAGTAATTGGCCATCAAGAACGTCCCGCAAACACAACTAACAATTTAAGGAGAGAAATCAGGCTCACCCTTTGGGATATACTTTGTCATGAGCCTTTTTCCGTTCACCAAACACACAGATCGCATTATCCGTCTTGCATCGCCCGCATGGATTTGCTCCATCGCACTGTATGTCATCCCTCCATGAGCACGTGATCACGACAGTAGCATCCAAGCCCTAATCAACTCTGCCCAGAACGGATAGCTCATACCTTTGATTTCTTTAGTCGACACCTATCACAGGCCTTGCACACTCTTTTGCGGACATTCCCTTCTGACGGAGATGAAGCGTCCAGTGGAGGACTTGGCTGGTGAGCCGTCATTGCAGGAATTAGCCAAACTATGGTATGGCGCCAGAGCACAGAGTTGCTGAACTAGATATCTCGATTTCGTAGCGCCAGCCCGCGCCAATCCACAGCTCTATGATCTCACGCCTGTGTGCACACGATCGTTTAAGGGATATTATGGACCGAATGCGACAAGGTACATCTAGAAATAGTTCTAGAAAACAAATAACAACTGATATCGGTAGACGATAGAGCGCCGACTATATCAGACTGGAGGAGGTACCGCGTCTGTAATAATGTGAAAGGCTGGCGGCGGGATATCCTGGATATCCCGTTTAAGTTGAATACTCTGGGATTTGGGACAAGGCGACAAAGCGAAAGGCGTTCCAATATATTGATGCGCAGTTATTATATTGTCTTGAGGAGTTGATTATAATAGGGAGGGGTTATCATCTAGAAGTGTTGCAAGCAAAGTATGACGGAGACACAGATCAGCAATGGGAGAGAAGATGACATGAAAGTTCGACAATCACAGCAAACAAGAGGTGCTTTCCTTTCAGGAATTATTTCAAAACGAGGGAGATCAGGGCCTTTACATATTGATTATATCACCACGGACTTAAGCTAACTTAGTAGAACTCAGCATTCGAAACTAAGAGCAGCTCCATGCGATGGAAAAGGACCCAGCCCAGCTTTCCTACCGTGGAACCTTGACCAAGGGACTACCTCGATTTAAGTTAGGATGATGTGGGTAAAGGTTTGTTTTTATTTTTTACTTTCTACAATTTTACAGGTTTATTTTTGCAATATGTCATGGTATTTTTCATATCGGTTCCCCTATCCTTAGTTTTCCATGCCTTGTATTGTTCGCTTGCTGGGTCTCTTACGCTTCGATTTTACATGCACCAAATATTCTACGGTATCGGTCACTGGATTCCACAACCACAAGAGTTATATACTTACACAATTTGATAGCTAATTGCTGTCCTAATTGACGTATTACGTGGAAGTACTTCGACCGACGTTTCTAGAAATTAATTTTTCGGCTAATGCTTGATTTATGTATTCGGAGGCCGAGACCCAGAGGAGAACATTGGGTTTGTCACCATGACAGGCGCTGACGAACGTTGACTAATCACAGTGCTCCTCGGCCGAGGTTTTGCCCATCCAGCTCGGGAACTATTATGGGTGAGAATTGAGCAAAAGAGATAAAAGAGATGGGAACCTTAAAAAGAAAAACGAGAAAGAATATTGAAAGATACAAGCGCGTAATGACGAATACGAACCGAGATCCCTTGCAAGCTTGTTCTTGTAAGGTGTGGTATCACGTAAAACCCATACGCGGCCGCATGTTCGTTAAAATTACATGCCTGCTCTGGAAGCTGCCGAGAACTCGTCCTTGGGACATTTTGAACAAAATCTCCTTCCTGGCCTGTGTATGACTGTGCAGAATGCGCCCTTCTGAGGCTGCTGTTGCAAGGGCCAAGCGGTGATATGATGTGATAGTTGGAACTACATAGTTCTTGGCCAGCGAGGGTATTCTCAGTAGTATTGTCAGACCTGAGCGGTCTCCACTTCGATACAGAGAGAAGATGATATTATTTCATACATGCAGTACCGGGATTTTTCGTGCTCCGTCACCCGTTGCGTGGTCGTGAAAAAAAATGTGGTCGTTGTGGCTTTGCCTGGTACTTCAACATCCGCTCCGACGATTTCACAAGCTCGGTGGCATCGACACGGAAATCCGGGTCGCGGCACGGAAGGTCTAAACAATTATCTCTCTCGCTGATCTTCTTGCAAACCTCTGGTAAGAATAATAATCTCGCATGTACAGTACATTTACTGTATATACTGTACAAATCTACGTTCAGACCGTTCCGCCTTTCTCGTCGATCACAGACCACTGACTCCGCTCAAAATTATCAAGAGATGAGATTGAAATATAATTACTAGGGACTTATCTATACAGACTTCACTCCGTACCCAAGAACCAGTTTGACAGCATGGAAATCTTAGCATTGCGTTAAACAAGGGAACTAGCTACAACGGGTTAAAAAAAAACCCCATTGCTGGACTTTGACTCATTCTCAAAAATTCCGTCCATTACAACAGGGCTGAATCGATGATACCCAGGACGAAGTTTCTCTTATTTGCGCATTTTGATTGTTCGAGAAGCAAAGGAAGAAAATAGAATTTTTGCATATCGGTCCTTGGCGAGGCCGATATGGAGTCCGTTTATTATCCACATTCAATTTGGCATCAACCTCGTTTAGCGCTTCTAGGCAAACATTATTTTGCCCAGAAGCAGGTGGAAAAATCGCTGGGCCTGTTGCCATTTTAATGAGGTCTTAATTTAGGGGCCACACCGTCATGAGGAGCCAAGCGCGTGAGCTTGCACAGCCCGCTGTTTACTCTCGTGGCAGATGGAGTATGGGGGAATAGTTCGACCGTAAGCCCGATAGGACTTGCGGTCATATCGGACATTATGAATGCGACTATCCTCTAGGGATACAGGGAGACCAGATCTCATCCTGCGACGAACATTGCTTCTGCACCTCAGCCAATATAACCATCAATATAATCCTCATTGAAAGTCACAGAATTAAACAGCAGGCATTTTCTTTCTTCTTGTTTTACTTCTGTAATCCCCCTACTCTAGCTGTTATGCCGTTTTGCGCATCACCCGAAAGTGGGCCATGCATAACAACATCATAACTCGCACAAATACGAGCTTTAATCCGTTTTTGTCCCGCTATCACCACGTTTGACGACATTGCATGACTTTGTGAGCAGGTCTGCTCCTTCGACCACCATTCCTGTATCTTATCAGATATGGACGAAAGGCGAAGAGCAAAGTTAGACATGCACAAGGATTATTATTAATACTGCTACATGCTGTCTACCACCAACACGGAAACAGAAACACCAGCCGAATTATTTCCCGGTCAGATTGCCACGGAGTTAACTGAGCAGCGAACCGAAACCCTTCTTTCTTCTGCCCAACATGGTGTGCGCTACGTGAGTCATGGTTCGAGCTGCTGCATGATTAATATCTTTCGCAGAGATACTTGACCATCCGTTGCTATCGCCCCGAATTGTCTGTTTAAGAGTGATTTGGAGATTGAATGCATATATAAATCCAATGTTACATGGTAATGAGCCAGACACTGTTCCATACGTCTGGTTTAAAACGTACTTTATGGTAGAACTGGCAATCAGATAGCCCTACGCTGATTAACTCGCAGCTATCCATGGTGTCGTCTGGAAATGTTCCCGCGGCCCATACATGCTGAACCAAAGTCTGGGCTGAGGTTTTTCTTTGTTTTTTTATTTTTCGATTCAACTTACATACATCTCATAGTTACATCCATACCTACATAGGATGACAATACTGGAATTGACTCTCGAACTACCACAATCATATATGCACACAGAGCATACCCCCCGCAAAACACAATTTTATCATAACCTGCATCCTTTTGGAAGTTCCATGTTTCTTATCCGTATATCAAATACCACGCGACGTGAAGCTCCACCAGCACAAAAAACTCATCATGGAAGACCCACGTTTCCCATACGAATACGCCTTTGCAACATTCTGTCAAAGTCAAAGTTCAGGTCCTATTTTCTTCCCTCTCGGGAAACACTTAGTTCAACTGGCGACGACAACAATATATTAAACCCCGAACCGGAGACCGCTCGGGCAGGCATCACAACAAGTTTTAACACCACACCACCCCACAATGGTGAAAGTTGTTTTTGATCCTGGATTAATTTATCATTTTGCTCTTCCAAAGTTGTTGATTTTTCCTTTTACGGCGCTGTTTTTTTTTTTTTTTTTTTTTTTGTTGCTGTATAGCACATTTTGGCTCTGCTGTTTTGACATCCTGGTAAATGTGTCATCAGTGATGCCTATATCCTCATTGGCATCCGTCTAACCCGCGGGAAGCACCCTCAGTTGACTCCAATCTCTGATACTGTAGCTTATTTCAGGTTTGTCATTGGTCAAGCTGGCCTGGTTCCCCACAGTCTATTCGTGGGAAAAAAGCAGAAGCAGAAGCTCACATGAACGAATTTCCAATATGTTCCTACACTCACATAAGAATGGCGATTCGGAATGCCATTTTGACCAGCAATCAGACAACCGCTCACCCACGGAGAAACTCAAAATTCTAGAAATTAGCCGGATATTTTTCTACCTTTAATCTAATGCCGCTATTGCCGTACTTTCTTTTGTCTCCCATTATCATGGACGACATAGAGCGAGTGGGGAGAAACCTGTTTTTTGAAAATTTCGAACAATTGTATTTGATGCTTTCGTTGCTGGAAAACTGGATACTTATCGTGATCCTACAGAGTACATTCATTCGCGCCTTATCCTCTTTACCTGTGGCGTTCTTGAAAGGTATCTTTTACTGTGGGCCGCCCTCGGGCCGTAAAACACAAACTGGATACCATAAAAATTATTGATGATGCACAGCATATTGGGGCATTGCGTGCTTTAAAATTTCTGCGTATCGACCTACCTCGCTAAAGGCGCGCGCTGCGCTGCTCGCAAATGTGAGCAAAAAATGCCAACCCGCTCGGATATGGGGCACCTTGGGAGAATGGGAATTGAATGCACAGTACCTTGCATTGGCCCCACGTCAAATATGTGCTGCTCACAACAATAATAGCCTACCATACTGGCGGGGTGCCCGAAAAGCCAAAAAAAAGCCAAACATCGTCTCTATGATATCATCCCTCCTAACCCTAAAATAAAAATTACAGCCTTGCTAATCCCGATTTAATTCCTCAACAAGAATAGCCTATTAAATACCGCCTATGAGCAATTTTGCCATTTACACTTACTTACAAATTACAAGTTACATACATACATACGCGGAGTACAAAGAATTTGAACTACGTTTGCCCTATATTATTAGACCTCAGTGTCATGTCAAGTTTTTCATGGAATGAGCATGGTATAAGCTCTTCCCGCCACCTAAGCGACAAGTCGGTCGGGATCTAGAATCCTCCATTGAAATCGAGACTTTTTCATTCCCAAGGCGCTGGCAAATCGTACTCAAAGAAACGTTATGGTCAGACTACTTTGAGAGCTCTTCACTGAATGTCTGTAAACCAAACATATGAATTTCACCTGCCACCCTTTTTTTTTTCTCTCGCAATCTTGGGTACCGAGTACCTAGGGCCATTAGTGCTACATTAATGAACGACCCCATTCAATCTGCGTTCTGAAATGTATTTCAACCTTCTTGATTGATAATCCTAGAGATGAAAATGGTCACTAGTTCCTTCATGGTCACCCTAGCGCCATTTCAGCTCAACTCCAATAATACACCCAGAAAGGTGATAGCTCGGACAAATGACTCTGATATTAAGAAAAAAACAGGAGACTGCTGACAAATTTACTCAAAAAAATGTATCCATAATCAACATTATTAATACTGTATCTGTTTAGCTATACCTCGACGGAGAGTTCGCGCCTTGCAGGATCTAGTCTTCGTATCCATGGTTTGTTTGTCTGCGGGATTATTGCTAAATGTGGGATTGATAAATATGCGAAAAATGTGAAAAATGCGATTGTCCTAATGAAAAAATGACACGGTTATTTGCGTATGAAGTCATTGCTTCCTCCTAATGAGGTTTGCTTGCCGCCCACCCTTAATCATACCATCATTGAGCTATGCATAACCTGTGGCCAAATTGCGCAATGCTTCACACTTGAAAGCAGTTATGCTTCCATTCCTCCAGCTTTGATGCCCCCTTAGAGACCTAAACTAGGTAGGTGGAATGCAATAATGCCTTCGCCTATTAATGGCGAGTTGCCAACTCATGGGGGTCTCTTTTGCGCAGCCTTTGGGTATGCGGCTGGGTATGACACAACTGCGAAAAGCGCTGTATATCATCAGTGTTTCCCCAATCTCCTCGCATCTGGAGTGTGGCGGAGTTAAGCTAAATCCGCGGCGAATAATCCTCTACTCACACTATGAGGAATAAATAGAACCATTCCCCCATTCTTAGAGAGATAGAAGAAACCAGCTCAGTTCTCTCTTCATGCATGGCTTCATGGCGCAGAAGTGTGCAAGGGCAGCTCTTTCAGCACATGCTGATCTTACCGAACTTTGGGAATATCTATGGATTGTGCAGCTCTTTTGTCTAAAGGGCCATATCTGACACACAAAAGCCAAAGTTTCGCGCCCAATCAACATGTCCATTCTCAATATTAATATGATAAGAAATCCCTCGGATTCGCGGTAATTGGCAGCGCGATCATCATTGTCAGAGCGGTGGTCGTTACCCTGTCCTACAATAGAAATACGTAGCGCTGAATGCAAGTAAGCTCCCAGGATACCCCCCATTGCACAGCGCACGGCATCCTCCACGACAAATGTCGTTCAGCTGCTCGTCGTAGTCGTCGAAAGAACGCTGCGGCTGGGTAGGCTGATGGTGCGGAATCCGGAGACTTTTTGGGTCAATGCTTCTCTCTTATTAAATCCCAGAGCATCTTACCCGTCACAGCAGTCGATCCATGGATGTCAGGGGTCAGCCTTTTTGTGGGAATCACCTATATCCATGCAATCAGACCTTGGGTCGACACATTTTGATGGATTCAACCTCTGGCAGTTGATCATATAACCCAGGAAACTATCACATCCCGGGAATGCACGAGGCATATGAGTTAGCAATAAGGAATTGATGAATATTAATGATGAAGAGAAGACCCACCGCTTTTTGCTTAAACAGATTCCTGCTTTGAACTGCAAAATGTATGCAGGACAAAGGTATCTTGGTTTGACATTATCTCCGCCTTGCCAAGGTCCATGCCCATGTATGCCTCTCACAATTTTTTTATTTTTGAACACAGGGCCTCAGCTTGAGTAACGTAATCCACCACTCAACGCCCGCATTTTCCCATACAAATTGACCTAAATTTAATACTCACATCTCAATCACAAAAGTATTATAATAAATGAATAAATGATAATTTATAATTCTTTACTAAATATATGCATTTTAGAAAGTTTACTTTTCCAGAATGTTATATTATATGATGTGTATTACATGTGTAAAAATCAATAATATTTTCTTATATAAATTTAGATGGTGAATATTGAGATATCAATAGATGATTATTCTTGATTTTATATGGAAAATGGCGGGTGTTGAATGTAAGTGGGCGTTGAGTGGTGGATTACGTTATCCATGGAACTTTGTACCTAAGCGAACCGCGGACGTCGCAAATAATGAATGCTACGCACATAAAACCTGAGTGGAATGTGATGCCCATGGCAAGGGGGTTTATTAAGTAGACGGTGAACTAACATGCCGGCCCAATTTCGCCGTTATTTGGCCATGAGGCTAGGTTCGAAGTCATATGACGTCATCTGCTCAAATATGGATGCTAAACAGATTTCCAGCGAAATACGAATAGGTGAAAAGGTTGAATGAGAGAAAACAATGAATAATTTAAACCGTTTCTTTTCTTGTAGATATTCAAAAAGAGTCCAAGACGATAAAAGTAAACGAAACAAGTACGTCTTCAAAAACAGGGAGGAATCGAGCATGATAATTCGTACCCCTGTTCCAAAAGGGGTCACTGGCTTTCTGAAAGCGTGTAAAGAAGCAAATTGGAATAAAATAAAATAAAAATAAAAAAGCGCTATCATAAAAAATTAAACCCAGCCCATAAAAAGCCTTCTTGACGACAAAAAGAAAGTGCAACAACTCCCAGCAGGAAAGATGACTTTACAATTTAAAACGCCCAAACACCTATCCAAAGAAGCTACCTACACCTCGACCTCAACTGTCAATCCACCCTCCCCATCATCCGTCCCCGTCGCATTCCCATCATACTCATCCTCATCCTCATCCTCATAATCATCACCCCCATCATACTCATCCGTTTCACCACCCGTCCCAGCCCCCGTTCCCGCTCCGTGGTGCGAATGTCGCTGCTGTCGATGACCGCGCGACGAATGCGGCTGCGCGCGACTCGTATTTGTAGTGGCGCTAGAATTCCTATGGCCCTGTTGACTGCGACTATGCGACAGGCTATCATACTGCTGATATCCACCCCTTCCATCACCCCCGCGGTGGTCGATGATGACCATCTCGCCCTCATCAGGGTCGCCGCTACCTTCACCCTCGCGGTCTGTATCATCACCATTATCGCGGCGACGATGATGATGATGATAGGGACTGGCAGTGGCCCTGCTAGCTCGCGAGCGTTCCGCGTCATCAGTGACGGCAGCTGCTGGAGCGGAGAGATGGCGGATCGGAGCCGTGGGGCCGTTTCCGCTTCCATCCCCTCCACCGCCTCCTCCCGAACCACTGTTGCTGCTGTTTCTGTTATGAGGTGTATTAGCAATAGCTCCCTGATACTGCTGCCTCATCCTTTGCCTAGCCAACTCGGCCGCGAGCTCCTCATTGCGCGCATTTTGCTCTTCCAGCCTCTGGCGAGCGCCGGAACGGTCAAGCAGGCGCGCCTCACGCTCCGCCGTGAGGCGGCGCTCGAGCTCACGCAGCCGTTTTATCCATTTCTCTTGCGAGGGTTCGCTGCTGGAGTGCGAATGGCGCGGAGAAGTGACTTGATAGTATTGTGATTGTTGCTGGGTGACCTGCGTGGAGGCCGATGTGCCAGTGGGGGCGACGGGGTTGTTTGTTAGTGTTGAAGAAGAGGAGTACTGGGATGGTTGGGGAATGCCGGAGGAGCCGCGTGAGAGGTTACTGGGGCTTCGACTGGGTGGTGGTGCGTGGGTGTGAGTTTGGCTGCCAGCTGCAGAAGCGTTGTCAACCGCCGTCGTGGAGCTGTAGCGGGATAAGGTGTTGGCGGCGAGGTTGGAGGCAGACTGTCTTGACGAGCTTTGCGTGTTCCCACTTCCAGCGACTGTGGCATTAGCGGCACGAGCGCGAGAATGAGATTGGAGGAGATTCAGTTCGGCTTTCAGTAGTCTATTCTCGCCTCTGAGTTTGGAAATTTCGGGGCTGGATGAGTTTGAGGAGGTTGAACGGTGGTGTTGGCTGGATCTCAGATTTTGAACTATTTCCTCCATCCGCTCAAGTTTCTTAACGCGGATGTTCAGATGGTGCTCTAAATTCTGGTATTCCTTTGTTAGGTCCCGTTCCACAGACTTGATGCGCGCCTTGAAGCCGCCAATGTGGGTTTCAACCGTTTTGACCGCGAGTAGGAGATTACGGCTGAATCCTGGCCAGAAAAGCATGTTCCCAATAACTTCTTGGCTGGGCAAATTCCCATTGATCAGACTGTTCGAATGGGCCCAGTCAGGTCCGCACATGGCAGAAAGTCGTTTCCAAATATTGAGAAACATTGCATTGCGCTCGCTCAGCTGGTCCTTATATTGCTGTTCGAGCATACTGAAGCGTTTCCGGTCCTGACTTCGTGCAGCCTCCAAGTCCGAAATCCGGGAGTTATTCTGTGAGATTGTCCGTGAAGCCTGGTGGTGGGATTTAAGCGACTGTTCAAACGAATGCTTATCTGCTCGATGTGCATGTCGTTCTCTTTCCAAAAGATCAGCAAGTTTACGAGTCTCCAAACCATGGCTCTCGAGGAGGGCATCACGGTTACGGAGCAGGGATTCCTTCTCATCGAGCTTGGTGCGAGTACTCTCTAGCTCGAGGGCGGTTGAATCTAACTCCTGCTGTAATTTAGTGATTGAAGCAAGTAAGCTTGACCGGGTGCCATTCAGGTCACCAAGGGCTTCGCGGAGGCTGTTCTCCAATTCCATCAAGCGCTCTTTCCAAGTTGTAGCCTCGATCTCCCTTGAGGAGAGGTTCTTCTTCAACTTACGGACCTCGTCCTTGGCAGTGGTGGCCTCGCGGTTCAGCTCATTCATAATTCGCTGCACCTCCTGCTTCTCTTTACTGCCCACAACTTCCCGCTGGTGCCTCTCCTCCGCAAGGCGACGATCAAGCTCTTTTGCTCTATCTTTCTCACTCTGCAGACTCATCTGGCACGTCTTCAAGTCAGACTCCAAATCGCCAATCTTAATCTTATCACCATCTTGTTCTTCACGGAGGAAGGCAATCTCATTCTGACTAGATTCCTGCTGAACAGTCAACCGCTGCACTTTATTATTAGCTTCAAAGAGACTCTTCTCCATCTGCTCTAGTTCCCGATTCGCATCATCCAACTCCTGCTGCACAGCCTTGTATTTCTGCAAGTTGTTTTGCGCATCCTCCTCAAGCCTAATGATGCCCTCGCTTGCCGACCGCATTTCCGCCTGCAAAGCCTTAAGATTCTCATGCTGATTACTCAACTCAACTTCCATTCGCTGACATTCGTCAATCTTCTGATCCAGCTCATCGCCCATGGCATCCAGTTCCTCCTGGGCCTCCGCTTTGAGATCCTGCAAGGCTTCCTCTCGCTCCTCAGCAATCTGCAACGCCTGATCTCGCTCCAGTTGCATAGTTTGCAAGTCCTCTTCCGCCTGTTCCACATCAGCTTGGTAAGCACGATCCAGCGCCTCCAGATCACTCATGCATTCGTCAAGCTGAGCACGAAGACTTTGATTCTCAAGCTTAAGTGTTGACACATGGTCGCGGAGTTCACCATTCTTGATCTCGAGGCTTTCACGCTCCGTATCGCTGGTGCGTGACCTTGTCCCATCGCTGGTGCGGGAATTAGATCTATCCTGGGCGCGGGAGACTGAGCGCTCAAAGATGCTATCGCCAGCCACAGACCGGCCACCGTCGCCTCTCCGCTGGCCCAATTTAAGGTCTTCGATTTCTTGGTAGAGTCTCTCCTTTTCGCGATTTCGAGACGTTAGCATGGAGGTCTGTGCACTGACTTCGCGACGCAGCTCGGCATTTTCTTGCTTGAGAAGTTCTAGTTCGACGAGAGTAGCGCTGGAAGTGGAACCAAGACCGGCACTCCGGCGGTCGATATCGCGTTCTGAAGCGCTGGATCGAGAGACGACGGACATTTTGCCAGCACGGGAGCCTCCAGAGCGGCTGCCGGATATAGCATCTGGCTTCATGCGCAAAAGCTCATCCCGAAGTTTTTTGTTTTCCTCTTCAGCCTGTTCTCTAGCTGCGGTTTCTGCATCAAGCATGTCCTTCCACATATCCTAAAGCAGAGGAGAAATAGAATAAGTCAGTAAAATAGAATCGCTCAACGTAGAAAACAAACCTCCTCCTCCCTCGCAACCCCCAAAACAGAAATTAACAAAACGAAAACCACTCACCCTTTCCTCCCTTGCCCCCGCATCAGAGCCGATAGCCACCCTCCCCTCCCCCAACGACTTTACCATCTCAGCCAACCGCCTCTTCTCACCCTCCCGCGAAATACTTTCCGACCTCAATCTCTCAATCTCCACCTCATACGTCTCAATCCTCTCACGCAGATAAGTCAGCTCCTCCTCATCCACGCCACCAGGCCCCTGTCCGTGACCCTGACCATCTTCATCCTCAGCATCCGTCCCATCTTCTCTCCCAGATTTTTGCCTGTCCCCTTCATCACCTTCGCCCGTGCGATCACGAAGCTGCTTCTCCAAGTCGCGAATATTCCTCCGAAGCGCCTGATTATCCTTCTGCAGTTTGAGTTTATCGGATTTCAGCTCAACATTTTCAGAAATCATTTCCTTCACTCCCTCTTCGGAACGCTTATTCAACGCCTCATTGAGGAAGTGGATACGCATCTTAAGATCGAAATTCTCCTTCGATAGCCTATCTATCGTGCTGCTCTGTTCCTTGAGCGTCAGAGACTTTCCACTTCGCCCGAAAGCTGGTGTTGGAGCACCTCCACGCTTGTCTGGGGACATTTCAAGAGTGCTTTCTCGGAATTGACGGGCGAGGGTGGCAGGGATGGGGATGTCCTTGATATGGTCTGCTACAGCGGTCTCTGGCAGTGGTTGATCGCGCGGTTGAGCTCTGGGAGTCATAGGATCGGTCGCGGACTTCTTCCCCGATGAGCCCGGGCGAGCCTGCGACGTCGAATCTTCTTCATCGAGCGTATGGAGGCTAACATCTGAGACGCCACTGAAGCCTCTCCGCTGTTCCATCAAGTTATCATCGCTCATGCCCGATACCCCAGATGCCATACTTCCCAAACTTATTGATCTCGACAACTCCATCTTCTTCTGTCCGCCATGGCTGTGTGGCCGCTGGCCGGTGTGATTCACCGGCGCTGCCCCGCCGGACTGGATTGCAAAATCGACACCCATCGCCGCTTCGCTAGACGCAGTATCCGTGCCAACAGTCGCAATTGAAGAGGTCGAAAACCGGTGAACGGACTGTCGACTCGTCAAAAACTTGGGTCTCTTGCGTCTACGCTCCGAAGACGGACCGGAACTATGCTGTGTATCTCCCTCGCTACCACTGATTCCCGTAGTATCTTGCAGTTGCCGCGATGCGGCTCGGGTTGGGGAAATGTTTCGCGTAGACCGTCGGGGAGTGGCATCCACCTTGTCATCATCAGTACTCGATAGCTGCGAGTCGTCTCGTGCGCCATACTGACGGCGCTGGGACGCTTTGCTCCGTAGACTAGAGCTCGACAGAGCCATAGAAATAACCCTCGAGACCGTTCTAGCCGCTGCAGCTGCGGTTGGCGAGGATGATATGGTCTCCAATGACGAAGTATTGGTAGTTTCATTCCCCTTTGCAGACGGTGTCACATCAACGTCCTCGTAAATATCGCGATCGTTATCGTGATCGTTCTCTTTCCGCTCCTCCGAATCCCCTTCCTCCTCGAACAGCGAAGGTTCCAACCCCGTAGCGCGGCGAGCTGCCGGGGTTTTGTATGCTCCAGGCGGTGTGGAGGGAGAAGGGGGGGTTTCGTGGCTATCACCCTCGTCGACTTGCGACAAGTCTCCAGCGTTCACGCCAATCAAATATGTATCATCTGGGGCGGGTAGGCCGGGGACAGCAGCGACGTCAATCGTGGAGGGTTCGGGGAGAAAGCTAGATTCCATGTCCAGTAATTTCTGGCGCATTTCTTTCTCGTCGAGGGCAGTCTGGTTGGGTAGTGTCTGGTCGTTGTCGTTTTCATTGTAATTTTCGGTCTCGTTTTCCTGGTCATGCTCATGGCTATGTTCATCCTCATCCTCATCCTCATTCTCATTCTCATGCCCACGCTCAAGCTCATGCTTAGTATACTCGTGTTCGCGCTCGCCGTCTTGGTCAAGGTCGTCATTATGATCGTTGGTATTGGTCGAGTCGTCCATGGTGTCATTATATTCGGGATGGGGGATGGCGGAAGGCAGCAGGGGGCTTCTAGAATCGTTGAAATCAATGCTGGGAATCGAAGAGGAGGAATAATCGTCGCCGGCGGCCAGAGCAGGGGATTGCGAAGAGACCGGCTCATGCTGCGGGCGTTGACGTGGTGACAACGGCAGGGGTGGATCCTGGGAGCTTAGTAAAAGCGGGTTTTGGGCATTATCATCGTTAATACAGTTGCTATTATTATTCGTATCCTCCTCCTTCATCAACAGACTACCAGACTGATTTTTCTCATTCTCATTCCATGGTTGGTATCGTTCTTCATATTCTTGATCTCCATGCTGCTCTGGTTTCCCGTCCCACGTCCTGGACTCGTCCCCAAACTCCATTTTCATCGGCGAGAGCTCCTCGTCTGTATCAAACCCACCAGGGACTCTGGACGACCTCCGTTTTTGGGTTCCGGAGGGTTTATTTATGAGGTTTGGGTTTGTGCCGAGGAGAACAGGAGGGGGATGCGATGCTGATATCGAACGTGAAGCTGCCATGGCAGCTCTTGAATCTTTGGTTTAGTGGACGTTGTGGTCGGTAGAGATGTCTTTAGCCGTGATTTGCTGTCATGCTGTTGACGGTAAGTCCCGTACTGGCCTCAGGTAAGTGTATTGCGGTGTTTGCATATGCAGGATCAATTATTTTGGTTGTCGTGGGTGCTTAGAGCATGGTTATTATAGCTCCGGGATTTCCGGGAGTTTTTGTAGATATTGTTGGTGTTTCTGGTGTTGTTGTTGTGCTCCGGCAGCAGTGTTTGATGGCGTCAGACGTTTGAAAACAAAAATCAGTCGAGGAGTTTTGGTTCAGGGGAAGTTGGTCCAACTCAACCGGGACTCAACCGTGGACACAGCTCAACCCAAGTAAGTATTTTATAATCCTCTCAAGAGACACGGAATTACTCTGATTCAAAAACTATATATATATATATCGATTTCCCTGGGCGTAACCTATACTTCCCCATTAGGTCATTATCTTCCCCTTCCCTTCCAGAATATCATCTTCAGGCTTGCAGAGCACCAGCCACAATCAATTGCCCCTGAATTGGTAATGGGATTGCACAGATTGCTCCTAGGCTCGCTCATGCAGGAGATTCAAGGCCATTCAATTTGGACGACAACGGAATTTCTCGCAAGTGCCATTAGCATGACATCAATCCATGAAATGTGAGTTCTGCCTCACGGGCGGCTCCACTGGCTTCACCCTTGTTAACAATGGAATAAAAGCACCATTTGCCTACTCTGCTGGCCGATGGCTACGCCTTGACACCCTGCAGCGTGAAGGGGGGTACATCCCATTTAATGTTAACAGCTTGGGTGAAAAAAGTCCTCTCTCTCCCTCCTTCTGTCACTCCAATTCAAAGCTGCCTGAAACTAGAGCGTGGTTTCAGCAGAGCATCCATCATTACAAATGATGATGGGAGATGTGCTATTGCAAAGCTTCCAACAATTACTTATTGTATGATTTACATTGTGCTGACGAGAGGATTTAAATTTAATACAAGTGTACCTACTTGTGCATCCAGTACAACAGAACGCGAAAATACCAATTCCAACCATCTTGAACTGGAGCTATGACTTGACCAACCCCATTGGCTCAGCATATATTGTAATGGAACATGCCAGTGGTATTCCGCTGCATGAAATGTGAGCCGAAAATGTCCTTTACCCAGAGAATGGGTTGCATTGGATCGATTTCCACCAATATTATGAAGATGTCTGAGCTTGACTTTCCAGTGTATGGCAGCCTTTATTTTACTGATACAGCGTTTCTCGAGGCTGATTTAAAAAAAAAAGCTGGATGACGATAAGTTTTGCACTGGGACCGAATTGCAGAAACACGTACTGGGATTGCAATGTTGAAGAATCTAGATATCACGGTTTTAAGAAACCAAACAGGGGACCTTGTGAGATGTTCCTGCTCTAGTTGATATATCATGGTTTCTCATTCATCAATAGATATTTTTAGGGCATGACCTTCTCTCACACTCTTCTGCATTAATTGATGTCAGTCTTGCAAGACCGCCCCCAGCCAGCACTCCTGTTCCTCGTCAGCAACCAGCTTATCAAGCTTTGTGCGCAAGCACCTAGAAATTTTGAGACTGAGTCAAGCCTTGTTTCCCAAATTAATACAACATTCCCCAGATACAAATTAATGCCTCCTCGACTCTATTGCACCCTGATCTACCCAAGAAAAGCATTTTCATCTCAAATGATGATTTCACTATTGTGACAGATTTTATTGACTGGCAATTCACATGTATCAAGCCAGCAGTCTCTTATGCAAATGACATTTCTGATTTTGTGAAAGCTCTGTGAACGAAGTGTCGGAGGATAGTGAGGAGAGTCTCTACTATCAAGCTTCCGAAGCAGGTTTGGGGCTTCTAGCTCCGCTAGCGACAACGAGGAGTATTGGTGAAACCCTCCTTTGGCTATTCCGTAGCTGGTTATCAGACACAGAGAAATGGTCTGTAGCCATTTACTTACGAACTAGTGCACTTGAGGGAGCACTGGCAAGACCTTGAGTTTAAAGAAGACCGTCCTATACCTGTCTTGAGCTTGAGCGTTGATAAAATGTTCTGGTACCAGGCACATCTGCGGCAAGATGTTGGCTCCTCGGACAGGATATTTGGTAAGACGTTGGGAGTTGAGCCGGATGGCTGGCACCCGGAAGGTCGCTGGGGGGAAATCAAGGAAGCTCACTAACGTATATATATATATATCTGAGGCAATTATGGCGGCCATGGGCAGTGAGAAGGACCGCCAAGGTCTGAAGACAAACGAGGCCGTTCGACGGAGTTAAAATTGACTATCTACCCCTGGATATGTTTGTATGGTGAAAGGCGATTGGAATGAGGCGAACCATGGATATATTTGTAATGAAAAGATCGGTATCTCAGCAGCCCATCTTCTCAGCATCAATATGAATCCTTGGGGCCTTCGGTGATCTGACATGCTGAGACTTTAGTAGACAGAAACTACTGCCCTTGGATTTGCTCCCTGCAAACTCTAATAAAACATTCCAGACTCCTTTTAAATAAAAAAAAGTCATTCAATTTGTTTTAATTGTCAGGAAAAGAAAATAAATAAATAAATGGGAAATAAAACAAAACCTTGTCGCCGGAACATTTTGCAAAATATATACCAAAAGCAGGAATAAAAGAATAAAATCAAGAATGGTAATTGTTCAGCCAGAAATAAGTAAACACATATCAAATACATGAAGAAAGGAAAGAATAGCAACAGTCCATGTAAGAAGAAAGAAAAGTAAAAATAAAAATAAAAACAGGACAGGGCAAGATGACAATAGAAAATAAAACGAAGTGAAAACTGAGGAGGATATTAAAATAAGTTTAAGTAGAAGTAAGTAAATATACATTTTCGTTTCTGTGCTTGCTTTGTCATGAGAAGGAAAGAGGAAGAAAAAATCAAAAAAAGCTCCCACAAAAATAATAGAAAGAGTAGTGGTAGTACTGTGATAGTAGACCAGTTAACAATAATGTGTAATCATCTCTCACAAAACGCCAGGGGGACCGACCCCCGTTGTGGTGTTCGTCCCGCCGCCGCCAAAAAAATATATAAAGTATAAAATAATAAAAAATTAAAGGAAAGGAAAGGAAAACGTGAAAACGTGAAAGGAATTCGAAAAAAGGTTTGTCAGATATAAAAATATCATCAGCCTCATGAAAATCCAACGTCCAAAATAAACAGAACAAAAAAAAGGGAAGAGAAAGAAAAGATCATCAAGCAACGCTAAAACTAGAAGCGCGCGGCCTATCAATAGGCGACGTTTTAGTCTGCACCGTCGCCGCCGCGGCCGTCACCACATTTCCAGCACCCGCTCCTCCCTTTCCAGCCGTCCCAGCAGAACCCCCTCTAATCCTCTCCCTCAGCTCCTGCGCCGCCGTCAAACAATCAATATACGTCCGAAACTTCACAATCTCCCTCAACAAATACGAACTCTTCCTCTCCCAATTCGCCAGCGCCTTATTGGCATTGGGATGGCGCGGCGTGAACGCCAGGGTCATCGCGCCGCGCAGCTCATTATGCCGCTGCAACTCCTCCTCGACGTGTTTGACGTACTTGCGCAGCGTGGCGAGTTGGTCCTGCTCGGAGAGCGTGGAGGCCATCATGCTTTGTTGCGGGGGGGTCCAGTCGCTGATGTGTATGCGGTCGGCCGGTAGGCGGGGGCGGATGTTGGTTTGGTGGTCTAGGGAGCCGCGGAAGGAGCTTTGGAAGCTTTGCCGGGGTGCGGAGGGGGAGTTTGCGGTTTGTGGGGCTGGTGGGCCGCCGCCAGAAGAGGAGGTAGAGGTGTCGCCGCCGCCACTGCTATTATGTATCAAGGCGCTGTTGATGACTGCGGAGCTCCAGCCGTATTCGATGTTGCTGATGCCGCCGAATAACGGCTCCTTGGATAACCTGGCGCTCCAGTAGTTGGCCGACGAGACGAACTCTTTCACGATTTCCGGCGTGCCTACTTGGAATAAGTGGACAGCGCCGGTGGGTAGACTTAGGGCCCACACATGGGGGCGGGATTTTGAGTAGCCCGGCGACGGGAGGGCGCTAGCAATGGACTGACGTAGAAGGAACTTCCACGTTTCCTCAGCGTTTTCTGTCCAATTCCCCCCACCGACGACAAGACCACCATTCTGTCGTTGTTTCGGTTTCAGCCGCATGGACTTGGCTGAGGCATTAAAGGAGAACAATCTCATCCAACCTCGCTGGATCACAGCAAAGGATTCATTCCAATTCCTGTCCTTGGAGCGCTTATCGACTGAATCGAGGTGATGTTTATGCTTGAGACTACCTTCTTTCGCCCATGGCGCACCCGCGAGCTCCAGGGTTTCGTCCTCTACCAGCGCTGCTGTACGTTCGGGATCTTCCATTCCGGACATGGCATTGGCCGAGTCTTCGCGAATAATCGCATGGCTCAAGGCATTGGCAAACCCAATAGACTGCTGATAGTCTCCTCGTGGATATTCCGAGCCCAGCGAATCTACTGACATCGAAGTCAATGTCTTGCCTAGCGAATACTTACTCCACGTACTCGATGCCGACGGCGACCAAAGCGACGACTGGTCATCAAGGCTGGTACGGCTCGAGCCAATGTTTGAAGAAGGATACAGTCTTGGACGAGACCTAGGCTTGGACGACCACCGTGCGGTTGACAGTCGATTCTCCATATGCCGGCCTCGCGGGTGAATATCGGATCCGCTTTTGCTCAACGTACTTGGGGTGCGCCGGAGCATGTTGCCAGTCAGTGATAAGAAGTTGTTCGAAGGCTGGTGGTGTTCCTCGGCTTCTGCGGTGGCACCACGCAGGGGCAGTCTCTGTTTTTGGATAGAGTTATAGAAATCTTTGAGGACGGATTCAATTTGCATCTCCCAGGCTTTCTGCGTGCCCCTGAATGGCGTAGAAACCAGGGGCCCTGAATCGCAGGAAGAAATATCAATATTCTGGCTCGTGGCGACCGTGCATACAGAATTCGTTCTGAGGGTGCTTTCAACGGGTTTCGAGAGGGAACTATTGGGAACATCCATATCTACCGAACCGTGGCCTCCATGTCGAACAGGCGGTAGTGTAGGAGACTTCCCAAGGAGGGGGCTAGAGTGTAAGCTGGCCCCTGGGGCTTGAGCTTTGCTGGAAAGATTTCCAGTGTTGGTTCGTTCGAAAGCGTTCGGAGCGGCATCGAAAACAACCCGCTGGATAGTGGGCATCGTATTCTTAATAAATTGATTTCGTGTCATTTTTTGCTCAATATCCGCCATGTGAAGATCGGTATTCAACAATAGAAGACTGTAGCATATTGTGTGGACAACGTCTGCGAAAAAGAAAGGGAAGAAAAAAAAATGAATATTAGTACAATTGAAAATCTATCAAAAGCCAAGATTTGAGGGGAAAAAGTAAAATACATACCTGTTGCTTTAAACCCATGTTCCGGATTACATTCACACCACCGTGCCGAGAAAGCATCCAGAATCCTATCAACCTGTTGCGTTTCACCCTTCAGCGCAAGTCTACCGCATAGTACTCTTAATGCCGCTAAGATGTTCAAATTTGCCCAGTCGAAAAGTTCCATGTACGCCTTTCTAACGAGGGAACGATCGGGATTTCCAAGCCAAGCTGCTGCAGGTTCTCTGTCTTCTGCCTCATCCTCGAGTTCATCGAATATTCTTTGGGCTTGCTGTCTGTCCTCGGTGGTAGGCTCATCATTAGCATCACCGTTTTTGACATCAATGGGATCCTTTTCTGCTTCGATTTCCGTGTGTAACGGAGGTGGCGTTGGCGGTTTACTATCCCTAGGCCTGTTCTCATCATCTGGGATTATAGGAGTGTTCGAGGCAGTATGATAGTTGGATACAGTGGACAGCGACTCCCGTGGAGACGTAATCGTCTTGCTACGCCCATCAGTTAGATGTTCTACAGAAGAATCAGGCTCCAGCCAGGCCTTTTCATGTAGTTGCCTCGAAGGATGTGCCTGATTATCCCCCGTTAGAATTTGAGCCTGGGTAGATGAGGAGCCATGCTCGGTTTTCCGATCCGATATTACTGAATTCGACAATGAATTGGTAGAAATGGACACTTCATCAATGGCGCCGCGCCTGCTTTGTGATGATTTAGTGTACGCTGGCGAAATCGTGTGTGATGCACGTGAGCCACTGGCACTCGCTTTCCCTGAAGAACGTGAACCACTTGCAGATTCCGGTGAGTGTCCAACTTGCATTACTTTCATGTGAGTTGGCGTGTTGGGACTAGTCATGGGTCTTCTGAATCTATCATTGGAATACGCGGGACCGGTTCTTTCGTTTCCACTGCTACTATCTGCCAGAAAAGAATCGTCACGGTCATGAGGGGGTACTTTAAGATTAAGCCCAGACTTGAAATTAAGCGAGCTGGGTTTTCTTGGTTTCTGAGCGTGGGTATTATTGTCCAAATCTGCACGCTTCGTTTCGTTGCCCGATATTCCGGCGAGGCCAAGTTTAGAGTCGGTGACCGATGGTATTTCACTACCGGGAATTTCATTATCTGCATCGTCGACAGTGTGGTCGTGGCCCACTTGATGAGAGTGCGCGTTTGTCAGGTAAGGGTCCATAACTTTCCTGAGGCTGCTAACTGGGCTTGGTTCTGGACCCGAATCACCTCGTAAATGGTCAACTTTATGATGATCTGGTTTCGCACTACCAACAAATTGGGTATTGGGCGGTGGAAGTATTAGGGGTGGTGGAACGTGATCTGGAATGGACTTCTTCCTGCGACGGAAGAAGGATGATGGCTTTTTAGTCACTACGGGGGTGTTTTCGCGGCTCGATATGTTGTTTCCTGGGGATGAGTACTCCTTTGTTGGTTGTTTCTGGCCTTTGGCGGAATTAGGCGCACTGTGGTGCTGTTCCCTTTGCCGTCGGGGTGTCTCATTTTCTTGGCTATATGAAGAGTCGGCTTCGGATTGTGATGGTGTTTGGGATTTTGAAGAACCGCCACCAAAAACTCGCCGGAAAAATCCCGGTCGTTCTTTCGGAGTTGGCGGCGGAGGAGTATTATTGATCGCTGGCTGGGGAGCAAAAAAAGATGTTTTATGGAATGCAACAGTTGGGCTAGGAGCAGGTTCATGATGGGGATAGGTTGGCATCGGAGGAGGGAAATCTGGTATAGGATCACGATAGTGTCTCGACTCGTCTCCGCGGCCTCGGATAGTTGCTGTTCCAAGGGTGTCAGAGCGTCCTTTCTTTGTATACATGCTCCTAGCCGATTTGCTGCTGCTCTTACGGGATAAGGCAGGGGCGCGGGTGCTGTTCGGGGCGGTTTTATTGTGGGGGAACTCGCGCATAGGAGGGGAGTTGTTGCGTCGAGGGCCTGCAGGAACACAAGGGGTAGGAGCTGCGTCGATGTCATCGTAATGAAACCCATTGTAATGAACGAAATCTTCGAACCCACCTCGATTGTCCACCAATGGTAACGAGGGGGGTAGACGGGATCCGTAGTCGAAGCTGGCGGACCGTCGTTCCTTGTACTGCCCTGACCGGCCACCGGCTATCATTTGATTGAAGTCAACACTGGAGGAGCCACTGCTTCGACTACTAGCCTTAGCCCCGACCCTGGGAGTTCGATGGGTGGGATGTCGATCTGCGATGTTCGTAGCACGTTGCGAGTCATACACTCTGCTACGGGTACTCATACTCTCTCCACCCCCACGAACACTATCAATTCTCCGAAGGCCAGGATGGTAGTTGGAACTGCTATTACTCCGACGGCCACGAGTAGATTGGCTAGAGTAACGGACAGCATTGTCCTCGGAATGGACTTCAATATCGGACGATATGGAAGAGGAGGAGAATGTGTGACCCCGAGGCCGATTAGCCCTCATAGAGGAGTAGCGTGTATATATGGTGTGTGCTTCTTGGTCTTGGCTGGAACCGAATAGACGAGAGCTCTCAAGTGGGTCACCAACCGAGAATTGGTCCAAGGATAGAAGCATGTTATCCACTACTGAAGTACGTGTAACATGCTTGGGGGATAGAGAAAGGTCATGAGTATCATGATCATCATCTCCCGAATCAGGGTGGCCATGGTCATCAACGGGGGTAAGATCGTCTAGAAATGTTTCGCGAAGGGGGGGCCGCAGCGTTAAGTCTCCCTTTCGCACAGTTTTGTATTTGTTGCTTTGAGATGGCGGTGTACGCGGGGGAGACTCGCCAGAGTATGTATCGTACATTTGCGGAGCTCTAGAAGATGAGGGATATGCAGGCATGGCTCGTTTCGGAGCTCTCGGGTATTCAAAAGTCATGTCGTTGTCGTTTGTAGGTGCGGGTGCGGGTTGCATGGAGTTGCAAGCATAAGAAGCCAGTCAATCCATGCCAACGAATACCCAAGCTCTGTTGATGCGGTCGTCCGTTTGGTAGCGTAGCCAACAATAAAAATAAAAGGTAAGACGGCGATTGGTAGGTAATTTTGGCCTCCTTAGGCCCTTGTCAAAGCCTAACACCCCGTTCTTCCAGATTCAAAGAAAAGCTGAAGCGTCCTGTGAAAAAGAGATCGAGATTTTGCAGCGGCAAATCGATGCTGGTCAAGTGAAAGAATGTGGTCGCATTGTTCCGTGTCTTGGGTATATAACGGAAACGGACTGCTAAGAGCTTAAATGTTTGATGTAGCTCTCAGGTAAGGGTAGAGAGGAAAACAATGACGCAGGAGTGGCGTGGCATAGGCAAAGAGGAATAATTCGAGGGGGATCGTATATTAACAGCCTTTTTGGACACTGCGCGCGGAAGCCCTGTAAATTCTCAGGAAACCAATGTCAGTAGTGTAGATGGAAGCCAATGGGCTCAATTGGGCCTCAAAAAGAAACAAATGAACCACCAGCTAATAGGGGTCAGGGTCAGAATGGGGGGTTGATGGGATGGATGGGATGGGAACAGGGCGGAGGTGAGGCAATTGTGTTTGGGCGTTACCTTTTGGGATGGGGAATAAAAAGTTGTTGACACGAACAAATTTTAGTTACATGTAAGAAAGTATGTTCCTGCCTAGCCAGTGATATACGCCAATCACAACAGAGGCGATGTGCCTGGGTGAGTGAGTGGGTATACGCAGTAGATAGATAGAAAGGGGAATGAGGGAGGCCCCAGAGAGAGAGAGAGAGATAGACAGAGAGATAGGGATAGGGATAGCAAGAAACAAAGGAAGCACACTCTAGTAAGTAACTAGCTGGCTGGGGGAAGAAAAATAAAACTATTGTAAAGGACAAAATTGGGTGGTGTCGGGTCCCCTCCCAACAAGGGTCCACAGAGAATGGGGAAATGGTTCCTTCAAGGCTCTGGAAGCAAGCAATAATGACTGACTGACGAACAGACAAACTAATAAGGGTTGGTTATTATTATTATTCTTTCTTCTTATTCTTATTATTACCCCGGGGGGAGGGAAGAGGAGATGGATCCACTCAGCCAGCGCGCGCATTGACAAAGGTAGAGAAGAAGAACAAGCAGAACAAGCAGAAGAGGCAGCAGAAGATCCGATCCACGCCGGGAGTCAGCCCGTCCACGTTGGCCCGTTGGGCGAGATTGACAGACTGGGGACTGGGGAGACTGGAGAGAACTTTTTGCCGTGGAAGAGGGAGGAGAAAGAAGAAAATCTGGAGTCTTGGAGTTCTGGAGGAGTTTTTAGGTGTTTCAGCCGCGTTCGGGGGAACGAGACAACGCCCAGGAGGGAGAGACACTAGGCCAGATGTGGACTAGTCAGGACAGCCGGACAGGGCTTGGCAGTCAGGTGAATCAGGGGCAGCCAGGAGTTTCAGCCAATCACAGGGCCATATCAGGCATTTGGCCCATTTCCAAGGGGTTTTTTTTTTTTTTTTTTTTTTTTACGTGCTTCAACTTTGCTGCAGGTGATGAGAGACTAGGCTGCTTCCCGTAAGTGCGGGTTCTGGCTGGGGTAAAATGTTCCAAAAGGTTTTATTAATAATAATAATAATAATAATAATAATAATAACTTCGGAGTACTGAGGGAGGAGGACGGAAGAGGAAGAAGTGCTACTACACTGGTATTGCTCTTCCACATCCTTACAGATTACTCACTTCCTAATACCTACGTACTAACTATATTTTCTAGATAATATTTAATTATCAGTTATCCAACCCGGCCTACACTTCTGTTGCGCATGTGCTCTCAACATTAAGTGTCTGAACCATATCATATCACTACTAGTGACCCTTCCTTCGCTTGCTTGCTCTCCCCTGGACTTGCATATTCTTCTGCAGCACACTAGGAGTAGTTCTGACTGTTTTGTTTTATCAACTACTAGGTAATCTTGGTAATCTATCTAGGTACGGTTACACGGGGTATGGGACATGGATATCTAAATTGTTCTGTTCTGCACATACTTAACAGATATGGATTCAAGATTGAGATATTTTCTGCATTTATAACAACTGCCTCTGCCTCTGCCTCTGCTTCTACTAGAAGAGAATATACATATTACAGATGCCTGTCCGGTCTTACTCTACATACATACATACATGCAAACACATTTCCATATACTTAGGTAGGTTCAGTACATATGCATGGACACGTACATATGTGTACCCCGTCCATATCCACAACCATCAGCAACTGCAGCCCGGAGGATACCTAGAATTGCGGAGTTACCTGTCTCTCCACCCCTTCAGCCACTTCACCCCCAGGATTGGATTGGAAATTTCCCCTATGTCTCCGATCCAGGTTGAGTCCCCAGGTTTATACATACATACAATACAGTACATGCATTATTAAACTAATTTACGCATATCTCAATCTGCATGACAAGCCCTTAATAATTTCCCTAAGTTCTTACTTCCCTCTCTTTGTTAAATACTGCTTATTTATTTAATTATTTTCCTCCTTTTCCTCCGCAATTGCCTCTGTGGAATTTTTTTTTTTTTTTTTACTTTTTCTATCATCGTCTCTTCATATCATGAAACAATAATAATAATAATAATAGTCATTTGCCTATAGAGAAGGTGGAAGTACACACCTCATTCACTAACCTCTTCTCTTTTCCTTTGGATTTTTGCGTTTATAAATACTTAGGGAACTCACATAATATCATACAATATAACTTATCTATGTTTTCAACCCTCTTAAACACATATCCCCCAGCTCGATCAACCTTAAAGATCCCGTTGCATCCCATTCGTAATCTCCTACAAGACCAGGCTAGCCTTTTAGAAAGAAGAGAGGAGGAGGAGAGGGAGAGAGGAAATTATCGCAGAAATCTATCCATGGATGGATGGGGGATTCCTTTGGAATCCTTCTCATATTTTTGATTTAATGGGCTACTGCTTATATAGGTAGGGTTTGGCGCCCGGGATACAGTCATTGGCGTTGGTACATATGTAGATTTGATAAATAAGATCAAAAAAGGATACCTGAGGTAGCTAGCTATTATCGTGTGGTTCTACACACAGCGTTTTGAGTCAGGTTTATTCTAGCCACTGAAAGCATGAAAGAGAGGGTGGTTTCTCCATCTATATCTAACAGCATCTACATTTTACGTTTTACATTTTACATATTTTATTTTATATATATATTTTTATTTTACATCTTCCATTTCATGGTCTCATTGGACAGACAGATAAAATGAAATGGGGGATGGGCGGTAGGTAAATAATAAATCGCTTGAATGGCACCTTATTTCCCTCGCTTCTCCTCCTCCTCCTCCTTCTTTTTCAGACGGGGCAAAATGATCATGGATACAGTCAATACCATCAAGCCATACCATACCATGGAATGGAATGGCTGTTTCTTTTTGGGTAGCCCCGTACAAAACTACAGACCGCGTCAAGGCGAGGGGACACCAAGTGCGTTGTTCTGTTGATTTCTTCTCAACTTGTGGCCACAGTTGAAATTGACAATAGGATCATAAGAGGGGGTTGAAATATCTAGAATAAAAATCATTTACATAGCTTTTTCATTATCCATTCTGCCTGACAACGGGTTAGAAGAAAACACTTCCCACCAGAGCGGCTAATAGCCTATAGGCGACCTCACCAACCCCCCACAAAAAATAACTAGCCAATTAAATCCACCATCGCGCTAAGCAGCGCCACAGGCGTCAAGTTCCCTCCATCGTGGCCCAATTCAAGCAGGTCAAGCCCCAAGACAAACAATCAAACATTCCTAACTCAACCCTCCCCCCCCCCCCCCAGCGAGGGTTCGACATACTCACGTTTTTCCATCTTTCCTCCTCCTTCAAAATCTTTGATTAGGCCTCATTTCACCCCCCTCCCCCGTCCACTGCCAGAACCCTCCATCCACGAGGGGCCATGAACCCTCACATCTCCGTGCCCCGGCAGCATGCTGGCCCAGCCAATTTTGGCGGCACAGCTCCGCGGCGGGAATCGTCGATACGCATGCCTAGGTTTTTCCGGAGGTGAGGAATCCTTCTTTTTCTTTTTTTCTTTTCCGTTTTTGTTTGGGTTGTAATTCTGGGTCTTGTTTCGTCATCCCGTCCAGTGTTCCCCCCCGTACACTTCTGTTGATGGGATTCTGCAAGCAAGCATGAAAATGGAGAAGAAGGAGAAAAAAAAACCCCCCCAGAAACCAAAAACAAAACAAAACCGATCGATATGATGCCAGCAAATATGAATGAATGAATGACACCGGATGGGAAACTACATTTGGTTTGATTCTGACGCTTATTCATTTTCAATACGCATTTGGGTATGCAAACAGACTATTTAAATTCCCGCAGATGGATTTCGAAATGGCGATTTGGGAAATGACGTCGCTGCTTATCGCGCCCAAGAAGGTGTTCAAGTCTATGTACTATCATGTCAGTTTGTTTCATATTTTCCTCTTTTTATTCTTTTATACGTCCCCGCTGCTCCCTAGGCTTTACCCCCCTCTCCCCATCATCAACAGGAAATAACTTAGCTGACATGAATCCCAACGGCGCGTAGAAACGTAAATATATATATATACCTAACCTCCCTCGGATATAACCTTTTCGAACAACTAACCCAGCAAAAACCCCACATCCAGAAACGAAAAACACCTGGCACCGCCCCGACCCTTCCTTCACATACCTCCTCTCCTTCTTCCTACTTCTCACAGCCCTTGCCTGGGGTCTAGCATACACCCCTTCATTCGGTGCCATAGTCCGATTATCCTTCCTCTTCATATTCGTCCACTTTATCGGCTCCTCGCTCCTCGTATCGACACTGGCATATTTCCTCGTCGGGCGGCTCTTTGGACCGGGCGGGCCGGCGGCGAGAATCGGCGCATGGCGGGGTGGGAGGACTATTCTGGGCAGGACAAGACGGCGGGGCGCGGCGCAGGGGTTATTTGCGCAACCCGGTGAGAAGGAGCAGGTTGAGTTTGGGTATTGCTTTGATGTGCGTGATCCCCCGTTCTACTCAGGCCCCAGTTGGCGATACGCCCGACGCGGCGCGCCGCGCCCCTCTGTATGACAATGTGACGCCGTTTAACTAACAAAATCGCTCTTCAACAGGTATCGAATCGCGCCTTCTTCCCCCTCTACCTGCATCTATACGTTCTGCAATTCCTCCTCCTCCCAATCCTCACACGAAACTCATCCACATCCGAATCATCACCAAGCACACTCGCCACAGTCCTTGGAAATACCCTCTATCTCTCCGCGCTGACGTATTACACCTACATCACCTTTCTGGGCTACAACGCTCTGCCATTCCTCCACCATACGGAACTATTGCTCGTTCCGATTCTTATTCTTGCCGTACTGTGGCTGGTCAGTCTGATCGTCGGCTGGGGGATAGTGGGACAGGGGATGGCTGTGGAGGGGTTGTTTTGGGGAGTATGATGCGTTTAATGTAAAGCACACTTTTGAATAAATCGCGATGTGATGTGATGGGGTGACTGTGGTATCTGTGGGGATGGTAAGTTGGGAAAGAGAAAAGAAGTGGCGTGAAAATGCTTACCCACTACAAGAATTAGAAAGGGAGAGGAGGTAGAGCAACATGGTCTACGGAAACATGAAATGTCCTTACCCCTGTTTCGTCTCTGGAATGCCCCATATCAGTCTCCTTATGCCCTTGAGGGGATGGATATATGTATTTACGCTATATTTTCCCACTTATTCTGATGGGGATTTTAAGTGTTGCTTATTTCCTTTTTTTTCCTTTTTTTTTCTTTCTTTATATATTACTATATTTTGCGGGATGGCGGTGCAGGTTCTTGGTTATGATCTTGAAACATAATAATGATTTCTCTCATCCAGGGAAATAACCCCTTTCTTCCTCCATTTATTAAACGCATATATATATGGCCGCGAAAGTGAGTATCAGAGCACGGGGTAAGTATATATGCTTTTTAAAGAGGGGGGTACTGTGTGTTTGTGTTTTTCGAAATGGGACCAAAGTTATATATTAAGTATTTTCTTCAGCTATTGCCTTTTTTGCGCTGCCGGCGGGAGTACGGAGCAAGCGTTCGTAAGTTTTGCAGCACCTCTCTAGAATGTACCCTACATATTCCATATATTCTAACAGGTCGTGATCAAGACCAAACCACCCAATGAATATAAAGACAGACCTTACTCAAAAGGCACGTGGGCCCAGTTGCCCTAATTGGCATCATTCCCCAAAGCTCACAATGCCCTTGCAAACGAAACCCCATAGTGAGCTGCTAGCTAGTTTTCCATCATTACAGCTGTTTTGTTACATATTTTTGAAAACTTGAGTTGCCTTTTGGCTTTGCTTTATCTTCCGTTTTCGCAAGAGCCTTCCAACGAGGGTCTATTGCTAACCACCTACTCGCGACATGTTCGAGGGGTGCACTGTGCCTAAAGAGTCTGAGTGTCTGCTCCTGTGCGTTACTCACGGAGGTGAGTCGGCTCGCAGGAGTATAGAATGCCCATGTACAGGAGAAATGAAAGGGAAATCGATGGGAAATCGATGGAGAAGGAAGAAGAGGAAGAGGAAGAGGAAAAGAAAGAGATAGATGGGTGGGAGATGGAAGGGGAAATATGATCACTGTTTAGGTTGGCAATGTACGCCTCCTTAAAAAAAAAAAAAAAAAAAAAAAATTCAATTGGCTCTGGTTTTCTCTCTCCCCTGTACTCTATATTTGAGTTAAGAGGAGTTGCTTTGTTTTCATAACTATTCATGTTCGTCTCGGCCGCTGTATGGAGTGAGAAAGTTGTTCGTATGTATGCACGCCTGCCATCCTTTCATCACCGAAGACAATAAAAAAGGAAAGAAAACAATGAAAGCGACATAAAAACCAGCGGCTCAACAGACTGGGATGAGAAACCAAATTCCAAAAAATGATGGAGATCTTTCGTTTGAAGTTTGTGTTGCATAATAACTGCGAGGAAAGTCTGAAGGAATAAAATGAAAAGGGAATAGGAAAATAACAGCTCAACCAAAAGATGCAAGATATGTCATAAAGCACCGCGAAAGCACGCGTGCAGAAAGGAGTGATATATAAAAAGAACCAGATATGGCATAAATCATTTCTTTTTTGGGGTCATTTTCTTGCCTTTCGCTGCAGGTCCAAGCGCAGCATCTCGCAACTTAGCTTCCCTCGCTTTTGCCTCGGCCTTTTCACGCTCTCGTTCCTCCCGTTCCTCCTTCTCCGCCTCCTTGCGCGCCTTCTCCGCCTCACGACGCTCTTTAACGAGAGCGAGGCGGGCGAGATCCGCACGAGCCTCTTCAGTCTTGCCTTCAGCATGCAGCTTCATATACCGCTCACGCGCCTGTTGGGCCTGAATAGCTTCCCTCTCCCTACGCGAGAGCTGTGACACATCACCAGATTTGGCGGGTGTGGGTGCAGCCTCCCCATTAACTGCGGCAGGGCCCTTGGCGGCTTGAGAGCGTGATTTGGCAGTATGATTGGGATTAGCGGGCATGTCTTCATCGTCTTCATCTTCGTCATCGGAGGGGGGTAGGTCGCCTGGGGCGACTTTGTTCTTTTTGGCAATGGCGGCTTCCTTCCTAGCTTTGGCGGCGGCTTTGCGTTCTTCGCGGGTCATTTCTTGCCCAGAGGCAGAGTGGGTTGGTCCCGATTCCCCTTCGGAATCCTCCTCGGATTCTTCCTCGGAATCTTCTTCCGAATCTTCTTCTTCCGACTCAGCTACAATATCATTGGGATCCTGGAGAAATATAGCAGCATGTTAGCTTTGAGCTTGATAAACTTCAAATTAATCTCTTGGAATTTTGCAAGGGAGGGAGGAAAATATAACGTACCCGCCACATGCCCAGAGGATTTCCATCTTTGTCTAAAGGTTGGAGATTACGACTGAAGTGTTTGCCTCCTAAATAAATAATGAAGAGGGGTTAATATCAAATCCAATGAGTGATGGCGGGGTAGCTTTGACTGTAAAGGTACATGCCTCCACGAGTTGGTTTACTGAATTTTCCTCCGCGTCCACGGGGAGCCATATTGAAATTTTTACGTTAGACTGAACGGGAGGCGTATAATAGAGGCAGGCAATATAAAAGTGAAAAGGGAGTTTGGCGACGAACAGTGGTGGACAAGTGGGAGCGAGGGGCAGAAAATGAGGCGTTAGTAGGATAGTTGCGGGGCGTTGCAAGCAAAGTGAGGTAGGCGTTTGGTAGACGAAAACTGGAATACGGTTCTGAATAAATTGCAGCTCGATCAGTAATACAGTCTCACAGGTATCCTCGGCTTCGAAAAGTAAAAGAAGAAAATTCTCTATAGCCAAGGAGCAGAAGAAACGGTGGGAGTTTATACTCGTTCGATGAGAAAATGATACTCACAGAATAACATGACTGACACATCACCGCCCATGACTCAGCAGAATGCCCATGTGACCTCCTGCTTCATTGATATCTCGCGGATCTTTTCGAAGGCGGCATCAAGGGGACCGAAGCATGTATAGGGGCTTGTGCAGAATTTGAGGCACCCAAGGCCTTAGCAATTCCTTCCCCACTACTACCACCACTACTACTAATGGCGGCGTGACTGCGTGGTTGCGTGGCTAATTTCTTCAAAGAACATCCAGCCTGTGACGTCTTGACCCTGGCATAGGAAGAAGATCTCGAGCTTTTTCTGAGCTTACTGTGTTTCATATTCTCTGAAAACCAAATTTCAACTCATTTTTTATTTCACGAACGCCTATCTGTCATTTACCCAATGCTCATATCAAACATAAATTATCACCGCTTTATAAACCAATGTCGTGCGAAAGACAGCAGGGGGCGTGGAAAATGGAAACAAACCACGCCGCCATCATGTATTAAAGAAAGGTGGAAAAATCACAAACTTGCACGAAGAAACCACAAATGAAAAATGATGCCTGGGTAGCTCTATACATGAAACCCGCTGTTTCCAGATAAAAATAGTCTATATACCTCAGACCCTTGCCATCAATACCGGTCCCGTCACCGAAAGCCTTGCACAAATCAGGACCACTGTCCCCACTAACATCGAAAGACCGCCAAAAATCTGTGCATACAAATAGCCGCCGTTGTTCAACTGAATCAAAGCCCCTGCGATTGGCGATCCTGTTAATGAAGCGAAACTAACAATGCTTAGAATCATCCCGAAACGAATGCCTGTCTTTTTTAGATCAGGAGACAAGGACGACAAGCTTGCAGGAAACATGGATTGGATGCCTGCTGCGAAGAATCCATACAGAATGGAGAATGCATACAGCCCGTTGACATCGTTAATCCCTATCCAGCCGAATATTAAGATACTTGAGATAAGGGTAAACGGGATAAGGGCATTGAATGGCCCCGAATAGTAGTCGGATACATAGTTTGGTATAAGTCGGCCAATGAATCCAACTCCGTTCAACATTAATAGGAGATCTATCGACTTTTTTCGTGAGAGACCGATGATGTCGCGGCCAAAGCTACTGAGGTAGAAAAAGGCAACATATAGACCCCAGAAATTGAGGAACATAGCAATTGCGAACAGAGAATACTTCGTCTCTCTGAAGGCAGGCCAGTCGAAGAATGGCCCGCTCTTGCGGGGTGGGAGTCGTTGTCGCAGGAATATGAAGCAGGGAGTCAACGTGGCGAGGGTGAAGAAGCCTAAAACCCGCATCGTCCAAGGATATCCGATGCGGGGTAGCAATGACTGTACGATTGCGGGGAAAATAAGACCTCCAGTTGCGGACCCAGAGGCACCGATTGCCAGAGCAATTGCTCGTTTAGAGGAGAAGTATGTCGGAATTAGTGCGATGGTAGGGCAGAAGAGAAGCCCACAGCCAATACCCATGCACAGTCCCTGAGAAAGGAAAAGTTGCCAATATGTCGTGGTTAGTGAAGTCATAAAGATCCCAAAGATTAGAATTATCGCGCCTATGCTCCACACAACCTTGAAATAACCAGCGTCGGTTGCACGGCCGGAGAATGTCCCTATGAAGAAGAGCAGGAAAATCTGAATGCTTCCCACCCAAGATATATCTGATGGTGCCCGTTGCAAAGATTCCGTGTAGTGTTGTTGGAACACACCGAAACTATTGATGTAACCCCAGGTATTGCAAATGACGAAATGAGACAAACCTGCTTGGAACCAGGCATTGAAACCCCCGTCAGGTGGAGGGCCAGGGTCAATCCCGGAGTCCTTTGTCCGGACAAGAGAGAGCGTCTTTCCTAACACGCCCTCCTTACTAACTTGGCCTGCATCAGTAGGTGTGAGGGATAAACTGGGTGAAGCGCACGCAATTCGAAGGTCGTCATTGTATTCACGGCTGGAGGAAACTGAGGATTTCCCATTATTTCCAATGTTGGGGCTGGTCCCCTTTTCGGGATCCGCTGAAGCGCTGATATCAGGCGGGAATTTCTCCATCCTCTCGAAACTTCACCTGGGTATTTCAATGACTGGCCTGTTATGAATATTTATTCATCGATCTTCTTGCTTTCTGCTGGTCTGCGGGGATGAATAGCTGAAGAAGAGGGCTATTTGAATGAGGTGCTTCTAGGACTGAACACGACTTGTACGCTTGTTTCAAAACTACCCAATGCGAATCAAGGGCAAAACAGTATATATCGGGTCTGGGAGTGTTACCCTGAGAATTGGCTTTTTTCTCTTCAGGATAACGATATCGATCCGGTCAATTGCTCCGCTTCTGGTGCTATACTATAGTTATAACAATCGCTATGACTCAATTAGCTGCTTATCCCCATTCCATTTTGATTTTCGGGTACGAGAAGATAGGTCCATATACAATGCTCCTGTAGCAGGGAAAGGGAAACAGAAATGGGGAACACACCTAAAAGGAAGATTTATCGACAAGGGTGTAACTAAGGGGCGCTGAAGCAGATCCCGAAGAGAAAAGTTACCGAAGTGGAACGCGCAAAGGTAAGAACAAGGCTTTCTAATGGGCTATCGATTGGAATTTTCCATCAGAAGAAGGGCTGTCTAATTACTGCGGAAGAAACAATATCATATAATAAAATAGAGATAAAGATGTCGGATTTTATTTATGCCCATGGACCGGCGCATATGTTTTGTCTCTATGAAGAATTCAATATTCAGCAAGCGAAGATATATTTTGCAGGGGAATTATATATAGATATAGATATAGATGTATATATATATATATATACTACTAAGAGAACAACGGAAAGAAGGAGGAAAGTATATGTAGTGTAACGGTGACAGCTTCCTAGCAGTTTGGGGGCAGCAGCAAGAACGATCCTTTGGAACAGTTGATTGATTATGAATCATAAACCAGAAAAGTTAGAGGCAAAAAAAATTTCAAAAAAATTTCAAAAAGAAACCCCCGGCTACTTTAGCAGTTTGACGGTCTCGCGTCATCTCTTCATGGACTAATTGCGGGGGTTGCAATTGTTCTCGATTGCCTAGCCCATCGCGCTGGGTGGCAATAGTGGGGTTCAGAATGATATAGTGAAGTCTCTCCATCAAGGATGACTCCGTGTCAATAGCTAGAGAGTAGCCGAAATTAAGTAGGCTAGTGAGGTGAAGGCCGTCATAATCACTGATTGCATATGGCCCTTAGCAAAAATGGAATTAAAAAAAAAAAATTAAAAAAAAAATCTGTTCTGTTCGGGGGGAAAATTTCGGCTTCATAATCGGATACAACGAGCGCATTGCACAGACCCCTTTTCCGCCATGCTTCCGCACTCGGGATGTTTTGGTTCGTTACTCATGCGTTTAAACATGGAGTCATGCCGGCGGTAGGGCGCGAAAATTTCTGGAATCTGCGCCGCTTGTACCAGGTTGGTTTAGTTTCCATGTGCCGGCCGAGTGGCTGCATCTGTGAGCTCAATGCAGGAGCCCCTCTCGGCAAAAACGGCAAATCAGGTGGATCGAAGATTGCTGCTGCGTGCATATCTTGTTTTTTGGAACTTTCAGGCCGCAGTGAGCGAGCGAGTCGACGCGCGCACTTTTTTTTTGCTCTGTCTATCAGATTGAGGGACGGACGGCGTACCCCGCCCCCCCGGTCTGAGGTACGGAGCAACAGCTGCAATTGCGACAATATGATTCATATAAAAATAACCCAGGGATTGATAGATGTGTTTCTTCTCGCTTTAATCAGCTTACTGGTACCGAAGCCTGATGGAATGAGAAACCGCTTTGCCGACGGTGATATGTGTTTAAGAGGCCGGCTAGTTTTCATATGTTGAGGAAGGGATTGTCAAAAGCCATGTTTGCTTTTTCGGGTGGCTTTTTGCTTAATTTTGAAAATGTTGGTCAGTTTATCGCCCTGGGCTCCTTGGTTGGAGTATCAGAATCAATGAGCTTCATTGATGGACGCGTTTTCGATTCACTGCCTAAATTTTTAATTTCGCTCCCAATCATGGCGGACAGGCGCTTAAGGCTGGGCATCAACCTTTCATGCTTCTACACTTGCTTAGACACGCAGTCCAAGGTGCCTCGATATAATTGTCCCTGGAACCCACTATCGCCCCTTGCATGCTCTTGTTCTCCCAAGCGACACATCGTTCAAACTGCCCCAGAAATCTCGTGCCCCAGCGACAAGAAGTTGCGCATACAAGGAATGCATGTTCCGATTAGACTGGCGTATGCAGTCGAAAGCATGCAGATTGTCGAATTAAGACAGTGCCCTTGATCTAGAATGATGCCGAGTCATGCTGCCAGTAAGCACTGGCAAGATAGCTCGGGATTCCTGGGTCAACAGCAATATCAAAGCTTCATACAATCAAAGATATTTTTGAGGTACTACAAATTCAGATTAACAGTTTCCAGAGTGATGGTCAGCTCAACCCTACTGATTGTGAGAGGCGTAAGCTCAGATTTTGATACCTCATGCTTGATGACAACGACAGAGTTGCTTACGGTCTCAGCTGAATAATGCAGAAAATTTTCTCAGATTCAAAGCGCACAGACCAAGATAAAAAGTATGATGGGATCTGGTAAATCTGTATGTGTTGTCGCTAGGGATTGGGGTACTCGGAATTGGGTAGGCTGCTAGGAATTCTTGTCTAATTTTCCAGACTGAATGACTTGAAGTTTGCCAAGCGCCCAGTTCAATAGAAGCGGCATTGAATGATTTCACAACTCAGAAGAGGAAGAAGAAGAAGAAGAAGAAGAAAGAGAAGGAGATCGGAGATACAAAGGGTTGAGATCAATCGTCGTCGTCGTCGATGTATCTGAGCTCTGAGCAATCACTACCCGCGTCCCTCCAGCTCTTTATTCCCATACACATAAAAAAGGATTACAGGGACCTTGATTGATGTTTTGGGGAATAGAACGAATGGTTTATTTCCATATTTCTTTTAGTTTAACAATTCTTGGTGGCTCTTGTTTCTCTCTATTCAGCGCGGCATCTTACACAAAACCATGGGCTGCCTAAGAATAGGGAACATTATATTTTTGCAATACCCATTGACGAGAAAATCAAATGGGATGAAAAAATATTACTGGATTAATGGGATTACCAGCCGTTGTAGGCTTCTTTAAACCTGATAATGTTTCTGATTGCCTTTAGTGCTATGGAAACGGGCTCTCTAGACTTTCGCATGCGTGTTCGAAACAATAACGAGAATGAGATCTATTCAAAGCAGAAGTTTGCGACATATTTTAATATGCTAATGAATATAGAAAAGAAAACAGAATTCCTGTATTTATCTGCCTAGGTAATTATGGTATGAAAACTAATCAACGACACGATTATATCTAAATATGCAAATTGTACCGAGACCTGATAAGAAACCCCCAGCAAACCAACCATCAAGCGTACAAAACATACTAGATCATCAGAGACAAAAGAAGAAGAAAAAGGACGAATGTTGCAGCAAACGACCAAATCGTTTTAACACACGCTCCCAAGTCGACTTGAGCGACGCCGCCGATATTCCCAACTGAGCAGGCAGCTGGGGGTATAAATTCCATACCACGAAACTATTCAAAGTTATAGCCGCCAACGCGAATAAAAGCTTCGCTGTCTTCCTTTTCTTCTGCTGGGAGCTCCGCTGTAGAGTCCAGTGGTCATTAGTTATATAATTGCATTAGTTTAATTGATATGCTAGACATACCTTTATATTCCAATCCGACCAGGTGGGGAAGAGGCTCCTGTACCACATATACGCCTGGGACCATGGGTAATTTGTTGGATTCCACTTGTTGTCTTGGATGTACCACTAGAAATTGGGGAAGTTAGCCTCCGTGGTAGCTGCCAGGGGTGGGGTTATGAACGAAACGACGAGAGGAAAAAAGATGGAGGGAGCAAAGAGCGAGTATCACATACCGAGCGGCAACCTCCGGAATTGAAAACAGTCTTGTCAAGCGTAGCTTGAACCTCATAAGCGTATTTTTCTTCGGCCTCCTGCTTGACCTCGACCGAGTTTGCTTCTCCATCGAATACGGGCTTTAGAATGCGCAGTGCATAATTTATAGCGCTGTGGACATGTTTTTTTTACTGGTTAACAAACTGTCCTCTGCCACCCCTTTTTTCTTCCTTAGAGTATATAATGCTAACGAAATCGAACGAAAATGAGTACTCACTTCTCCGACGCTATGATCGCAGATGTGTGTCCGGTCGCCGAATTGGGACCTAATAACATAAAGAAGTTGGGAAACCCGTTGATAGCACAGGAGTTATAAGCCGTTGGCCCTGGATATTTGGACCAGTGTTCCTTGACACTCAGCCCATCTCGTCCGACAATCTCCAATCCGTGGAAGAATTGTGTGGTCTGGAAACCGATAGCTAGCGCGATTACGTCGGCTTCTATGAGCCCTTTGTCGGTTCTTACGCCTTCGGGAAGAATTTCCAATGGCTTGTCATCGGTTAATGTAATATTATCTGCGTTTAGGGACTTGAGATACCCGCTGCTGTCAAAAATTCGGCGCTGGGAAAACGGAGGATGTCAGCTCGTATTCCTACCTACATGCATGGGCTTTGGGGGGAGGCGGGGGGATTCCCTATTTATTCAACAAACTAACTTTACATCCGACTTCGAAGTCAGGAATGAGGAGATCGTGGTACTTGTCTGGGGCTTTTTTGCGCATGTATTTTTCTACCATCGAGCGCCTTTTCTGTCGTAGCTCCATACCCTTCTTGGTCATTTGAAACAAACCCCAACTGCGCTCGGCGAGCCAGAAGATCAGAAATCTCTGCAACCGCATCGTGAGTGGAATATAACGAAACATCCATTTAACCCACGATGAATAGCGGGTATTGATGGTCGGGAAAATCCAGTGCTTTGACCTGACTATCTGAGTGAGATGCTTCACCTCAGGCAAAATCGAGGGAACTATTTGCGATCCGGTGCCTGGGAAAATACAACATTGTTTGTTAGCGGCCTAAGAATTCGGAATACTATCATAATATACTCACAGCCATTACCAAGAACGACGACATTCTTGTCCTTCAGATCCACGGAGGAATCCCACTCCGCTGAGTGTAAGATACGGCCATTGAACTTCTCACTGCCGGGGATATCGCATTTGCGAGGCACAACAAGTTGCCCAACTGCGCTGAAAAGTATCTGGCACTTGTGGCTATACTCTTCTCCAGTCTTTAGATCTTGGAGATACATCGTCCAAAGGCTCGACTCATCGTCCCATTCGCAGCGGAGGGCTTCAGTTGAGAAGACCATTTTGTCCCTAAGAGAATATTTGTCTCGGACACGATCATGGTAGGCTTTGATTTCTTCACCCGAAGACAAAAACTTTCCCCAATCGGGATTCAATTCAAAAGAAAAGCTGTACAACCCGGACGGGATATCGCACGCAATGCCTGGGGCAACAGTTAGCTTCCCTTGTTTTCCTTTTTTGGAGCCTTCGAGGAAAATATCCATATATGAGACTCCAACTTACCAGGATATCGGTTGGCCCACCATGTCCCGCCGCTGTCTGGATGGCGATCAAAAAATCGTATGTCGTCGAAATTATACCACCTTTTCAGCGTCGCTCCCAAGGCAATTCCGGAGACTCCAGTGCCGATACAAGCAACTTGAGTATGCGATGGGCCATCTTTGTAGGTGGGCTTACTTGCCGACATGGCTCTTGTTTTCTAGATAAGTCCCAGGGAGGTTTTGTCAATACCTAGACTTGACTTTGGTGACTGAGATGATTTTCCTAGGTGGTTAGAAATACGCGCGAATCAACTAATTCATTCGATGGCAGGCCGAGGCAAGCAAGCAGCTGGGCGATCATTTTTATTGGAAACTAATACTTCGAAGGGGCAAGCGTTGCACCTCGGATATCATCGCAAACAGCCACAGGCCGATGAGCTAGCGAAGCGAATACTAAGGCAAGGGATTGGACAAGGGAGATATCAGCCTTAAGCTAATCAGGCCAAAACAATAAGTAATTTCTTGTCTGATCTTTCTTGTCATACACTTCGTAATGTTGGAAATAAATCCTGTGGTGCATATTGTACGGAATCAGGGTTAATCTTGGTACCTGAAGCAAACCCTACGCAGGCAAACCTAAGCTCTGGGGGTTTGTTCCAGGGTTAAAATAATTAGCCGAGCTTGCACCCTGATACGGAGTACGGAGTATAATTATGGGAGATACAAGTAAGTGCTCTGCGTAGATTGTTAGGTGATACTAGGGCTACCCGGGTCACATGCCCCACACACACATATATATTTTAGCTAGTTAGGTAGTTCAATATGATAGGCTTGATGCACTCTATGAGGTTATGAGGCCCTCTGTTTAATACGCTGCGTTACTGCTATCTATTTCTCTTATACAGCTAGTTCTTGCCTCTCATGGTGAACTTACGGTCAGGCAACAGTCCTGATCTTACGAGGGAAAATAAGCCGACTAGGCGAGCGGAACGTACGCCGGAGAATATTGAAAACGAGCCCTTTCCAACCCCCATTACAGCCCGTAAATTGCCCGCAAGAGCTCCTTCGGAGGAGTCAAGTGCTGATTTCGAAGATCCAATGTCGGATATGTCGGATACGGGCTCAGATCGCGATGAACCCACCCAGGAGGCTCAGGTTGAGCATGATGACTCCTTGAGCGCTGAGACCCGGGCGAGGTTGGAGATTGCGAGGTTGGAGAATGAAACAGCGCGGATTAAGGCTGGTGCTGGTGCGGGGGAGCTCGCAGGCGCCAATATGACGGCTTATTTGAAGGCCATTAAGGAGTTTCGACTTACAGTTAAGCTTCTTGAAAAGCCAGTTCTGCTGCTGGGCTCCATGAACTATCCCATGTGGAGGGATGAGGTTCTTCTCGCGGCGAAGGATTCAGAAACAGATGATATTTTGTTAAATAAGGAGCTGGCCCCGCCTGAGGGGGTCAGTGAGGACGTTGCGAAGCTCTGGAGGGAGCGGAATAGCTGGCTGCGTAATTATATGTGGTCAGCGATTTCCGCACAGGCTAGAACTCATTTTACTATACCGAAGGAGAATCAATTGTCTGCCTATATGCTGTGGTCCATAGTAGAGGAGAACTTCGCTGAACGCCGCGTAGTTCGCCGGTTTCGTCTTTTCAATGAGTTCCTGGGTATGACGGCTGAGTCTTGCGGGTCGGATCGTGCGTTTATTGAGCGTCTCTTAGCCGTACGAACTGAATATAAGCGATTAGATTTTTATATGCCGGATTCCGTCTTCTTTGATCGATTGCTTGCGGGGATTCACAGTAGATGGGCCAATCTCATACGAAATAGGATGGATGATATTGAAAAGAGTGGTGAAGATACTCTCCTGGAGGATGATTTTGTGGGTCTATGCCGTGATATTCTGCTTCGATTGCCCTCTGGCGGCAGTTCCTCTTCTTCAAAGAACACAAAGGCGCCCGTAAATAATGCGAGCAGTATGGATGATGCGGGTGAGAGCCCTGCTCCATCTGCATCAGGCAGGCCAAAATGCTCACATTGCGGGATTGTGGGCCATAATGAGGAGAGCTGTTGGAAAAAGCACCCAGAGAAGCGTCCGTCAGGTTATTCTAATGGAAAAAGGCGTGGTGGCACCAAGAAGGATAAGAAGAAGGCCAATAATGAGGATTCTTCCAAGAGCCCCGATGACGGCTCTGCTCCTGTACACAGTACGGTTGAGAAGGTGTTCCATGCTCGTGAAATCGTCCGTGATGATGATATTGCGGATGAGTGGGTTCTGGACTCGGGGTCTGGCGCTCACGCAACACCACGCAAGGAGCTTGTTAAATGCCATTCAATGAGCTCCAATGTTAAATTGAAAATGGCGGATGGGACCATTGTTCCAGCTGCGGCCGTTGGTACGGTTGAACTGGCGGTTGATGGGGCGGATGTGTGCCTGGAAGGTGTGCGATTTGCCCCCGAATTAGAAGCAAATATCGTGAGCTTTGGCAAATTAGTCCGCAAGGGCTATACGTTCAAGCAATTGGCATATGGAGAAGCTCACTCGATTATTATGACCTCTCCCGATCGAATGGTCAGCTTCACTGCTGTTTTGAATGAGAAAGATATCTATGTCATTGAAAAGCCTCCGCAAATCCGAGATTTGATTCAATTCGCCATGCCTAATGGTGATTTTCGGCCCGTAAATGCTGTGGATGACTCGCTATTGGCTCTGCCATCAATGAATATAAAACCAGTAGAGCTCACGATGCTGCAATGGCATTTGAAGCTGGGTCATCTTAACCACATGGATATAGCGAAGATGGCCGCGGATCCGCGCATGGGGATGAGGATTAAAGGCTCCAAGGCTCTGCCTTTTTGTAAAACCTGCGTGCAGGCTAAGATGGCTCGTCCTGCTTTTGAGCCCATGATTAGAAAAGTGAAGCCTGCTGCACGATTATTTATTGATCTTGCGGGCGGTGGGCGTACCTTATTCAATGAGGATGGCGTTCCCACGTATGGGGGGGCTGATTATTGGATGAGTATTACGGACGATGCCACGAGATATCGGTGGGCCATTTTAATGGCCACCAAGGGTGAAGCAACCGCGAAACTACGGGATTTTATAACAATGATTGAGACCACTGCGCAGCGATGCGTGGGCTCCTTGCACTGGGATGGTGGTGGAGAATTCAAGAGCGATGAATTAAAAGCTTTTTGTAAACAGCGAGGCATTGCCTATGAGACGACTACGCCATATACCCCACAATCAAATGGTCCAGCGGAACGTGCGAACCGCATAATAATCGAAAGAACTAGGAGCTTGCTATTCGATAGCGGGCAGCCTAGGGACCTATGGGGTGAGGCCATGCAGGCTGCCGTTATGTTGATCAATATGTCTCCCACCTCTACGAAGCTTTACGGGTGCAAGGAGGGGTCTCCGCTGACCCCCTTTGAAGCATGGATGGGGGTGCAGCCCACGGCGAATTGGCTGCATAGATGGGGCTGCAAGGTCTACAAGAAGGATCTGCGAGTTACTAATAAGCTTGCGGATAGAACGGATGGGAAAGAATGGATCTTTGTGGGTTATCAGGGCCTTCATCAAGTTCGCATATGGGACCCTGATGCACGCAGGTTGGAGATAGCACGAGATGTGGTTTTTGATGAAGCTCTCGTGGAGGACGTGTCATTCATTAATGCCGCTCTTCCGGCTCCTCATGAGCCAAATAACATACCGGATGAGCTCGATGTTTTGAATCCTGCGGATGGATGGCAGCACTGTCTCCTGCGGCGCCTGGCAAGGGAGCGGCCGCACATCATGAAGATGCTTGTCAATGGGGATCTGGAGGAGGCCATTGAGCCTACCTATCTTATAAACAGTGATGTTGATCTCCTTAATGAGTCTGACGAGCATGCTAATGATAATGGTGATGAGCCCGTGCTTAGTACCCTTACGGACCGTCCCACGACCTTAGCGGAGGCTCGACGGAGCCCTGATTGGCATCATTGGCTCGAAGCAATGAGGAAGGAGGTCGATATGTTCAATCAAAAGAAAACATATGTTATTACTGAGCGGTCCCCGGATATGGATGTTCTTACGGGTAAATGGGTATATGACCGCAAATTAAATAATAAGGGAGAAACCATCCGCTTTCGCGCACGATGGGTGGTTCGCGGATTCCTTCAGCAGCGAGGAGTCCATTATACGAAGTCTTACGCTGCCGTTGTCTCTGGTCCTACAACCAGAAGCCTATTCGCGATCTCTACGGCTAGGGGATGGAAATCGAAGGCAATTGATTACGTGTCTGCATTCCTTAATGGCGTGCTGCCACAGGAAGAAATGATCTATATGCAGCTCCCGACGGGCATAAAACATGGCAGGGGCAATCTAGTTGGCCTGGTTCGCCAGAGCCTGTATGGGCTGAAGCAAGCTGCGAGGACGTGGTATTTTCTTGCCACTGAGCATCTCACTTCGATTGGTTTCCGCATATCACCGTATGACGGCGGATTCCTATATCACCCCATCCGTAAGGTGTATTTGACGCTGCACGTTGATGACTGCCGCGTTACGGGGCCCAATGAGCATGATATTGACTGGGTTCTCGATGAGATTGCGAAGCGTTTTGACACCAAAAGAATCGACGATGATAAGCCATACTTAGGTATGGAAATTGCGGGCCGTAATGGTGATTTACTGGTCACGCAAACACGCTATATTGATGAGATCCTTGATGATTTTGGCATGACTGCAATCAATCCGGCACCAACCCCCATGAATGCTGGCACAAAGCTCCAGTTCTCGCCGGATGAGGATAAGGGCCTTGATGATGATTTTACGGCTACGCGATATCGTCAAGGGCTTGGGTCTCTTCAATATCTGGTTACAAGCACCAGACCGGATATAATGTTCGCGGTAAATTATTTATCGCGATTCAATTCTCGCCCAAATAAGGAGTGCTGGGCTGCTTTGAAGCATGTTCTCCGCTATATGAAGAAGACTAGGACTACGGGCATTCTGTATAAGAGGAATATAGGGGACGAAGGGCTGGCTCCCATGGCCTACGCGGATTCAGATTGGGCGGGTGCAGACCCCCAATATAAATCGACTACGGGCTATATTATAATGATCAATGGAGCTCCCGTATCATGGCGTTCGCAGCGGCAGATCTCTACGGCGAAGTCCACAACTGAAGCTGAGTATATTGCTGCTAGCGAAGCTGCGTGCGAGCTGATTTGGCTTAAAGATATGCTGCATGATGCGGGACTGCTTGAGAATGCGGATGGCTATGTTCTTTCCAATAATCTGCATATTGATAATAAAGGTGCCATTGATCTAGCTAACGGCGAGTCTTTAACTAAGCGCTCGAGGCATATTGAAGTCCGCTACCATATATTACGCGATCTAGTGGCTAAAAAGGAGCTCCTTCTTCGGCACGTCAGCTCAACGGAGAATAAGGCGGATGGTTTTACGAAGGCGCTGCCTAGGCCCGCATTCAATGCTTTTGTGGCTAATCTTGGCTTGATTGGTTCGGGGGGATCTGCTTAATGGATTTAACTAAAAGTTTTGTACTTAGCTGCTATTTTGATTTTTGATGCCTATGGCGTGGCCTGTGTGCGTGCTCCTGGGGCGCCCTAGCATGGGGGGGTGTTAGGTGATACTAGGGCTACCCGGGTCACATGCCCCACACACACATATATATTTTAGCTAGTTAGGTAGTTCAATATGATAGGCTTGATGCACTCTATGATAGATGTCGACAAAGTGCACGCCCTATTCTTGACATTTCACCACTATTCGACTAAATAAATATGAGCGCATCTCTTCCATCTCAACTCTCTGACAATGCACGATGTAGCTATTTTGATATCTATATTAGTTACTCATGCTTGCACGTACTTTTCTGCCCCACCACACTTCGAGATCGACCCCCGATTAAATAGCGAATAATGGAGAAAATACCCACCGCGATGTATCCCGGAGCTACCCCGGCAAATCCACTGTCCCAACCCGCAGAACCACCTCCATTTACAATCCGCCCCGTCCGTACCCCACAAGACCTCTCCGCCGCCATCTCCCTCATAAAAACCTACACAGCAGGCCTAGGCATTGATCTCTCTTATCAAGATTTCGAATCGGAAATGACCTGCATGCCAGGCAGTTATGCACCCCCGTCTGGGGAATTATTCGTCGCACTGGAAAATAATAATAAATCCCAAAATCAAAATGGCGACCACAACCAGCCGAAAGTGCTAGGGTGTATCGCTCTTCGTGAACTCCATTTACATGGGCCATCCCAGTCGGACCCTGTCAGTGACGCCGACGATGGTAAGGCTAGAGCTGCGAGTAAACCCAGCACCAAATACTGCGAGCTGAAGCGGCTATACGTGACGCCAGCGGCGCGGGGGCTGGGTGTTGGAAAGGCGCTGGTAAAAGCTATGCTGGACGTTGCTCGTCAAATCGGCTATGAAGAGGTAAGACTCGATACGTTGCCGGAAATGCGAGAGGCGATTGCGATGTATAAGGGGATGGGGTTTGAAGTGGTTGAGAAGTATTATCAGAAGGCGATCGAGGGGACGGTGTTTTTGGGGTTGAGACTCTGAAGAGAAGTGAGCGAGCGGGTAAGAGGTGGCCTCAGGAATCTGATGGGAATAACGATATTTTAAGAGATGGTTCGAGATACTGTTCGTCCATCGACAGTTCTTATTAAATTTTTTCAGCAATTGTGGGGCTAGCTATATACCATCTCTACATGGATCATGGATTCGGGCATAATTATATACGGAAGAGACGGCATACGCATTTAGCCTCGTTTAAATGATGCTATATCAAAATATCAAAATACCACCAACCTCCCTCTCCCCATATTACATTTCTCTCCATCCCCCCCCCCCGTTTCATCCATTTTATTTAAGAAACGTGTATGCGCATTCCTCTAAAACTTTTCTGAACGTTTTCGTAATAAGTTCGGCGAGGGGCACTCCGAGCGGCACACAAAAAGCGCGTGAGCATACATCCAAATGAATCCAAAACAAGAAAAATGGCTTTCGAAACTTAAAGTGTATATGCCGTCTCATCTAATGTATGTGTGATGTCCACCAGTGTGTGTTGGGTTGGGGGAAAAGGTGTGAAAGCAGTAGTTTAAGCGAATCCTATCCACGCAACGCCGCATGTACCCATAGTATTGTGCAATGCTACAAATTGGAGCTGAAAAATATGGAGAGGATTTATGGATATAAATAGTGTGGATATTGGAGTGAAAGCGACTTCCTGTGGCCACGGTGCAGATGGCCAAACAAATTACACACACACAGAGATGGAAATGGGGACGAAAATCTTTGACTTCATATGCAAATCAAGGTTGCCTCAAGTTCAAATATATTGGCTCTCTGCTGAGGCGTGGCGGCTGTCTTTTGTGTGTGGGTGCGGCATTTCTCTCGTCACCGGCTACGGTCGCTGGGGCTTGTTTTGCTGTTCAACAAAGCGATCGTAGCGATAACATCGGCTGGTTCCAGTAAATGCCAACTTGCGAGTGTCTGCTTTGAACTGGCGCCGACAGTGACCGAGAAAACCTGATCTCGCGGAAGGTTACTGTTTATGAGGGCGCGGAACATATCTGTCAAATATATGGATTAGTAGATGTTTTACACTGCAGTAGTTTTTAAAGAACAACTGGTGGCATGCATAGGTATGTGGACGAACCTTCGTCAGTGAAATCGTCACCCAAACACAAAACAAAATCTGGATCCTGCCCTAGACCGTACTTATACTCATCCACCAGACGAGTAGCAATGGATCCCTTGTTGATAAATGTCGGTCGGACCTCCAAATTTGCTTTGCCAGATAGTACTTCAACCGGCCAGCGTTTCACCACTGTATTCTCAAGATGTTTCCTACATTCTCTGGCCTGGAAAGTGCCGTATTCTGGGTCGGCTCGCCGATAATGCCAAGTCAAAGCGACTCTCTTTCTCTCGATAAAGGAGCCTTGAGTGCGTTCAGTGTAGTGTTGGAAAATCTCAAGCACTTCTTTCTGCCATCCCATGTTGGACTTTTCAGTTAGGTTCTCCCAATCATCACTTCGAGGTTGGCGGATGAAACACCCGTGTTCGGCGCTCAGGCCAAGTTCAGAGATATGGCCCATCCACTCCTCAAGGAAAGCCTGGTCCCGACCACTAATGATCCAAACGGAATTCTTCGGATCCGCAGCAAGGGATTTGATCGTACGGAGCACACGGTCTGATGGGATTGCAGCCTGGGGATCCTTTACAATAGGCGTTAAGGTGCCATCGTAGTCAAACATAAATAACCGTCGACGAGATTTTCGATACTGCGAGAGGAGCTTGGATTTATCAAGGGCGGGGGTGGCAATGGATTGGTCGAAGGAGGAAAGGTTGGTTAAGAGGCGCTTGAGATATTTATCAGACCATGTGGTGATCGTGTGCGTTGTAACGTGTTTATAGAGCTGGCTATGTTGAGCTTCCCGTTCCTCTGGAGTCATCAACAATGCTTGATTAATGGCGTGGGCTACGCCTCCTAGATCCCAAGGGTTGATGTGGATGGCACTACTTAGGCTGCCTGCTGTGCCGGAGAATTCAGAAAGAATTAACGGGCCGTGGTTTTCATGCTGACAGACAACGTATTCCAGGCTGGTCGTGTTCATGCCGTCACGAACACTTGTAATAAGGCCGATGTCTGCAGCTCGTAAAAGGGCAAAGTACTCCTGTGGAATGAGATACTGGGAATAATGTTGAACAGGGGAGAAGCTAAGCGATCCGAATCTGCCGTTGATAGTGGAGACAAGATGCGACATTTGACTTGAAATCTTTGCCTCGGACTCCTCCTTCTCCTCTTCCACACTTGTCGGGCTTGTTACTTGAATCAGAACCACCTTATTGTGCCACTGAGGATACCGTTCAAGGAATGTTTCAAAAGCCATCAGTTTTTGCGTCACTCCACGTACAGAATCTAACCTGTCTCTTCCGATAATAATTCTCTTTCCGTGGTATTGCTTTTTGATGCTGCAAACGATTTCAGCAATACCTGGTTCATCGTAGGCATGCTTTCGCACCACATCCACGTCAATTCCGATAGGAAAAACGTCAACGGCAACATGAGCTCCGTACGCATCAATGCCTGCGTAATTCGAGTCGAAACCCAAGATTCTCGTGCAGCAGGAAGCAAAGTGACGTGAGTACGAAAATGTCTGGAAACCTATCATGTTTGCGCCTAGAACGCCAGTCAAGATATCTTTCCTTTTTGAAAGACATCTCATGAATTCGCTGCTCGGAAAGGGTGTGTGAAGAAAGAAGCCGATATAGATGTTGGGGACCATTTGTCGTAGAATGCTCGGGAGAAGGAACAAATGATAGTCGTGAATCCAAATGATATCACCGGGGGTGTAGGTCTCCATAATGCGATCTGCGAAAAGCTTGTTGAGTCTTACGTAGTCTGCCCACCATTTCCGTTCGGACCAACCATCAGTCGGGCCGCGTTGCTTGTAATGGAGAACAGGATATAGTTCCCTCTCAGGGTAACACCTCCATCTCCCTTGGTCTTTGAGATACTGATTTTGATCTGGATATTCCTGTTCGTCAGTTAACCAAATGGGGAGCACCTTTCCAAATCTGCTGTTGCCAAGTTGGTTTTGAAGGCGAATGCGGTCCTGTTCCGTGACACATATTCCGTCCTGGAAGGCATAGCTTGGCTTTTCGGAGGGGTCGATTGGGACAGGAGCGGACGCTTTATTCAGAGGGGTAGGGGTAGTATCAGCGGGCAGTGGCTGGCCGGGAGGAGTTGCGCGACGGTTTTCTGGCGTGTGTATTTGCTCGATTTCGCCTGTCCATCCCACCATAGTGTGATTCCATGGTGTGTTTGACGAGGCAAGGTAGGAAAACGAATCAAACAAGGCAGAGGTTCCTGGTCGGTGTTTGAGTTCCTAAATTGAAAAATAAGCCAGAGAACAAAGGAACGGTACAAATGAACCCGCATGGGAAACCCCATACCCAGTCATTGCCAGGTCGTATTCTGAGCTTGTACGGGATACAAAATGCTGCACTGATGATTCTCCCCGTCAAATGTAGACCTGGATGCCCCTCTTGGGGTTCTATTGACGGGGCTGCAGGTTTTGGCGAACCAACAAGGCTCAAACGACGTAGGAGGTCTGCCCCGGATTTTACGCCTTTAGCAGCCTCAGTGGGACTCTCTGGAAACCTTGCCAGCTTCCCATCCGGTAGGCTGGAGACAAGTTCGGCATCATTATTTCCAACGTTGCTCGGAAGGCGGCTTGCGTCTGTAGTTTTCGAGCTCATTTCGGGAGCAATCGACTCAGCGTTGACAGAAGGGGTGCCGCTGGCAATTGTCCCGCCGGGGGACCGGACATCATTGGACGCCATGGAGAAGGGTCTGGGCAGAAAATGCGAAGAAGAGCTGGCCGGGTGATGTCTGGATATATCTTGGTTAAATTTTTGCCCTGCGAAGAAATGCTGTGCACATTCTATGATCGCAAAAATATTAATATTAAAATATTAAAAGGGAGGGGTAGAAGAAGAAGAAGAAGAAGAAGAAGAAGTGAGGATACCGATGTGTTCCCTTGAGAAATGAGGTAATTACAAGCAAAGTTATTAAAAGATTAAAGCTGGAGGCTAAGGGCCAATAACTTCCCAGACCAACAAAGGGCCCTGCAGCAGCGGGCGAGAGTTTATTATATAAAAGACTAGGGATAGTTAAAAAAAAAACTGGGAAGCGGCCGTGGCAAGAGGAGTGGGGTGGACCCGATAAGTGGCATGGCATGGCATGGCATCAACGAAATACAATCATGGGCTAAAAGAGATAAAGAGACAGTAACTACAAGGAAATTGATGGTGATGGTGTCAACACTATGATGAGCATGAAGTCAGGCCCAAACAAGCTTGTTGGGCCAATGCAGCCGGGCCATGGCCATATAAGTTGTAGTTTGGAACATATAACTACCATCACAGTCGAAGCTGGCAGAATGTCGATGATGCGCCTGGTGCGGCTAACCCGCGGCTACGTCACTATAAGTAGTGAGTACTAAGTAGTCAGTGACATATTACTCCGTACAGGAGCAGAAATGGCCCGCCAGATCTTTAATTTCTACTATCCTGAATGTAATTACTTTAGCTAATTGTTCCTGACATCGACATCTGCACAGTTTAAGAAAAAAGAAAAAACTGCTGGTTAAATATATGGGGTTTCCTTGATCTTGAATGTGCAATAAACTGGACAACCTTGGAATTCTAGACCACTGATCCTTAGCCACTTTTTTTATTGTGAGGCTTAGTTGAGAACATTTTGCAAAGAACAAGTGGAAATGCATGCATAATGTTTCCAATAATGAGAAATGACTGCAAGCCGACAGAACGTTTTTCATCGTTTTCCCGCTCTCTTTGGTACGGAACCGAGAGCAGGCTACGATGTGATGACTAAGGGCTCCTTTGGCTAGTTATAGTTACCCACGTGATATCATAAAAATTTACATTTTCCATCAGCATAATTCAGAAACTATTCCAAGCGGCATCTCACACTTCAAGTTGCCTCTGGTCATAATAGCTGGTTGGATACTGAGTCTGTATACTCCCCAGAACCATTGAGGCGATTGGTGTCAATTTCCTTACGACTCCCATAACCCTTTAAATCCTGAATGGCATGGTCTCCACATATTTGACAGCGCGCTCCGGAGAGCTCTGCATACGATGCTTCATTGACAGGGAACTATCTAAAAGTGCATGGATATTTCTACGTGCTCGGAGACAATATCATAATGGCTCAGGCCGCTGGCGGCCAAGCAACCAGCCCGAGGTGGTCCCCAATAGCCTTGAAGAGACCATACAAAGCCACCGATCTGCGAACCGCCAGACATTTACTATTCGAAAGATACCCGCTCGAGAATATGATAACAAAGAATTCTTTCATCCAAAATTGATGCAAGCTCACCGAAGGTCGAATGCCGCAGACGCCCTCTCGGAACCGTCTGTGGGCCGAGTGGGCCTTTCACGGATTTTCAAAGAAGATGATGGCATCGACAACCGATTTGATCTCCATTCCTTTAGCGCGCGACGCGACGCCGCGGTCGACCCGACAAGACCGAATATTTCGTGGACGAAGGATGCTCCTTACAGTCCGTCTATCGAATTACCCTGGCTCAATTATGTGGAAAAAAAGTCCAGCGGCGGAGGTATTACACGCCTGAGTGAAGAAATCAGAGCATTTGAACAATACATGCTGCCAACTCCAGGAGAAATAGACGCTGTCGAAAAAGCACGAAATGACGCCATTGCATCCTTGCAATCTGATGAAACGAACTTACCAATTCTCATCGGTTCTCGGAGAACAGGAATGGCCGTACCGCACTCCTCCGTCGACCTTTTCGTTCTCATCGAAGATCTTGAGAGGGTAGAAGGTGGCCGCGGCCCAAGTGCCACCAGGCCAAAGATGGTGCAAGCCCGGCTCAAATGCCTGCGCGAGATGGAGAGTATACTCAAGGAATCTTGGACGCTTTCCAAGGTTATACTGAGGAGAGATAAAGACCCAACCCTATCTGCAATTCACGATGCTACGTGTCTACAGGTCCAATTCCAATGTGGGCCCAGCCCACCCGCTTCCATGGATTTCATCCTCAACTACCGTGCAGAATTCCCAACGCTCCGCCCTCTGTTTATAGTCCTACGCATGTTACTCGAAACGCGGGGTCTGTTTGGTGGAACTGATGGGAGTGTGCATCCATATCTCTTAACCATGATGATTGTTGCAGCTCTCAAGATTCGAGAGGGTAAATTCCAGCGCGATAACGTAGGCAGTCAACTGCTTCACATCCTCGAGTTTTATAAAGATACCGATTTTACCAAATACGGCGTTTCTGTCGAGCCACCTTATGTTTTCGATAAAGAGATGGGTGCGAGGGTAAAGAACAAGGACGGAAGGTTGATTACCCTGCATGACCCCTATTTAAGAGGTCAGCGTAGCATCAGCAAACGTTCCTTATCATCACCACGCGAGGGTATGCTGAGCCTTCAAGATCCCTCTGATTTCATGAATGACGTCGGGCGGACGTCCTTGGTTATGCCCGAAGTGAAACAACTGTTTAAAGCTACATACGATGATCTCAAAGCTCGAATAACAGCGGAGGGAAAGCAGAGTACTACTCAACAACAGCACAACGGCCTTGATAATAGCGAGAACAAACCTAGCGGAAGCAGAAGCATGCTTGATCTCGTATTGGGTGCAAATTACCACGACTTCGAAAGATTCCGGGATAGAACCCTGGTATCTTCTTCTCCGACGGGACATTACCTCGCCAACGAAATAAATCACAATTTTGAACCGCGCCCGCACGCACGCGGGGAGGTGAGAACTCATATGGAAAGTTGGCCCGTGGAGGAAAACCAAAAAAAAAACCCGCTCCTCATTGAGAGATAGTTTCCCAACATCGTGACTTGAAACCACTTATACCCCGTATCATAACTGTCCACCTCTGCTTTCTGATCTATGTTAACTCCCTTACTTTGAGTTGGGCTTGCGCTTTTCGAGATTACACTCAGGCTTATGTAGCTCACCAAATAGAACGATACCCGATATGTGATAAAAATCCACACTGTAGAACCGGAAGGCGAAATTCATCCTCCAACATCCGACTTCTTCAACATTCCTCTGGCTGTCCAGTACGAGCAACTCTTTACCCGACGCTCTTCAAAACAGCTTCTGCGCTCGTCTTAACCAGATTACCTACAAGATCGAATTTATGTAATATCTTCTTGCCCCTTCATTGCCATTACATCTCGATATCTCTCCCCGGAAATTCTGGCATTTATATATAATTACTCTCAGGCTGGAGGGCGGCTCCCGCAACAGGCCAAGCATCCTCTGCGCATCCCTTATCGCCAACCTTGTAAGATCCAACGGGCAATAGGGGTCCTTTCCCCAATGGACATTGGAATAGCCGACTACATAATTAATATGGCTGATAATTAAAGCTTCATCTCAAAGTGATTGAACTATGCGTGACGCTCTAGTTCTCCCTAAGCTGCCAATAAATTTGACGGGAAGGGCTTCGCACCTCACTCAAACGGGATACGAATTACGAACATTTGTGAAAAGAGGGCCTAGCATCATGTGAAAGTTCTTAGGGGGCCAATATGGATACATGAATTGATTGAATGGGGGTGTCTATGATCTATATATACAACATACAACATACATATCGAAAATGAAAATGAAAATGAAAATGAGCCACAGAATGGGTAACAAGATGAAAAGAGGAAGCCAGATGTAAACCTCTAATCTTAATATCCAGTCGACCCCGGCTCCCATCTCATCCATTGATATTCTCAATTCGTCACCCCAATCGCTCCGTCAACTCCACATTCCACCTCTCAACCATCTTCTCTCCCCCTCTCCCCTGCACCCAATTCTCCAACCATCTCCTCTCCACCACCTCCGCCTCCCCTTCCTTCAACCCAACCGAAACGTCCACCCCACCCCTCTCCTCCACCGCAATCCTAACCTCATCCGCACTCATCCCCTCAACCCCTCCATTCTTCACAATCAACCAATCATCCACCTCAAGATACCTCATCCACCTCCTCAACCTCGGTCGATAAATTTGATTAACAACCTCTGCCTCCAGAAACCCCGGTAAAAACGAACCACCAGCCAATTCATGGCCCCGACTAAGTCTGAAAACCGCACACGCCCTCAAAACCCCCGCCGTCGACGCATGGTTAATCAGCCCATTAATATCAACCGTATGTGGTATCGCCGTTGCATTAAGCAGCACATCCAGATTCGCAATGGCGTTGGCTTTCACACTATTCCCACCATCAGCAGCGGCAGCAGCCATCGCCCCATCCACCTCCGCCGCCCTAACAGCTTTCTCCTTCCTCAAACAAGCCTTAACCCGCTCCTTCTCCACCTGCCTCGGCACCCGGCACGTAAACGGCGTGACCAAATTGCCCAGCGCCAGCACAACAAACGGTGTCATCTCCCCGCACAGCAGCAAGATGAGCGAAAACGGAATCATGCGGCGCACGTCATACGCCGAGCGGCGGATGAGCTGAAACTCGCTGCGTGAGACTTTATTCGCATACTCTCGCAGTATGACAGCGTTGTTGATGTGTTTGACGGCGTAGACAGGCGGGGGAGGGGAGGTAGGGAGGATTAGGGAGAGGCCTAGCCGTCGGCGGAGGGGGAGGGCGGCGCGGTAGTTGTAGAAGACGTTTTTGAGGCCGGTTTTGTAGAAGGATAGGTAGGCTTTGCCGAGGGTGAAGTAGTATTTTGCTTTGTTGGCAGTAGGGTCCTTTGGAGGGAGGGAGATGTGGGCGGGGAGGGTGGATGTTGGTGGGTTTATGGGGGAGGTTATAGTGATGGGTTGGACCGTGGTGGCTGTGGTTGACGTGGAGGTGGTGGGAGGTGGTTTTTGGCGGTCGGGTGTGCTGGAGAAATAGGCGATGTTGGTTCCATTGTTGCTGAGGAAAGGGAGGGCGTAGCTATGTTGTATTCTTTGGCGGAGAAAGGGATGTGTTGGCCACACAAGACTACGAGCGGAGAGGGATCCTGCTGGGAGGATAGATGCAGTGGCGCGGAGGCCACGGGTTGAGTTGGCTAGCATCGCATGAAGAAGGAAAGGGTTATGCAAAGAAAAGAGGGAAAAAGAAAAAGAATGACAATCGATAACGAAAGATATTTCTGTCTTGTGCAGTTATGTCGCGAATGATTGGAATATTTTGTTTAAAGCGTGATAAATAACCTGGGGAGAGGGAAAAAATTGTTGCTTAGTAAGTTGGTTGGACATAATTGATGCCAAGCATTGCAAGTTTCCTGCTCTGGGTCTGCCAAAGGAAATGAATTTACCTTTTAAATAACTACTGAATGAGCTCGGACTACGGACACAAAAATAAAATAAAAACAGGCAAAAAGCAATGATCTCATATGAACTTTCGATGTAAATCATGAAAACTACCAGCAGCGAGCAGAGGCCAAATGAGTGACTTGTGGCTTCAAGGGGAGAGAGGTAGGGGAATAGGGGCGCGATGCCAGGGAAATTGAAAAATAAAACTCAATGACTAGATAGCTAACTAAAATTTGCTTACCCAACAAGACAGAAGAGAGATTGCACAGGTTTGATGAAGAGTGGAGGGAGAACTGCAAGAAAGCAAAAAGAAAAGATGAGGAAAATTAACATATGAGCAGAGGAAAAAGGAGAAAAAGATAAACTCAGTCGCCATTAAAGTCATCGCTGTCCGTTCATGTCTCCTTTCTGTGTCCCAGATTCCACAGACCCCTTCTCTTCCCTTCACAAATCTCTCGCGTATCAATGCCCCTTGTAAGCGCAGCTACTGGTCATCCATCCACACTAAACACATCCTCAGCCCGCCCATAGGTAATCCACAATTCCAATACGTTGGGCGCCGCTGTTAAAACATCCGAAAAATGGATAGGATAAAATGCAAAAGAAAGGGGGAGGGAGCTGCAGGAAATAAAATTAAAAGAGAAACAAGATCATTAAGATTTCAGTTGGCTTATTTAGTTTTAGTTTTTTCTGCTTTTTCATATCGCAAAAGAAAAAAAAAAGACGAAAAAGAAACGTCAAACGAAATACACGTGTTAAATAAACAAATAAGCAGACCAGCCTCCAGGGTGAACATTTATTTCTGCTCTAACTTCTGAGCTTCGGTGGAAAATTCCTGGTCACTGGCATCAAGTATATCGTATTCTTCATCTGTCAGGAAGTCGTCATCAGTCGAGTTCTCATCAAGAGTGAGGCTCTCAACATCATCCGCTAAATCATGATTCTCAGAAATGTTGTTGGCCGCAGTAACGGTAGGAGAGGCAGATTTATGGGTGCTCGCAGCAGGAGACTCTGTTTCCAGTTTGGGGAATATCATCACGCTCTCAGACTGGGACTCCCCCTGGGACATCTCTGCATCTCCGGCTTCGGTACGAGATTCGACACTGGGCTCTTGTTCGACAGAGGGCTGATTGTTGTCGGAGGTCTGCTGTAAGAGGGTCTCCGAATCTTCGACAGAAGCTCGAACGTCGACATCGCACCATAGCTTGTGGCCAAAAGCAAGCCCTTCGGGTGTCTTGAGACGCCAGTATGAAATCGCCCTGCCTTCACGCTGAGGAGTCTTCAGTTCGATGGTAAAGTCAGCAGAGCCAAATGGGAGAACGGGGACGGTGAGCTCTTGGGTCTCCATTGCGGAAACTAAGTTGCTGAGGCTGGATGGATGATTGGTGTCGATGTTGAACATGCTGTCACCTCCAACAAAGCGAACGCTGCATCCCTTTGGCCATGGGGCAGGGCCAGGATTGTACAGGGTCCATGTTTGAGTAATTGTTTTGCTAGGAGCAAGACGCGACCCATCAGGAACGGTGTCCCGAACGAAAAGAGCATGAAGGTCGGAAGGTGTAGAACTTGGCTCTGTTCTGGCCGCGGCGTCTGCTTGAACGCTTGGCTGTACAGCGGTGGGCTCTGCCTCACTCGTGTTGTCAGTGTCCGTTTTCTCAGTCTGTACCTGAGTAGCAGCATTTGATTTTGAGGGAGCTACTGTCTCAGTTGAAGTTGATTTCGTAGCTAGTCGATCACCAAGAGCAGCAGCACATTCCCCACGGCTGCCAGTATCGCTGAAGGTAGTGACCGTGGCATTGCGAACAGGGGTCTTGAATTTGATCAAAGGATGTGTGCGGTTGTGGGTATTATCAGGATGAGCTTCACAATTCCCACAGAAATCAGTATCATGGCAGACAGCACACTTGTAGCGAACTCCTCTGATATAGGCGAGCTGAGACGGCACAGAGCAGAGAGGCCCATCGCAGATAACGCCATAGTGAGTCTGGAGATAATCATGTGGCTCTGGAATAGGCGTGTAGAGTGGAGCAAAGCGGTGACCGGGGTGGAATTCGGAGGCACTCCTGATACACTCAGAACAATAATCCCAGTCTGGACAATTGAGACACTTGTGGCGGACGCCTTTTATAGACTGCACGACATTAGCACCGTCACATTCAACTACGAAAGGGCTAGAGTGTAAAAAGCTGACCTTGTTGCATCCGTCGCAAATTGCAGCGTGGTAACGACCACGTCCAGGCTGGCAAGTCGACATGACAAGGCTCTTTGACTGGAACTCGCCATCTACAATAAGGGAGAAGGAGTGTCCAGGATGGTGACCATGTCTGTCCTCAAGAAGGCAAGTGAAGCACAGGTCATAGTCTGGGCAATCCTGGCAGGTCACGAGTTCCTTCTCGTTGAAGTCTTCAGTGATAAAACGTTAGCAAGCACGCCCGAGTAATTCCTAAAATCATCAAAGATGTTTGTAACATACCTCTGAAGCATGCATTGCAGGTCCGCCCTCCAAGCTTCGTCTCGTCATCTTCCATTGGAGTGGTATGTTCTTCAGCACTGCTGAGCTCCCCTTGGAATTCTGGCTCGGGGTTCTTTCTCGGGGCAATGGTCTCGGTAACGTTGTAATTAATTCTTCCATCATTGACAGTACGTTTGATCAACCAATGCCCTTCACCAGGACAGAGGACGCCCGCATCAACGCAATTCTGGCATAGATCATAATCTCCGTCATCGCAGATGCTGCAATGATAGTGTGCTTCAGGCACGGCTTTGCCGCAGTGATTGCAGTCGATGCAGATTGGTGACAACTGAACGACATTGGGGCCAGCATAAGATTTGATTCTAGGAGTTAACGCGGGAATCGATCGCACTGACTCCATCTCCTGCTGGGTTTCTGCTTGGGTTTGTGTCTCGTTGTCGCCTTCAGCCGGGCTCTCTTCTGGAACATTCGGGAACATGGAGGCGTTCAAAGGAGGCTGTGCAGGAGCTGCAGGAGGAACATAATCATTTTGGTTGATGAACCCACCGATGGGGACACGAAGAACGGTATCGAGGTAGCTGCATCGCTGCTGGGGTTGATCTTGTTGGACATTTGTGCTCTGGGGAGGTACGGATAGCGGTTGGTGGTCAGGCTCAGGCTTTCCAGCCACTGCGACCTTAATTCGAAGCTTCAATTTAGCCTTAGCAGCACGATACAGTTGCTTGTATACAGAAATATTCTCGCTGTCGAGGACCACGTAGGAGCCAGCACTATCCGAGTAACGTTCAAGGGTGACATTAGCATTATCCGGGATGGCTAGGTATTGGCGAATCTATAGGAATGAGGTCGGATCCAACATTAGTAATAAATTCAAAAAGAAAATATCGAGGTTTCCAGGAAACGAAGATATGCCAATACATGAAAGAGAGAATATAATCACTATCCTTTACAATGAACAAGGAGGGGAAAGAGAAATGATTGGTAGCATACCTTCTGCGGCAGGGAGTAGGCACCAAGCTCTCGCAAGGGCAACTTGAAACGCCGAGTGCATCCCTCGAAAAGGATTTTGATGGAAATGAGAGTGTCGGGGCCTACAGGAGTCGACTGAGAAGCTGGGAACGGAGCAGCCATAATTATGGCATAAGTAGACGGATGGGTTGAAAGGAAACTGGCTCGAGTTGTTGATGATGGTCGAAGTTCAAAAGCTGGGGAAAGCTGCGGATGAGGTTATATAGCTTGGAGTGGATAGCCAGCCTTACCAAACAAAGCCAAGGCGGTGAACTAAAGGAAGAGAGACAACCAGCAAAGAACTCAGCAACTGGGCAAGTGGAAGAAGAGAAAACAAAAATAGGATCCGAAGGAGGTTCAGGGGATAGGCGAGGCAGCAGAGGTGAAGATAGAGAATGGAGGATGGAAGTCAGTGAGTGGTGAGGTGAGGTGAGGTGAGGTTGAGTGAGGAGTTGCCCAGCAAACCCCGGCAATTGGCTGCTTGGCATCAACTGGGCGGACGCTGCGGGACGTGGGCGTATTTGGTACGTATTGGTATTTACGGGTATTACCTTGCCTTTGTTCACGCTGCTGGCTGTTCCAAACATACCTTACTGCCCTAGCCTTGTTGTGGTATGGTGCATGTTTTCCCGAGGCTTCCAGCCAACCAAGGATGTATTTGCCGCCCAGTTGCATGATATCATTTATGATCATCGATCATAACACGCTCTCGGCTGTATTGGTGGACACTTCAGCCTAGCCAAAGGGGATGTACCCACTACCCCATTTTTCGCGATTGCGTACAGCCAGAGCTCCTGTACCAGTTACATCATGGCTCAACCCTCACCGCCTACGTGGGAACGCAAGAGATGCAGTGCGACATTTCCTCACATGATACTCTTCTTTAGTTACAGCCTCGTTACGGTCACAAAAATACAGCTGCTTAGTTAATACTCGCTGCAGGCAGACGTCAAACGGACGTAGCTCCAAAACCCCCCAGTATCAAGGAACCCATGATAACTGGAGGCTATTATTATTGTGGGAACAAGTTTGAGAAAACTCAGTCTTACTATCATTCGATCGGATCTCAATTTCCGGCCTCCATTTGTTGTTGCAGCAGCCAATCTGTGTATGTACACGGAGTACTCCGTACGGAGTATTATTATTATTCTTCGCCGCTTGAGGAGTATTCAACTACAAACATACTTCTGTACTCCCTCTCCGCACTAGAACTGAAGAACTGAAAACTATAAGGAGCGGAATTAACCAAGAACAAGCAAGAGGGTGAGAGACTGGGGACAGGACACAGTCTAATAGGATTTCGAGATATCAGAGTTGCTCTTACAGGGAAATATCTCGGGAAATTTTGACCTTTCTCTCAAAAATACCTCTGGGGTTAATATGGATCATTCACGAGGAAGAATAATAGGAAAAGCTGATGAATTCTACCTATAATAGATATTTAGTGACAAAAAAGGCCTCCATACTATGAGTGAATTGTAAACGACTATGATAGTTACATATATTTGGAAAAGTATTATTACTCAAGAGAATATAATTATTGATGGATATATGTGGAATATTAGGCTGACATGCTGACGAACTTCGCAGGCCACCAGCCAAGTTTTATCTCTTTGAGGTGACGAACAGTAAGCGAGGGTAAAATCCATCCGTAGGCAACGGAGTAGGAGAAAATATGGGATTCGAAAGATGACAGACAAAGATTTTCGAATGGCCCTTTTTCCAGATATTGTGCCAGTGAAGATATATTGCGCTAAACTCGTGTCTTATCTAAATACCTTACTTACCCTCCTTGTCGCTGCCTTCTGTTTCAGGGGAATATATCCGAGTTCAGGGCTTCCAGGAAACAACGCCATCCATCGCATTTCTCGTTTTGATGAAACCTTGTACTAAATTCACATTAAAGACTACTCTTTTTTTCTCCCATCTTCCATCCTCACGCTTGACGGGCTCGCCTTAATGATGGAAGCCCATTTTCCAGATGCACCTGCGAAACCCAGGCCGCCTAATATTCTCTTCAAAAAGGGTAACGATTGGATAAAATTGGAAAGAAAAAAAAATAACAATAAGAGTAAACTGACATCAACGCCGGTCATTTCAACCCCACAAAGTGCCCTAGATAGGGCTTCTGTTGCGGCTCTCGTCTGAGGCTTGATACGGCGAATGGACTGCGAGATTGATATTTCCGTTTACCCATCTACTAACTTGTTTGGGGGTTTATATTTCATTATTATAATGTTAAATGCCGTCTCATTGATTCTTGCTTTATAATCCTTTTTGGCCCATGATTTTATATGCCTGGAAAGGCAGGATATCTACTTTCAGCATTCTGATTAATCATATTCATATATATATATATATATATATATATTCGCAGTCTACATAGCTGCAGGCGGTGTTGCCAGGCTTTTGAGAGTTGGGGCCCCTTCTAAGCTTTGATGTTTGATACGGTGTTTTCAGCTGGCTGATTTCCAGCAACAGCATATTGAAGATATCCACATCTTCTTTCGGGCGTTCAAGGACGTTACCACATCGCTTCTTCGTCCATTATATGTATGTAATCGACTGCATACATCTGTTCGGTTTGTTCAAAAAGAAAAGAGAATAAAAAAAAATCAAGGCAACTCATCTGAAGCTTCAAGCATCCGCTCTTCGATCCCTAATCTCGCAAAATACTCCAGTATCACTGAACTAAACATGGCCTCACACATCAAACAAAAACCCGTTCCGCTTCATTCCAGCTCATATCAAGAAATTTCTTCGAATATTATTGACAGTGGCTACTACAACTTGCAGAAGGGAGATCAACCGTTAACGCTAGCACTCTTAGGCATCCCAATCCCAACAGCAGCGGTAGCTCCCGCATCAACGGGAAGCACAACTCCTGTGATCCATCTGGCGTGAGGGCCAGCAAGGAACACTACTGCACCAGCAGCATCCCAGCCGTTCCCCTCAGTACCAAGTAAACTTCTTTTCCGCCTGGCCTCTCTAGCTTCTTCCGTCATCCCTCCACCATACATCATCGGCGTATATAGCATCTATATGAAAACCGTTCAGTCAGCCAAACAGGTAGATGTCAAAAATACTCAGAAACAATCATCGTTCACAAAACATACCCCAGGACAGACACAATTAACCCTAATGCCATCCGCCGCATGATGCGCCGCCATAGCTCTCGTCATATTAACCACCGCCCCCTTAGCGGTAGGATATAGCAAATGTGGCGTGCCGCCCTTCAAACCGGCAACACTCCCCATATTCACAATATTCCCCTTCCCTTCCCCTTCATTCCTCCTCATGGCCGGAATAGCATACTTGCTCATCTGCACCATGCTAGAAACATTAATTTCCAGCCCCTTCGCCCACTCTACCATATCAACCTCAACCACCGTGCCCGCCGCGCCCCCAATGCCGACATTATTCACTAAGATGTCTAGCCGGCCAAACGTCTCGACCGCTAACTTTACTGCCGCTTCACAGTCCTCTGCGCAAGTTACATCAGCTTTGAATGCTATTGCTTTTCCCCGATTGGGTTTCGAGGTGATCATTTCGACTGTTTTAGATGCCCAGTCCAGATTACGGTCGAGACATACGACGTTGCAACCATCGTGGGCGAGGAGGATGGATATGGCGCGCCCGTTGCCAATTCCATCACCGAGGCAGCCGGCACCGGTGACGATGGCTGTCTTGCCGGTTAGGGAGCGGGATGGGGGATCTGATGATATTGTAGTGTCCACCATGATTATGTCTGAATATCCCTTGTGTAAATGCGGGTGAGGGGACGGGGGGGGGGAAAGGGGGAAAACTGAAAATGTGAGGAGCGTAGGTGGGTAATATGACAATATCAGCCGACTCCACCCAAGCTGGTATACGACTTGTGCGCTTTTTAAATAAAAAATCAAGAGTAATGTATACTCTCTGGACTAATTTTTCGATAGCTATTTGAGTATTCGATATTCAAATGTTCGCTGAAATGGTAGTTTGCTCGGCAATGAAACTGTTTTGGCGGGGCATTCGGCATTCGGCATAGTTATCATAGCCGACTTCGGAAGATGAGCCTTCCACAGCGATTTCCCGACGATTATTTCCTGCTTCAACGTTGGGACTTGGGCATGCATTATTATTGTTATTATTTTAAAAAAAAAAATTTATAAAATAATAAACAAATATTCAGCAGCGATATAGATTATTTAGCGGGTTATTTATTAATTGTGATGACTGACGAAACTGAGGCTGAAGCTATAATGATTACCATTTAGTTAACCTAGGTCGCTTTGTAACTTAGCAGTGGAAATTCTCGAAAAACCATCTGAAGCCCTAGCTCTTCTCGTTTGACTTGCCATCATATCTCACGCATATCGATCGCCGATTTTCTCAGTACTCTACGTTCCAGCAGGAAATAGGATGCCCCTGAAGCCAAAGCCATAGTCGAGGGAAGGTGGGCGATACCAAATCACCATAGAATAACTTATGCGCCCTTTATCAAAATACTTTGATATACTTAGAATCATCCTCTCCGTGTTTGAACATATCCAAAACCCAAAAATAGCCATTCGAGGCCACGCACTGTCCCAACGCGTAACGGCTCATCAATCGAAACATGGAGTTTCTGTCCCTCCTCTGTCTCTGCCCCCCAGCTCTAAAAGTTTTTACATCTACCTTCAAGGCGAACACTTCGTCGTGGGCAACCCCGCAGCCTGGAACGACGTAAAAGAAGCATTTTCACTGGTCCATGATCATTCCCCCGCGAAATTGGATCCTTGGTTTCACGCTCAGTAAGTTCGGCAAGGATACATAAATTGGCCCATAGACATACAAGATTGGAAGCCAGGTGCTGATGATACCTCTGGTTTGTATATCCAGATTTTCAAGGGGAGCTGCAGGCCAAAGAGCTTAGTGATTTGGCTGTGTCGAGCTATGGTATATAAGCGACCTTGTTGTGGAGAGAATGGGCTGTTTTTCACGGGGCTTTGGGTGTAAACGGATTATTTAAGACGGAGAATAGGAGATTGAGCCGTGGGCGTGCGACTGTGCAAAAGACATTAAGGGATACCCGGTAAGGTTGATACTTCATGGTTCGATCCGTTAAAGTGTGAGGTGTGAGGTGAGTTTGATGATCTCTTCCAGGTTTTCTTGTTCCAAGGTTTTCGCCTCTCGTTTCTTTTTTTGGCCTGTGGCCTGTGTGGGGGGCCAAGCCTTTGGTGAGTGGAGCTTTTAGTTCAGTGCTTAAATTATCCTTAGTTGCAGGTTTGGGGCTGGCTAACGTCCTGCAACTTTAAAATTGCTAAAATTGCTCTACAATACGGTGCACGTCGAGGAACGACCAGCTAAGCTGTAAAAACGTTCCAGAATCGGATACTCTTTGCATTCAATTCATATTGCGTTAAGAGCTCCTTAGTTCGGAAGTAACAATCTATTTCCAAGATTTGAATACTATTAATGTTAACTCGAGGGTGACTAGGTGAGTGGTGATTACGGGTGACGGAGTGAATTACTATCAAAAAATATAAAAAATAATGGGCGATTAAACGACTGAAAAAACAAAAGTGCTGCAAGGCCTTTCTAAGACCAAATCAATGTCAGCATCACTCCAACTTTATTGATTCCCACTCCATCAACTCCAGCCTCCTGCCCCCTGCCTCCTACGGGTAGTCGTCAAAAGTGTCATGTTTAAAAACTCGGCCGCAACCGGCATCGAAACCTGCATCTCGGCTTGCTGAAATTCACCCTACCCACGCGAAGCAAGAATGAGGCCACCACGGCCAGCTCCCACATCTAACTAATCCCCGCTCTCCCTTCGCCACCTTCAGACAGGTCTCGTCATAGCAGTCTGAATCATCATAACACTGTATTATACGCGTTAGCATAAATAGGAAAAACATACATGTCCTTTTTTAGATAATTAAATGGAGCCAGACATACTGAGATTTTAAGATTGCACCATTCAAACGGGTCGTCTGACGGCCACATCCAGTTTGGATCATAATAAGGATCATACTTGGGCACTGCTGCGCTCAGCGAAGCGAGCCCGAGTAGCGCAAACAAGGTGACGATGTACTTCATTTTTGTGAATCGAGAGGTTTCGTTCAAGGAAAGGTAGTGAGTTAAATAAATTTAAAAAATGATATCTATTTGTTCCCGAGAAATCGAAGTTTAAGCTGACTGAGTGCATGTTTTCGTCAGGCTCGAGCCTCCTCTTTTTGAATCCCTAACATTTAGACCATGAAGATAATAACTTAAGGGATATTAGAAAAGGGGATTTACAAGCCCCTATTGCAATTGATATGCCATGTACTGTACTATGCTATTCTGAAGAAGAAGTGACACAGAGAAAGAAAGTATGTAGAGTAATAAAATGAATTTTTTTTCTATTAATTAGTAGGTACTACTAGATATAAGTGCTCTTCCAACTCAACTGTGGCATAAGTTTGAAACTTTTAAGCCTGGTCAAATTCTAGCAAATACCCCAACTGATTAAACTGGCACTGGATATCTGTAAATAACTAGAGATCCCAGTAACCCGGTATGCTTTTGCTTGATATTCTTATAAACTCTTCAGTAAGCTAATAGCTGAACCATTGATTGATTGAATCACTCCTCGCCCCACCACTAATTAATAACTGTACAGAAATTAATATAGAATATAGCTAGCTCTGAGAGGTATTTTCTTGGCAAATCTTTCTTATAATTAATTATATGTATTGCTGATGATGCTATCTCTCTCTTTTGATATAGCTGGTTTTTATTTCTGGATGACTCTGATGAACCTCTTTGCCACACCGCATCATAGAAGTCAGTATAATAAGAGGGAGAGGGATGAAGATGAGCTATTTTAAGTCAAATGAAGAAATGAGACTCAGAATTCTAAAAGAAATTTATCACTATTGCTAGTGTTCAGTGTGTTATTTTCTTTTGTTCATCTCTCTTTTCTTTATCTCATTCTTTCTTCTCTCTTTGAGGACAGCAGATGCTGGTCCCCGGTAACCCGAAGCCTTGTAAAAATTGTGGCATATATTTATTAGTGCATGAGGTTTTTAGTCCAGTAATAAGTCTTCTTGTTAAATGGTTTTTCTTGTTAGATAAAATAGATAGTCTTCCCACATATCCTTGCAATTAAGTGGTGTATAATATAATAATAATAATATCACTATTGCTATGGTGAAGAAAAGGTGATGCTGTCTTGAAATGAAATGAATCATCTAATTCTCAAGGTTGTTATCCATGTGAGTACTTCATCCTTAACTGGGCTCCGTAAGTTAGCAAATTAAACTAGAAGTAGGACATGCCCTCACGCTTGTATTCGTTTTTCAAGATTTAAAAGTAAGAAAATTTTCATCCCGCCTTCGAGAAGAAGAGAATTTGGGGGTTTTGGATTTATGAAGATACATAAAAAAGCATAAAATTTCCACATATAATGTTTCTAAAGCTTGACTGTCGGTATGTCTTCCCCCCCCTCCACACCCCCCACCCCGCTCCCCCCAAAAAAAATCTCCTCTTTTTTGTTGGATAAGCGTTAAAATTGAGGTCTACCCTACCGCGTGATAAGAGGTAATAAATAATAACGTGGGAAGAGATAAAACGGAAGAAAGAGACGTACTACCATCTGAAGGTGAAGTGTCGAGAAGAAAAGCCCCGGAAATAATACATCACAGTGAATCTGTTTCTAAATTGGAATAGGAAAAGAATGGGAAATGGAGAAGGGGAAAGGAACAATTAAGAGGGAAAAAACAGAAAGAAAAAAAAATTTCTTTTTAAAAAAATTACAAAGATAAGAAGGAAGAATGATATACCGCAGTTTACTTAATTCATTTCCACCATGATAGTATATAAATAATATAGATAAGAGGAGTGATATCAAGTAAAAAACCATAAAGGAGGAAAAAGGTAAAATAGGCTAAGGAAAAGGAGGAAGGAAAAGGAGGAAGGAAAAGGAGGAAGGAAGAATGCGGAAAGCGGGGGAAAAAGGAAGAAAAACCAGAGATTGACATTTTTTGCTTGCTTTTGCTTGGCATAGATTTGTAAAATTAGGGGAAATTTGACCCTGATAACATGAGAATGAGAATATGGGGAAATGACAAAGAAAGGAAAAAAATGAAACAGCGAGAAAGAAAAAAAAAACATACGAGACCATGAGAGGAATAGCAAATAAGCGATGAGAAATAAAAAGTAGTTTTCCACATATGGAAAGAGAAAAGAAATGACAACGAAGAAGAAAGGTGAGAATAAATGAATAAAGTAGGAACGTGACAAAACCAAATATGTTAAAAAGGGGGGTACCACAGAGAGAGGCACTAAGGGATTAAAGAAAACGAAGAAATTATGAAATAAAGTTAAAAGGGCTTCGCGGGTTTGGATATCAAGCGGGTTCGGTTTCCGGTATCTTAGCTAAACGGCCAGTGAGGGAGAAATACATAAATCAAGGATCAGATCATGTTTGCGTATATAGTTAAGGTAAACCGTAGAGAAGCTGATAGCTCTTCGCCACTGTAGAGGGGTATGCTGGAGGCGCAGCGAGAGTTTGTTAGGTCTGAAAAAGGGAGCAGACGAATAAGAATAGTCGAGGATAGAAATGATAAAAATCGATAAGAGAGTTAAAACAATAGGTGATTTTCTGGGCGATTGAATATCAGGCTTTGGAGAACGTTTACCTGCTGTGAAAAAATGGAGAGGCACAAACCGGACGCTTGGGACAGGAATTAACAAGGGCCAGAAAAGGCGAGGAATGAAACGAAATCCAGCAAACGGAAGGCGAAACATGAGACGAAGACGGCAAATCCAAAAATTGGTTGGAATGAGCAAAAGGGGGTCGCGCAACTTAAAAAAACCTATGCTACCGTAAAAATAGACCGAATATATAATAACCCCAGAAATCCTGGCGTCCGAAAAGGGTAAAACAAGAGAAGAACAATAAAAATAAAAAGGGGTTTGCCCGAAGTTGGTAAACGAAAAAGAAAGGAAAGGAAAAGAAAAAAAAACAAGCCGCTAAAATGCATGGGGAGCGTAATATAAACAGCAGACGACAATAAGGAGCTCGCTTTGGAAATCAACAGCGAAAAGTCGTAGCGGAACGTCGAAAATAAATAAAAATAAAAATAAAAATAACAAGCAGCGCCAAAAATGTGCGAAAAAATAGCTGAATATAAATGGGTCCGGAAAATGACCAAAGGTTAAACAGAAAACGCGGGAACAAGAAACAGAAATAAAAGATAAAAAATGAAAAGAAGAAGTAAAAGGAAAATGTCGTAAAAGACTCTCTTAATTGAACGGAGGGTGTTCTCATGCATAATATACCGCTCCATTTTGAGGTTGAGGATAATAATAGGTCGTTCCCGGTGGTGTCATCATGCCTCCCATACCAACTACACCTCCCTGCGGGGCTCCTTGAGGTGGCGCAGGGTATGTTGCGTTTTGCTGCTGTGGGTATGTGGAACCTGTCAACTGTGAAGTGTCGTAATAATATACGGTACCGTTTGACTCGTGCGCAACGGTGGCGGATTGCGTCTGCGCTTGGTCACTTGCTGGTGGTTGTTGGGGAGGAGGCATGGAATAAGACATTTGTTGCCCTTGGGTAGCATAGGCCGATGGGTGGCTAGGTTGAACGGGTGCGTTGTAGGTTGGATACTCTGGATTCGTTGCCGGGTAGAATACAGGCTGAGGTTGATAGCCTGGTTCCGTATAGTATGGCTGGGGTTGTTGATAGGGATATGGTTGGAACGGTTGAGCGTGGATAGCACGCTCAGGAATCTGGGACAAAGGCGTTGCCGAGGCCTGGGAGATATGTGAAGAATGGCGTGCATGTGGAGCATACATGGCGGAATCAGGAATGTACGGCCCGTTAACGGGCTGTGGGACCTGGTGATGGAAAGGTTGCTCCTGCTGCTGTTGGGGTGGGTTGAATTGGAATGTAACAGGAGATTCGATATCAGCGACTGAGACTGTTTTCTGCGGCCGAGGCTGATGCATCGGGATGTTTTGTATCGGTCGGTTTTCACGGAACTCAGGCGGTGGAGGCATCGAGTATGGAGGGGGATGAGCGGCGTGCATGTGGGGGACAATTCCATGGTGCGGAGCAAAGCCGGGCCCAACAGGGGGTCTAATTGAAGGAGGGAGTCGTACTACCGGTTTCCCACCTTCACCAGGAATAACACCAACACGAGAAACCACAGAACCAGCAGGCGAATTGATGACATCAGTTCCCCTACCGAATGATGATCTGCGGCTCATGGCCACACTTGGAGTATATATGCTCCCTCCGTAAACACTTGTTCTCCTACCACCACCACCGTAGAAGCCTCCACGGCCTCGTTGGCGGTATTGCTGATTCGGTCTTAGCGCTCTTGGGATAAAGATAAAGGACCGATCTGTGGCGGGGAAGATGTATCGGGGTGGCTGCCCCGGTAAAGATATTCTAACAGGTTTATCACGACGAAGAGGTGGTCGATGCTGGGGGAGGCGGGTGTGTTGTTTCTTAGGTACGGCGGAGTACGGAATAGGGGCTTTCATGCCGGGGAGAAATACTATGACGGGAACATTGCCCACTAGGACAGTGCTGGAAAAGGACCGGTTTGGCGGAGATGATCGAGGAGCAGTGGGAACAGGTCTTGGGGCATTGGGGAGAGGAGTGTTATTGGATAAGGCGGCGGAAGTGGATGGCACCGGGCGAACGTCTTGGATAACAGAATCATGTAGATCATGCGCCCACTGTCCTGCCGTTACATCTGGTTTCGGAGCAGGGCGTCTGAAGGAGAAATATAAGATCAGCATTTAGTTCCCGCAGAAAAGTAAGTAATGACAAACGATAAATAATTTGGAGGTAGGTACTAACCTTGCGGCATTGCTATCAACAATGAGGCCATGGGAGCGAGTCTTGGGTTTGTTATTGCTGTTGCTGTTGTATGGGGATCGGTAGCCATTTGGCGGAGAATTAGTATTTCGCTTGTCATGAAGGAAGAACCCGCCTCGAGTAGGTACGAAAGCTGGATTCGAATCCCGCTCCTTGATGTATTCCTCATGCTCGCGCCGCTTCTTCTCCGCAAATGTCTCCCCCCGGATTCCCTTGTTGTTCGCGGATTTCGGGGTGGCGACAGCATTATCCAGCTCTTCCTTCAGGTCGTCGAAATGGATTTCCTCGACGCCTTCCGGTCCGTCAGACAACTTCATCCCGTTCAACATAACCTCAGTATCCGACACTGTTGCTGCAAAGAGCCGTCCGACAGGAGGTGCCGGTTTGCCTCCCAGCTGAACCTCACCACCCTCACCACCGTTGGCAGCCTGCGCCCGCCCGTTTCTTGCTTGCTTTTCCTCGGGTCCACCTGTTGTATCGTTTTCACTCAGATCGCTTCCTTCTTCATCGGCATCGTCATCCTCATGTGCTGAAATTGTTCCCTCACTCAGAGAATCGTCCTCCAAATCTGCGTCCATTGAACCGTCTTCATCGCCTTCATCCTCCCTTCTCCTCCTACTAGCAATACGGCTTCGTCGATGGGGAGCCATCTAGGAGATACAGTCAAGTGTTACCAAAACAGATCCTTGTATTTTCTCGGCAGAACAAAAACCTCAGATACTAACTGTGTTGGAGAGAGATATGGATGGAGTTAGGGTGGAGTTGGGGTGGGCGACAGGCGTCGAGATAGACAGCAGTAAATATGGTTGAAGGGGGAGAGAGGCGTGAATGTCTGCTGAAGGAGCAACAAGAGGCAGAGACTAGCCAGCAATACCACAGCAGAATGGAGGACACGGGACCCAAGTATCTTAACTGTTGCTGTTGCTTTCTTCTTCTCTTTCTTCTCTCACGCTCTCGTCTGCGTCTTCCTGTGTATCTTCCTCTTCTTCTTGTTCATGTCATCGCAAAAACATTCTACGGCTTGGCGAGGGAGCCGCCTAGACTCGATGTAGTTAGCGTGGATGTTTACCTAACCCGCTCCCAAGTCCCATGTAACTACGGAAGAGCAAAAAATGGAACCAAAAAGAAAAAAAAGAAAAAAGGTGTAATAGAAGATATAAATGAATTTGTGAACGAATATGCTGAAAGGAATTTGTATAACATAGCCGGAGGAGGTCCTGTTTTTCGCAGCTCATGTCCCCGATTCCTTGTCAAACACCTTGATTCCATTTATCCTTCACAAAACGAATTCAGTAACTGAGGGCTTGTTTCCATCCCCTTTATGCCGCTAGCATTGTTAGGTACTATATTTACGTTTCTTTCACTTGCGCAGTAAAGGCACAGGAACTTGGTTTGCATTGAAACCCTGCATGATGCGTATGTCCCCATGAACAAAACAACGACGACCAAAATCCCCCAGCGCAATGTGGCGCATGCTCACCTCAGTATGGGGATGTGGCACCGCTTCCCCCAACCCCTCCACCGGATGGTGCATATAGACTTGATGATTAACTCAAGGAACACTGAAATTGAAGGTAATCTGGAGATGTGGAACATATATCTATATATATATATATATAGCAATAGAAAAGTTTCGTTACATACGGGGGCATAGTGCTGAGATGTGGTGTAGAGATGTAATTTAAAAAGGAGATATATATATTCAAAGAAAAGGAAAGCAATAACTCAATCAAAACGTCGTCTTCTTTCCCTGAGATTCAACAATGGCCCCACTAAGCCTCTGGACGACATCTTGCGCATACCGACCTCCGTTACTGGGTGCTCCTTTCTTGAAGCCTCCCTGGCCTTTCCCAGCCCTCGGTTGTTGGAATGTCCTGGGTTTCTTTTCAGACACCTCCTCAATTACAGGAGCTTCAATGCTATTGCCACCGACTTGCTCGTCACCTCCTCCCGATTCCGTGGCAAACTTATCCTTCGACGTCCCATCCTTTCCAAACCGTTTCTTATACCGGGTTGCCTTGTCTTCCGCAAACTCCATTCGTAGCGGGCGGCCCATGATTCGATTAACCCATACCTTCTTCATCCTTGGCTTCTTCTTGCTTTTCGCCTTCGTTTGAATATTCTTGGATTCCTCACTACTGGATTCCTCCCCAACATCTGAGCCATCTGTGTCCTCGTCATCCTCATCTTCCCCTTTCTCAGGAACATTCACGAACCCTCTCACCGCAGCCTCTGCGGCATCAATACTGTCAAATTCAACCCACGCGTAGCCCTTGCACTTGCCAGTATCCTGAAAAGTCGCAACTTGTATGTCCTCAATAACTCCGCAGGGTTTGAAATGCTCTTCCAAAATTTCTTTGGTCACATCAAATCCAAGATTACCGACAAACACCCGCTGGGATGGGGCATGTGCAGGAGCCTTAGAAGCTTTACCATTGGCTGCGTCGTCCTGCTTTGTCTTGTCAGGCCTTCCCGCAAAGCTGTGCGCGTTCTTAATCAACGCCCGACGACCACTAATCAGCTGCTCACTCATCGCAATTGCCGTCTCCATTGCCCTCTGGGTGGTGAAATCGACATAGGCAAATCCTTTATTTTGAGGTTTGCCATTGTGTTTTGCGCCCTCGGGCAGATGTATCCGCGTGATCTCCTCGCTTTTCAAGACACCTGGACTGGTAAAGAATGCTCTGACGTCGTCCTTCTTCACGGTGAAGGGAAGATTGCCTATCCAAACTCCGTAATCAGACCGTTTTGAGGTCCTTTCTGCGGGTTCCGGGGACCGAGGTTTTGCAGTTAGGGTTGTGGTTGTTGAGGTCGGGACTGAGGGTTCAGCTGCTTGCGGTGCTGCTGACTTCTTTTTCGCTTTTCGCAGCGCTTTTTTCGAAGGAGGCTCTGGCGCAGATATATCAATCTCAAGAGCTGGGCCTTCGTCCAGTTTGCGTTTGCGGGTGGTTGTCGGAGAGGCCGAGGGAGAGGCCTCTTTGGGACCGGACATTCTGTGGAGGTGGATTGTAGACGAACTACGGAGAAGAAAAAAATAGGATAATAAGACAGCCTTAATCAATTGGAAATCTTCAGTACGGGAAGGCTATACACAAATGGGTGAGAATAAACATACAATCAACGTAGTCTATTTTTTTTTTGTTCTAATATTATCTGTTCACTCTCATTCTTCGCACAAGGTTGGAATTTTCTTGGAAGAGAAAATTTTACGGTGTGCTGCAGTGACCCGACATGCAGGCTTTTTGACCTTCGAACGAAACCAACATCCATCAGCTTTGTGATGGTCAACATTAAGGTCAAGACACAAAACCAACCATCCAACGTCCATTCCACCTCGTCTCGAACTCTATTGAACTCACACTCGACCATACCCACCATCCTGAACTAAGAACACGCTCACTTTCACTGCACACACAACGGCATTCCCTTTTGCCATGGCCTCTCCTTCGCCTGACGGGAGCTTGCCCGATGCGCCGCCTATTGCCCACCAGACCACGTACAAATCTTTCAAGTCAGTTCGCCATATGTTCGGATTGCACGTTCCAATCTATTAACTTTGTGCTATAGGAGAAAGTATGCGAAGCAAAAGATCAGCTTTGAGCACGCTATGAAAAAGAGCAATGCCTTATTCAAGGAGGAACTGAGGATTCGCGACCTCTCCAAGCGACTCAAGGAACAGAATGAGTACGCAAACCTCAACTGGTTGCCCCCCATAGAATTGTTAGAAGCCTTTTACTTATGTAATTCGTTCTATAGCCAGCTCCTGGAAACGCTCTTAGAGCTCAATACCAGTATACGCGTACCTCCCGAACTCCGATATAACCTCGACCTCCCAGGCTCCAAGTTACCCAGACTACACTCTCCCGAACCTGAGCACCAGCAAGAAACCTACGATATCGAAACTGCTCGCGAGGCACTGCGGGTTGCGAAAGCGAAGTTATTGGCAGGAGAAATCAAACCCGACCAATGCCGTCGTCTGGAAGAGTCTCTCCTTCAAAGTGGGAATTTCGCTCCTGCAGCGCAATACTCTTCGCTACTAAAAGTCCCACATACAACATCAAGCCTTCATGGAGATCATCCGGCCATGGAATGGGACATGGATTCGACACTTGGGTTTTTAAGCCCAGAACATGAAACTGAATATTCCGCAGCGCTCGATGCCGCTGCCGCGGGAGAACCCAGGCCAGCGGTGAAATCAGTTTCAACCGCAAGTAGGGATAGAGAAGCTGTTGTCCGGAACCCAGTTTCTGTGATAAATTGGTTGAGGAAACATCAACCGCAAGTCTTTCTGCAAGATGCTGATGCGGCATCTGAAAAGCCTCCTCCCCGTTCTAACAATCCGCGTAGTTCGAAGCGAGCGAGCACCCATACGCGAAAGGAAGAAGATGTATACGACGAAGATGGTATATTGGTTGACGTTCCGGTGGGCGGCGGTGGCAGTGGAGGTGGAGGTGGAGGAGGCGGAGGCAGTGGAGGTGGCCGCGGAAAGCGAAAACGAGACGAGGATGGAGGCTATCGACCCAAAGGTGGCGGTGGTGGCCGTTCGAGGAAGAAAAAGGAAGATGCCCCAAAACGCGCGAAGAGGGGATCCGCGGTTGGAACCACGACATAATTCCTTTTGATACACTAATTACATTCTAAACAGTTCACGCAGTTTTTACGCTCATCTACGCCTTTTATTTCATTTCCCTTGTGTGTACGAATATGTTTCCTTTCTGTCCCTTAGCAAATAAGCTGTATTTTTAATCTTCTTTTTTTTTTCGGGGTCCCTTTATCCAACAATCTCGAATGCCCCATAATATGCTTGGTTTTAACTGCATTATGTCATTTGTTTGTTCCTCGAAAAGCTTTGTTTCATTTTGATTTTTAACAAAGGTATAACAGGTATTCAATTTTCCTTGATATTCGGAGTACTCTGCTCTTCTCTACTCAAGAGCCACCCTCTTAGAGACTAACCGTAACCCACGTTACCTTCCTGCACTCAATGAACGCATTCTCTCTTAAAAAATAACCTACTATATATATACTATAGCTGATAGCTATTGGTTGTGTCAACGTCTCAATTTCATCGCTTCAACTGGCTTGTATTTCATATTCTACTCCTCTTCGCAGCGCAGCAACTTGGGAAGTACCAAATCACAACCCCAACAACAAACAGGAAAGCAATTAAAAGCAAACGGGCACCCCAACCGAGAAAAAGAACAGTGGCAAGCCAAAATATACAGTTTTCATCCTTGATTTTATACACCGACGCGTGGCCCAAACGCAAGTAACATGATGGTGGCAACCAATTCGGGTCGGAAATCTTTCCTTAACTCTTCACTGGACGGAAGAGGTAGTATAAATGATTCGGCAGACGAGGAGTTTAACCTTGTCTTGCCCTCTGAACATTTCCAATTCACTCCTCCTATTGCCAGACGAAGCCTACATCAGCTAGACCAACAGGACCAAGCTCAAATCCCACCTGGGTTCCTCCACCGGTTCCAAAAAATTTACAAACCCGGCAATGAATGGGCCGGCATCCCGGGCCCGGACGCAGTTAGGTATTACGAGGAGGACCTAACCAGAAACGACCTGAGCCTCGACGGCGAATGGGAATATGCGGAGGAGTTTAAAAAGCAGCTTAGAAAGTTTGTGCAGATGACGGAAGATGAGGAGTATACTAGTGAGCATGAAGAGGATGAGTATGGGTGTGACTTGCGGTGGAGAGATCAGGGCCCGGCAAGTGAAGAGAATCAGTGGATATATTTGGGGGAGCTGGGCCACGGCGGGTTTGGGTATGTGCAGTGCTGGGAATGGTATCCGTTTGGGAAGAGAGTGAGTATTTGATTGTTCGTTTGGTACTTGGCGATCGATGTATTCTTTTTTTTTTTTTTTTCCGGTGCGGTCGTGCCCCCCGCTAGATATAATATATATATATATATATATATCTGGTCCCTTACCACGATCACTATGAAAGGATTTTGTGAGGTAATGACTGATGATCCCCTCACCCGCCAGGACCCTATCATGTTCGCTGTCAAAGACACGCAAAATGACCAGTACTGGAATGATTACTGTTCTGAGGGTAATCTCACACGCAGAGTCAACGCCGCGGGCTGTCCCAATGTTGTCAAAGTGTATGATTGGATCGACTTGGACCCTCAACCCGCTGACTTGATTGCGCATTGTCCTTCCTTTCGTATTCTTTATGAGTATTATGAAGGGGGATCGTTGGCTCGCCTTTACATCCTTTACATGCGCTATAAGTAGGTTATTTCTTCTTCTTCTTCTTCTTCTTCTTTTTTTTTTTTTTGTCAATCATGTATGCGCTCTCTCCTCTGTTGGGTAGTTGCGTGTCACGGCCGTTTATATCTTTGTTTCTCTTCTCTTTGAGGGTATCAAAAAAGCACAGAGTGGAGCTAACAAGTGTTGATCGACCAAGGCTTCTACTCCCTGAAGCATTTTTATGGCACGTATTCCATGAAATAGCGACTGCTTTGCTTTACTGTGCGCATGGCCATACAGGGCCTCAGCGAAAGTCTGATTGGGAGGAAATCATACATAAGGACGTTAAGCCGGGAAATAGTAAGTATGCCGACCTCCGTTAATTGAGAAGCAAGGCCAATTTACCCATCCCTACTCCTCGCTTTCTCAACACGCCTCCCAGCTAAGCTAATTCATGGGCCCCTTCAGTTTTACTGGGTGCTGCACTGCCGTCGGATAGTGAGGATCTCTACCCAACCTGCTATCTCGGTGATTTCGGTACGTACAACCTGATAACCTAATCCTACAATTGTATTGTGGTCTGGCCAGTTAACATTTGAATAGGACTGGCCTACACCATCCCTAACGATGATGTTCGGTCCTATAAGAAAACCTATCCCATGGACGGGACAGTGGAATTTCTACCTCCGGTAAAATACAGGCACCCAACTCTTCCTTTATTTACTCCAACAAAAAAGAAAAAGAACCTTCTAAGCTAAATTTCTCACACGGCAGGAAGCGGTCGGCCGCTGCTCCTCTGGCATCATCGGCCCCAAACTAGACATCTATTCTCTAACGCTCTCCATCCGCGAAGCCATCGAAAACGCCCTGAACATCTACACCGCGGACGAAATGAATACTCTCCGCAAACTTCCCGGTGGGAGGCATTACCTACCGTATTCCCTCGAACTCATCAATTTATGCCGTTCAGCGGGTTCCAGCAGAACTTTCAAGCGCCCTGACATATACTCCCTCTGGAAAGCGACGGGGGAGCAGGCGGAGAAATGGAAAAGAAAGGTTAAGGCGAATAGGCGTCGTGCGGGGGAAAAGGGGGCCAAGTGCTATGATGGGATGGTGCTCATCGATGAAGAGGTCAGATTTAGGTTTGAGAGAGATAGGGCGTATCGAAGGGAGTTTTTGAGGGAGGCTTCGTGGGAACATGGGAATAGGGGCGTGGTGAGGTTTGGGAAGGATATGGTTAGGAGGTCGAAGGAGAAACAGAATGGCGATAGCGAGGGAAGCGGAGGGGAGAAAGTAAGACGCTTTGGATTGAATACCGTTTCTGAAGGGTCAGACCCGCGGGGCAAGTGTATATGATATGGGGATTTTGGGACTTTTTTTTTTTTAGTTGTTTTTCATTAGGGCGTCCGCATGTATTCATGTCACATTTATAGACTTTGATTACTATATTATAAATAATCCCCTTTTTTTGGTTGGTAGGCCTCTAATGAATTCCATAGTACATATTACACGTTCACATTTCACACCCACCTAGTTGCTCTGCACAGGATGTGATTACAGTTTCAATTAAGGGGTAAAAATGCTCCAGGGCTAACTTTTAAGGGGTTCAGAGGAACCACATCGAAAATTGTTCTGACCCATATTTGGAACTATCGTCGCTGTTACTTATCCCACCTTCAAACGCTACTACAGAGGACGCCCATTAAAATATTTTTCTTTGTATATAAATATAGCTAACCGAATTAACTGATGGGCGCAATGCCGGCTGATTCATGGTCCCTTCTCGCGTTCCGCTGCTAGACAGACTACCCGACAAGATGGAACTTCTCTTAACCAAAATCATTACCACTGCAAAATACACACCAGTCTTGAGCAAGTTCATTGAATTCATTGAACTGAAGGGCCGCCGCCATCTTTGAGCTCGAATAAACGGTTTTCTCTCCGCGCCTGTGGGCTAGAATAACAATGGCACAATATCCCGGACATATATTTATACATGCTCATCCGACTTTCCGATGCGTTTGTAAGCACATTGGATGGACCTAGACCAAATCTCTCTGCTAATTAATGTTTACTAGAGGTACAATCGCCGGTGGTATATGTCATCCGCGAGAAAATCCTACCTCTTGAGCAACGTCATACTACCCATCTCCCTGGATGCTAAGTTCCACCGCAATACATACTACATATTAAGTCCCGATGCCAGAAAAATCTGTTGAAAAAAAAAATTTTTGTGGGAGAGAGAGAGAGAGAGGCTGTCGTCCATTCTCAAAGCCAGAGCAATCATGGCCAATTAGCCTTAATCCAAACATATTTTCATTGGAAACTTCTCTAGGCTGCACACGATGAAGATACCAGGCCAAATAGCGATTTTTAGCTTTCTCTGCATCTGTTCATCCAATTTCCCGCTAGCAAAAGTAGCCGCCAACCTAGCCCCTAATCACCGTAGTCGGCGCTGTGTATTTGGTGACGCCTGTTGACCTGATGGTGCTACATCCAAACCTTTCAATGAATCCATTTGCTGTCGCCTTATGCGGACCTTCCCATTAGCAATTGTTTGCCATGGCGAACGATATTACGCTGCGCTGTGCGAGACCGCCCAAAAGCATTGGACGGATGGCTTGTGAGGGCGGATCAAACTAGAGGTTATTTTTCCATGCTGTGAGAGCTGGGTAAGTCCGGGGAGTGTTCTGTAGATGCGGAGCGGAATGCGACCTGTAATGCTTGGGCAATGGCAAGGGTCCGGTTGCGTTCGACGGCATTTTCATACAGGCAAACGGTAGTACCTACGAAACCTTCTCCGAAGGTTTCGGCCCGTTTATCAACATGACGTTATTAGAAATTTCTGACCATCAAGTAGCGAATTGACCCTCGAATTCGGTTTGTGTGCAATAGATGTGTTGTCGGGTCGGATATTATTTTAGAGCCGTGAAAGAGTACATGTCCATACTTTAGACAATATTAAGTTCTCTCACGTAATAGGGTAGTTATATTGTCTACTAGTATTCAACCATTTCAACCATGGTTTCTCTTTTAATTATATAATTGATAGTCGCGGAGTATAAATTTCAAGACTAATAACTTAAAAAAACTATATCTAGAAAAATATGTCTCCATGAAATGGTTTATATCGATATCACGTGACAACTGTAATTTGAGCTTCCCTTCCGCAAAAACAACCGCAATATTTGCTTGAAACTCGCCCACCGATACCTCGCAACTTTTAAGAAAGTTATATAACACTAAGGATCTATTGCTACTGGAGTTGGCCCATTGTTCTAAACAGTACTATATCGGATAAGAAAAAACAAGTTCGAGACGGGATTCCCCGCTCCTTCATCACAAAAAATATAACGAGGAGAAGACGGGGAAAATGGCAATTACCATCCTGCCCCCCTCCATGCCGGAGGAAGCATTCAACTCTTCAGACGACGAGTCAAGGGACTCAGAAGGCGATGTTGACATGTCCGGAGGCCATGCGCGGCCTGCAAAACGTCTCCGTCTCTCGAAGGGCGGAATAGTCACTCCCGGAGAAGTTGTGACGGATGATCCTCAATGGATGAGGTATGTTCTACAAACACACACTATCTCCTTTTCTCAGTTAACCCCTGGACTTTATAATTTATACATCTATACGCCGGAGCTATTCAATGATCTCTATAAAGAATGCACCCCCGCTAACAACATCCCACCCCAATCCAGAGGCCACGGCACCTTCACCCGCCCCGCGCACAACCTCCACCAGACCACCACATCTAACCCCGCGGCAACATCAAACACAATCATAGCCACCGTCGCCGGCACCGTTCTAAAGACCAACAAACTCCTCTCCGTCCAACCGCTCCGAGCCCGCTACACGCCCGAAATCGGCGACCTGGTCGTCGGCCGCATCGTCGAAGTGCAATCCCGGCGGTGGAAAGTCGACGTTGCAGCTCCCTTGCTCGCCCAATTACCGCTATCCGCCATAAACCTTCCCGGTGGCATACTGCGCAAACGCACGACGGCCGATGAGCTGCAGATCCGCTCGTTTTTCAACGAGGGTGATTTGTTGGTCGCGGAAGTACAGGCGGTGCATCAGGATGGGGCTGCGTCGTTGCATACGCGTTCGCTGAAGTATGGGAAGTTACGGAATGGGGTGTTTTTGGCGGTGGGTGGGATGAGTGCGGCGGGTGGTGTTGTTAGGGGAAGTGGGGTTGTTAGGTCCCGGAGACAGGTGTGGACGCTCACAGGGTCCCATGGGGCTGGGGAGATTGATGTTATCCTTGGGGTCAATGGATATATTTGGATTGCGAAACATGTTGGAAATGGGGATGTGGGCGCTTCTGCTGGTGGGGATGTATCGATTACACGCATGGAGGAAATGGTTAGTAGTGCTATTTACTCGAGCCAGAATGATGAAATTGGGCTGGCCACGAGGAGGGAGATTGCGAGGCTATGCGGCTGCATTCGGGTGCTTGTGGAGGGCGGGGTTAAGGTTGATGAGGAGACCGTTATGAAGGCGTATGATGCGAGTTTGGAGATTGAGTTGGAGGTAGGGGATGAAGAGGAAGATGGAGACGGGAGGGAAGGACGAGATTACCTGGGCAGTGAGAAGGCGAGGAGAGTTGTGAATGCGGCGCTGAGGCGGTAATATGTTGCATAGCTGAATAAATATGAAGTATTGTACTGTACAAGAGATATAACTGATCCGATCAAAGCAAAAAAAGATATATATATAAATTTACGAATGGAACGCTAACACAAAGGAGAAAAAAGACTCTCTATCCTTTAAGACGTTCATATGTATTACTCCCCCTGGTAGCAATCATATCATCCACTTCAAAAAACCAAGCACCCAACAGAAAGGTAATAACTCATCTCACTACGAAGAAGGGTTGTAAACAATGGAGTATAAAGAAGCCAACAAAATTTACTGCACTAACAGGTAGCTAGCCACCTACTTGAACCCCCTTAATCAATCCCCATCTATTCTAATAAAATATATAAAGTCCTATAACTTAAACACTGGCATCACCCCAGCCCATTCCCCCCTCCCCCTTTCCTCCCAATACCCGTCCTTCCCCGTCCTCATCTTCCAAACCGTCTCGTCTTCAACAGAGCCACCGCCTCCACCCTCAACCTTCACAAACCACCTAGGCCTCCAGTATTCCCCCCTTTCCTCCATCGCCTTCCTCCTCTCCCTCTGTCTCTCCTCTAACTCCGCCTTGAGCTGCTCGGCACGGTCCACATCACCCTCCTCCAGCGCCAGCTGGTCAGGCCGTAACCGACTATCCGTAACAGGAATCTTTCCCTTCTCGATAGCAGTGGTTTCATTCAGCGAGACAGCGAAGGATGTGTATCCATAATTCTTCGCGGGTCTATCGACAAGCGGTCCAGCGGCCCAGATGGTCTTGTTAGTCTCCATGCCGTGTTCTGTCAGTTGAAGGGATGTAGTCCAGGTCCCCTGGAGGCCTAGGGGCAATTCCTCGCCGTGCGTATCAAAGGCTTTAATGACAAGTTCTTCGCTGCGGCCGGAGAACATGCCGCCAGTTTTAAAAGTGGCAATTGTCTTTTGGCCTGTGGTTTCGTTCAGAACGCACATTTCGCCGACGGGTTCGACATATTTTTCACCTGCGATGATGTTGCGCAAGAAGCACGTCGCGGGGGACCAGCTGAAATGTTCACCGTTGGAGTGCAAGGTGAGCCGGGCTTTGCCATCCGTTATGATCTCAGCTGACTTGCCCCAGAACTTCTGCGTGGGTTTGGGTGATTGAGCGAAACTCCAGTCTTTGGAATCGGCTTGGTAAGCTAGTTGGACGGGACGGTGGGAGACCTTTTCGGCGATGAAACGGAAGCCACGGTCTTCGCGGATGAGTTCAAAAGTTTCGCCTAGCATGGGGTTGAAGGGTTTGCGGATGGCGCGTTCCTTGACTCTCGCGTTGGAGAGCGGTGAAAGGGCAAATGCTGTGACGTAAATTAGACGCTCTAGGCCATCTGTGGCGCTGGCGGCATTGTCGAGAAGTTGGGAATATTCGAATTGCTCAGCTGCGCGCTGGAGGAGGGACATGGGCTCATTAGCGGAAACCGGCATGGAAATAGTCGACAGGTCTTTCCCCACGTTCTTGCGAAGAAAACTTATCAGGCTTGGTGGCGGCATAGTCGGGGGTGGTATTTTGGTTCTCCGTGTGACTTTATTAAGGGGCAGCGGGGCCAGCGATCTAGGTTTCGCTGGGAACAAAGATGAAGAATTGTCTAGCCTGAATCCGTTGCTCGTGAAGGTGTCTCCCTCGTCCACCTCGCTTCCAGAGAGGGACTCTTCATCTCCATCGGCAGTCACAGGAGTATCGCTCCTTTCATATTCATCGTCACTGTCTCGTTGTATGGTTAGTAGTGGCGAGGCATTTCCATCTGGAGCATCGAAAAATTCCTGGGACGCCTCGGACTCGAAACTTGCGCGGGGCTTGGTGTAGGGACTTTTGGTTGCGATCTTCTGCTTTTTATCCAACATGAGTGTAGAAAATTCAGACACAACATAATTAAGTTCTCGGAGTATTGTCATCAAATCGTCATGTACACTGGGTTCCGAAGCCTTTGTCACCTCGCCATGAGGTTTAACGTTCGAAGGAACATTCCCATTCGACGGAGGAATAGTAATTTGCGGAGAAATATTACGTTTTCCAGCGGGATTGGGGGTATTGCTAATATCTCGAGGTTTCAGTTTCCAAAATGACCGCTTCTCTCTGTTCTCCGTCGCTTCATCCACACTACTCCCCGTCAGAGATGAAGTGGGTTTAGTAGTAGATGGGCTCTGCGAGCGTTCCCGACGCTCAATTGGGGCTCCTAGATATTTAGGATCCGTATCTTTTGCCAAACGACGCACCATATCTCTTGTGTTAGATACTTTCTCAACTAAAGCTTCCACCTCCGCCCATTGGCGAACATCAGTCACAAAGTTATTGGCAGGTGGTCCCTGGTGGGGACGAGCTTTCGGGCGGGATTCCGATGGGCAGCCATCTTGATTTTGAGAAGCTTTCTCCAATGCACGCTTCCACGCTAAAAAGTCAGCGTCATTTGACGCGCGGAGATGCCAGATCTCCACACCAGAATCAATGGATATTTCTCTAGTCTTTTGATTGGTCGCAATAGCCGCTAGGTTCAACGGTACGGCACCGCGGAGGGCGGATGAGTTACGGTCGTGGTAATAGGATAAAGTAGACGAGCTAAAATCGAGGGAGAAAAAACGGCGCGCGAACCCCTGGTGGCGCTTCCTTCTTCTCTTCTGTAGAATCCCGGTGTGTACAGTTAAAGGGAGGCTTTTCGAGGAATCTGCGCTGGGAGGAGGGATTCTGCTGCTGACCCAACCACGACCATGTCGCAATGACTCTGTCGAATCTGACGCCGTCGGATGTAATCCGGGACTCGGACGCGGTTGGAGATTCCCTATTACTGTACCTGCGGCTTGCGAATGATGAACTTGATGGCCCGAGTGCGGAGGAGCATGGGTCGGGTAGGTCAGAAGAACGAAAGTTGCGGTTTTGGAGATCTGCTTTGAGAAAGTATTGTCGAATACGAGCGCATAATTCCCCCCTTCGTTCTGGTTAACGTCATAAGTTCCCTGAGAGATTTTGTCCGCTTCGCATTTCCCTATCCACTGTATTGGCTTCAGACCTATACTTCTAAGTTTCTCTGTGACCACAGATGAGGAATTGGCGGCCCTGGTGTTCTCCTTATTCAGTTCGCTGAACTCGTTGGCAAACGGGTCGGTGGAGCCAGAGGTGTTCTGGCTACCGGCGACATTTCCGGATTGGCCGGGATGCTTGAATATCCCAAAATTGAGCGATTTCTTATGCGGTTGGATGCTCCAGGAGATGGTATGTTCGGATTTGACGTTGATCCAGCGTACAAGATATGACTGTTTCAGACCTGTCTGTTAGCTGCTTGCTGCACTTCGGAATGTAGAAAGGGGTAGTCATGTGTATGTATACCTTACTGTGAATCTCCAACTCTTCCATTCCCGCCATGGTGCCGGATAGTCGATAACTCTGGTATGTTTCGGGGCGCGCGAACGCGCCCTTAAAAGTTACAGAGATGTGGAAGCGGAAATCTTATGGTTACCTGACCATGACCAAGAAGAGATTTGATAAAGTAGCGGGGAAAGGCAGGCGGACGAGTGGAGTGTATATCAGCTGTGCGTAGGGACTGCCCAGACACTTTTATTAGCAATTACTTGCGCTGTGTTGTTGAAGATAAGCAAGATACGTTCAGCGCACAGCCCGACAGCAGTGATAATGGATCAATGCCATCAGCGAAGCGGGGAGAATTCCAGGGCTGATTGATATATAAATACAAGTTGTTGTCTGATCCATGGAATCTTGGAAGGGGTTCACTTGATAAGGCGCAGGCGATGACAGCCTGGAGTTGGATCACATGATTAGTTACTAACGGCGCAGGGATGGCTGAGTCAGCCAAGTGCGCTAGTCCCAACCGAGGCAACCAGGCAAATTCCAAGGTTCCGGGATAAGGTTACCTTGGTTAGCCCTGTCAGTTTAAGCTGCTCTCATTGGCTGATAAAAGCAGGAAACCATGTGATGCCGGTTATGTCATCCACACCCAAGGCCTCCGCCATCCACGTTAGCCCTAATTGCCGAAATAGGCAGACTTGATATCCGCCTCAAACAATTTTCGGATTCTTGGATGTGTCTTGGATGTATTTTGGATGGGATGTGTCTGGCTTGAGAAAATGAGGATGTGGAATCCTAATGCGGATTACTCTGGCACTCCTCTCTCTCTCCGGGTGCGCTAGTTTGGTGGCTTTCACCGGTTATCTGAGAAGCCCTGGAGCATATCGGCTCTTCAAGGGAGCATCAATTTGGCTTTTACACATCAGAAACTTGATGTCGCTGCCACTTCTACTGGGTACAGGGTCGGGACATCATCGTCGTTCTCTTTCTGCTCGCCTGGTTGACCAGCAAAAAGGAAAATCTCCAGGATTCTATCTAGGAGCAGCACCAGAAATTTATCCTCTAGGCCCTTCTACTACCAGCACTTTTCCAGCAACAAATCCATGGGGTCATATCGGGTATCAATTGGTTACTCGAATGCAAGCAAATTGATCAGGAAGAGACATGCACCCTGAGTGCTTAAAATAGATCATATGTTGATCTAGCTATGGCTCATTCTAACCGGCCAACGAAATGTGGTTCGACACAGATATCATTTTTTTGTCGACATTGAAAGTTTTACAATAACACCGTGTTTAGCCGTTTAGATATCGAGTGCCCCCATATGTACATACATGCACTCTGCCGGTAGATTTCGCCATCCCATCTGTCCTTGGGGGCCTTATCTAATGATGAATAAACTATCGCTCTTACAACAAGCCGTTCAACATATCAGCCAGCTGCGTTAAGTAATAGATGTATCACACTGAAGCAGATCCAACACATCCGTGTTAATAGAGCAACAAAGAAAAGAAGAATCCAACAAATAGAGAAACAAGGGAAAAATCACCTAAATACAGTGTGTCGGAAACTCCATTCAGGCCTCTCCAATTCGAAATCTTTCAAAATCGCTCCATCCTCCATCCTCTGCTCCCCAACAACCTGAAACCCACATTTCAACAACACCTTAAAGCTCCCCAGATTTTTCTCATTGCAGAGCGCATAGAGCTTGTCGCGTTGCCCACCTTTCCCCCTCCTCGGTAACCTCCACCATGCTTTGATCATCGCAGAAGTCGCCTCTGTCGCGTACCCCTTACCCCACTCCTCTGGGTGAATGAGATACCCTAGAGTTGGCACAGGTACCAACTCATTTATACCTACGGTGCCAATAATGCGTCCAGCAGGGTCATCAGCGAGAATGATGACGAATTGGTAACTCAGTCCTACGGCGCAGGGTGGGGCTGTGAATGTCTTTAGGGCCATCCATTGTCTGGTTGTGGATATATCTGCGTCAGGTATAAAGGGCCAACTGGCGGGTATATCAGCCAAACATTAAACAGGCGGTAGGTTATTTGCATCGGATCAAATGAAGCGGAAGCAGTTAAAAGAAGGGAAAAAAGACGAAGACATAAATAAAAGGGCAGTAAATCAAGTCACGTCTCACAGCGTCCTCACAGCATCCTCTCTCGAACGGATGGCGAACAGGCCTTCTGCATCTGAATCACGGATCGCGCGGAGCAGCAAGCGCGGGGAAGAGATGGTGGTTGGAGTAGATTCGGGAGGAGCGGGGAGGACGATGTCAAACTGGGGATCTTCTCTAACGGATTCGGCCATATCGCCGCCTGTCCCAGCATTATTATTGCAACATGCACCCGGTATTATTATCGGTTCTCTAATAAATTTTCGAACCTTTTAATAACAATTTACCGTCGCAAAGAGGATGTGGAAGCTTTATTGGTGGGTTTAATCGAGCTTTTCAAAGGCTATTTATTGGACAAGAAGAAGAACTGTACTCTGTGTATCCAAATCACCACGCAGTTCGACATAAAAAGAGTGCGCGACGAAGCACATTATCCCTAATAAGGAAATTGACCGTCTTGGCGGGCTCACGACAACAATCGCGCGCCCTTCGGCCACACTGACACGCCGGCTTTCAAGCGGGAACGGATCCCGTTGCCTGGCTTTCGAATGGGAGAAATGTGCCCGTTTGAAACTTGCCAACCACCTTAAATTCATCTATCAAGAAGTCACGAAACTCAATATAACTGAAATTTGACGATATTCAACTGCGAACTAACACTAAGCTAGAAATCTGGAAATTCATTTCAGGAACATTGGCCCGAAAATAAACAACCCAAAATATCGAACCGGCTGGTTGGGATGCCAATCTTAGACAACCTGAGCTGTTTGCGGAATTGTTATCGGCTCACGCTCAGACTCGATAATTTGTGTTTCAAATGCATGTCGCACCCGACGTTAGAACAGGTAATAAATAGTTTTGAAATTTTGAAATAAACAGTGTTGGACTATCCTCAGACAAAACGCACTGGCAAGAAAGAGCCAGAGATTGCGCTGCGAGTTGTGCAAGCATTCCTCGTATTTTACCGAACGGAGGAAGAACCTAAATGCGACTAGCTGTGAAAGGGCAATAGTATCAACTGGGCATTTTGCTAGCCGCTATGCCCAAGGGTTGAACAGGCCTATTGTTCGGATCCCGCTTCTCCCCGATGGAGCGATGTCCGGTCCTTGACCCACTGTCCGGACACCGTCCTCTTCAGTCTTTGCCAGCCGATTGAAGCAACGACCAGTGTTTTATTACGGAGTACGGAGTAGAAGACCACACGATCACAATGGTTCAACTGTGCTACCGCGGCACTTGACACGCTTGACTAGTACTATCCTCAACCTGGCTAGTATTCCACAATCAGATCAACCCTTGCAATTTGTGGATTTGCGTTTAAGGCTTTCCACAGGTGTTCCTAGCGGGCGCTAACGTTCTAGCCCGTCAAGGCAAAAGTAACTAGGTGGGATCAGCCTTTCTGCTCCCTGCCCCCGCTACCTAAACCACGCTAGGCAGCGCATGCCCATTCCCACTTTGATATACATCCCCGAGATCCACCTCGCAGACCATGAAGACGGAAAGAAAAATACGGACAACAAGTGGATGTTGAAAGTGTCCAATGATACCTTCTTTCCTTTGCCTGGAAGCTCCGTTGCAGATCACGACGTGAGTGTCGGCTCGCAGCTAACCGGCTTGTTTTTGCACGTTACGGACCAGATATCCTGCTTCCGTTGCGGTGGAGTGTCAAGCATATGGCCTAAGCCGAAACAGCCAAAACGATCCGCCATGCATTTCTATTCCGGTGTTTCGGACCTCGCGCCAGGCTCACAGAGAGCTTATGCTTACTCAGACTACGTACTCCGTATATAAAACGGAGAAGTATGGAGTGGAGTTGTGTTCAACAAGCACTGTCCTGGTGCTGATATCCGTAATAGGTGAAGCCAGAGTAAGGCCTAATACAAAACTAACTGGTTAAATGAACAGTGGGGTCGGTAGAAGTGAGTGTGTATGTTAAACAAGCTTCTCCGTACTTCGTACTTTATATGAAAACTACCCTGTCCCTGTTCGCTGGAAACGTGAACAGCGGAAAGCCGACCCAGTTTTTGCTCGGTCGCACGATCTACTAATCATAATACTAGGAAATGAGGCAAGCTTTTTGACGAGGTCCACCCGCTCGTCGTCTTTCTTTTCTTTTCTTTCAGCCCTCGTGAATAAATGCGGCCTTCTAGGAGTTGTTTCGGGGAGGAGAGAAGCGGAAAAGAAACAAGAAATTAAGCTGCTGCTTTCTTTCAGGTTGCTGTCCCTCATTTACCTATTCTTCAAATACATACTTTTTTATTATTATTTCTTCTTCGCTTTTCTTCTTCTGTCACTCGGTTTTTTCATTCTCGCTCTCTTACTCCCGGGGGTTGTTCGATGAGAGCAGCAAGACAGTAGCCAACCCGGCAACAATGGCTGCCGAAAATTCGGTAATGACTGACACGCTGACCGAGAAAACTGAAGAGGAACCAAAAATATCGGCAACTGAGAAAACAAAGAAATCACCAGCGTTCTATATCTCTGTTTTCTGGCTTTGCCTCATATCGGTGATCACATCTTTGGATTCCGTGATCATCACAGCTATCATACCGTCAGTTGCTAACGACCTCCCTGGCACCACCGTGCAACTTTTCTGGTGCGGAACGGGGTTTTTGTTGGCACAGACGGTTAGTAATATTCAACTACAATAATTTAACTTAAACATTTTTTGATACCGATTTGTATTGTCTTCTGTAAAGACATCATAAGGAAGTCTTGGTTAAAGAAAAGCTAACACGGACTCAATAGGTCACCATCCCGCTATATGGCAGCTTCAGTGACATTTTCGGCCGGAAATGGGCTCTAAACTTTGCACTTGTCATATTTACATTTGGCAGTATCCTTTGCGCAACAGCCAAGCACATGCAGTGGCTAGTTGCTGCACGAGCAGTCAAGGGCCTCGGGGCTGGGGGTAACCTCAGCCTTGTCTCCGTGATTATTAGTGACATAACAACGCTGCAGGAACGCGGCTCGTACATGTCCCTGATATCTTTAGCATGGGCTATTGGCACGATAGCTGGAGTAAGCTAGGATCCCATTTAATTTTTATTAAGAGTCGTGGTGAACGCAACAAATCCCCTAGTCTCTGGCTAAAAAAAAACAAATGTGAAAATTGGATATAGGTCCCCATCGGCGGCGCCATCGGGGAGCGCACGACATGGCGATGGGCATTTTGGATCAATGTGCCCATTTGTGTCGTTTCCATCATCGGCCTCACCATGTCACTCAGGTTCAAAGCCGCGAAAACCACATCGAGAGCAAAAATCGCCCGCGTTGACTTCCCTGGCATATTCGTCTTTCTCGGCTCAACGACCTCATTTCTACTTGGCTTGACTACCGGTGGCACACTTCACCCCTGGGACTCACCCAGAATACTTGTACCATTGGTTGTGGGAGTTGTCGGATGGGGTTTGTTCATCTATATCGAGCTCAAGTATGCCAGCGAGCCGATGATTCCGCTTCGGGTGTTCCATGATCGTACGGCCGCGACGGGAGGCTATTCTAGCGTTTTCTTCCATGGCCTTATACTATGGTCCTTATCCTATTATATCATTATCTTCGTAAGTTCCATACACCCTGGGATATCTCCCTGAGGCGTATGATGGATATTGAGCAAAGAGATGTATAGAATAAGGAACTAATTCTTCACAGTTCCTCGGAGTCACCCAACACGGACTCCTCCACTCAGCGGTGGAAACTTTACCAGGATCGTAAGTTATTCGTCGCGACTTGACAATCCCGGCCCGGCCAACGAGAACAGCCCCCCTTGTCCTTCAGCTATATTAAAAATTAAAGGGAAAGAAACGAGAAGAAAATGGGAAGGCAACAGCTAATCCGCACCATCATAATATAGCGCCTTCGTCGCCCCCTTCTCCATAACCGCCGGCATAATCATGACCAAAACCCTCCGTTTCCAGAAAATAATATGGGCTGGCTGGGTAATAATGACCATCGGCATGGGCCTCAATGCCCTACTCAAACCCCACTCGAACGGTGGCATCCTGTACGGCGTGCGTATAATCATGCCCATTGGCGCCGGCCTCCTATTCCCCACGACGACCGTTGCCGTCCAATCCGTGCAGAAGGGCGAAGACGTCGGGATCGCCACCTCCGTGCAAGTCTTCGCGCGCAGTCTCGGCCAGGCCTTCGGTGTTGCATTGGGTGCCGTAATTTTCCAAAACGAGTTTGATAGGCGTGTGAGACAGGCTGTAGCGGCAGGTGGGCTCATGGGGGATGACCCGAGAATGTGGGTACATGGGTCGCAGGCGGATGCGACTTTTGAACTCATTAAGACGTTTCCAGAGAGCGTGCAGGAGATTTATCGATATGTGTATGCGGATTCGTTGAGGACGATTTGGTACGTGCTTACGGGGATTTCAGGGCTTGCGTTTCTTATTAGTTTGGCGATGAGGGATGAGAGCTTGAATAAGGAGGCCAAGGGGAGGCATCAGTTTGATCATGAGAAGGGTAGGGGTGTTGCTGAGGTAGATACTGAGCAGGCGAACGAAGGCAATGAGAATGCGAAGGTTAGTCCAGATTCGAGCTCTGAGTGATCAGGTTCAAGAATAAAATAAAACGTAGGCGGAGAGGGGAGACAAGGAGAAAAAATTGAGTGTTCATTTAGCTTCTTTTCAATATGTGTATGTACAGTACATATAAAACACCTTCATACTGGATCTCTCGGTCTCGGAGTTCTCAATTTTTTTGCGTGAACTTTTTCATGGTATCAATCTCACCAGGGTGTGGTACTAGCTTGTTAGGTGGTCAGGCGCAGGGTTCTTTCTTTCATGAAAATGCTGGTTCCATATCACCAAGCTCATAGACTTAAAATATGCAGGCCATAGTTTTTAACGTATTGTGTGCAGCAGTTTTATCATATAATCTCCATTGGATTGTTGTAGTTGGAACGTATATGGTATATTCCAAGGCGATCTCCTCCTCTGATGCCCATCTAAGCCTAGCTACTCCTCACGGAGCGTTTCAGCAAATTTCTTACCAAGCAATTCCCCCTCGACTCCTAGCAGAGGTGATCAAGCACGAAACAACATTGCGTATCGTGGCATTCTCTGCTATTGATAAAAACGACAAAAGAGAAAAATTCAAAACCCCCACCTTAATCCATAAACGTTCAGCAAACTAAGATAAGCAAGAACCAAAAGGGGGGGAAAAGAAGAAAGAAATTACGCAGCAATAATACAAGTATGCATGGATATACCTATCGTTTCAAACTTTCGACCCTATTTATCTATCCATCAAGCCATCTGTCCACTGCACAGAAAAGGAAGAACAAGAACAGAAAGGGAAAATAAATCAAGAAATAAAAGAAAAAGAACTCCACCATCCAATCTCAAAATCACCGATACCCACCACCACCGCCACCCCCGCTACCCCGACTCTTAGCTCGCGCCTGCAAATTCGCAAAGAGCAGTTTAAATCCATTGCACAGCGCCATCATATCCGGATACGGATTCCGCTGCAACTCGTACCCTTGCGGGATAACCTTGACAGCCCAGCTGTTCAGCTGCGCATTTTCCCCCGCTTTGAAGCACAGGTGGAAGTAGCCCGGGTGTTTGTGGTCGATGCAGAAAGCGTAGACGGAGCGTCGTGGGTTGGCTTTTGTGTAGGTTGTTAACCAGCGTTCTGTTTTTCGTAGTGGATAAATGTTAGTTTCTTTTTGGTCTTCAGTGCTATATAGTAAAAAGAGGTTAGGGAGTTAATAAAATTAAAGCGTACCAGTATCAGCTTTATTCCCCTCCTGAAACTTCTCATGGTTCATCATATCATCCACCTTCTTCGCCATGGCCTTGATATGGTTGACGATAAACTCGTCGAGATCACTATACGAGTACCTGCCGCCAACTTTCAAAATCTTACCCACGGAGAACTCATTTTCCTTATCCAACTCAAGGATGTCAAGGTGCTGGTAGATGCCATCAGAGACCTTCCAGGTAGCAGCGAGATGGTCGATCCCGTTCGACGATGGTCTGATAACCACATCCCCACGGCTCTGGGAGGCAAGGAACTCCTCAGCCTGCGCCGCGTTGAAGGGGCGGAAAAGCGGATGTTTGATAACCCGCATCGTCCGGCCGCTTGTCTCTGTCTTTTCACGCAGCGTCTCCCGATCTGCGTCTTCTTGTCGCTCATCCCATTCGCCGCGGAGGTGATCGAACTGTCGTCGATAGGGCTTGCTGATCTGACTTTCTCGAAGGGAGACGTTGGCTTGGAGAAGTTTACGGTTGAGGTAGAGAACCTTCCCCTGAACCGTTTGATGGGGCGCAAACAGGCTTCGGACTGGGATGTCATAGCGGTCAGTTATTTCGACTTCGCCAGCGATGGCGTCGATTCCGCAGTCTAGCTTGCCGTCAATATGATCGTCTGTAACGCGTTTGATGGAAATGGGCACGATCATCCCTTCTGTCAGGGACTCGAGCGTCTCTCCGGTCAACATGGTGAAGATGGCATCCGTGCTTAGGAAGGCAAATTGTTTCCGCAACTCTTCATATGGCTGTTGTAATTCCGCACGAATAGTTTCGAGCGTAGCCCGCTTCCGTTGGTTAAGGTTCTTCTCGAGCTGCTCAGCATACTCCTCGAGAATAAGATCATTGACCCTATCCTGCGCGTCATCCTTGATAAGTTTGCGAATAATAGCGCCTTGCCCATTCTCGTCTGTTTCGGCCTTGATGTCTTCCTCGTCGAGTTCCAGAGCATCAGCAGCCATTTTCCGTCCAATATCATAGTCTTCAGGGTGAACGCGTGTATTATCAAGGTAGTCAGCGTCGGGATCGGTACTGTCATAATCAATAAAAAGGAAACTGGCACAGTTATTCCAAACTTTTACACCCATAGCCGGATATTGAGCATTGACGCCTAGAAGCTCCATCCTATTATTGACAATGCCTCCGTTCATGTTAATAATCTTAAGAAGCTGAGCAGCTTTCCGAGGGCCAAGTCCGCAGACATAAGGAAGTAGATTCGCCGTTGCAATATCGGTGACGGCCTCGTTTATGTCAACACCGCAGAGGTTGACCATGTCCACGAGAGCTGTTTCAAGCTGTTTCAAGATTTTGTCCTCAGGAACAAGTTGCTGGCCGGGCTTGAACTGTATCGATACGATGTCCCTGCCCAAGGATGCATACTCTTTCATCGGGTTCTGTAAGTACTTGGCCAGTGCGACACAGTAGTGAGTCAGAGTAGCAAAACCAGGATGTTCCATTTTAGCCCGATCGCTGGTCTGGTAGAGTCGCGCAACTTCATCATTCACGATAACCACTTCCAAATGATCGCTAACTTCCTCGTCGTAGTCGTTGGTGTAAGTAGCGCCGCGTAGGTCTTTCGCAGAAACAAGATCCGCCAGCTGTTTGTAAAGCTTTCTGGTTTCGGGCGAGAATCCGGATGCGCCAATAACATCAGGTTTGCGCCGATCGACGAGCTCAACAAAAGCAGCAACGTCTTTGCCGTCAGCGATCATGCGACCCGAATCACCCAAAGAGAGGTCGACAAATTTCCCATTCTCCAATACCCTACCATCTTCTTCAACCCACGCCCAGTAGATGGGATCTTTCCCAACAATGCCATTTCCATTAGACAGCGCAAGTACTCTGGGAATAGTCCCCAGGATCATCCCTTTCGGCTTATAAGGAGCCTGATCAAGTCGTAACGAAAACGCTTCTCGGCACTCCTTAGCGACATGGTTCTCGCATTCTGTCCTAATATTTTCCTTAACGCCGCGACTCATAATCCGCTCTAGTTTCCCAAGGGCCATATCAACAACCTCTCTCCGCTCTCTATTCCACGCGTCAGCAAGCTCGCTAAAGTTATCCGATTCAATCTGAGAATAAAGGTTTTTCTTGAAATTGTCAAAATTCTGGAACCGGACTTTGACCTCCACCAAACCCTCTTCCTCCGCCTTGAGCATCCGAAGGAAAAGTTCCGGGCGGCGCGCAATGTCACTAAGTTGTTGGTTTCGTAGGTACTTAAACTCGTAATACGGATGCTGTTCATCGATCTTTTTCAATCCCTTCTCCGTTCTGAAACATTCGATAACCCCATTCATGTAGAAAGCCTGTCTCATAACCTTGCGCATCTTGGGGCTCATCGTAAGTTCTTCCGCAAACATCGCTTTAGCAGCCTTCAGAGCATGACCACCATTCGTAAAGTTATCGTCAAGAAGATTATCTGCCATAACATCTGGTTGTTCTGAAGGGTCTTCGGTATATTGCCGCTTCCCTTCTTTCAGCGCATTTTGTGCGAAAGCATCAGCAGTGATACCAAATGCACGAACCAGCCCATATGCACGGCTATTTCTGACACGTTCGGAGAAAGTTCTCGTGGAAGCTTTACGCCGCTGTTTAGAAAGCCCATCTTCGCCACCTCCATTAACCAATGCAATATCCTTCAGTTGACTAGGATACTGGAAGTAAAGATACTCTTGCACGTCCTGTAACTCCTCCATAGTGACTGCCAACGGCAACATCGACTCAAAGATTTCATCTTTTACATTGGTAATCGCCTGGAGGTTATCGTAGGTCTTTTGTAGCGTGTTACGCTTGTCGATAAGCGACCGGAACTTCAGATCATATTCAAAGATATCCCACAAATCTATCATATTCAACAGCTTTTCGGCCTTGACGACATACTCTGGGCCATCCGGGTTGGAAGGATCGGGCGAGACGGGGACTTTAGCAGCGTGTATAAGGTAATCCTTGCGATGCTGGAATATAAACGGGACCTCCCAATCATCGGTAATCATGAATTCGAGGACTTTAGCAATGGATCGTTGGAACGGTTCGCGCAGGTCCGGATCAAGGCGTTTCTTCAGCAACATGAGGTTCGATATCCAAATCGCCTCTTCCTTGAACTGGTCGTCAGTCAATACGACATGCTTGTATTGTTTTCTCGCGATCTGGCATCGTTCGGGCTCATCAGTGAAACGAATGACATTATCTTCTTCCGTCAACATCTTCTCCGCGAGTTGGGACGGCTCGAAAACATCCTTCAGGTCAAGATGTTTTTCTTCGTCCTCGTCCATCTCTTCTTCTTGGTCTTCCGTCTCCAGCGCGAAAAGGTAGTCATTTCCATCACCAAAAGCCATCCGCATGTCTTCCAACGCTGTCTCATCCAGACCAGTGGCGTCCGTCACACCGAGTCCCGACAAGCCCTTTCTCATGGGGCGGGCGATTTCCTCATCCTCTTGTAATTGTTCGTCATCCTCGTCCGAAAAAACATCCTCCTCAATGAAATTGCCCATATCATCCTCCATTCCCCTTCGTTCATGGCGTCCGATCCTGCTATAGTGATCAACCCCCTCCTCCTCCTCGTCGGAGTTGAATATGTCATCGATACCGCGAGAGACATGGCGATCTCTATCAGACTTATGACCGCGCTTGAGACGTTTGAACTTGGATTGCTGAGAGAGCGCAAGATCATATGTTAATTCTCGTATTTGTGTATTGGGAATGTTTGTTTTTGGAACATACCTCACTGGGTAGAGCGCGCTGTAGCTCCGGGTTATTTTCTCCGATCAGGTAGATATCTTCTTCGTCAAGGTCCTCGTCTTCGCGTTCACGCTCTACCTGACGACGCCTTTTCCGCTCGCGGCGACGTTCTTCCCGCTCCTCAGTTTCCTCGTCTTCGTCGACGATAAATCCTTCGCGGACCTACAACAAGTAATAGGACAGGGTCTTTAGTTCCCCGAGTTTTTGGTATTTTGTAATTCGTAGAGGAGAGAATTAGGGTGGTGGGGTTTAGCTTACTGCGCGTTCAGCCTCCTCGTCTTCGTCTTCCTCATCCTCTTCGCTTGAGTCCTCGAAGTGTCCGTTTGCACGTCCGCTTTCCTTGGGAGCGTCGGCGGCTGCCTCGTCATAGGATTCATCATCCTCCTCATCGTCAAGCAGGGCCTCGTTGTCCAAGAGGTCTCGAGAAGTCATTTTTGCGGTTTGTGGAGCGGCACTGACCCTGGGGCTGAGCCAGTCGGCTACTCAAATAGGGGCTTGAGAAGTACAGATACAAGGAAGCGGAGGGATGGAGTGGCGCTGGGCAAAGATTGCGGCAGAAGAGCCTCAAGAAACCTCTCAAGAAGCTCCAGACATTGTCCTGATCGGGAATGGCGACGGGTCAAAAAAGAAGCTGCCAAACTGTGGCTGGTGTCACGTGTGGCTTGGTGTGGCTGGTGATGAAGACAGTCCGTAATAGGATTAGCGTGGATTCAGCCCGCTCTTGCTCTTGGGATTTCTTGCAGCTGTACGGAGTACAGAGTACAGAGTATCCAACTATGAGCAGTGTCCTATGTATCCTACATGACATTGACAGGCTGGAAACTCTTCAAATATCACCCGGATAATAGAGAGCAGTATGGCCATTGCATAACTCAGGCGCAGCATCGACAGGATTAACACCATCAAACTGCCCAACTACGCACTACATATCTGCCAGATTGAGCTACGGAAAGATAAAAAAATATATACTTCATTTTTTCCCATTCAACAGCAGTCTTCATGCGCTACAGAAACTCAATGACCGCCTTGCATCGCACAATTGAAATCTGAAGAATCAGGATGGATGGGGACAGTGAAATATGATCAAAGTCGTGGATGAACTCTCGCAGAATCCCCCTGGACATATTCATAAGGCTTAGACAAACCGGCCAACTCACCAGGAACTGTCAAATTAACAAGCGAATCGAAATGCTGACGTTGTTGAACTCTATACTACACCTGATAAGCGGTAGGAATGATGATGGGCAATTATCCTAGAAAGTCAAAATTTCGCTAGAGATCCTCCGAGCCTCCTCCGTTCATAGATATTGTGTGGGTTCATAAGTTTGTGGTGGAGCAGCTAAACCGATCAATGTTAGATACAGATATACCAAATGAATTTCGGTACTAATTTCGATTCAGAATGTTAAGAATTGGCAGGAGAAAAACAAGTATCCATCATTACATGGTGGAATTTGAAGTAGAAGAGTTGTTCCTGAGAAATATATGGGCGTGGAAGCGCATTCCAACAGTTATCATCAAACATATCATCCAAAGCTGAGGGGCCACGGAAATATCATTGGCCAAGGTTCTATATTCGCTCGAAAAGGTGAGCTTCTGCAACCCATAGGGTCGCATTCCCTAACTATCTTTATTGGCAATAATATAATATTGGACCTATTTATGTATGTGGAAAATCGCCGAACGCATTATTTAGCGCTAGTTAACGTTCGAATCAAAATAAATACACGCTCAGTCTCCAATCTCAGGCTCAATCTCAGGCTCAGGCTCAGGCTCAGGCTCTTACACAACTCGCCCACCATTCTCCAGAACTTTGACAAGAGTCAACAGGCTCCTCGTTATCCGTTTCTAGCCCCCAAACGGCCAAGCCCCAGTTGACTGTTGTTATTACCATCCTGTCCCATGCACTGGAAGACCCAGAGGGGGGCCCCTTGCCACTTGACACCACCTAATATGAGACTCTAATAGTCAAGGGGCCAGCTCACGCCATGATTTGCCATGCGATCATTTGTATTCATACCCACGCCATCCGGCAAGGATATTCCACGAAAGTTCAACCACCAATACCCAAAACCCAGCACAGCGCTGACCATTAATCCACTGCCAGATGCTAATGAAAGGAGGGAAAGAAAGAACAAAAGAGAGATAGAGAGGGCAGAGGTAATTAACGGCTTTGTCCCAATGGGATGACACAAATCAGAAGGGGTGAGGTGGTGGGGAGGGAGGTGTTGATTCCTCGCACAGCATCCCAAGCCACTGGCCGAGCAGATCGTGGGCAACTTGGGCGTCTCTGGGCGTCGATTGGCTACGCTACGGGGTCATTCAGTCCTATTTTCCGCTAGACCGCCGGGAGGAGGGGGAAGGACTTGAAATTTGGGGGCTATCAACTGTGCCCGTGCAGCTTGATGGCATTATTGGCCGGCGGGAGTGCTTCAGCCAGAGAGTAGTACTATTTCATTTCATCAGTTAAAGACAGAGGTACATATGCAGAAACAGGAGAAAAGGGATCATGGATGAATGACCACCACGGCTATAATCGCAAGTGGAAGATGGAATAAATTACTATACATATTTAGGATACTTTCCATTGTAAATAATATTTACCAAAGACCAGTCTTTTTCCATTCCATTTTGCTAGTTTCCTCTCGGGTTCTCCAAAATTCCAAATGTAGCCAAAACCTCCCTCGCCCCCCTCTCAACAAGAAACTAAAAAATCCCTAGTCTCTCCTTCGCAGCTTTGGGATTCTGGAACATCCCTGGGTACCTAAATACTGCACCTACACAGGGCAAACCGGTTGTGTCAGATCCCCAGGAAAGGCCAGTTAAGGAATTGATTAAAGCCCACGAAAATAGTCAAGAATTTAGCCGCCTCTTCCATCCTGGGGCAAAAGGGAACGGGGCATCTCCATTTTTCCAAAAACAGCCGGTTCCTGAAAGCCGAGCGGGAAATTGCCCATGATATTCTGCTGTTTTTGGCTGCATATATAATACTTGAGGTGGCTCGTGGTTTTTGTGGTGCCCAACCGACTGCGGCCTTCTATTAATATATCAGTTACTGCACTATTTTGACTCCTCGCGATATTTCCAGCCCCAGGCCCTCCAAACCCAACCAAACAACTTTGGGCCCTGAAGGACGGACCAGCGAACAACCCACCCCCCTCTCTCTCAGCAATAACATCAACTCTCATTAATACATATTATATATATATATATATATATATAGCCAAAGCGCAACTCCAGTTCTCATATCTAACACCATACATCCATTCACCTCGCAGCGTATCGTCATCGTTCGTTTTCCAACCGTCCTGCGTCGTCCTCCCCCACCCCGACATTTGCGCTGGGCTGACAGCAGGTCGAGGTCTGCCAACCCGTTCCGTCATCCAAGGAAACAAATTAAATAAATACCTCCGGGCACCCGAAATATGGGTGACTCCTTTAAGGCGCGGACGCTGAAGCGAAAGAATGTGAAGGGGCTAGCTCTCAATTCTGCGGGGCCAAAGGCTGGCTCGAACCCTCCAGATGGCGATGCTCAGATACCGGGCGCCCTCGGAAATTCAGACAGCAACCGGACAGACACGCTGGAGATCGGACTGGAGTTTAAACTTGATCTGAGGAGTGAGGACCTAGTGGTGCTGAAGGAGCTGGGGGCGGGCAATGGGGGAACGGTCAGCAAGGTGATGCATGCGTCGACGAAAGTTATAATGGCTAGGAAGGTGTGTTGATGTTTTTCCTTTTACTTTCCTCTCCTTTTTCAATGGTCTTCATATTTTGCACTATCTTGTGAACACAATATCTAACAAAATTGCCGTTGGGGTTTCGTCAAACTAGATTATCCGAGTAGATGCCAAAGAGAATGTGAGAAAACAGATTGTAAGAGAGCTACAGGTCGGCCATGATTGCAATTCGCCCTACATTGTGACGTTCTACGGCGCTTTTCAAAACGAAGCCAGGGATATTGTACTCTGTATGGAGTATATGGATTGCGGGTACGTGTTGTGATTTTGTTTAATGCCAATTTTACTGCAAGAAAATAATTAATTAATTAATTAATTAACCGGTTTCTCTCCCTTCAGTTCCCTTGACCGTATCTCGAAAGACTTTGGCCCCGTCCGCGTCGATGTCCTCGGCAAAATTGCAGAATCCATCCTGGGAGGACTGGTATACCTATACGAAGCCCACCGTATTATGCACAGAGACATCAAACCTTCGAATGTCCTATTAAATTCAAGAGGAAATATAAAACTATGCGATTTTGGCGTGGCCACCGAAACTGTCAACTCGATAGCAGACACTTTCGTCGGCACATCGACATACATGGCTCCCGAGCGTATCCAAGGCGGGGCATATTCCGTGCGCTCAGATGTATGGAGTGTCGGCTTAACCATAATGGAACTTGCCGTGGGCCGCTTCCCCTTTGATGCAACAGATTCAGCTGCGGGTGATCGCGCAAGTGCGGGTCCAATGGGGATTCTGGATCTGCTACAGCAAATCGTGCATGAACCGGCTCCAAAGTTGCCCAAGAGTGATGCATTCCCGCCGATCCTGGATGATTTCGTTGCCAAGTGTCTGCTCAAGAAGTCAGAAGAGCGTCCAACGCCACGGGAGCTCTATGTAAGCTATCTTCAAAATCACCCAATAACTCTCAAAAAGAGGCCTTCATTTTTCAGTTTTTCCTCTTAATGGAATCTAACATTGACATTTCGACACAGGACAAAGATGCTTTCCTCCAAGCCGCAAAGAGAACCCCCGTAAACCTCCGCGAATGGGCCATCAGCATGATGGAACAACACAACAGGAAATCATACCTCGCCCCCCCTGCCCCAAAAGCCATTACTCGCGACGGCTCGCGGGATTCCATCTCCCACTCCCGAAACGCAGAGACCTCCCCGCGACCCCGTTTCACACCCACGTCCGGAGAAATCCCGCTGAACATCGCACGAGAACCTAATAACAACAGCAGTGCCCGGATGTACGGCGACCCCATGTCCGCCATCGAACCCTCGTCAACAATGGGCTTCGAGCATCTTTCACTAGGCAGCGCGACCCACCACCATCCAGATTATAACCACAAAAACAACCCTCTCCAGCACCTAAGCTCCAACGGCAACGGCAACGCCAACAGCAACATCAACAGCGGCCCTAATAACAACAGCCTTGCCCACCCAGTACGGCAATATCCCAGCCATCCTCACATCGACACCGCCGTCCCGCAGTATGCGTCGCCCATGTCGGCGTCCGCTGCGACTACGCGAACTGCTATACAATCAGCCACCTTGCCGTCAAGGCCAGCACCACCACCCTCGGGCCCGCTGCCTGCGCCTCCTGGATCCGCGGGACCCGGTGGTTGGCGGACGCATAGCCATCGAGTATGAATCGTGGTGCCCAGTGGAGTGGAGCGGGATCAGAAATGGGACGTGTGATTTAAGCCAATTCTATTTATTTTTATTTTTTTGGCGCTTTGGTTGTGAATTTTTTATGATGGATATCACGCTTCTGGTTCTTCTTCTTCTTCTTTTTTTTAATAGTCTTCAGGGGTTGGAGTATCTCCGCTGCTACTCCCTCTTGTGTTTCAACAGAATTGAAAAATATGACATGGCAAAACTGCACAGGTGTGCATTTTACTCAGTCATGCCATGAAAGAGAACACAAGATACTTTTTGGGAACTCAAGTTGCAGATTTGTACAGCTTCAAATAAAAAATCTGCAACAAATCATCATTTACAAGAACCACACAGGAATAGAACACTTCTAGCATGACGTCTTTGGAAATTCAGGCACATACATGTTTTGCTCGGGTTCCTCTCTCCCAATGCCCCGTCTATTCCACACTTCGTTTACTTAACTACTCGAATATTGCCTCATTTTCCTTCCAATTTTCTTCCTTAAACCCTCACCTATTTGGTTTGGACCCAACAAAAAAAAAATCACTAAAAAATAACTCCTTATACCCCCCATTTCCTACATCAATCGACTGAGACTCACACTCCTCGTCTCCCCGTTCCTGCAACCTTCTAAAGCTCACCTCACCTCACCTCACCTATCCTGACTCGACCTCATTCCTCCCGTTGGCAACTTCCCACCGGCGCTAGCCCTTCAAGACTAAAAACTCTGACCCCCCAATCTTTATCACCCATTTCATTTTGTATCAGCCCCTAATCGCCCTCTTCCACAGCTTAAATACCAATCAACACAAGAACCATCACACGAAATCTCCGCTTTCAAAACCCTTTCATAACCCCCTGCTTTAAATCCAAGAGCCTCCATTTACATATTTGCGTGTGAGTTTGTTTTTTGTCTCTTTTCCTAATGCCATTGTCTATATCCATCCCTCCTGTTTAATCAAACACTTCCACATCCCCCTTTCTATTTTCCAATCAGTTTTCGACGACAAGAATTTTTCTTTGATTATTTTTCCTTCTCTCATCATCTCATCAGTATCCTGTTGATGCTTCTTTTAGTCCATATTTATTTATTTATTTTCTACCATTAGTTGGGAATTGGGATTGATATGGACTGACTAACTCTACCTTTTTCTTTTTTTCTTTTTATCTCTAATTTTAAAACGATTTTGAGTAATTTATATCTTAAGTTCTCTTTTCTTTCTTTTCATGATATCTGAGCACACTTTACTATTCCATTTTAATTTCTGCCGGCTTCCATTGAAATTCTGGTTTTGATTTGCTTTTCATACATGACACATATATATATATATATTCTGTTGTGAATTTCATACTGGTAATGAAATATTTTATTGAATAAAGGTTTAAAACACATTAAGTGCATATATTCATCTATATTGCTCACAGTAGAGGTGTGTTGGTATACAGTTTTATGTTTTACCTACGGAAGCAAGAAATAAGAAAACAATGTCATAATACCTAACTTTTTAAATTGTCAAAACTCCATTTTTTTTTGCAAATTGAGAAATTACAAATAAAAATAAAAATAAAAATAAAAAAGCTTGAATAGTTTCATTGCATGTTGGGACGATTTGAAAAGGTGCAAAAAATGTATAATTATCCCCCCTTTTTTGACGTTGAAAAATCAATATGCCCGCTGCTTCCACAGATTGATACGTAGAACACAACCTCAACCCAAATTGGAAGGTTTTTTTTTCTTTTTCTTTCATGATTATGTAGATATGTTCTTTCTCTGAAGGCAAAAAAGAAAGGGGGCAAGAAAAATAGAAGTATAAAAATGTAGAGGTCAGAAGAATGAGAGAGAGAGGGAGAAAAAAGTGACAGAAGACAAGGGAAATGAAATATAGTAGAGTCCGCGAAGAGGAGAAAAAAAAGCACAAATTGTACGGATGATGATATGTAATAACAATAAGCATCTCACTCACATCTAGCGTCTCACATCTCAACCTCTCAAAAGATATAAAAAGTTGGAGCAAACGACTAGGAAGCCAAAAATCTAAAGCAGAGGATTAAAAACCCACCACAGAAAACAAAAAAAAAAAAAAAAAGAGGAGAAAAACTCCCCGAGAACAACTAAAACATCTCAACCCCTTTCCTCCTCCCGCCCTTTTTCCCACCACCGCTGCTCCCACCACCAGCCAACCCCATCCCCTTCACCTTCCTATTAGCCATCGGTTTCACCATAACAGGCAAACACTCCAAAACCCCTCTACTCCCCTCGAAATAGTGTGTCACAAACCCCCACCTCAGCAGCCTCCGCAACGCCGCCAACCTCAACCACTTCCACCACCGATCCAATTTCATAAACCCATCCTGGTGGATCTTCACAGTCTTCCTACTGCCATACTGGCGATATGTCTCGTTGTCGATGGCTTTGCTGTACTGCGGACCCCGGCGCGGGTTCGCGATAGTGTTTAGTATCGAGGCGAAGTTGGAGTGCAGGGACCGCTTGGATTTCTTGTTAATGTGGCGGCCGGAGATGTGTGCTAGGGCGTCGACTTGGTTGATGATTCGTGGTGTGTTATGGTATGCGTTGTAGCGTTTGATTAACCTCGGTCCTCCTCCTCCTCCTCCTCCTCCTCCTCCACCATTATTATAGCTGTGGTTATTACTATCCTCATCGTCCGATAAAAGCGACGACCCTTCCTCATCCGAGAATTCATTCTCCTCGTCCTCTCCTTCCTCAACCGTCTCCCCATCCTCCAGCGGCGTATAACTCTTCTCATACAGCAGCGCAATATTCTCGCCCGCGGCAATCTGTACAGACGACTCGCTACTCTCCAATTGCTCCGCAAACGTCTCGATGGCATCTTCGCTTTCGTGCTCCAGATCCTCGACTTCCGTCGCAAGGAATCCCCACTCCTCCAGTGCGGCGGTGACGACATCAGCATCGTCGCCGGCGTTGGCATAGTGGCCATCGGACGAGACGATCTCGAGCAAAAAGTTCATCTGTTCTATAATCTCGTCCTCGCCCGCGCCGCCGAAGAAGGTGCAGGCGCCTAGAGAGTGGATAGCGGCTGCTTTGATGGGCAGGGAGGAGGAGTCCGTGATAGTCCGTCGAAGGACGGAGACCATCTGGTCATAGATAGTTTCATCGAGGAACGTCAGTGCCGTGAGGCTCGCAGCCTTTAGAGCAAGAATGGTCTCTTTCTCGCTGGATTCGGATTTGATGCTCTTTGCTAGTGAGGCGAGGAGTTCGTGGAAGCTGGGCAGGGGATCCTCGACGTAGTGGGATGTTAAGATGCGGACATAGGCGGTCAGGGCTTCCTCGCGACTGAGGATGCTGCTGCGTTTGCGGTCGTTGTAGTCCTTTATCACTTCCTCTAGGTCTGCCTGCCATGTTTCGGAAGAAGTTTCTTCTTCGTTTGCTGTGGGGAAGAACTCATCGAGCGAAGGTGTGCTGTGGGACGCCAAATGAAGGATTAGTATTTAGTTTGTCATTTATGCGCAACAACATCTAAAAATCTAAAAGTAAAAAAAGTTGAATAACAAAGAAAAATGGTATGGAAAACATACCTCCAAGAAGTACCTTCGCTCTCACCATCTTCATCGTCTGAAGGTTGTCTGCTCGCATTACGCGAAGAAGGGCGGGAGTTGTGAGCAGAATTCGTGCGAGAATTAGCACGAGAGGCTTCCCGACTCTGTGCCTTGCGGGAAACGGTCTTTTTGCTCTCAAGAGCCTGACGACGGAGATCCCGCATGTTGTTGGAAAAGAGTATATTACCTTATAATCTCGCGTGAACTGGTGTGTTTTTTTTTTTTTTTTTTTTTTTTTCTTTTTCGGATGGGTTTAGAAAGCAAAAAGACAGGAGGTTGTTCTGGATTCTCTGTTTTTGCTTCTTCTGCTTCTTCTTCTTCTTCTTCTTCTTCTTCTTCTTCTTCTTCTGCTTCTTCTCGTCCCTGTTTTAATAATCAAGGACGAGGATGATACGTGTGGTTTTTGTATGTATCGTATCACGCAGGCTTGCGCTGGGATGAAGCAGGTATGCGGTTGGTATTATATAGTGGCGCAGTCTATTGGTAGATAGATGTAGGCATGTGTGAATGTGTTGGTTTCACAGAGTGGATGCTAGCCCAGAGGCAGAGTAGTTTTGAATAGAAAGATCCTGCGGAGGAAATATAGAGATATATGGTCCATAAGGTAAAACATCACCAGCAGGAAAAAGGAATATATGATGCGGTAGTTTTCTTTTTGTTTTTGAACGAGGGAGAAAGCGGGGGGAGGGGATAGTGGATATGTAGTGATAGTGTAGTGGGGGGGTGGGATAGAGATGGAGATCAGGAGGAAAAGTGATAATAATAATTATCTAACTTTATTATTAGTGGAATGACGAAAAAAAAATAAGATTTTTCACGTTCCACACACAAATAGACGTTTCCCTCGTATAAGGAAGTAATAATAAGGAATAAACCCAAGTATATCCAGGATACCTTGGGTAGTAGATATGTATGTATATATGTATGTGTTGGCGGGCCTGAAGTAGCGGTGGAGGAAGCAGTAGAAGACGAAGAGGAAGAAAGATGGGGGGCACTGATGAATGTTTTCTGCAACAACGAAATTTAGGGCTCCCCAGCTCCGCCTGCTTAACTCCATCCAGTTAGTTAGCCGAGGCGCCGGCAAATGATGTCATTTCCCATATCGTCGAGAAAGAAAAGAGAAGCCCAGTTCGAGTTCATTAACAACTCTCCAAGTGGACCCATCCGTTCGGTTTATTTGTTTCTTATTATTACCTAGGTCTGTACAGGGGCCGGGAGGGGAGTGGGAGGGGGAGGGGGAGGGGGAGGGGGAGGGGGAGGGAGGTTCTTTCAAACTGTGGCAAATCGTGAGAAATGACATCAATTTTATCCCCCCCCCCCCGGGAGTTTTCTCGCACCAAATAATAATTAGTTTAGAGCCAGTGGCAGGGCCTGGACAGCTGCTGGATTAAATAAAACCCCTTCCCCGCCGTTATTGCCCAGCCCAGCACTATTAAGTGTCTGGTCAGATGCGTCGGTTTCAGGGTCAGCAGCTATTTCACGTGGAGTATTTCATTGGAAAATAGTAAAGTGTTCAGAGCGCTGACTAGAGGAGCCTAGAGCCATGACATCTATATGGTAACTGTTTACATACCTAAGAAGAATGTACTTAGGATAGAAATACGAAAGCAACGAAACTGTGTTTGAACATATCGCCGAAAACAGGTAAAGAAACTAAATATATATAAAAAGAAATGCGCCGATAGGAGTGGTAACATGCTCGAAATCATGGCAACAGGCCACCGCCTCTCTTTTTTCCCTTCTTTTCCCCTTCTTGTCACAGCATATAAAGAATATCCAACAAATATATTGTCTCCGCTGTGTGTGTTCCTCCCAAGCTTGGAAAGATCAGCATTGTTGGACCCTCTCTCTTCAAGAATGGTAGAATATTCTAATAATAAAGTCGATTCAAACACATAGATAAGCGGATGCTTCTTCTTTTTAAACCAATTCATTCAAAATGTTGCAAGGATGGCAGAACACTGGGAAGAAGCTGGCGTTTCTCACCGCAATACCTATTATATCTCTTCTAGTACCGTCATGTTTATTTATTTTATTTCCCGCCCCCCCCTCTCTCTAACCTATGAGTCTATATGGTGATGGTGAACCAACCTTGCTAACCAACTTACTTCTGTGATTTGCAAAAGGGCAAAGCTGAGTAAAACCTCTTTTCTTCTCTGTCTCCGTCTATTATTGGCTTATTGGCAAAACCACAGTGTCAACCCCTGCGCTTTCCACAAATTTGAGAGAGAGAGAGAGAGAGAGAGAGAGAGAGAGAGAGAGCTCTCCATGTACGTGCGGGTGCGTGTATTGATCTACGCCTGAAGCTTGGTCAATCGGTTAATTTCTTGTGGGAAAGTTTTTTTTTTTTTTTTTTTTCTTCTTCTTTCTCAACTGCGTGATTTTTGTTCATTTCGCTCACTTTTATCCTTTATCCTTTTTCCTTTTTCCTTTCTTTTTTTTTGCGTATTTCGAATGTCTGGAGGTAATTAGACTGTTGGGTTGGTGAATAAAATATCCGGCTTGGAGGAAGCGCCAGAGTCGCTGCTTGTAATGCCGCTAACAAAATTTAATAGAGTGCCGTGGGGGCATTGAACGCGACCAGAGTGTTGAGTGCTGTTTCCTGATTACTATCCTTAGTACTCAGGAGGTAATGGGTGACGAGTAAACATCAAAAAAGTGAGGTTCACCACCGTACCCTCAGGTGCGCGCGAGGTTTAAGCGTAAATTATTGGCGGGACCGCGCATGACTGATTGGCTGGCCTTTTTTTTTGTCTCATTGCCCCGGCCCCCAGTTCTGAAGAAGAGGCGAGTAGAAATGGGGGGTGCAAAAAAAAGCCTTCATGACGACAGTGAAACTCGCTGGGCGGGCGGGATGTATGTAATCCTGAACCAAACGTAAGAGGGATGTGTTTCATGGGTGGTTTAATTAAAGATGAGGATGAGGATGAGGATGCGAGTGGAATCCAACAAGCATCACAAATTAAGAGTCAAGCAGAGCAATAGGGGGGATATCTCCTGGCCCTAGGATGAGTAAGTAAGCGTGAACCGGGAGGTGTAGAACCCTCTGTGCTATGGGAGTGATATTTGACTCTGGGTCGGGATGGAATCATCTCCAGTTAACCATACTCCACACTCTCTCTGCGTTAAACTGATAATGCGTGGAACAACCATTTATTATTCTTCCACGAGCATTGTTAAAGATTGACAAACGTACGCATAGTTTCTCGGGAGTATGCGTGCGAGTTATTGACTGAAGGAATTCGTGAGAGCAGAGCGTCTGGGCCCAAAAAAAACAAAAGGTTTTTTTCTTCTTTTTTTCTTGTGCTGCGCGGAGAAAGGTAGACCTTCTTCTGGTCGATTAAAATAAAATAAAAAACATAAAAAAAACAAGCACACGCAAAATGAGATAGATAAAATATTTGAGAGCCCCACATAATCCTTGATTTCTCCGTGCGTCAACAAATAGATGGGGCGCGCTTGCCGGCCCCTTGAGTTTTATCCTGCTAATGCCTGTCAAATCTCAAAAATTTTGTGAGCTAGCGACGGAGGTAAACGTAATCAAATTGCAGGAAGCGATGTTGTCATGAATTCAATCTCGCAACGGTCTCATATAGCGCGGTGGGATGACGATGAGCGAAGGAACTCCCCACTTGGGGGTAGGGAAATGCACTTTAGATAGACGAAAAGCTTGAATAGTTAAAGCAAGTTAATGGAGGGAGAGCAGAGAATGAACCTACGAAATGATTCATGATTGTGATACGCAGTGGTGTCTGCTCTTTTCTTCAACATCCGCCACCTGCCAGCAAGACCTAGATAGGTACCTATTTTGCCGATCTTATAACTGCATTCGCGGCGCCCCTTGGGGCCTTATCTGATCAGGCTAATCTTGGCCAGAGCGGTGACCAGTGACCGACCGGTGAGCAGAGCACGGCCATCAGGTTCCAGGCGAGACTCTGTTCGATTTCGTCGGAAACCTTCTCTTAATAAGAGTTGAGAGTAGTCAGGTCTATCTTACCGATTATGAGTCAGCCTACCCTTCACTAGATAGAGATGCATGTATTTGGGTTATTATGCCCATACAGGGGCTCTGCATAGCACAGGATAGCACGGGACAAGCGGTCATGCAGCCAATCTGTTGAAAAACCTGCTGACGTGCCGCACACCCTGTAGCGGAATGAAAGGCCGGCCGTTCATCAGTTTTATCGCAAGCCAAGGCCAGCCGCAATGAGGGCAGCTAGGGAATAATAATCAATAACCGTTCGGAAAATACCAAACATCGTGGCGTGGCAGAGCATCGTGGCGAGCGCAAGACTGAAACTCTGCCCAAAAAGAAACTGAAGTTAATTTATCCAGGAGGCTAAAGAGGGCAACAAAGGAAGCAAGGGAAAAATTGGACAATTGAGGCGTAAAAAATAGACTCCGCGGATTCAACTACCAGAGAGCGTCATAAGAAGGCTCTAAAGAGGGATCCATTTTGATCCAAGATCAGCCATCCAAGCCCTGATCGTCGAATTGGCCACAGGCTAAGGATGCGACCATCGATGTCTTCGAGATAGTTTAGTTCTCCACAAAACAAAAGCGCCGTCTAGGCCTCTTCGCAGGATCTCCATACCCGTCTCTGCCGGAGTCATCAACCATCATAAGAAGCACATCAAGGCACTTGTTTAAACAAGGGTTGACTGGCACAACGAAGAAGAAGAAACATGTTGCGTGCCTGCTCCTCTGCCTCTTCCCTCCCATCCTGCATTTGACTCAATTAAAACCACGACCGTTTCTTTTTTCTTCCTTCTTTTTCCCAAGCTCCTTTCGCTGTAGGTTCATCTGGGTCTTATGACAGCTGCCAATTACTCAAGATCCGTGGAATATTGCAAGCCTCGTGCGTATACATACGCATAGGAAAGTTCCAGTCAGCCGAGCAAAACCCGGTACCAGATACCTAGCAACCTTCGACACATTGACCGAGTCTATCCTGGGTGCACCGAGGTAGCGTTTCCATTTCCTTCCCAATTATTTCCCACTCGCATCATTTTTCAATTTCAATTCCCTTTTCGATTCTTCAAGTTTTTTCGCTGTTGCTGGGTTCATTGTACAGTAACCTGTAGTTACATGTGGAGTACATATGATGGTCCCCTGAGCAAGGTTGTTGCGTTTCTTCTGGCTCACACCGCAAAATGTTTAAACATTACGTCAACCATTGGGATTTCCCACCCCCCGGCGAAATACTTTCGGCTGCAACTCAGCCGTTTCAAACAACTTCAGCCCCCCCTAAACTGTATGGAATTGGCCTTCCATGCCGTTGACTTTGACAAAACAATGGGATGGCCAATACGCGCATTGTTCTGTTCTTTTCTGACATTCGTTTGTAGGCTTTTTTTTTCGCCTCCGGTTAAATCCACGCACCTCAGAGGCCGTTGTTAAGCAGAGCCACATACCTGGAAGTATATATATACCCTAGAGGTACCTGGATAGCCTGGGTAGCCAAGCTAGCTAGCGGCACCGCCGACTTCCTTCCGGCCCCCGTTTCGTCGCCACCAGTCTATACTTTATTTATTTTAGAAAATCTCCTCGCAAAGTCGCTACCCTGGCGCGACCTCCAGATAACGCGAAGCGTTTCCTTTGCCTTTCCCATCCCAGGTCTGTTTCACCCACCCGAGATCATTCACGGCCATCGAAAGTATCACGCAGGTCTAGAAGCACACGACCATTTTCAATATCCCTCCCGGCGGGATATGGGGACATGTTGTTGAATCGGGCATCTCTAGCAGTGGAGACTGCGGAATCCGTGAGCTCGGGAACGTTCACCCCAAACTCTTCACGGAGTCGTCCAGCATCGGTGGTTGAACCCTGCAGGACGGCACCGAATACTCAAGATGTGGCACTATCCGCCCTGTCACTATTACGAAACGAGAAAGTAGTCGCTTCGTCAAATGGTATTACCGTTTCGATATGCTTGGCTGAACCGGTACTGTTTCTTGAAGGATTCGAACGTAATGACGTAGACACTAGGAAGACTTCAATTCTTAGAGGGATCCTACGCCTGAAGTTAACCAAGTCTGCCAAAATTAAAAAGATTTGTTTGAACTTCAAAGGATTGGGACAGACTAATTGGCCTGAAGGTAGTGGAGCAATTCGCCCGATGAATATCTAGAAATACCCTTTCAATATATAGTGTGCTGATATTTTCTTTCTTCTCATATCCTATAGGCCTTCCACCCAGAAAGACCCAGTTCCACGAGCAGCATGTAATAATGAATCACACCTGGATGTTATTCAATGCGCAGCTCCCTGACGCTGAAAATAGCCATGGAGCAAACTATATGAAACTCAAGGTGCCGATGGTGTCGACGAAAGAGCTAGCAACATCCACAATCGAGCTTCTCGCAAAAACCGGTTCTACTACTTCTCTGGCGAGCTTGCCCAAGGAAGTCAAGAGGCTATCTCTCCAATCGAATCATTCACGGAGCTTTGGAAAGGGCGAAATCCCTCACGGTGGCCCTAGTGTAGCGTCAAGAGGCCACAAACTTTTCCATCCTGGCGATTACTGGTACAATTTTGAGCTTCCCGTCTCCTCACGGTATCCCGAGAGCATCAACTCCACTGCGGGCTGGGTCAAGTACACGTTAGAAGCAAGTGTTGAGCGATCAGGCGCATTCCGCCCTAACCTCCTCGGCCACAGAGAAATACCGTTTATCCGTACCCCCGCTGAGGGGTCCCTAGAGCATGTCGAGCCCATTGCGATTTCGCGTACGTGGGAAGATCAGTTACGGTATGACATCGTCATTTCAGGCAAATCTTTCCCGTTGGGCGGACAGGTCCCAATTGCCTTTAAACTTACGCCCCTGGCCAAGGTCGCGTGCCACCGCATCAAGGTGTTTGTGACAGAGAACACCCAAATTGTGGCTAATAACAAGACATATCACAGACTCGATGGGATAAAGAAAGTACTTTTGTTCGAGAAGCGTGCGGATGCACAAAGCTCTAGTACATTCCCTGGTAGTGTCTGCAGAGTAACTGCTGGTGGAGGTGTTGCATATGATTCTCGAAGAGAAGCAGCGGAAGGCATAGAATATGTAAACCCACGAAATACAAATCTACTGGGGGATCTGGAGGCGAGCTTTGAAGCGGGTCCGACGGAAATGGAGTTCAATGTACAGCTTCCCAGCTGTGAAGAGCTAAGGAAAAAGGATTCCAGTCGTGCGCTACACTTTGATACGACACATGAGCAACTACAAATAAACCATTGGATCAAGGTGAGTCTCCAAAATATGAAATAATCTATATTTAAAGTAGCTATACCGAAACATGTTGGGAGCCTATCGACTAATTTATTTTGTTTAAAAAAAACCCTCCAGATCGTCCTCCGCCTCTCAAAAGCAGATGAAAAAGATCCCAGCAAACGCCGCCATTTCGAAATCTCCATCGACTCCCCCTTCCACATCATGTCCTGCCTCGCTGCACAATCCAACCTCTACCTACCCGCCTACTCCTCCCCCTCCCAACCCGAAGTAACAAATGAAAACCTCTACTGCGGCTGCAAGATCGCCGAAAAGGATTCCAAAACCCCGCCATCAACCAGCAGCAGCAGCGGAAACGGAACCGACCGTCCATCAGGATTCAATAACGCCACCACCACCACTACCATGGCCCCACCCACACGAACTTTCACAAGTGGCTCCGGAGGCCTCGCCCGCCCCGCCGCTGCACACATTCCCGACGATCCAAACGACCGCTCAAGCCCAAGACCCATCCACCTCCTCCGCACCCCTTCCTTCGCCCCGCCTTCCTTTGAAGACCTTACCCCGCCCCCGCCACTCCCCACACCGCCGCCGGATTATACCTCCATCGTACCCGATGATGACCCGCGGGCAGGGCTGCATGATTATTTTGAGCGGCTGCATGTTGCCGAGCAGGAGTATGAGGAAGGGATGCGTGGGAGGTCGCATGTCGATGTGCCCCTGACACCTGGGGGGAGGGTGCATAGGAGCATGGATATACCCAGGGAACGGGTTAATGTTGGGGAGTTGGCGCATGGGCGATGAATTGAACACATACATATATATATATGTGCTCTGTCTGTATGTGATGGAAAATGGGCGTTTGGTTTTCTTTTGTTTTATTGGCAGTGATATTTTTAATTTTATTTCAACTGTCATATTTCTTTTACTTCTTTGCTTTGCTCCAATATATATGAATATGATATTATGAATGCATCTGCTACGTGGATATGGGATGATTATATACTTCTTTATATATCTAACAGGGCAACAGGGGAGGGTGGGTTCTTGTGCATTACAGGCATATTTTTCCCCTTTTTGTGTGATACCATGATACCTCTAACTGTGCTTTTTTTTCCTTTCCTTTTATTTTTAATCTTTTCTTTGCCGGTCTTCTTTGCTCTAATGAAATTTTTTTTGTCATGATGCCTTGCAATTTGTGCATTTCCCAAAGCTAAACAATGAGCCCTTGACAAAAATATAAAATAAAAGTTTCCCTTTGGTTCATTTTCTATTTGCTTTTAAGTATATATATCCATGCATGCCCATATGTATACATACTTAAATAGGTCTTATAATAAGCAGACTCTTATATGGATTGATAGACGGGACGCTAACCCGAACATTCCCCCCTCTCTCCCCTCCACCCTCCCGATCTCCCTCCCGGGCGTCTAAACGCTTGGTGGTTTCATATTAGGAATTTGTGGAACCTCGGGGTGGTTGTTCCGTATCCCACAACCCCTTGCCCTTTTCTATCTCCTCTTTCTCCCCCATGTTTTCCCATTTTCTGCTCCGTCGTCTTTGTCTTCTTGTTAGTTACTAGTACATGCTCTTACCAACCTCAGGCGGAAAAACGACGGGGCTAGGGCAGCAAGGGGGGCAGGGCGGGCAGGGCGGGCAGGGCGGGCAGGGCGGGCAGGGCGGGCAGGGCGGAGGGACGACCAGCAAACAGAAAGGGTCAGTTTAAAAATGCATAGGGCGGATGGATATTCAAGGATATGGAAATTAATCGTAGCTATCTATGTCGAAGTGTCTGTGTATGTATGTATGACGTTTGGACAAACATATAAATAAAAATAAAATCCCAGCGGATTGGAATGTATAAATAAATATATCATGATATATATGTACAGTACTTTTGAAGTTAGACAGCTGGCTACCTATTCTCTAAAATAAAAATATCCTAGTACATCCTAGGTACATGTACGTACCTTTGGATACATTAAAGCCGCTCTAATCATGAATAGAGTCATTCATTTCATCCATATCCATTTCCACATAAATAGAATGACCCAAGGACAAAAACATACAAGAAAACTATTCAATGGGAAGAAAGAAGCCAATCCCCACCCCGGCCTCTTACCCCATAAAACTCCAATTTGAAATATCCAAAATCAAATATTTAGAGATATATCATTTCAACCACGAGTCATCCAACTCCCCAATCTCCACATCCCCCAACAAATCCTCCCCATCTCCTCCCCCTCCACCAACCCCAACAAACAAATCCTCAAAACTCGAGCCCTCCGCATGTGTCGGCGGCGGTAGGTCGTCCATGTTAATATCCACCCCACCCGAACCTGAATTCTGCATGTCCATGTCCATGTCCATGTTCATATCCATATGCATGTTCATGTACATACTATTATCGATATTCTGATTCTGATTCTGACCCCCGTCCCCGTCCCCGTCCCCACCTTCACCTGCACCTGCACCTGCACCACCACTGCCCTCCCCGGTACTATTATTATTCCCACCCAACCCTCCAAACCCAAACTCATCCACCGAAACTGCGCTGGCATAGCTTTCTAGGCCTGGTAGGAGGGAGCTGAGTGTGTTCATGGGTTTGGGCTCCGTGGTGTTCGTATTTGTATCTGTATTGGCATTTGTATTGGAGGTGGACGGTATGTCGAATGGGTTATTGTTGTTGTTGCCACCGGTACCAAGGCCCAAAAACGCCTGGTTCGCAGACTCCTCATCGTCGCCGTCGCCAATGTCGTGGACGGCGAAGGACATGGCCATGTCCAGATTATCCTTGTTGTCGGCGTCGTCGTCGTCGTTGATGTTGCTGTTGCTGTTGTTGTTATCTGCGGCGGTGGAAGTGGGGAATAACGAGTGGAAGGTCATTGTGTCGATGGTGGATTGTGGGTGGGTATCTGTATCTCTAGAGGTGGAAGTAGTAGTGGCAGGTGGATGAGGTGCGGGTGCAGGTGCGGGTGCAGGTGCAGATGATGCCGCTGTAGTTGTAGCAGTAGCAGTAGCCGCGGACGACTGCTCTCCCAATTCATTCACCGCCTTCGACCCGTTTGACGATGATGCTTGATTTTGCTTCTGCATTTGCGCCTCCACGGCCGACTGTTCCGGTTGCTGCTCTTGCTTCAAAGCAGCAGCTGGTGCTTGAGACGAGGATGCAATATCCGCCACCACTCCTTCTCCTTCTCCTTCTCCTTCTCCTTCCCCTTCCCCTTCCCCTTCCCCTACCCCTACCCCTTCCTCATCCTTTATATGCACATTAGGCGCATTACCACTATCATCCAAGCCATTCCCCATCCTCAATGCAGATTTCCGTTGCAAGACAGCCTCATAGTCCCGCTCTAGGAATGCTTTGGCGATATACTGGGAATAAATTAGCAATAAATATATATATATATATATATATAACTAATCACAGAAAACATAAAATGTATAACATACAATCTGTTCCGACAAATCATCCAACGCTCTCTGGAACTGCTCATGGGCGAAGGGGATGGTGCGCTTGAGTTGTGTGCGCGACCGCATGGTTGAGCCGGATGTGCGAAAGAAACGGCCTGTTTCGACGAGCTGGCGGTGGTTTCATTTATTTGTGATTAGTTTTAGATCTTTTGTTAAGGGTTGAAAATATGGAGGCTTCTTGTAAAAAGGGTGGAGGGAGGGATATAATACCGTCTGGTTCACCATGGCAGTTAGGGTGTCCAGGGACTCGTCGCGGGACTGCTGCTGCTGCAACCCCTGAGTGGTTGACATGGTTGAAGAGAGTTATTTGGTTTTTTTTTTTTTTTTTTTTTTTTTTTTTTTTTTGATTTGGCTTTTAGGGTGGTTAAAGGGTGATTCGGAGGGTTCTGAGTTTGGCCTTATGTATTCTGAATGGGAGGAGGATTTAGGTGGATTCGCAGAGAAGCGATGCGCGGGGTGGATGTTTCTGTTTGAGCAAGCAACCTATTAATGGTACATGGTGTATTAGCAGGAGGCCCGACAAACCCATGAGGAATTAATTGAACGTTGGTAACTTACCCTTTACAAACTGTGTTTGTATGTATGTATATATGTATGTATCTTCTAGGGTGAGACCATAAGGATACCCATATCAGAAATAGAAGCTTTATTTGGAGGTTTGAAAATCCCGCGCAATGGCGGAGCTGGAGCTGGAGCTGGAGCTGGAGCGGGAAGAAGGAGAAGGCAGTATTAGTAATCATCAGCACAAGCCGTTGTGATCCCGGTGCCAAGATTCACTATAATGCATCCTGGCTAATTTAGTGCGCCTTGTTGGGATTTTTTCGGGACCAGTAATACCGTGGTATTATCTTTTTGGCTTTTGCCCTTTCGTTTTTAAAGGGAAGGGAAAGGAAGGGACGGGGGGACAGAAGTTTGGGACCAGCCCCCACCCCAATAGACGGGTTCGACGGGTTTAACGGTTGGTTAGACTCCTGAGAAGCAGCAAGTTTCAGGCCAACCATAATATATATATATATATATATATATATACGTTTAGTGTTAAGTATACCATTTTTAGTATTGCTATCTTTTTCTCTGTCCAGAGAAGAAGTGTGATGAAAGCTAATAGTAACAGCAAATAGATATCTTACCTATGTACGTACTCCGCATGGAGCAGTATACTGCTAGTCTATACTGCACCCATATACATGACTAAACAGGCGCAGTGTGACGGGGCTAGCCCAATACAGCTAGAGCCATCACTCAGGCAAGAACCTTACTGCTCCCTGGGTACTTGATTATTATTATTATTTCTCTCCTTGTCTGTGTCTGTGTCTGTCTGCGTTGAGCTGTCTCTGTCGTCTGTTCCTCTTCCTCTTCCTCTTCTCATCGTCTCTTCTTCATCTCCTTCATCTCCTTCATCTCCCTCTTCTCTTCTTTTTGTCCTTTGCTGTCTTCTCTTCCTCTCTCTCTCTCTCTCTCTCTCTCTCTCTCTCTCTCTCTGTCTCTGTCTGTCTGTCTGTCTTGTGTCTTGTGTCTTTGTCTCTTCTCTTGTCTTGTCTGTGTGTATCTTCCTTTTGCTGCTTCTCCTCTCTTCTTCTTCTGCTTCTTCTTCTTCTTTTTCGCTTCTCCTCCACCTCCACACCTCCACCTCCTCCACCCCATCCCAAGGTTCTAGTTAAACCTCCTCCTCCCTTTCTTACTCATCCACCGTCTCCACCCTCCACCCTCAACCTTCCAACCTTCAACCTTCAACCTCATCCCAACCTTCACCTCTTCCTATCTCTCTCTCTCTCTCTCTCTTAAAAGGCGTCGGGATTCCTGAGTGCTTCCACTCTTTCATCTCTCTTCGTCTCGTCTCGCATTTCTCATTCTTCTTAACTTCGGTTCCCTTTTATTTTTTTTTGATTCCTCCTGCGCGCGTCTTGAGCTTCTCCTTGCGTTTAGCTATAGTGCTTAGGAATAACAGAAGAATAAGAGTGAAACGAAAGAGACAGAAAAGAAAGAATAGAGAACAAAAAGAAAAAGAGGCGGAATCTTTTTTGTCGGGTTCAAATTCAACCAATTTTTCTTCTTGTTTCTTCTTTGCTTGGACCAGAAACCAGCTATACAATCAAGAAACAAAAACTACCTCGACTTCTTCTTCTTCTTCTTTTCTCCTTCTTCTACCTTTTTCTACCTTTTTCATCATCTTTATTCTTTCCTTCTTCATCTTCCTCATCCTTTGTTCTCCCCCTTCTATTTCTTCCTCTTTCGAACTTTTTTTCAGCTTCAATCTCCCGTACGTATCTATCCTCCTCACCTCACCTCTCTTCTCTCTCTCTCTTATCCCTTTCTTTTTTTGTCCTACCTCTCGTCCCAATTCCATTGTTTCCCCACCGGCTCCATTAGTGACACATCCTCTACTATATCCAGTCGTAGTTCCGTCCTCTCGTCGCTTACAACCGCCTTCCAACCCACCCGTTTAATCCTATCCCGAAAGAAAGAAAGAAAAACACACGATCGAAGCCCTCCCCCGGTTTTATCCATCCTATATCATCGCAACCCGTCTCTCGTCGAGCCTGCCCGTATAATTGTCTTGTTCTGTCTGAGTTAGCAGCCTTTTCCATTCGATTATCTTCTCTTGCGCGATATATATCCATCCATCCATCCATCCATCCCACAGTTTTTTTTTTTTTCCCTTCTACGCAATGGCTGAAAACGCCCCGCCCACCACTTCTTCTACCCTTCCTCCCCCTCCCCAACCCTCTGCAGGTGCCCCTGGTCAGCAACAGTTCGATGGGTCCCAGGGCAACGGTCAGGGAAATCCAGCACACATGCCTCCCCCGCCTCTTCCCCCCGTCGTGATTCCTCAGAACACCAATCCGATTCCAACTGCGATCACCTCTCCAATGTCCGGCAACATGATGTCCCCCACCAGCGCTGGCGGCTTTGTGCGTCGAGCTGCTCCCGAGCCAAACAAGCGCGCCCTGTACATAGGCGGTCTTGATCCTCGCGTCACCGAAGATATCTTGAGACAGATCTTTGAGACCACCGGGCACGTGCAGAGTGTCAAGATCATTCCCGACAAGAATGTAAGCAGCTACCAACGGCTGTCACTGGACTTTCCGCCTCCCGTGCCCTTCACTGGACTCGCTAACATTTGCCTCTTTGTTGTGTTTTTCGTGCTGCATTTTTTTCGTTCTTTTCTTTTCTTTTTTTTCTTTTTTGGCTTTCCTTCCTACTGCATTCCATCCACTACTACCACCACTACCACCAATCATCTTTTGACAATCAGACTTTACTAACATTATTTGATTTTTACAGAGCAAAGGTTTGAACTACGGTTTCGTTGAATACGACGATCCAGGTGCTGCTGAACGAGCCATGTCTACCCTTAACGGACGCCGTGTGCATCAGTCCGTAAGTGTCATCTGAATATACTAATTAACTATATATTTTAACCTTCAATTTGTCGTCTAACCGCTCCACTCCTATCCTATAGGAAATCCGCGTGAACTGGGCGTACCAGTCAAACAGCAATAACAAGGAAGACACCTCAAACCATTTCCATATCTTTGTTGGTGATCTGAGTAACGAAGTCAACGATGAGGTTCTGCTCCAGGCATTCTCTGCTTTTGGCTCTGTTTCAGAAGCCCGTGTCATGTGGGATATGAAGACTGGTCGCTCTCGTGGCTACGGCTTTGTTGCATTCCGCGAACGCCCAGATGCTGAAAAGGCACTGAGCTCCATGGATGGAGAGTGGCTGGGATCTCGTGCCATCCGCTGCAACTGGGCCAACCAAAAGGGCCAGCCTTCCATCTCCCAGCAGCAAGCTATGGCTGCCATGGGCATGACCCCAACCACCCCATTCGGCCACCACCACTTCCCCACCCATGGAGTCCAGAGTTACGACATGGTTGCTGCTCAAACCCCTCAATGGCAAACCACCTGCTACGTTGGGAACCTCACCCCATACACCACACAAAACGACCTTATCCCTCTCTTCCAGAACTTCGGTTACGTCGTTGAGACCCGCTTCCAGGCCGATCGCGGCTTCGCCTTCGTCAAGATGGACACCCACGAGAATGCTGCCATGGCCATCTGCCAACTTAGCGGCTACAATGTCAACGGTCGTCCACTGAAATGTAGCGTAAGTGATTCATTTCCCTCCCCTGGGTTGCTAATATCGTATAATATATAATATATATGTATATATATTAAGGACAGCGTTTTTGACTTTTTATAAAATTCACAGTGGGGAAAGGACCGTCCACCAACTGGGCAGTTTGAAGGGTATTCCCCTCAACAGAGTGGCACCCCGACTTTCAACTCCAGCACCTCGCCTTATTTCCCGCAGTACAGCGGTCCGAGCGGTCCTATGACACCCCAAGGTAGGTAGTTAGTGCCCCCCAAAAAAAATCCTCCCACCTTACACAAAACCAACAAGTTCCGTTTTTACTAACCAGTTTATCCCTTTAGGTGGTACAGGCCCTAGTCCTGGCGGTCGCGGCTGGGATCAGCAAGGGGCAGCAAACTTTGGCGGAGGCCCTGGGATGCCCGCTGGAGCAGGCTATGGTCAGCAGCTTCCAGGCGGTGCGGCCGGTTACGGTCGCGGCCAGTCCACTCAAGCGTCAGGCTGGGCTCAGCCGAATAGCGGGAGCTTTGGGAATGGGTTTGGAGCGTACCAGCCTTAAAAGCATTGATTCCTCCGCCTTTTATTTCAAAACTTCATGCACACGCAAACTGCTAGGATGGCAAATTACACACACCCCCTAGGAGCCTTTTTTTTACCCTTTTTCTCCCCGCAAACAAAAAATAATAAAATACCCCCCCGCCGCGCAAGCTCGACATTATTATTAGGATTGATTGATTGGTTGATTGATTGATTGATTGTTTTGATTGTTTTGATTGTTTGTTCGTTCTCGAGGAAGATATTTTCTGCCTTTTTTTTTTTTTATAAAAAAAAATGTTTCCGATTTTTATTATTTTATCGTTGTCCCCTTTTTTCCCTCCGCCTGATTTAACTTATTATAACGTCTTTCAAACCCAACAATTCTGGTCTTTTTGCTCCTCCCCCGTTTTTTTATTGAATTTGTCTCGTTGTGTTTCATTTTTATCTCTCTCTCTCTCCCCTCTGCTTTTCGTCACCATTTAATGCTCTCCTGTCCTCTTTACTTGCAGTTTATTTTATTTTAACGCCATCTGATTTGATCTGTTTGTCTTGTCTGCTTTTTCCAAAAACAAAAATTGTCTTAAGGTTATATGAAAGTAAGGGTCTCGTTTATCTTTTTCATTTCATTTCATTTTTTTGTGTTTTGTTTCAAAATTTCGTTTTTGCTTTGACAATTCCCTTTCTCTTCTTCTTCTCCTTTTTCTCTCCTTTCCTCTTTTTAGTTTTCTTCGGCCCGTTTCTGCTCTCTGAAATGAAATTCTCTTTTTTATTTTTTATGTTTATTTTTCTTTCAAATTCAAACAAAACAGAATACTCTCCCCCCCCTCTTCTGGCCTCTGTCACGTCGCGACCGGCCTCTGTTCACCCTGAAACTCAACCTTATTTTTTTTTGGATTTTTATTTATTTATTTTTACGCGCACACAAGCTCATGTCTACTTCTTTTATAATAACCTATTATTATTTCTGTTTTCAAAAATATTTTTTACCAAAATTTCTGGCTAATCTCTTCATATCAGTCTCTCTTCTATCTCTCTCTCTGTGTGCGTTTGTGTGTGTGTGTGTTTCAATGTTTATTAATGAACCTCTGTCAAATCTGTCTTAAGCTTAAGAATCTACATGTTTAACTTGTTATCTTGTTAAGTTGTTATATACCTTATTTCTCTCTCTCTCATTGTTTCCCCCCTGGCTGGTCTAATTTAATTAGTATTATTATTATTATATTATACACCACTTAATCTCAAGAATATGTGGGAAGACTATCTATTTTATCTAACAAGGAAAACCATGCAATAAGAGAGCTTATTGCTGGATTAAAAACCTCATGCACTAATAAATGTTTTAATTAGTATTAACAATTATTATTTTCATTATTATGTTAAACTGTATATCCGTCTTATGTACTCTCTAAAGCTTAAACATTTACGTACAGAACTTTCAATAGAAAACTTAATAGTCTAGCAAGTTATTTTATATGTTTTGATAAAAGATGTGAATGACATGATAAGTTAGAAGAAAGAATAACATGATATGATTTCAATGATATCTATAAGAAAAATGAGGTTAGAAAATAAATTAAACAATAAATTTCTTAATTTTGCGCTTGTTTCTTTTTATTTCTCTATATAGTGCTGAGTGGGGTTTTTTATTTATTTTTTATTTAGTTATTATTTATTCGCTCTCATCATTCCGATGATCTATTATTATTATTATTATTTCTACACCACTTGATCCCGAGGATATGTGGGGAGGCAGCTAGTATACAAAGTGAGGAAAACCTTGAGCTATCTAGTATAGCTCTGGCCTAAAAACCCCCTGAACAGCAAATCTATTCAACATTTATAATTGCTTCAAGTACCGCGGAGCAGCTCCCGCTGCTCTTAGAGAAGATGGTGCATAGCACCATGAGAAGACAAGAAAACCCCCTATATCACCATCACCCCTGTCTGAACATAAGAAAGACTTCTAATGAATGTGGCGCCTCATGCTGTGTGTCTGCCGCTCATCGCGCAGACTTCAACGTCCTGGAGTGCTTGTAGCGCGCAGGCCACTCAACTCCGTGCTTGTGGCGCGCCCGGTTGCCCAACTTCGCGCTTGCAGCGCGCCAGTCCACCCAGATCCGCGCTTCAAGCTCACTATCTCCTGGTAGGGCCTCGCTCTTCGCGCCCTTCACCCTCTGATATGCGCCAGCCATGTTTCTTAGTTGTGCTGTGCATCTCATTCCGCCCTTCTCTCACTTAACACCTTGGCTAGGGAGAACTGTCTGAGGATGTCCTGCTTGAGCCACCACTTGGTGAGCCTGTGCAGTCCTTCCTTGGTGTCCAGCAACCACTTCTTATCCACTCTGCTCTCCTGCTCCAGCTCCGCGCGTTCCCCACTGAATCATGTACAGTGTATCATCACATGCAGCACCATCTCATGCTCATATCCACATGGACATTTCGGTGTGGGGAAGTCAGGAACTCTTCTTCTGTGAAGGAACGCTGCAAGGCCTGTCTTGCTGGTACGCAGCTGGACTATCAATGAGCTTCGGGCCTTGCTCAGGCCCTCATGCCATCTTAGTAGCTCTACATCCAGGGGCCTGTCAAACAGTTCTCCCCATGGTGTTGTGCGCGCTCTCCATCTGTTTTGCCATCTTATCATTGCCTCCTCCCTCACCCATCTCTTGAAGGCCCAGTTATGCACACTGTTTTCTTGTCTTTCCTGCTTTTTCAGTTGCTTTGCCTGTCTCACCCAATTTACACTCCACCCCTGCTGCATGCTCACTGGGTGCAGTACTGCCTCCACTGACTGCATTCCTCTGTTATTCCTTCTGCGAAGTCTGGCTCTGACCTGCACACATGCCTGTTTTATCTGCTCCATGATTCCTGACTTCTTAAGCTGCTCAGTTGCTCTGGCCACCACACTGTCTAGATGTATCTTCAGAGGCAGTGTGGCTGTCTCCGCCTCCAGTGAGGTGATTGGAGTAGCTCTGTAGACCCCTGCAATGATCTGTAGACATTTATTTTGAATCTTCTCCAGGCTGGCTAGCAGCTGGCGTTGATGTCGCGGTTCATGTTGTGTCGCCTGTGGTTGATGCCATGCCAGCGCTCCGTATCCTATTGCGGGCCTTATCACTGCATTGTAGACCCTCCGGGCATGCTGCAGTGGCAGGCCCCAGGTTGACTGTGTTGTCTGAGTTAGGGCATCTATCTGCGATTTCGCTCTGCCTACCACCTTACTGACATGGCTACGCCACCTCAGCTTAGAGTCAAGCCAGATGCCTAGCACCCGCATCTCCCTCTGTGGCTTGATCACTTGCTGTGGCAATTGCAGTGAGTGTTCTAGATTGAATCTAGTTCTTGTTCTGATAAAGTGCATGAGCTCATACTTCTGTGGTGCAAAGATTGCCCCATGTCTGCTCGCCCAACACTCACAGCTGGCATGGATCCGCGCCAGATGCGCACAATTCGCTTCAGTTGAGTCGCCATATGCTAGAATGTTCACATTGTCTACAAATTCTATGCAGCTGACAGACTCACTTCGCAGTGCACATATTCTGAGCAACTCCTCATTGTAGAATAAGAACAGAATGGGTGACAAGGGTGATCTCTGTGGGATGCCTGCATTCACCTCAAAGACTTCAGTTTCCTGCTCATCAAATACTAGTGTCGCCTTGCGCCCCTGCATGAATGAGTTGATCCATCCAGTCAGCTGTCTGGGCAGTCCTCTTTTTCTTAGAATGTGCACTAGGCGATTTCTGAGCACTCTGTCATAGGCCTCTGAGATGTCCAGTGACAGCACTGAGATCACTGCTTTCTGCTCCTCTCACACTGTGTGAATCTGCGCCAGTAACAGAGCAATTGCTGTTTCTGTGAAGCAGTCTCCTCGCGCCCTCATTTGCTGAGCTGGTAGCATTCCATGTTTCTCTGCCAGAGACCTTATTTCCTTGGCTGTTGCAGCCTCTACAATTTTACCTAGGGTGTCAAGTAGTGCAATCGGTCTCCAGGCTCTCACTTCACTGTAGTCCTTCTTTCCTGGCTTCTTGAGCACCACCGTGCGCGCTGTTTTGAATATCTGTGAGTAGTACTCCCAATGCCAGCAGGCCTGTGTAAGCTCAGTTATTGCTGTGATGAACCTTGAGCCTAGCATTTTGAGAAAGTGGTTGAGAATGCTGTTGACACCTGGGGCCTTGTTGTTCAGAAGCCTAGCAATCAGCGCTGCCATGGCCTCCTCTGTGAGCACTACCATGTCAGTCACACTCCGCGGCTGTGTTCCCACATTCATGTCATCTTCCCTTGCCGCCAAAGGCTCTGGGAAGAACCGCACCCATAGTAGTTCAGCCTTGTCCTGGAATGCAGTGGCTCGCACCTCAGTTACACCCAAGGCCTCTGGCATTCCCCTAAGCGGTGGCAGTCTTGCCGGTTGCTTGGTCTCGTTGGTGTGTGTGCAACCCCACTTTGCCAGCTTCCAGAGCAGTTTAGAATCTGTGCCAGCACTGTTCATTAGATCATGGAAGCTGGCAGTCTTGGCCAGCTTTATTTCCTTGTTTCATCTGTTGTGAGCATGTCTTCTTTTCTTCTCAGTGCTGTCTGCATCTCTCATGGTTCTCTTGTACTCACTCACTGCTTGCGCCACTCTGTTGGACCACCACGAGCGACTCTGCTTGCAGATGCGCGTGCGTTTAGCATGTTTCTCTGCTAGCTCATTGATGAATTCACTTAGATAGTTTGCATAGCAATCAATCTCTGCTGTTGAGCCAAAGCTGTTGCAACATTGTAGCTCTTGGCAGTCCTTTTGCAGCTGCTGTATATTCACTTGCCGCCAGTTGCGTTTTTCCCTTAGTACCACAGGTATGTCGATGGCCAACTTAGTGACCACTGGTAGATGATCTGATGCCATATCCGCCTCGTGTGCGACCCAGTATTCCAGTACCCCTGCACTCAGGTTCTCTGAGAGAAAGATTAGGTTCAAGGTGGTGCCAGTGCTTCCGCGGTCCTGCCATGTAATCTCTCCCCGTGGTGTTGCCAGCTGCAGTCCGAGAGCATCCACCTGTGCTATGAGCTCCCATGCCAGATCAAAGTCCTGTCTCACTCGCTCACCTCCCCACTTTGAGTGATGCACATTGAAGTCTCCCAGCACCACTACCTCCGCCTGCCGCGCTTCCGCACCCTGACTTTGCACTTGTTGCGCGTCTGCACCCTGATCTCGCGCTCGTAGCGCACTTGTGTCTGGGTCTTGTGCCTGTTGCGCACATCGCCCCTGAGTTCGCGCTGGTAGCGAGGCCTCGGCCTCCTCCACCACCGCTTGTAGCTCAAGGATGGGGGAACTCTCTGGCACAGTTGTGTAGCTGCCTGGTGGAGCAGCGTAGACATTGAGCATTAGTAGTGATCCTCTTGCTGTGTTCACAGTGAGCAATGCCATGGATTCTGTAATGACCCTGACATCCCATGCTGTTGCCTTCAGTCTTTTGTTGATGAGGAAGCCCACCCTGGCCTCCTTGATCTGCATGCCTGTCTGCCAGAATTCACAGTTGGCCGGGCATGTTGTACCCCTTCCAGATTCCCTCTGCATCCATGGTTCCTGCAGTGCGATGATGTCGTAGTTTAATGCCATTTTGGGCTTGGCCAGTAATGCGTTCATCACCTTGTTTGAGTTATGCACATTGTATTGTAGTATATGGACTTGCTCACTCATGGTTCACCCATGTCTTGGTCCTGCGTGGAGTCTGGTCGCGCTGGGCGTGCATAGTCACTGAGTGAGCCCTGTTGCTGCGCGCCAGCTCTTGCCACATTCATGAGTCTGCCGACCTTGCACTGAACAATCAGAGAGTCCTCTTCTGTGATTCTGCTACACTTTCTGGGGGTGATTCAACCCTTCTCATCTGGTGTTTGCACCACAAAGCGCCTTGGCCAGTTCTTGAGAGCCTTCTTGACCAGTGAAACCACAGTCTGTTATTCAGAGCATCTTGCAGATCATGCTGGGTGATCTTCTTCACAGTTACAGCAGACTGCCTTCTTTCCTTCCAGTGCTGCGGGGCAGGTCTTGTCCGTGTGTCCCTCTGCTGCACAGTGCCCACAGATATCACCCTTGCGGCAGAATCTGGCTATGTGTCCATATTGCTGGCAGCTGTAGCATCGGGTGACCTGAGCCTCCCTGTGAAAGATTTCAACCATGCAGAATTCATTCCCCAGAATGATGCCATTCTCCACAAGCATGTTTGCCTGCTGCAGTGTGGCTACATGTAGAATAATGCTTCCATGAGGCCGCTGCTGTTTAGCTAGCCGCTTTGTGACCCTGTGGATGAGTACTCTGCATCTGAGAGATGGGTTCTGCTTGTAGACATCCTTCACTGCTTTATCTGAGCTAATTCAGCTAATGACACTGATAGATGCACTCTTGATCAATACTGCATACATCTCCTTTCTCATGTGTGTCTTGTCACTTCATTTCTTCACTCATTCATTACTTTTTGTCAGCTCGGCCTTCGTGCTGGGGTTGTCTGCGACCAGGATCAGATCACCACTAGGCATGTATCTTGCTGCAACTATGGTGCCAGTGGTCACATCTTTGATGGTCCCATTTATCTTTCTCACAATGGCCTCTGGGGTGCGTTCCTCCACTGGCAGTGTGTCACAGTTGTGGTGAGATATCACCACCTCTCTCAATGCATGCCCGGTTACTATCTTTGCTGGCGGCCCTCCATTGGCTGCTATGCGCGCCCATGAGGTCTCACTGTCCAGCATGTTGCGTCTTTCATTTTGCTGTGATGCGCTTGTAGCGTTCTCTAGCTTCTTTAACATGTTGTCAAGCAGGTCCTCCTTGAGCTCATTCACTGCCTTCAGAGCTCTCTGAATATACAGTAATTCTTTCTTATTAACCTTCTTGTCTTTCTCTCTCTCTCTAAGAGCCTCGGTGATCATGCGCAGTGTTGCTGTCATATCATTTGTTGCTGCATCTCCTGCCTGCGCGGCTCCAGGTACGCGTCGCGCCGCGCGCGCACCCACATTCCCCGCACCACCATTCACGCTCACAGCCTCAACCATGGTGTTTGAGAGTGTGTGAGCGAGCTGACGCCCTTCAAGACCCTCTGCAGTACGAAAGCGATCGCGATTTAGATGTAAAAGAATAAAATAATTTTTGATGAGGTTTCTCGTTGATACTTTTTCCTACTATTCCGATGATCTAAATAAATAAAAGAGAATTGGTCTAAAAACGGGGAAAAACGCTAAGAATTTAATTAATTAGTATTTTATTTTATTTTAGCGTGGCTTTAGCTTTTGATATTAAAGTTGAAACTAAACCTGTGGGTTGGAATGGACAGACATGACCAGACAGCTGCGGAGAGCTCTCCTGGATGTATCTCTTTCCTGCTCCTCCGCCTCCACTCAAGCCCAAACTCAAACTCACGAAACATAATCACATATCCAACGCAAGCACCCACTGTCCGGCATGGTGGATTTCTTTTTTTAAATACTTCATATAACTTATTTCACTTCACTTCGCTTTGCAATATATATATGTATTACTATCCTAATACGTGCATTATTTTCCATCCACCTCGAATCCATCCAGGTCGTCTCGGGATAGGTATTCCCAATTCAACCCTTTCGCATTCCGTCGCACCACCTGCATACCTATATACCTATTTTACATCACTACCTAGCTACCTACCATATATTTAACCTAATCTTGTGGGAAACTGAGAACATCCCACGCGGGCATTAGCGCAACCTACGAACGAAGACTAGTCACCCGTTCCCCCGACAAAAGTCGCATTCCGCGAAAACATACAGGAAAAAAAAAAAAAGGGGAGGGGGAGAAACCCAATGGAAAATGCCACCGGCACTAGCACATCACCACCTCATTCTCCCCCGGTAAACCTGGAAGAACAACCAGCCGCTCTCCCATCCGCATCCGCATCCCCAGGACACACCAGCTCAGACAGCCCAGGCAGCCTTAAACGCAACATTTCCAGCTCGCTATTCTCGCGCCTCTCGTTCGCGCGCGGGGTGAATTTGGGCAATATTAATCCGGAGGGTGGAATTGTTGGTGCTGGTGCTGTGGCGCACGGGCAGAATAATGATATTAAAGATGGGGTGGGAGGGGGGATAGCGAAAGGTGGCGGCGGAGGAGCAATGGCCAGCGCGTTACATCAACAGCGCAAGACGCGGAAGAGGAAGGGATCGTTGAGGAAGACGGCGTTGTTAGGGACTGGCGCGTTGCGGCTGGAGGGGAGGGAGAAGAGGGGGGGTTGGAGTCGAGGGATGTCTGTGTCTTCTTCTTCGCCTTCTCCCTCTTCGTCTCCTTCGACAACTACGGTGGTTACGACAGAGGTTGCGGATTTATATGGAAATGGAGAGATTGGGCGGGATAGTATTGATAATATTAATAATGGGCAGCTACGCTTTCCACCCCTCTCTCCTTCCGCGCTGGACGGGGATGAGGATGAAGTTCTGACGCCGCGACAAAGGAGTCATGATCAACTGAACACTCTGCCTCTGTCGCGGTCGACGAACCATTCTCCGCCGCCGATTCCGCCGCCGCCGTCTCGGACCTGGGTTGGTAAAGGCTCTCCTGCTCAACGCCCGCATCAACAACAGCAGTCCTCCCAGCCGCAGCCCCAGGAACAACAACAACCACTATCAAGTACCTCCTCTAACTCCTCTCACTCCGACGGCGAATCCGACCTCCTCTCCTTCGGCTCCCCCCCCGGTCAGCAGCCCAACTCAACCCCGCTCACTCGTCTCGCCGGCAACGTCAGCAGCACCACTACTACAACTTCCACAATCTCCACAACACCAACAACCAGCAGCAGTGGCAACAGCAACAGCAACATTCTCATCCCAGGCGCAGAGGACATCCCGCGTCGCACCCCCTTAAAAATCCCCACCCCTTCGTCAACCTCAGACTCCTACTTCCCGCCCGTCTCACCAGCCACAAACATGTCTTCCACCCGCCTCCGCTCCATCTCCCACCGCGTGAAATCCCCGCTATCATTATCAGGCACAGAGACAAAGGTCGTGGGCATGGGCGTCGCAAGCGATGCACCCCCATCAACAGCAGCAGCATCAGTATCCACAATATCTGTATCAGGTGTATCAGGCGTATCAGTATCCGACGATTTCCCCGCAGCCACAGCCACCACCACCACCACCACCACCACCACAGCAGCAGCAGCAGCAGCAGCCGCCGCTGTTGCCACCAGCTCCACGCTGGAAACCTGGGACTACGCGGAGACGGAGTGGTGGGGGTGGATCATCCTAATCGTAACCTGGCTGGTTTTCGTGATTGGCATGGGCAGTTGTTTGGGCGTCTGGAGCTGGGCGTGGGATGTTGGGGAGACGCCGTACGCGCCGCCGGAGCTGGAGGACGATCCCACGCTGCCGATTGTCGGGTACTATCCGGCGCTGATTATATTGACGGCGGTGATGGCGTGGGTGTGGGTTGTTGTGGCGTGGGTGGGGATGAAGTATTTTCGGCATGCGAATATCTCTGGGGAGGATATTTAGGGGTTTTTTCTTCTTCTTCTTCTTTGCTTTTTAGAATATTTTATTTTATTTCATTTCTGGTGTTGAGGAGGGGGTTAACGTTTTTTGTATGCTAATTCTGTAGATTAATTGACAGGGGACGGAGCAGTTCCATCCCCTTAATTAACCCGTACCCCATTGAGAGCTTGGGGCTTGTTGGTTATTGGGTCTATTATGCCTGTACGTAAAATAAAAGATATGTAAGCAGTATTCCTGGCTAGGGATAGGTTCATAAACGCGAAAGTATATCTAATTGCTAATCCGGAATGCTATTCTAAGTGATACTGGCTGTCGTTGTAGGCCGAAAAAAGGGAGATATAAAAATGAGCGTTCGATAATCAACGACCAAAAGAGAAAATAGAAGGGGGGGGGGGGGGGACGGTGAAAACTCCTCGCGACCATCCTGGATATCATATCATTTCCCATCGCCTCCTCACCACTTGACGCCGAATTTGCCCCCCCCCAAATCAATCATAATCCCAGTCTTTCTTTTGTGCTTTGTTCCCCCCGTTCATGACGATCGTTAGCATAATAATTCATGTCTGAAAAGAAAAGAAAGGAAAAAGAAAACACTGTCATCCATGGCTTCCCGCGTAACTCCTGGAGTACCGAGCAGCGAAGTAAAATCCCAATCGACAAAAAAAAGGGGGGGGGCCGGAGGATCACGCCCGAAGTGGTACCCGTCTGATTTTCTGTTCCAATTCATCCAACCTTGGTCTTCCGTTGCCACTACTGCCCAGTTTCCCCCCCACCCCCAGGGTTAAACCGGGGGTATCAGCTGGCGTGAATGGTTCTGATATGGGTGGATTGTTTGAGTCATTGTTGTCTGGTGGCACGGTGGTGCCTGGAGCTTTGCTGACGAGGCCCTTAGAGACCGCGAAACCAGCAGAGCGGTCGTGGTTTGGGTCGTCGTCGTAGAATTCGTCGATGATGGGGTGGATGAGGACGGTTTGTTTGTGGATTGTAAGCATTGAGTTGGTAGGGACGGTTACCCAGTTATCTAGATGGTGGAGAGAATGTTAGCAAGTCCGCATTTTTGTGAAAAATAAAGAAAATTATGAAGACACTTGGACGAAGGTAGCCCAAAAAGAAGAAGAAGACGAGGAAGAAGAAGAAGTAAAAACGAGAAAATAAAAAACACTCACGTCTTTCAAACGTCAGCGGCTCACTGGCCACCAATACAATATCCGCCCCCTTATCATGCCTCTCCATCTTAAAATGCCCCTTCGTCTTCCCTTCTTTCCACTTGGTCCCGGACGAAAAATACAAACTCGCCGCCTCATCCGTCTTACTGCTCACATACCGCGTACACACAACCGTATGCCCATCCGTGACCGCAAAATTCAACAAACTCCGCGTCTCCAAATCCGTAACCCCATAGCCCGCCGGAATCGCCGCAATCAACTCATTAATCTTCCGAATCGTCTTTCCCATAATCTCTCTCAACAGCGCATGGCCAAACCCACCTTCCGGCGCCGAGCTGGGATCAACCCCTCCTTCACGCTCCATCAGGTCCAGAAACAGCGCAAACGCCCACTCGCTATCCGTCCCGCCCTTGACGCCGAGATACCACTTATCAGCCAGAGAATCGGCCAGGTGTCGTTTGATATACTTCCAGCCGCCCAAGTTGCCATTGTGCATCCACATGAGCGTGTTGTGCTGGAAAGGGTGGCAGTTGTTGTCGGCCAGGGCACCTTCTGTTGTTGCCCGGACGTGGGCGAAGATGAGAGAGGAGGTTGTTTTGGAGGCGAGGCGTTCGAGGTTCTCGCAGTTCCAGGCGGGGAGGGTTGAAGTGAAGATGCATGGGTCAGGGCCTAGGGCGGGTGCGGTGTAGAAGCCCACGCCGAAACCATCGCCGTTTACGGGGCGGCGGGTGTCCTGGGAGGGCAGTTATCGTTAGTACAAGTACCCTATCTCTTTCGTTTGTTTATTTTTCTTTTCTTTCTTTCAGGAATTATGGACGCAAACTCACTAGTCTTAGGCGGGAGTCATAGGACTGAGTTAGGATGGAGTGGCTTGGTTCTGTTATGAGCTTGCTCAGGAGGATATCGTGTCTCCCCTTGTATACCTTAAATATGGGTTCAGAACGGCGGGTGACGTTAGCTTGGGTCCTGCAAATACATGAACAATCCACCAGTGAAGAAAGGGAAAAGCGTGTGATACAGTTATATATAGCTGTAACAGCTGCAGAGAAGTGGATGTATATGATATAAAATAATATACAAACAGGAGGTATTATAATAGACATACTAGAAATCGACACATGGTAAAGCAAGAGCTCGCGCTCAGCAATTTGGACCGCTGGCGGCTACCAGGAGCTCTGTCAGGTAGTGAAGGAATGTTTCGTGTACGGATAAAGGTACGGGCTGTCTAAGAATATAATATGCTCAGAGGAGTGATATATATATATCTATAAAGATATCTTCTAACCAAGATACAGTATGAAGCTGTGGTAGCTTTGGGCACGAGAAAGCTCAACGAAGCTTTGAGCCAAGTCCAAGGTAAAGACTAAGAGTAAGGAAGGGGGGGTATCACAGACAGAACAAGCAGAACAACAAGTAGAATGGGAATAAGAATTAAAAAGGAATAGAAGCAGAGGAATAGTACGAATATATTTTATTTTCTATTTATCAAAAGAATGTTTGTTTTCATTATCAGCAAAAGCTTCAATCAAGGGGGTTTTTTTTTTGTTAGGTGATACTAGGGCTACCCGGGTCACATGCCCCACACACACATATATATTTTAGCTAGTTAGGTAGTTCAATATGATAGGCTTGATGCACTCTATGAGGTTATGAGGCCCTCTGTTTAATACGCTGCGTTACTGCTATCTATTTCTCTTATACAGCTAGTTCTTGCCTCTCATGGTGAACTTACGGTCAGGCAACAGTCCTGATCTTACGAGGGAAAATAAGCCGACTAGGCGAGCGGAACGTACGCCGGAGAATATTGAAAACGAGCCCTTTCCAACCCCCATTACAGCCCGTAAATTGCCCGCAAGAGCTCCTTCGGAGGAGTCAAGTGCTGATTTCGAAGATCCAATGTCGGATATGTCGGATACGGGCTCAGATCGCGATGAACCCACCCAGGAGGCTCAGGTTGAGCATGATGACTCCTTGAGCGCTGAGACCCGGGCGAGGTTGGAGATTGCGAGGTTGGAGAATGAAACAGCGCGGATTAAGGCTGGTGCTGGTGCGGGGGAGCTCGCAGGCGCCAATATGACGGCTTATTTGAAGGCCATTAAGGAGTTTCGACTTACAGTTAAGCTTCTTGAAAAGCCAGTTCTGCTGCTGGGCTCCATGAACTATCCCATGTGGAGGGATGAGGTTCTTCTCGCGGCGAAGGATTCAGAAACAGATGATATTTTGTTAAATAAGGAGCTGGCCCCGCCTGAGGGGGTCAGTGAGGACGTTGCGAAGCTCTGGAGGGAGCGGAATAGCTGGCTGCGTAATTATATGTGGTCAGCGATTTCCGCACAGGCTAGAACTCATTTTACTATACCGAAGGAGAATCAATTGTCTGCCTATATGCTGTGGTCCATAGTAGAGGAGAACTTCGCTGAACGCCGCGTAGTTCGCCGGTTTCGTCTTTTCAATGAGTTCCTGGGTATGACGGCTGAGTCTTGCGGGTCGGATCGTGCGTTTATTGAGCGTCTCTTAGCCGTACGAACTGAATATAAGCGATTAGATTTTTATATGCCGGATTCCGTCTTCTTTGATCGATTGCTTGCGGGGATTCACAGTAGATGGGCCAATCTCATACGAAATAGGATGGATGATATTGAAAAGAGTGGTGAAGATACTCTCCTGGAGGATGATTTTGTGGGTCTATGCCGTGATATTCTGCTTCGATTGCCCTCTGGCGGCAGTTCCTCTTCTTCAAAGAACACAAAGGCGCCCGTAAATAATGCGAGCAGTATGGATGATGCGGGTGAGAGCCCTGCTCCATCTGCATCAGGCAGGCCAAAATGCTCACATTGCGGGATTGTGGGCCATAATGAGGAGAGCTGTTGGAAAAAGCACCCAGAGAAGCGTCCATCAGGTTATTCTAATGAAAAAAGGCGTGGTGGCACCAAGAAGGATAAGAAGAAGGCCAATAATGAGGATTCTTCCAAGAGCCCCGATGACGGCTCTGCTCCTGTACACAGTACGGTTGAGAAGGTGTTCCATGCTCGTGAAATCGTCCGTGATGATGATATTGCGGATGAGTGGGTTCTGGACTCGGGGTCTGGCGCTCACGCAACACCACGCAAGGAGCTTGTTAAATGCCATTCAATGAGCTCCAATGTTAAATTGAAAATGGCGGATGGGACCATTGTTCCAGCTGCGGCCGTTGGTACGGTTGAACTGGCGGTTGATGGGGCGGATGTGTGCCTGGAAGGTGTGCGATTTGCCCCCGAATTAGAAGCAAATATCGTGAGCTTTGGCAAATTAGTCCGCAAGGGCTATACGTTCAAGCAATTGGCATATGGAGAAGCTCACTCGATTATTATGACCTCTCCCGATCGAATGGTCAGCTTCACTGCTGTTTTGAATGAGAAAGATATCTATGTCATTGAAAAGCCTCCGCAAATCCGAGATTTGATTCAATTCGCCATGCCTAATGGTGATTTTCGGCCCGTAAATGCTGTGGATGACTCGCTATTGGCTCTGCCATCAATGAATATAAAACCAGTAGAGCTCACGATGCTGCAATGGCATTTGAAGCTGGGTCATCTTAACCACATGGATATAGCGAAGATGGCCGCGGATCCGCGCATGGGGATGAGGATTAAAGGCTCCAAGGCTCTGCCTTTTTGTAAAACCTGCGTGCAGGCTAAGATGGCTCGTCCTGCTTTTGAGCCCATGATTAGAAAAGTGAAGCCTGCTGCACGATTATTTATTGATCTTGCGGGCGGTGGGCGTACCTTATTCAATGAGGATGGCGTTCCCACGTATGGGGGGGCTGATTATTGGATGAGTATTACGGACGATGCCACGAGATATCGGTGGGCCATTTTAATGGCCACCAAGGGTGAAGCAACCGCGAAACTACGGGATTTTATAACAATGATTGAGACCACTGCGCAGCGATGCGTGGGCTCCTTGCACTGGGATGGTGGTGGAGAATTCAAGAGCGATGAATTAAAAGCTTTTTGTAAACAGCGAGGCATTGCCTATGAGACGACTACGCCATATACCCCACAATCAAATGGTCCAGCGGAACGTGCGAACCGCATAATAATCGAAAGAACTAGGAGCTTGCTATTCGATAGCGGGCAGCCTAGGGACCTATGGGGTGAGGCCATGCAGGCTGCCGTTATGTTGATCAATATGTCTCCCACCTCTACGAAGCTTTACGGGTGCAAGGAGGGGTCTCCGCTGACCCCCTTTGAAGCATGGATGGGGGTGCAGCCCACGGCGAATTGGCTGCATAGATGGGGCTGCAAGGTCTACAAGAAGGATCTGCGAGTTACTAATAAGCTTGCGGATAGAACGGATGGGAAAGAATGGATCTTTGTGGGTTATCAGGGCCTTCATCAAGTTCGCATATGGGACCCTGATGCACGCAGGTTGGAGATAGCACGAGATGTGGTTTTTGATGAAGCTCTCGTGGAGGACGTGTCATTCATTAATGCCGCTCTTCCGGCTCCTCATGAGCCAAATAACATACCGGATGAGCTCGATGTTTTGAATCCTGCGGATGGATGGCAGCACTGTCTCCTGCGGCGCCTGGCAAGGGAGCGGCCGCACATCATGAAGATGCTTGTCAATGGGGATCTGGAGGAGGCCATTGAGCCTACCTATCTTATAAACAGTGATGTTGATCTCCTTAATGAGTCTGACGAGCATGCTAATGATAATGGTGATGAGCCCGTGCTTAGTACCCTTACGGACCGTCCCACGACCTTAGCGGAGGCTCGACGGAGCCCTGATTGGCATCATTGGCTCGAAGCAATGAGGAAGGAGGTCGATATGTTCAATCAAAAGAAAACATATGTTATTACTGAGCGGTCCCCGGATATGGATGTTCTTACGGGTAAATGGGTATATGACCGCAAATTAAATAATAAGGGAGAAACCATCCGCTTTCGCGCACGATGGGTGGTTCGCGGATTCCTTCAGCAGCGAGGAGTCCATTATACGAAGTCTTACGCTGCCGTTGTCTCTGGTCCTACAACCAGAAGCCTATTCGCGATCTCTACGGCTAGGGGATGGAAATCGAAGGCAATTGATTACGTGTCTGCATTCCTTAATGGCGTGCTGCCACAGGAAGAAATGATCTATATGCAGCTCCCGACGGGCATAAAACATGGCAGGGGCAATCTAGTTGGCCTGGTTCGCCAGAGCCTGTATGGGCTGAAGCAAGCTGCGAGGACGTGGTATTTTCTTGCCACTGAGCATCTCACTTCGATTGGTTTCCGCATATCACCGTATGACGGCGGATTCCTATATCACCCCATCCGTAAGGTGTATTTGACGCTGCACGTTGATGACTGCCGCGTTACGGGGCCCAATGAGCATGATATTGACTGGGTTCTCGATGAGATTGCGAAGCGTTTTGACACCAAAAGAATCGACGATGATAAGCCATACTTAGGTATGGAAATTGCGGGCCGTAATGGTGATTTACTGGTCACGCAAACACGCTATATTGATGAGATCCTTGATGATTTTGGCATGACTGCAATCAATCCGGCACCAACCCCCATGAATGCTGGCACAAAGCTCCAGTTCTCGCCGGATGAGGATAAGGGCCTTGATGATGATTTTACGGCTACGCGATATCGTCAAGGGCTTGGGTCTCTTCAATATCTGGTTACAAGCACCAGACCGGATATAATGTTCGCGGTAAATTATTTATCGCGATTCAATTCTCGCCCAAATAAGGAGTGCTGGGCTGCTTTGAAGCATGTTCTCCGCTATATGAAGAAGACTAGGACTACGGGCATTCTGTATAAGAGGAATATAGGGGACGAAGGGCTGGCTCCCATGGCCTACGCGGATTCAGATTGGGCGGGTGCAGACCCCCAATATAAATCGACTACGGGCTATATTATAATGATCAATGGAGCTCCCGTATCATGGCGTTCGCAGCGGCAGATCTCTACGGCGAAGTCCACAACTGAAGCTGAGTATATTGCTGCTAGCGAAGCTGCGTGCGAGCTGATTTGGCTTAAAGATATGCTGCATGATGCGGGACTGCTTGAGAATGCGGATGGCTATGTTCTTTCCAATAATCTGCATATTGATAATAAAGGTGCCATTGATCTAGCTAACGGCGAGTCTTTAACTAAGCGCTCGAGGCATATTGAAGTCCGCTACCATATATTACGCGATCTAGTGGCTAAAAAGGAGCTCCTTATTCGGCACGTCAGCTCAACGGAGAATAAGGCGGATGGTTTTACGAAGGCGCTGCCTAGGCCCGCATTCAATGCTTTTGTGGCTAATCTTGGCTTGATTGGTTCGGGGGGATCTGCTTAATGGATTTAACTAAAAGTTTTGTACTTAGCTGCTATTTTGATTTTTGATGCCTATGGCGTGGCCTGTGTGCGTGCTCCTGGGGCGCCCTAGCATGGGGGGGTGTTAGGTGATACTAGGGCTACCCGGGTCACATGCCCCACACACACATATATATTTTAGCTAGTTAGGTAGTTCAATATGATAGGCTTGATGCACTCTATGATTTTTTGTTTGGCAATGACCCAATCCACGTGATCGATGTCGTGATATCACATGACTTTCCATGCTCTATACGGTAATTTGTGTAGACCATAAATGCAGAATATTAGTCAGAAGTCACGTGCTTGGTGCGTGGTCATAGTTTGGCATAGGCCGTGGTCTGAAGGATGAATACACTAGTACTCGCGCCAAAAAAGATATACATATAATGTTTGGGATAAAAGAAAGGGAGTTTTGAAAGTATTTATTATTATTATTATTATTAGGCAAGTCTGAGAATAGTCATCATACCCTTTCTATCGGCCTCACATTTACTGTATTGAGTCCCCTCTTCTTTATTGAGATTGAGTTCAAGTGTTTCTCTTGGGGTTAGCGTGACCTTTAACACCTTGACCTTGACCTTCATCCACGGCCTGCGGAAACAACAATCAAAAAGGAATCAAAAAGGAGTCGGAGTCTCCCATCTGCAACAGTCTTCACTTAATCCCCAGTTCATATTACACAGCTCGCAACATATTTAACTTATTGCCGGAATTTCTCCGACGGCCCGTCTCGTTTTTATCCCATCTTCAATCAATGCGTCCTCGGCATCTGTTGCTCGCCACAAGTACATGATAAACGCACGATGAGCGGGAGACTCCTCTCCCACGGCACTGCCGTGCTGGCTAGGAGAAGCGTTCTAGCTCGCCAACTGCATAATGTCGGAGCAAGGACGGGCGGTTTACTGCGCTCCTCCCAGGGCGGCGCCGTTGGTCTCCGCGGGAGGCCGTGGCCACTGCGCGCGAACTGGATTCACAATGTCCCCGCGGTTCGGACTATTTCCTTTGCCCGCGCCCTCCCCAAGTTGGCTCTGAAGTTCGCCAGGATACCGGCCATGTTTGGCGGTGCTATGGTTGCCGGTCTTGCGTATATACAATATCAGGCTGCTCGTACGTTGCCTTTGTCCGGTTATCCAGTTTTCTGGTTCCCCTCCGATTATTAGACCTATTGTTAACTATTATTTTTACTTGATTTTTAGAGGCCGGGAATTATGCCATGGATGTTATTCGGCAAGCCGGCGACACTGCGAGCGGGGTTGGCATGTCCATTTTCCAGAATATCCAGGAGGTCGCTGAACAGACCAATCGCGGGTGGCAAAGAGCGAAAGAAGAGGTTGAATTGCCAGAGTGGGCACAGAAGATTCTGCGGCTTAAGGAACAGTCGGCATCGGCAAGTGGAGGTTCATCAGGCGGCGGGGGCGGGAGCGGGGGTGGTTCTCCAAAGGAGAGTAGGGTGGGTGCGGTTGCAGTTGCTGGTGCTGCAGCGGGTACCGCCCTAAGCCGCGACTCCAACGACGATGACGTTTCTTCAGATAGGAAGAATGCAATTGACGACCAGATGATGATATTGACGAGAAAAATGATAGAAATTAGAACCATTTTACAACGGATTGGCCAGTCTAACGCATTAACCTTACCATCGATTGTGGTGATAGGCTCTCAATCGTCTGGTAAAAGCTCCGTATTGGAGGCGATTGTCGGCCATGAGTTCCTCCCAAAGGGCTCGAACATGGTAACAAGACGGCCAATTGAACTGACTCTCGTTAACACCCCGAATTCACAGGCAGAGTATGGCGAGTTCCCAGCGCTTGGACTTGGGAAGATTACAGATTTCAGCCAAATTCAACGCACGTTGACCGACCTCAACCTTGCGGTTTCGGAAAAGGACTGCGTGTCCGACGACCCCATCCAACTTTCTATCTACTCTCCTCACATCCCCGACCTCTCGCTCATCGATCTCCCCGGTTATATCCAGGTTGCTGGCCGTGACCAGCCCCCAGAACTGAAACAGAAGATCTCCGATTTATGCGACAAGTACATTCAAGCGCCCAATATCATTCTCGCTATTTCTGCAGCAGACGTAGACTTGGCCAATTCTACCGCTCTTAGAGCCTCGCGGCGGGTTGACCCTCGCGGGGAACGAACTATTGGTGTTGTCACGAAGATGGACCTTGTTGATCCGGAGAGAGGAGCTAGCATACTTTCCGATAGCAAATATCCTCTCCGGTTGGGCTATGTGGGTGTAGTTTCCCGGATCCCCCATACAGCGGGATTATTCTCCCGAGGAAGCGGAAATATTACAAATGCCATTGTCAAAAACGAAAATGCCTTCTTTAGCAGCCACCCGAAAGAATTTGGATCAGGCTCTGAACTTGCAGTTGGAACTACAACTCTGCGGAAGAAGTTGATGTATACCCTGGAACAATCGATGGCTTCAAGCCTGGCTGGAACGCGCGATGCCATTTTTCAAGAACTTGAAGAAGCCACATACGAGTTCAAGGTCCAGTACAATGATCGTCCATTGAGCGCAGAATCATATCTTGCAGAAAGCCTGGACAGCTTCAAGCATTCATTCAAAGAATTTAGCGAAAATTTCGGCCGTCCTCAGGTTCGTGAATTACTGAAAAACGAACTCGACCAGCGGGTACTAGATATCCTCGCCCAGAGATACTGGAATAAACCCGTTGATGACCTTTCCGTTCCCCTCCCAGAGCCGGATCCTCTCTCCGATCTTCCCAAAGCAGACCCAGAATCTCTCTATTGGCACCGGAAGCTGGATGCGTCTTCATCCGCCCTTACAAAATTAGGGATTGGCCGTCTAGCAACCACGATAGTGGCGAATGCACTGCAAAACCGCGTCGATGACCTTATCGCTGCTTCTACGTTTGCATCTCACCCATATGCACAAAAGGCTATAGCGGATGCTACGGCCACCATTCTCAATGACCGGTTCTTCAGCACGAGCGATCAAGTTGAGAATTGCATCAAACCATACAAATTTGAAATCGAAGTGGATGACCTAGAGTGGGCCAAGGGACGAGAAAGTATTAGTAATGTGCTGAAAGATGAGCTAAGAGCATGTGGCCATGCCCTGAAACATGTGGAAGATAGTATAGGAAAGCGGAAGCTGAAGGATGTCATGAGCTTTATTGATAAAGTGCGGAAAGGAGATACATCTATCGAGGGAGATGGTTCTGGTGGCGCAGGTGGATTTAGCGCTGCATTGCTGCAGAAAGGTTAGCTTCCTCCCCCCTCTTCTCCTCCTGCCTATACTCCCTTCAAATATCCCTGCCTAACCACCCGAACCCCAATAGGCCGAGAAGCCCTCTTCCTCCGCGACCGCGCGGATATAATCAAAATGCGCCTCCTGGCCGTCCGCTCCAAACAATGCGCCTCCAAAAAGAACAAATACCACTGCCCGGAAGTCTTCCTCGACGTGGTCGCCGACAAACTCACCGCCACGGCCGTCCTCTTCCTAAACGTCGAGCTCCTCTCCGAATTCTACTACAACTTCCCCCGCGAGCTCGATGTCCGACTCGGCCGCCATCTCTCCGACCCTGAAATCGAGCGCTTCGCGCGCGAAGATCCGCGCATCCGTCGACATCTAGATGTCATTCAGAAGAAGGAGATGCTTGAACTGGTGTTGGAGAAGATTGAGAGTTTGAGGCAGTTGGAAGGACGGAGTAAGGCGTCCGGACAACAGGTCTCTGTCGCAAAGGAGCGGTCGAAGGGGTGGCGGTTGTTCTGAGGGGGATCTTTTTGTTCTTTTTTGGCTTTGTTGGTTTGGCTTGATGCTCATCTACTCCCCCCCAAGAACCCAATTCTGCATTCTTTCACACGGCTTCGCTTCTCTTGTTTCTTTCTATTATTTCCACCTCCCCCTTTCATCTAAACTTTACATCATATACCAGGGTATTCAGAATTGGGCCGGCGTCGAAATTAGGAGGGCTGTTGTTGATGGGGGCTTTGTTCTCACCCCTTCTTCTCTGCTTTTTGTTTAAACTTGATTGTACTACTCCCTTTCACAGTACATGTACTATAACCTGCCCTCTGTTTTTTTTTCCTTTTCTTGTTGTAATGAATGGTGTGCATCCGCCTTCTCTTTATGATCTATTCCCTTTTCGAAGTGCCACATATTTTACATTTACACATATGCGTTCATTTCGGATGATATTAAGTAGATCATCAGTAAAATCCCACAATGTATTCTTTGAGCTTACCTTCCGAAATAATTAATGATTTTAACATTTCGTCGAGGATGATGTACAAGTGCCCAATCCTATCCATAGTGCAGTCGGAACCGTTAGGTAAGAGAGTTCATATATTTATATGTATCCTGTGATGGAAATTTGCGCGAGAAGAAGCGGCAACAAAACAAATGTATGCTTTAGTCTACATGTAAAAGTACAGAGTGTCCTTCTCCAAAAATAGTCCCAAACAGAGAGAGAGAGAGAGAGAGAGAGAGAGAAACAAATAAGCAGGAAAGACCCAACAGAAAAAGGAGAAAGCGGCAGTTCCTCAACATATTGACATAAAAAACCGTGCGGTCAAAATCAAAAACGCCCCCGCCCACTTCCCATACAAAACACAAACATCCAGCAATCAATTCACCTCCGCATACTCGAAAACGGAACCTTAACCCCTAGATCATCACCAATCAACTGTCTAGTCTGATTCCACTCCACACTGCCACCAACATCCTTGATGTCCTGCAACTTATCCCCCAACTTGACAACAGAGAAGCGGATCATACGCGGGTCGAGGCCGAGCGTCCTGCGCACGGATTGCTGCACGGCGGACGACGAGTCGAAACGCATTATGAAGTGGTGGCCTGTTGAATATTTTGTCTGATGTTTTGTAATGGGGCGGGGGAGGCGGAAGGGGCCCCAGTTTGTCAGGCCGCGGATTACGCCGCCGGAGTAGAGGACTTGGAGGCCGGTTATGCGGGCGATTCTGCGGACTCGTTAGTGGGTTATTTTGTCTTCTAGGTTTTGGGTTTTTATTTTTTATTTTTTTTAGGTGCCTCTGGCTTTGGCTTCTCGTAGGGTGTTGTTTCTGGCTCTTGGAGTGCCCTTTTTTGTTTCGGGGAGTGGTGTATTATACCAAGGCATCTTCTCCGAATTGAAGGTTGTAGGTTTTGGGGGCAATCGCGGAATAGGAATTGATAACACAGGGTTGCTATATACGTACTCTCTGACCTCCTGGACACTGCCCGGACGGACCTGTGAACTCGCGGGTTAGTCTGGTGGATAGCAAGAATCGGCAGAGGGGGCGGAAAGGAGAAGAGCATACCACTGCAATCAGCTCGTACAACATCCCCGGCAGCTGTCTCGCGAACCGTCAAGAGGCAGGAAATAAACCAGAACCTGCGGAGTGGTATTCCGTGGTGAATTTATGTAGATGTGTGTGCGTGTGTGTGTGTATGCAAGTGTTTGTCTTGAGATATCTCGCCGCGGGAAACAAAATCCTCCTCCGGGAACTTTTGAAGCTGTCAACGTACTTAGCCTGTTTCGGGTTTAGTCGTAAGTATGTGTTTGGTATTGATCTGTACAGAGTCAGTTGTTCCAAGCGGAAACTGCCGGTTTTGCGCGGGTAAGCTCTGAAAAATGACGGTACCGTAACTTACAGGTATGGCTGCTTATCTCAGCCTCCGCCCACAACTCTAACTACTTCCCGGCAATTGACATTTGATATCAACATCGGACACAGCTTCAGACTCTCTCGATTATATTTGACCAATTGCTGCTATATATTCTCTTCTATTCTATTACAATCGCCAAATCCCGCCCACAATGTCTGCTGCTGCCATCCGAGTCCTCAATCCCCTGCGAAGTGGGCTGTGTGCTGCTGCCCCGAGAGTCTCCTCTCCAGCTCTCCGCACCGCATATATTTCCCGCCCCGCCTTCCGGGATAGCAGAAGAGCATTTTCGCAGAGCTCCCTATGTAAGTCACGATACGCCAATAGATATAATTTCTTTATATTTAATTGCTTAGTACGGAAAATGCCGTCACGGGATGTGGGAAGCTGAATCGTTCTTCGTTTTATGCAGGGCAAGCTAAGAAGTATACCGAGCAGCATGAATGGATTGAACTCGCTGAGGATGGAAAGACAGGTTAGACATATATTTTTTTTTTTCCTTCTTTATTTATTTCTTCATACTGTCCCACCATATCCATGATTCATGAAAATCTACATGATTCAACTTTCCCTCCCGATATGACCTCGACTACAGAATATCTAACAACCAACAAACAATAAAAAACAGCGACAATTGGCATAACCGAATACGCTGCCAATGCGCTAGGAGACGTCGTCTTCGCTGAGCTGCCTACCGTTGACACCGAAGTTGCCTCCGGCGAGACCATCGGGGCCGTCGAGTCCGTCAAGTCCGCCTCGGACATCTTGTCCCCTGTATCAGGGAAGATCGTCGAGGCCAACACGAAGCTGGAAGAGTCACCCAAGATCATCAATGAAAGCGCTGAGGATAAGGGCTGGTTTGCCAAGATTGAGATTGCTGATCCTGCTGAGTTGGATGGTTTGATGGAGAAGAAGGAATATCAGGCCAGATTGGAGGAGGAGGAGGTTGAGGGTTAAAAGATTGATTTGCGGGACCCATTCTTACCTTTTTTCACCCCTTGTTTTTGTTTTATAGTTTGGGTTGCCTGTGGACTTTGTGGTTGATTTGGTATCTGTTACCATTGACCGTGTTCGGTTTTATATTATTTTTGATATGTATATCTGCTCGTCTACTAATGCTTCAACATGTCAGATCGTTGTGAAGTTATCGCTGTTCATCTCGAATTACTAACATTACACTTGTGCTACATTCAAAATTGAATGGGAGGAAACGAAAAGAATCGATGAAGGAGCTGAAGAAGGGGATAGTCTGGGGCTTCTTGTGGGGTAATAATATGTAGATGGCGAATCGATATGAAATATTCAGATCCTCATTTCTAGGCTTGGGGAGAGAGATAAAAGTAGAGGAAAGGAGGAATATTCATTCATGAAAACTAATACCAATGCAATTGATCTTAACGCCAGCCACATATTAATGCCATATGCAACCCATGAGAATTTTATCCCATTACACATTTTAAGTACAACGACAATGCAGCTTCGGCAAGAATCTTACTCCAATCAACAACCAAAAGAGGCGAAATGAGGAAAATTATTGTACAGTGCGATTTCCAAAAGAAAAGAAAAAAAAAGAAACGAAAAAGAAAACGTATATATACACCCTTAAATCGGCGGCAGATTCTCTCGACAAATCGGACACTGTAGCCTTAACCGCATCCAACTCTCCAAACAGGTACTGTGAAATATATGCCGACATGGCGTGACCATGTAAGCACGCCGGCTGAGCAGGTTCGCGGCCCCTTCCGCAACACTAGACGGTGCAACGCCCGTACTACTGCTCGGGGCCGTTAGGACAGGCACTTCGATGTCTTGCATGCAGATGGCACAGTCAAATCGCCTAGTTTTGCGATCCTTGTCATTATTATCGTTGCTGCCCAAATCATGTTTGTCGTCGTCTTTGGCACTGCTTGGGGCGGTATTACTTTCTTCGCCTCGTAGGAAACCGATTGGTAAGGTACCTGCGGCTTCGATGTCTTCACTGGAGCCAGAGGCGGAGGTATCTCTTAGAATTGGGTGGTAATCGTAAGCTGGTGGCGCCCAGCCGTGGGGGACGAAAAACCGCGGGCCTAAGAGGTCCTGGCCAGCGAGAACCACTATTTGCATCCATATCCATGCTACGACGCCAAGCGTAAATAGGGAACCTGGTTTGATGAATAGGACATTGCCGGGGATGGCGTAGAAATAGAGAAAGGGGAATATTCGAATGAGGCTTTGCCCCACGACAAATTCCCATGTCAGGGCCTTGCGGCAGTTTCGCATTACATTACGATATATCTGCGGAACCCAAAAGGATAGGTAGATGAAGGACATGGTGTGGCCATACATTCGGCTGAGGCGGGTTGGCCAGAATAATGACCATGACGAGAAGAAGAGGAGACAAAAGAGGGTGAAATAGAATCGAGAGTACATTGCCCCGGTGTCATTGGTCCCTGAATCACTGGCTCCTTGGGTTGCAGGAGGACCCGTGGTCGCCTCTGGGGGTTCATCCTGATCTGGGGGAAGTATGATGATAGGGGTAGCGCCTGTATCCACGGGACGACGAGCCGTGGCCGGTACCGGGAGCGACTGTGGCGGACCGAAAGGGGTTCGAGCAGACGATGATCGAACGGTTTCCCTGCGTTCAGGAGCTTGAACAACCCACACCTCAATCTGGAACTTCATCGCCAGGAAACTGACAGTGAAGAATGCTAAAAATGTAGCTGCGGTAAGAAGGAGGAACGGGGCTTCATCATACAACTGCATCAGGATAAATGAACCAAATAAGGCGTCACCCATAGACATCGTGGCGATTGTGTAGAAGCTGACTCGGCTCCTAGTGGATGGTGTGGAGGCCTCTTTCATCTGCTTCATCAAAAGGGAAATCTGGGCGCAAAGAACCGCCGCCATAATCACCACTAGCCGCCCGGCATGTTTCCGGTATTGCTCCTGTTTTGGGCCCGAAAGGTAGAGGCCGTCTGAAGGCGAATAAGCTGGTGATCCCTTGGATTCCAGTACGAATCCACAATCGGGTGAAAACAGCGTCATAGACATTGTCATCAATGGAGGAGACGGCATTGGAGCCCCTACGGGGAAACGTAGTTCATCCTCGATCAATTTCAACAGAGGACGTCGAGCAATTTGACCATTTATTACCATGGGATGTTGCTGAAGGTAGACGACATATTCGCACTTGGGCGCTGGAAATGTCATGGTGCTCGGGCCATGAGGAAGAGATGACCAGGGCAAATAATCCACAGGGCCGGTTTTCTTCTCCGCCAAAGTTTCGGTCAGTGACCTGTTCAGCAGTTGGCGAGAAAGTTCGAATGTATCATGCGAAAGAGCGAATTGCGGCATTGCTGACAGCCCAGCGAACTTTTCACTCGTGGTGCTAAGAAGAATTCCACCCGATGACGGAAAATGGACTCCGAAGAGTCGTACGAAATGGCTGCCTCCCAGCGACTCATCCGTATATAGGATCATATCCGCTCTGATTTCTCTAGCGGTTGATCCAGCCAAGGCCAGCCCCTTCCTATCCTCCTCCTGTAAATCCATCATGAGAGTCCCATGGTCCGCAGTAATATTATTCGCGAATGCACTGGTAAAATAATCATGTCTCAACATGATCGCCGTGGTGTTCAGCCGCGGGAGCTTTTCAGTCTCAGGACCCCGCCAGCGCACCCAGTCGCCCCGGACCTTCCCAGTAACATTATCATATACGGGAATTTGTAACTCTGAGGTATTAAGGTCTGACCGAAGCGGATGCGTTTGCCATTCGATCGGTTGTTCGCTCAGCAGGCCAGAGTGTTGGAGGATCGAGTATAGTTGGTCCCGGGCGCGGTCCTTAATGACGGGGAGTAAACCCCACGCATAGCCATCATCCTTGGTCAAGCCACCCAGAGGAAGCCAGCGATCCGCAGCGCTGTCCAAGTCACCATATCTCGAGCTATTAAGGAGTGACAGCGCCCGATGTTCCTCCGCCTTCTGCTGGTGGCGCTCTTGCTCGAAGTTGAGGGTGGGCGGGCGCGGCTCCGGAGCAGAGAGCAGGAAGAACAGGAGGACGAAGAAGAGAAGGGCGCGGCGGTTTTCCATAGACTGCAAAATGGTCGAGCCATAGGAGCTCAACCGTATCCCAGTATAAAGTCCATACCAGATTCGGGCTCTGGTGGGTGGTTATTTGCTCTTGTCCCTCCTATATAGTAGGTTGAGGAGTGACGCTGAAGCCGGCGGCAAAGAAAAGCCAAGCGTGGCTGGCGCCTGATCTTTCGGCGTGAGCGAACAACATTCAACAAACAACTACTACTTAGGGATAATTATTCAGTTCCCGTGCAGCCCCATTTACCATGGAAGGTCAGAATAAATAAGTACTGTGATTATTGACTCTCAGATAGTAGCTAACTAGATACCTTTCAGGTCTCCAATTTTGCAAATAACCACCACTCCACTCCACTTGCCAGAGAGCCCCGTGGCTTGAGAATTTGATCAGCCATGGCGGACAGTTTACCGCTGCCGATCCCTCCTCGAACTCCCACACCGCCCTCGGACGACCTTTCGTCAGGTCCAGAGAGCTTTACGGTGATATCATCAATGGAGAGCTTTTCTGACCGGAATACTTTGTCGCCAATGGTGAACAGTTTCGCAGCTTCCGGGACCTTGGGTATTGTTTACGATCCAGCCCCGTGTTATCACCCATTGCGCGACTTGCTAAATTCTTTGATTTCCTAGATTCGTCCCGGAAGTCGGCCATGGGGGCTGCGGAAGACATGCAAGGGCCTTTTAATTTTAAACCGACGGCTCTTTCGAAGAGCCCTATAGTAAAATCGGTATGACATCCCGTGAGAATTTTGGTTGCGCCCGAACTTGATAACTAAGCATAACGTCACGAAAAGAACATGGGCCAGAGACGGGGACATAAGTATAAACATAGCAGCGTATCCCACCAAATTTTCCTTGAGCCCCCGCCGAGGTCGCCGATGCCCTTACCGAATTCCTTGCCAATCCCGACATGGGGAGAATGCCTGGGGAGCATGTCAACTGATCAGAGAATCCGGTTTTGGTGGAGCGTATGCCACATGGTGGTGGCGGGATATACGCTGTGGACCGCCCATGGCTCTATGGCGATGACGGGGCTGTCCCATCTCATACTGTTCGACTCGTTGGGTGCCATGCTCTGCGTTGTCGTTGACGTCCTCGGGAATTTCGAGGTGTGGAAGAGGTCTAGTATTCGTCACCCCTTTGGCCTGGAGCGAGCAGAAGTTGTTGCAGGGTTTGCTCTGTCCGTGCTACTGTTTTTTATGGGGGGAGATCTTATCTCGCATACGGTCCAGCATCTGCTGGAAAACTCAGGGCACGACGCCCATCATTCCCACTCTCAAGCGCGAGTTTCACCAGGGAGCGTCGATATTACGGCATTACTAGCGATAATCGCTACATTGATATCCGCGATCGCTTTAAAAAACCATGCAAGGATTGGCAAGGCTATACGTTTTGCCTACATCGAATCCCTGCCTTCTATTCTTAGCAACCCGGCTCATTTCCTGACGCTTTCATGTTCAACCCTTCTCCTCTTGCTTCCACTGTTGTCAGTGCAGCTATATCTATGGCTGGATCGAATCCTCTCCTTCACCGTAGCCATTTCCATGTGTGTTATGGGCGTTCGTTTAGTTAAAACGCTTGGGTCCATGCTTCTGATGTCCTACTCTGGTTCCGGGACTTCGGAGGTTCTGAGGGATATTTCCAGTCACCCTGCTGTCACGGAAATTGAAGAGGCGAAATTCTGGCAGGTTCACTATGGCTTATGCATAGCATGTATCAAGCTGCGAGTGACTGGCTCGGACGAAAGCTTAGCTAAGTTACGAGAGAGAACCATCAGCATGATAAGAAATCGATTAGGTGGTGGGTATGGGACGGGCGGTCAGAAATGGGAAGTGTCTCTACAGTTTACTGTCGAGCAGGGCTGAAATGGACCTATTTATACTTGATATGTACTATACCCTCTTGATGTCATTGCAATATAATGATAATGGAATAAGCTCAGATTGCTTGTGTGTCATCATGACTTCCCTCTTACTCTTTGCTTCCTCACTGATTACATGTTTGTTTCGTGGCATCTTTTGAACCACTAGTTGCATTCAGCAGAATACTTCAGCCAAAAAGCAATCTCTTAAGCAGCTAAGCCCCAAGCTGTTGTTATGATTCTTACACGCACACTTGTCTTTGGGTATTTCTTAGCTTGACTGAATCTCTTTCATCTCTTCGACTGATTTCTACACGCATAATCTGCGTAGCAAGGACGCTGGTAAAGGGTGAATGCTTATAGCCCTCTTATGAGCACCTACCTCTACAATCATGCCTGATCTCCCTTTTTGCAAGCGTAGGCGCGCATTGCAGTCTGTCTGAGGTTCCTCGACCCAGGTATGTTGTTCTTGAGAAATCTCTGTATCTTGATCATCTACTAACTGGAAATAGTCCTGAATCTACACCCTTGAATCATAAGAATTTTACAGGTTTGGGTTTCCGCTGAACGTCCACCGCAGGATTTACCGCTAAGCCAACATCCCAAATGCAACGGGAGACGAAAATCACACCGGCTACACTGTAACTGGACACGAAGTCCAACTTAGGAACCTGCGCAAACTCCTCTGGGGACCCATCTTATCTTTCATCCGCCAACACCTGCCTGTTGCCCATTTATAGCTATGGTTTTACACTTTGCTACTGCCCAGAACTCTGCTACTGTCTCCCAAGCGAAGATGTGGAATAGGCGGGATTCGCGTCTAGGTCTTTAGTGTGCCGCTCTAGGTTATCTGTTCTGGTTCTTGTGCCGCTGAACACCACGTATTCCTCAAGGGTATCAATAGCCAGTGCCTGATGATTGATAATATCAAAGATCTTGACGATATTATTGCTGCTGGGGATCGTTGGCTTGGATTCTGCAGTGTTAACCGATTTTCCCCACGCAGTGGGATTACAACCCCACGATCTGGTATGAGTGAGGAGATGGAGGCCGCACAACATATCCCGCTAAGCAAGTAGAAGTGAACAAGGTCAGGTGGCGGTTGTGAGGATTTTGAGTCGTTTTCTTTTCTTTTTGTCTCTCTTTGCTGACTATATACATGTACAATAGCCCAGGATGATCTGGTAAGTCTTTTGAACACCAAAAGCCCGGGCTTACAGATCAAATAGATTGAAGGAGTGTGAAATAGCAGGTACATGCGTTGTTTTGTCTTGTAGAAGCTGACAGTGAAAAAGCCTTTGTATTAATAAAACAAGTAACAATGAATCTTTTTACATCTTTCGTATCCCGTCCTCTATTGTACCGTTCGAAAGAATACCCAGTATATTGTATTTATCATTGTCGTTCGAACCTCGTCATTTCAATGCATCTGGGAGTGAGATATCGTAGTGCTTTTCCCAATTGCTCACGACAAGCTCGCCAAAAAGCCCCCCTCTTCACTCTTTCAAATTCCCGCGCCGGCCTCCGTAGCCTCTCTCTCCGCTCTCCGTTGTCGCTTTTCCAGTAGACTCTTTTTCCGCTCGGCCAGGATAGCCATTTGTCTGCTGTCAACACCCTCGAGCCAATATCCAAAGCTACCTCCAACTGTCGCGAATAAAGGGTACACCCATAGTGCTTGTTTCTGAAACAGAGGGCGCATTTCGATACCGAGTTGCCAGAAGCGGACGGCAATGCCTGTAGCAATCCCAAGTTAGTAGGTATCCCGATAATTAAAGATTATGGCAAATGGAAAATTGCTGTCTCTCCGGAATCCATGAATTCATTGATAAAACACGTTAAAGCCAGCTTTCTATGCTAAGTAGGGGAGCGCCATACCGAAGCCGCTCCAGAATAGTACTTTGTGAAGGGGCATGGTGAATGTATTCGGGATCGACCAGGCGCGATGCCGGGGAAGCGTAGATCTGTGGGTGCAGAGATGGTATGGAATGTGTCGTGGGCAAGTACCAGCGGTGTACGTGCCCCTTACGACTTGTTATTAAAGAATTGGCTTCACACGAGTTGTGTAGCGAGCGTTTTTGTAGACAATTGTGCTCTAGATTTGGTGGTTTCCGCCGTGGACTCAAAGTGACTTGAGGTTCGTCAGTGATGTTGAAGCTTCGGCTTCAGGAAAATCATTCTGCCGGCCGTGGATTATCAGCATCATCGCATCGCGAATTCTCCTGAAGAAAGTTACTCAATGACGAACGCGCGGCAATTATCGACGAGAGCAAGCCTCTGATTTGTAGCAGCTAAATACCGCTCTGGGGATGTGAAGTCTTTCTTAGCAAATATTCAAGGGCCACTCTTTTGTGTTAGTTGGCCAGCATGGCTGGCTCAGACCTGGAAATGGTTGGTGTGAAGCGGCCAGCAATCGATCTCGAAAGCCTCCAGCGCAAGAAGTTCAAAACGTCAGATCTGCCTTTATCCGCTGCACAGCGAACGTCTATTGACGGCCTTCTATACGCGTTTAAGAAGAAGGGTGGTTTTGACTCGGTTCGAAAGAAAATATGGGCGGAATTTAGCGAGAGTGTGAGCATCACTCTGCATGCCCCTTTAGACGGCACTACCTATACCTATATCCTTTCTTGAGGGTTTCTCATGTCTAGACCACTGCTAACTCTCGCCTGTTCTTTTTTATTTCAGGAAGCCAAAATTTCTCTTACATCGTCCTTGATTGAAATGGCCGAGTCTGAAATTGACCGAGATCCTTCTTTGTTGTCAAGGGAGAGAGGAAAAGCCGCAACTTTAATAGAAGGCGCCGTCGATCGTAGTGATCTTTACAAAAGTGTCGAAGGGGCCATTGACGCGATATCCTCTAACCATTTGGACTATATCCTTGACTCCCTTCGCACTATCCGTCGACAAGAGGTCGGCGAAGAAATGGCTGCGCTAGAGGAGGAGAGGGGTAGTAGGGCAGACGAACACTATGAACGTGAAGTTAAGACTAAGCGACAGGAAAGAGAAATAATCTGGCTGAAAGAGCTTGAGAAGCAGAAACAACTTGAAATCGAAGAAGCGAAGGCTAAGGCTGAGGAGTTACGGAAACAACGCGAGCTTGAGAAACAGAGGGAAGAAGAGGAACGGAAGAAGAAGCAGGAGCTGGAAGAAAAACGCCGAGCGGAAAGAGAAAAGATTCGAGAGGAAAGGCGTCTTCTGGAGGAACAGAGAGAAAAGGAGAGAGAGGAACGCTACGAACGAAGAAGGCGGGAGCGGGAGAAGGAAAGAGAAGAGGAACGAGAGAGGGATCGGGAGAGAGATCGCGAGCGCGATCGAGGAAGAGATAGGGATCGTGATACAATGCTCGAACCATCACCCCGACACTCCCGACAACGCTCCAGGACACCGAAAGAGCCTACCCCAGAACCAGTGGATGAGAAATCGTTGGAGGACGCTGCTTTGGAATTACTTCTGAAAGAAGGGAAAGAATTGGCAGAAAAATCGCGACAGAAGCCAGAGTTCGACTTTGAGCAGGCCGAAGCCCTTGAAAATGCGCAATTGCAGCAACCTCAACCTCAACCGCAACCTCAACCGCAGCAACGTTCACGCCAGCCGTCAGTCACAGACACCAAGGCTCCTCGAACAGATCAGGCCCGTGCACGAACCATCCACTCCCGACTAAAGAAGGAGGTGTCTCCCCCCCCCGATCCGCCAAAATCTAACGCCAAGTTGAGTGACGATCGTCGTGATAGAGATCGGGAAAAGGATCGAGATCGCGAGAGAGGTAGAGACCGTGACCGTGGCCGAGACCGACTTCGAGACGAACGAAGTATGTCAAGGACACGGCGCTCTTCGCGATATGATGGTAGGGATCGTGAGATGGATTTGTACAGGCCTTCGACTCGGAGCAGGTTGGAAAGAGATGAACGTTCTCACACTCGCGTACGAAGCAGGAATCGCAGTAGGAGCCAGAGTAAATCCACTGCGCGAAGCCGCGAGCGGGAAAGAAATAGGGATAGGGGGAGAGATAAAGACCGAGACGCGGACCGAGAAAAGAGTAGGGAGCGGGATAGGGATGACCGCCGTTATCGTCCCAGGGATTGTTCGCGAGGCCGCACCCGATCCCGGTCAACCAGGAGACGCCACCGCTCTCGATCCCGTTCCCGCAGCCACAGAGACAGGGACAGAGGCCGGGAGCGTGAACGGACGCGGGAGGAGGAGCGGGATAAGTCTTTCTCGCGAACTGGCCGGCGATCTAGGTCTCGAAGCCCACCAGATATCGACCGCTATGTACCTCCTACTAGCAACCGTAGTCGGACGCCGACCAGACGACGGGCAAGGACGCCGGATCGAGACCGGGACCGGGACCGGGACCGCGCCCGAGATAAGGAGGATCGACCTAAACTCCATGAAATTGATAGATACATACCTGGAGGTTCTGGCATTGCTACTTCCGCAGGTAGTGCCGACAAGGATGATCGAAGGAGCAAGCGGAGGAGCCGGAGCAGATAATACTGCATTTAAGCTTAGATCATTTTTTCTCTGTAAAATATGTCCCTACTAAGTATGATGACGGTTCGGAATTTGGGGCGGAGATAGGAATGAAGATGTGTTTTTCTTTTCAATATGTTCCTGGCCACACAAAGACGTGTGCCATGTATAATAATTATTGAAATTTTTATTGGCCGGCTTAGCATCGATGGCATAGCAGTCGTTAATTCCTCATGAACAACGTCGGGTCGGGGACTACTATCATAATAACGCCTATCAAAGGATCATTTTATACTTTCTTGTATCGGATTTCAAGTAGCTCCCAAACCACAAAAGATGATCTATCAGGTTTGGGGGTGGAGATGTTTCTTCCTCTTGAAATTACTGGCCACCTAAGTAAATATACTCAGTGGTAGCAATCGAATATATTCCGAAATATTGTACGTGTATTTTCTAAAATACATAAACGCCCTAAGAAAGCTCGAAAAAAATGGCGAAAATGGGAAGAAGTAGTATGAGATGTGGTGGCGGAGTTGGGAGGCAAAGGTTGGTATGTAGTTGGTAGGTTCTACGTAAAGCCGGAAATTATCCAATGATATTAAGCGAAGAATAGAAAAAGACCAGTGGGCGAGAAGAAAACCTGGGGGTTCGCTTCGTCATTTTATTATTGTGAAACAATCATTGACATCGTCCATGAGGTATGGATGACCTTGTCCTTCAAAATGAGTGTAAAGCACAAAGCATTAACTAGACAAAGGAGAAAATTTAGAGGCGAAAAAAGAACAATGAGATCGTACTCGCTGAGCTACGATAAGGTTAACTTGCATGTTTGAACATATACAATTCTTTCCATCGTCGAAATGAGCAGAGAGAAAAGGGAAAAGAATGAAAGATTGAATCAAGTCGGGATAAAAGTTCTAGTATTCTGTGTGGGGTGTGACTTCCCACAACACTGCATTTGGCCACTCCATATTTCAGATCGTTGGCGAGTCAAAGCATGATCTCGCAGGCTTTAAATCATGGCCCATTTTCACATTCGCCGCTACTCGTAGAGCCTCCCTTTCCCTCTACCGCGGCTTTGAAGCCTTCGTGCTCATCATGGCGTTTATAGAAATACGATCGAGGTGATAACGGGCGTAGTTCCGGGGAGAGTCGTTCTAGAACTGTATCTTCAAGAGCTTTGATGGCCTTGGGATTCGAGCCAGACTTGTTCCATATGGATATTAGATGCGAATTATATCGCGCTGAGGTGGAGATTCCAAGAACGTGGTCGTGCTCTACACGTTGTTAGGATTTGGATTGTTTTCTTCTTTTGTTTTCTAGATTGTTTCTTTCTGCAAACCTGGGCTGTTCTGTAGAAGCCGCAGTAAGGATGGAAAGAAATGAGAGGATCGGAGGGGAGATAATAAATAATTTCAACGTACCAGCTTCAAGGGCGGCCTGGAACTCATTGGCCATGCACAGAATTGCAATTTCGTGGAAAAACGCCTCGCTTTTTGTCTTTGGCACGCGAAACGTCCAACACCCGCCTTTCTGGTTTTCCAGATCTTCCCACACGGGCTTTGTACCCTTGCGGAAAATGTGAACTGTGTCTCGCACCTTGACTTTGTCCCAAGGATAGTTATTATAGACTCTGTAGAAAGTTCCAATGTCCGCAACGTCTTCGTGAAGAATGTACAGTCTCTCGTCGTAATTTGCTGACTCTGAATACTTTTCGTACCAGACTGTCCAGTGGTATTGCAAAGGTAGTGGGCGCAGCTTTCCTAGGATGTTCTGGTGGAGGGTCTTTCGGGAGGCGGGTATCATGCCACTTCCGTCTCCCGCTACCGGTTCTGAGTCGGTGCTTAAATCTTTCGGGTTGTCCATTTCGGGCAGGAAAACAAAGTGCCAATCACAGACGGCTTTTCTTTTCTTTTAATCTTCTAACTTGCCGCCTCTTGCGATGAGATCAGATGCCGCTTTTTGTTTATAGAACAAAAGCAATGGGAAAAAAGTAATAGCGATGTAACATCAGTCAACGGTACCTCTCTATCTTGGAACCACCAAAGCATTTAACCACAAGGACCCGGATAGTTTTATAGGCCCTCGATAAATAGGGAAAACCCGTGGAGAGGTTTCTCCTCCGAAATAGAATTCGTTTCTTATGTGATATCTGTGAAACTCGATATTGTCTCAGCTCTGCCCAAAGGGATTGAAATATCACGTGTCAAACGAGGAATGCTGCTGTGCGAAAGGAGATCTGATCCTAATTTGCTGTAAGCTGAGGGAATGTTAATGCATCAAATTTCAAAGGTATTCAAATATTGATCCTGAATAAACAGGGCCAGCCCGAAAAGGTACACGAATCATGAAACTGGTTCAATCAAAGGAAGTGTGCAAACCCATGCGCATTGTCAGATTTTAACAAGCTGAAAGGAAAAGAACAGCAACGCATTTCAAGAAGTCTGGGAATACAATAAAATAATGGCACAAAGTGGTGCAAGTTAAAAGAGAGTAAAATCAGGGCAAAACAACGAAGGACAGGGCATCTGCTTGTCCTCGAATCTATAGTTTCCGTGGCTGAACTTTGCATGAGGCAGCAGCTTCAAAGGGGGGCTAAAGGGGCCATCTACTTTTGGAGGATAATCTTCGCCAGCAGATCAGAGCTTCTTCGGAAAGAAAATGAGCAAGGATAGAAGGAGAAAAGCTGAAATGTTGAAAGAGCTCCCTGACAGCGGTTCCTGACACAGCACCATGGGTCTCCGCAATGATCCTCCAGCCACCAAGAGAGCCAATATTTTGAGGTAGGGAATTGCACATGCTATCTTGAAAACAGCACAAGAAACAAGCGGCGTGTACCTTTCTTAGAGTCTGTGGCGGCGGGGCCTTAGTGAGGTGGCTAGTGGTTGATTCAGAGACCACGGCTGAAGTAGGTATATTCCGTGAAGGCGACGTTCAAGCTAGTATGGAGAGAAAAGGCCCAAGCAGACCGATCGACCTCATGGATGCATCACTGCTGATAATCTGGCTGTTGCAGTTAAGTTAGTTGGCACCTGGTGCTTGATCCATTCATGTTTATCTATTTCTCCGCTGATGGCCTGGTCGCGCAGGCCGTGTAGCCGCCATGCGATGATTCCCTCACGTGATGTGCAGGCGCCTAAAGCGCATGTTTGATGTGATCAAATTTTTGACATCGATGAAGCATGTCGTAGAATAAGCTAATGATTCCAAATCCGAGAGAAATAGGGGCCACAGCAGCAGGGGAAATTGATCAATTCACCCATGGACTGTTGAGAATTTCTGCTTGGAACAATTAGGGTTAGGGCTTGTCCATCCGGATCTGGCTTGCACGTGCATTTTGTCATCCAAATCTTCCAAAAGTTGCTTGGGGCTCGAAGTCAAACAACTATCACAACCACATCATTATTCACTTTATAAATGATATCTCACATCAACGCTGGCAAGATCAAGGAGATGACTCCCAGCTCCATGCGTTGATTTTTTTTAGGGCCCTCTGCCAATAATGGCTGGCATCGGCACTCCACCGACCAAGAAGCGGTGCCTCGAGGATGAAGATGATTCCACTACCAAGCCAGGATCCCAGTCAAAAAGATCCAAGATCATGGTAGGTTCTACAGGTCATAGCACCACGAGCGATAGCTCGAGCTGTGAGTCCGGCTACGAAAGCGATAGTGGTAGTGACGGTGGTAGCGACGATGGTAGCGACGGTGGTAGCGGCGCCGCCATACCACCCTTGACCCATCGTTATCGCCCTCCCATACAACAGCAATTGGATGACGAAACTTCCTCAAGTGGGATATCCGAATCGTCCATATCCTCTTCCTGCTCTTCCTCTTCTTCATCATCATCATCATCATCTGGCGGCGAGTCGGAATCAGAAAGCAATGACGTTGCCAGTAGACCTGGAACTGATCACCTCGTTTCTGTCCCACATCGCCCACCTCATCTCAAACCCTCATTACGTCGATTCAATGGTTCCACGCTGCGAAATCGACTGACTTCCTTCCTTCCCGAATTGAGAGCTGCAAACGAAGACTTAGAAAAAGAGATAGCTGCTGGTAATGTAGCTGGTGTGGAGCTTGATCATAGTGAGGATGCTGAAGTTGACGGCCAATACATTGAGATGGTACCTTTTCTTCCTTTATATGCCACCATCTTTCTTTTATCTACAAGGACATTTCATCCTCGAATATGGGGCTTTTACTGGAAGTACAGCTAACGGTTTTACGCTCTTTCAGAACCTTGGCCTGGGTGTGCTTGAAGAACAAGGCGGCGAGATTGGCTCCCATACCAGCACGGACAGCGAAAGCGCCATATCATATGATGAAAACAACAACACACGATCCGCGAGCAAGACACAACCAAAACCCCGTCATAATATGAATGTAATGAACAAGCTCATGGGGAATACACCCGAAGTAAAACGACCAACTATAGAAGAGATGACGCCCTGAATATATCCTCCCAATTTTACCTCCACAAATAGGACTGTTCTAACATCTGTATGCTACGATTTTGTCGTTTACTATTTCTTGCGACTCTTTTCTTACATTTTCGTCTTCTTTAGGCTTTGGATCGCAGTCAGGATAATCTTGTTTTTGAGAATAATTCTCTTTACTCAAGCTTTGTTAACTCGGATTATTTTATACCCATGTTTTATTTTATGTACTATGGAAAGCTTTAGCAATTTGGGACCTTAATTGCTTGAACAACGCATTCACTGGCTACTGGAAGTGGCTGCATTAATGGTGGTCCGCCTCAGATAAGAGAGGCCCATAATTTTGAGAGAAGAGTATGCACTTCCAACGAAAAAATGACACTAAGAAAATAAAAATGCATTTTTTTTTTACACCGGGGCCATGGACGAATTTTCTAAAAATATATTATATATAAATTGGATTTTAGTTAATGCAAAAAAAAATCGAAAATCGAGAACAAAAAAAAATCTCCCCGACAGGGAATCGAACCCTGGTCTCCCGCGCTCGTCAGTCAGTAGACCGAATGACAAGCGGAAATCATCACCACTAGACCATCGAGGAAGAACTTGATGGGTGTGACTAGGCATTTTTTATCTTATATATGGTCATGGGAGGGAGCAGCTTACTTAGATCAGCAACCCCCACGTAGCAAAGATAGCCTGGGTTACAACTATAATCGCAAACGATAGTATGTTATTGAAAATTCTCTTATTTCTTCTTGATTTCAGTTTGAAACCAGATGCACTTTAATGATCACTGTTTTATCAGTCGCTACATGGAGCGCGCCCATTTGCCTCAGCTATTGCCAGTAGCTATTTGCTAGGACATCATTAGGATAGCAATCCGCGCATTCATAAACAGCGAAATTAAGCTATATAACCGAAAGGTTTACAGTCTTCTAGTTTCGTCTTTTCACCAACCGGTCAGAGACTCGCTTCTCATTTTATTCTATCTATGAACAGACGTTCAAGTTTGGCAGCATTGAGGTTTATTTTTATGGTTAAAGCATTGTCGGCCTACTTTTTCTTTGACATCCAACTCTTTTTTGGGTTCTTTTTCTCGGGTGTCAGGCTGTATCATATGTACACATATATGTGCATTGCCTACAATGTATGAAATATCTTGAATATATGGAGTGTTGTTCATTTTTAATCATCTCCCTGGGCTTTACCACTTGTTGATACGCATTCCTCCCAGCTCTCAAACCAGCTACATAAGCCATCAATACACGTGGGCTCAGCCCGATCAACATCACAGGAACTACATTGACGCCTTGAGACCCTTGAAGGCATCGGCCCTCCCTCCAAGGTATCTCTCTTCTGCTGTCTTCCAATTAATAATGGACCAAATATTCTCGACATAAGCGGCTTTCCCATTCAGATACTTCGTTCAACCCAAAGATGGTGGTGGTGTTAGCTTAGGAACAATGGAACAAACCAAAAAAAATAAACAGATGATAGATTTCCAAAATTGGCCTCACCTGCAAATAATACGCATGTTCCCACATGTCGACTGCAAAGATAGGCACCTGGTCCTTCCCGACGATATCCTGATCGTGTGTTGTGACAATAGCCAACGGCCCCTGATTTCCCAGGCGAACTAACCAACCCCATCCACTTCCTCGAATGCCCAATAACGCCTCATTGAATTTCTGACGGAATGCACCAGCATCGTCTCCCCAATGCTGCCGAATGGCCTCCCATAATTTCGGCGCGGCTTGAACCTTGGTTTCAGGGGTTCCAGCAGGGGCGAGGTTTCCCCAAAATAGCGAGTGATTGATATGCCCACCTGCATTGAAACTAATTATTGCGTGCAGATTAACTTGGGCAGCGATATTTCCTGCTTTTATCGCTGCGGCCTGATCTTGAAGCGCCTTGTTGAGGTTTGTCACGTAGGTGTTATGATGCTTGGCATGGTGAAGCTCCATGAGTTGAGCGGAGATGACAGGCTCGAGAGCCTATATAGAGGAGGGAGAGAGTTTGGTATTCCAGTTCAGCCCTAATGCAAATGCCGTGGGGTGGGGAAGGGGCAGAGCGGGCAACATGCTTACATTGTAGGCGAAACGAAGAGGCGGGAGAGCGTATGTCTGGGCCATGTTTGTCTTCACTTGGGATGAGTAAATATAGACCTAGAGCGAAACGCGTAGAGCTATGAGCCACAGAGCTGTGTACGAGATATCTTGAGAAATGGTGTATATAACTGTTTGGGAGGGAGGGAGGAAGGGAGGAAACAGAAGAAATTATCTACATTCTACAGCATTCCCCATGGCTATTTGAGGACGTAGTAGTCATCGGCTGTCAGGGTTCGGGAACACTTGTCCATTCAGAGTGCAGATAATTAGCTCACTTTATATACATGTACATAATCTCGGGTAGAGTTTAGAAATCTGCTCAAACCCTCTAGGTACAAATAGAAGCCTACCGTGGTACTCAGATATCGGGACCTTAGTGGATGTATATATATAGAGACCGCCCTTTGTATACCTAGGCCATCGAGGAGAGGGCAGAGGGCGGAGGGCGAAGGCGAGCGAGGTTGAATACATTACATATAAGAATGCAGTTATATCCGTTTCTTTGAACTCCTACTCTCAATTCAACCACATCATTCCTACGAATTCATTCCTTTCCTTTCATTCAATCCTCCTTATCTTTTTTAGATAAGACTTACTTACTCACGAAAAGCCGCCGCAATTCAACGACCACATATAAGACCATGTGCAATGGCTTTTCCTCAAGAATCAGCCAAGGGGGTGCTACAGCCCTTCTTCGTCCTTTGAACACGGAAGAAAGTGATCCTGGAAGCAACAATACCCTATTCGACTACCAGGTCACTCTTCGAGAACACCGCTCTGCTGAAAAGGAGGGGATTCACTTCTCTATCAAAAAGCCTACAGACGAACAAACAGAGCAAGGACGGACCCAAGTTTGCCCCATCGAGACCTTTAAAGCCTACTGGGTTGAAATACAGTGTGTTTTTTACTATTAATCGTGCCCTTATCCATTACCTACCTCTCTGGACTGGCAGGGGAAGATATATAGTCGTGCATCTCCTAACGTTAACATCTCCCCCAGCCCAGACGGTGACCTCACACCCTCGGAATCCCGAGACGCACTCCCTCCCCTCCACCGTTTCCCGCTCCACAATCTAACGCAACCGGAAGACCTCGAAACCTCGCCCACTGCTCTAGCCAGTATGAAACTCATTACCGAGCAGAATATTGACGGCCATGGTCGCAACAACAACTCAAAGCTGAGGTTGAAGCTCGATGCATGTGAAATGGGCGTGATAGGGCGGCGAATGTCAATTGTTAATGCGACGGGGGTGAGAGTTGCAGAGGGGGTAATCGGGTGGAACTGATATACCCTAATTCCATACCTGAAAGACGCGGAGGGGCGGAAATTGTGGGTTTTTGAGCGAATATGCGCTTGTTTTTTGATATTTTCTTCTTGGGCTCGGCGAGGAGCTTCAGATGTTGGCGTTTTATAGCGGCTTGGCTTGTTTATTTCATCCTACTGCTATTGTTACCCATCATTTACCATATATATATATTGGTTTGCTCCCTCGCTTGAAAATGTATTGGTTTCCTCCGTACTTGGTAAGCTACTGAGCTAGAAGCCACATTATTGGCATAGAAGCTTGCGTGAAAAGCGGAAGCTAAGAAAGATACTTAGGTAATATTTCTAATCCTATTTCTCCGCACGACTGAAACTTGAAAATTTGATTGGAAAACGTAATGTTTTTCTCGATTCGAATGTTGAACCAGAACATGGTGGCTCAAAATAGCCGTGCATGTCACCGTTGCCCACAAGCAGGCACAGTATTATGCCTTGGAATCAGCCCCCCTCTGGAGGCTAGAGTTTTTTTTTATCATACCCGTAAGCCCTCGCATAGTGTCGCCCGCTGATACTCGGGTGGCACGTTGATTTTACCTTCTGTGGAATTTAAGAAACTCCTGGACATGGAGAGTGGTTCGGATGGCTTGGTTTGGATAAGGTTATTTTAGCGTGAAGCCTAGTTAATTATCAGGACTCAGAATCTGCCCCTTTTTCCTCCGGTGTTGGAAGAAAAACATCTCGAGAATGCTAAAGGTTCTAGTCTGTTGAATTATAGAAATGAGACTCTGTGCCTATCGGCAGCTTTCCAACATGGGATGCCGTTCACACTCTGCAAAATTTTGATACACCCTAAACTCATTCATTCATCAAGATTCCATCAGTTCATGAAAAGCCCTATTTTGCGGAAACCGGCCGCAACTTTGTCTAGAGCATATAGTCCTCCGCATCTGCCCTTTTAACACCCAACCGTTGTGACAAAGCAACCCACGTACCGACACAAAGCAAGCTACGGAACATTAATGCATCGGCGTTATCACCAAATGCTCGGCCTAGTCCCCGCTCGACTGCATCGTAGTCTACAAAACCCAGGTTTTTCGACAGCCTCACGCGTCAAGAGTTCTTCAAACATGCGGTGCAGGTGCCCCTTTTCGGGCCACTTTGACGGTGCCAAGAACGGATGCTTGCTCTTTCGGTACAGTTCGCCGGTAATGTACGGTCGAACCGCCTGGCGCAGGATCCATTTCTCTGTCATCGACGTTCTTCCAAAATTCGCCGTGACGCTGGGCACCTACCGTTTGCTGCGGGGTATAGGCGATTTTGACGCTTGGAGGAAGATTGCTCACATAGTTAGTGAGATGATGGTCCAGGAACGGTGTGCGTCCTTCAACACTGTGGGCCATTTCGGGGCGGTCTCCCAGAAAGAAAGTTGTTAGGTAGGATGGATTTGTTCCAGATGTAGAGGGATGTGTGCAGTGGATGCCAGGTTGAGCGCATTTTGGCCCGGACTTCAGGTGGGTGGGACGCCATTAATGTCTCCAGGACATCACAGTCCTGGCTCTTGTGGCGTGTCCAGGTTGCCAACATCTCCGTGGCTGGGTGCATGATCCTCAATACAGCCTGGGGCATTGATGAGCCGTTGGCGTCAGCAAGAACTTCATTTTATCCGTTATCATCACGGCGCACGCTGGCTCCGATGCCGCGGAGAATATTATTCATTTCGTCAGCAGCTTTCATTTGCAGCTGCTCGCGAAACTCGTCCTTTGAGAGTGGCGAGTTCGGCTGAGATAGGTCCGACTCCAGCAGGAGGTCCAGCGGAAAGTATAGGTATCCGGCAAAGTGTTCATCAGCTCCCTCGCCAGTTATGATGACTTTGACCCCGTGCTCTTGTGGAAGTGTCGATAGGGCAAATTTTGCCACATAGCCAAGATCGAAGCTGTGGTGCTCACAATGATATGCCGCGTCGGCAAAGTTATCCGCTAGAACGGGCTCATCGACGATTTCCTTGATTGTTTCAACACCCAGCCATTTGGCTGTCCGATCTGCAATGTCTATAAAATGTTCCGAGTCAGCGGTCGATAATATTTACTCTGGTGTACACATGGATGGTTCGGTATTTTACCCGATTCGTCATAGCCCGACTTTTCTGGAAACTGTACAGTGAAACACGCCACTCGAGTTGTTGCTGCTTGGCTGCCAATCTTGATATGTTCATTTTTCGCAAGCTGTGTAACAATTCCTGCAATAGCAGACGAATCGATCCCGCCGGATAGATAAACCCCGACAGGAACATCAGCGCGAAGTCGCAGCCGGACTGCTTCAACAAGTCGCTCGCGGACCCCAATTATCATTTCATCAATGCTCCGATTGTCAGTGATGGTCTGCTTATAGTTAGCCTCATCCGCAATCATTTTTAACAAGAAATGAAGCTTCCCTTGTCCGCATAGTCCGAATCCCAGTACCTGTGTGATTCAAGCCCTTTCTTGGAGATTTCGAGCCAGTGCCCTGGCAACACCTTCTTCACGCCCTTGAACAGTGTCCTGTCGTCAACCATGTAACCGCCATCCACAATGGCCCCAACATCCTACTCGGGCTTCCATCCCAAAGGCAAGAATGCTTTTGACTCGGCTGCCAGCAAGATTTTATCCCCAACAGTCGTCCAAAACAGTGGCTTAATACCGAACCTATCTCTCCCAGCAATCACCCTCTCATGTCCCTCGCGGCTATCGTATAGAACAAATGCAAATTCGCCCCGCAGATGTTTAAAGAATTCTGGGCACCGTTAAATTTTGTAGAGAGCTAAGACTAGCTCGCTGTCACTGTGGCCATGGAATTTGTAGCCGTGGACGACGGCATAGATGCCCCGCAGCCGGTCATAGTCATAGATCTCACCGATGACAACGGCGTGAATTTGCCCGTCGTCACTGGAAAGAGGTTGCGAGCCGCTGGGAGAGAGGTCGTTGATGGAAAGTCGGCAATGGCCAAGGCCAACACTGCCATCCGAACTAACCCAGACGCCAGACTCATCTGATTCACGGTGGTTTATTTTTTCAAGAGAGGCTTGAAGTTTGTATGTCAGGGACTCGTCAGGGGCGGCGTCGGTGCTTTCATTAGCATCTCCGTGGGCACGGCCCAGAGGGAGAGCAATGCTTGCCGTAATTCCGCACATCTTGGACGTTTCTGCTGTATATTTCAGGTGGGATTCTTGGATTTGATTCTGGGATTTTATTAAAGAAAAATGAGTGAAGATTCGAACACTATGGGTGTCCCTGAATTGACGGCATTAATCATTGTGTAGGGTCCATTCGTTACTCGAATGGTACATACCGCTTAATATATATGGTTCTGACCTCGACATTGTATGCTGTTACGACGCGGCATTCTAATATTGTGTCTGGCCAACTATACCTGCCCGGGGCATTTTTCAGTCTTCCACCCTCGGGAACTTACAATCCTTCAGGGGCATTTCACCTTGTTTTAGATTCATATTAGCGCTTACTTTATTGCCCGGTGAGCCTGTTGCGATAGGTGGAAAGTACGACAGCATGCAGAATGGTCACGCCGCTGTCCTTTGGTCGCTTCGGTCTCCGTTTTGGCACCGAGAGCCTTCGGCTCCCAAGCGCTGCTCCCTGTAGATGTATTCGAAGCCGAAACACTTCTGGTGCGACTGAAGCGTCTATCTGCTCGCAGCTCAATATAAGCCCAACCTTGCAGTTCTCCCTGCCGTTTCCACGACGCGGAGAGTCAATTCGAAAGTTGAATAGCTTTTTTCGCGTATCGCCAGGTCCAGCAGACCCGCATATTTGGTATCAGCCCCCTGTCCCTAAATTCTGTGAGGCGATGCATGATCAAGGGCGTGTCATTTTTTAATTCGCCCATCTCCTACCAACGTTGGAGAGGTGAGATGCCAGCTTCTCCATTGTTGGCTCATCGTGCAACACGGTGAGAGGATTCATCCCATCCTGGTTTCTTTCTGGCAGCGATATTTGATATGTGTATTTGGCGCTAATCCGCAGGACCAACTAGTGGCTAGGTCTCTCTCATTTATCCCCCTTTTTGAAGTTTAGCCGCCAAATTTTAGAGTTCACATATCTGGTCAAGAAAAATGTCCGAAAGCCGCAGTGACATGATCCTGGAGAGGCCAGTGGAAAGCGAAAAAATAAAGGAGCATTTAAAAAAATTTAAAAAAAAGCGGGATGGAAAGGAATATCGGCAGGGGAGGAAGGGAGGAAGGGAGAAATGGAGGTTAGAAGCAGGTATGTATCATGCATCCAAAAAGGTTTCAGAAATTAAAATATTACATAAATTTTAGTCGAGTAAGGAAAAACTACTCCGCCTTGTTAAAGAGTATAGATATATACCTCCAACACGTGTCCCAAAGCCATCAGAATCTTAGTACATGTACTTGCAAGGTAGGAAGTTGCGGAGGAAGTAACAAACGGGGGAAAAAACGGGATCAGCTTCCAAAGAAAAAAGCAAAAGCCCAAAAGAAGTGGAATTAAAAAAAGATTGGTTGAAGCCCATCAAACGCCCCATGTGTAACACCCCACATGTCGACAAAGGTGCAAGGTAGTACTCACAAAATTATCTGGAATGAGTTCATTTCCAGAGCCAGCGTAGTAAAACAGAAGATAAGGGCAAGGGAGGGAAATAAAAAAGGGTATCCTTCTCCGTCGGATTATTATTCATGTCATGCAAACTGGGGTAGAAGTAGTATTTATAACAGACCACTCTGCTAAAGGGCAGGTCGCAACAACCTCAGCAGTTAAAACAACTTTCATTATTAAGATCACACAAAAAAGTCTATATCTATTAAAAATGAATTTATGAAATCTGCTTGACACGGCATTGCCAGCCTGATTCCTTGCTGAGAAGAGGTAAACTATTTAATTTCATGTCAGTTTGTATTCTTCCGTGGTAAATGCGGGTTGGGGATATTGAATAGAGAAATGGGAGCTGAAAATTATATATATCATTGCTTACCTTGCACCCAAGCACCAACCGAGCTCGTTGCCGTTGATTTGTTTCGCAATTTTAACTTGGCGGTTAAGCGGGAGATCATATCCAGTGTGTAAGAGAGATAGCATAAATGAAAGATCCAGACAGTGTTCTGGACGCTCCTGGAGTTCATTGATAGCACCCTTAATCCCTTCGAAGACACCCCAGCTACCTTGGCCGGAGCAGACAGTAGCGGTCAAATCCTGCAGGTCCCGGAGCGTAAATGATTCCGGCATTCCGAGCGGAGCTGTGCGGTCATAAAAATACGACATGATGAACAGGTCTTCCTGGGCGAAGGTCTTTTGGAGCGGGGGTTGGTGGGCGCCGTTAAAGGAACAGGGAGCTAATTTGCACTCAGCATCCTTCTTGAGAATTTTGTCGGCGACTCCTCGGCATTGGGCAGCGGAGGATATGTCTTTGGGCCCGGTCATCTTGACTTCGACAACCTCGCCAAGTGGATGTCCCTCTCCCATTGTTACATTCACCGTGAGCGACATCCCAGCGCTCAGACAGGGATTTACCAATGGCTGAGAGAGCCACGTTTGGTCGGTTGGGCTAGATTCGTGTTTAGTTTCCACGATAGCTTTGTGGATGGTATCTCTCGCTTTCATAAGCCCGTAGCCAAGGTGGGAGTGTTGGTATAGGTCGAAATTTCGACCTCCGAAATTCAAAGAGAATTTATGAGCACCGTCAGCAAATTGCTCTGGTGTTGTTCCATCTACGCTCTTGAACCTTGGCTCGAAAACAATTTGTGTTGAACCTCCTCCAAGATCGAAAACCGCGGCTGTCGGGGTGCGCTCCTTGGTACCGATGTTTCCAAGAAGGTAATTGGTGGTGATCCAGGCGTAAACTCCTTCAAATTTGCCATCCATGATTTCAACACCACCTTGCTCCTTCGAGACAACAGGGAAAGGATAGACAGTTTCCAAGCGATTTCTCACTGCATCCAAGATTCTATCACTAGTTTCCTGACCCAGGAATCTCAAGCCCGCTGTGGCCTTTACTGCCACTGGGGAACAGGACTGGTACTCTTGCGGGACCGACTTCAGAGCAACTTCCATCAACGGATCCAAGCTCCTTGCGGCCGCCTCTGGATCTTCTGCGTAAGAGCTTAGTCCAGCACCGCCCTTCTTCTTTTCTGTCATCTTGAAGTCCTCATTTTCGAGTTCTGGCGTGGGTCCACAATTGTTGAAACGGTACACGTGGATTCGGGAGCCAGTGCTTCCAGCATCAATCATCAACGCATATTGGATCAAGGGCTTTGACGAGTCATACGATTTTGTGCATTTTGAGGTGGATACCGGGGTCCCAACCGAGGCCGGGGAAGATTGACCCCCAGGGAGGAGGACGTAGAGGAACAATAATAGAACAGCAATAATCCCCCCCGTCTTAATATATCTCGTTCTCTGACTTTGCGTCATCGCAGCAACTGTGAATGTGTCTCGAAAACTAAACGTCTTGGAGCTGCGGAGCGGGTTTCCTGAATGCCTACCCGGTTTTTCGAATGGATCGCGGGTAGACTTTGCTGGGAGGGAGACGGATCGACGCCTAGGATTCGAGCCAAAGGGCAAATATGACCAGATTCCAACACGAGCACGAGCGTGTACCCCAGTTGACATGCGAGCGAAAGTGTGAGTGAATGTAACACACGAGAAATGGCATGCACAGGAGAGAAGAGAAAACCGCTTGAAAATATATAGTGGCAAAGACAGGGCAATTAACGAGCGGTAGACCCAAGTGGGATCATAGATTCCAGCTAATCACAAGCGCTCCACCCGGTAGACTGGTGGGCCACAGAAGAATGAGCACCAGATAGAAGTTGAAGTGAAGCACCTGGACTTTGGCGACACAAAGGGGTTAGAAAGTAGGGGAGAAGAAAAGAAAATAGTGGACAGACTGCGAGATGGTGCCAAGTTGTGTTCCACCATAAAAAATAGGTGGCGCAGGGAAGGGCATTGTGGCTGACCAGAAATTTCTAAAGTTAGAGCTCGAAACTCAATCAGCTTCCAAGATATAATCGCAAAACAGTTCAACCATTCATTCAGTCTTTGGCAATCAGCGGATTTTGCTTTAGAATAGCGGCTCTGCGAGGTGAATTAGGCGTCTCATATTTTCGCTTTCCTTGTGGCGGGTACTGATATTCATTGTACTGCAGATTCCAATTTTGCAATTGCGCCCACCCTCAGTATCCTCCGCCCCTGGAGGACACAAATTAAAACGAGATACCCCCTTGAGAAGTTATGGCAGCAACCATGAATCATGTCCGCGGTCTCGTCGGAACCACGCAAACCCTCCGCCAAATATTCCTGCCTTCAGCAGACTCACGCGCTGTTCGGTTCGCTGAACACCAAAGACAGAGAAGATGTTACCGTTTCCAACCCGTTCGACAGCACACACCTATCGCTCCACGCCCAGAGCCCCAGATGATGAAACGACCTGCACCCCGGCCAGTGAACCTCCAGCAGAAATACGGACCCCAGAAGGATTCCAAAGACGCCAAAGGCGGCAAAGACCACAATGGCCTCATAAAAGACGAGGGCATTCCCGCGCGGAGAGTGCAGATAGTGAACGAGGACGGGTCGCTTGGAGAGCCGATTCCATTGGGGGCCGCATTACACACGTTTGATCGCTACATAAACATCCTTCTTCAGGTTGCTCCCGAAACCGCTGAAAGGCCCGCCATTTGCAAAATCACGAGCAAGGGACTACTACAACAAAAACTACAAGCGAAAACCAAAGCGCCCAAAGACCCCACGCATGCGCTAAAGCAGGTCGAGCTGAACTGGGGTATTGATGGCCATGATCTGTCGCATCGGATGAAAATGGTGGAGACATATTTCGAGAAAGGGAAAAAGGTAGAATTCATATTACTGCAGAAAGATAAGAGGAAGAAGAAACTACCGACCCCAGAGAAAGCGCGAGAACTTGTTAAAACGATAAAAGAACAAATTGCGGAGATGGGCGCCGTGGAGACTAAGAAGATGGAGGGGACATTACTGGGACGGCTTACTATATATGCTGAAAAGTCGAAAAAGACGTGACATTCTGGTGAAAAGAGAACCTGTACATTGTATGTCTGATAGATTTAATATGCCTAAGAATGGCTGGACCTCAATAACTACTTATTCTTGAGCTGATGCATTCAGCTATTTCGGAGAGTGTCGAACAAATTTGTAACCCTACATCCTCCAGATACCATGGCAGCTTCTATACAAGATTTTACCCTTCCTTCTAGGTACATAGGTTCGTCTATCTGTAGTGCTGGTTGGATAGTTAAATCGTTGCGGGAGGAGTAACAGAAGCTTCCATCCGAGGCTGGACCAGGCACGATTAGGTTGTGATGACTAAGCGCTCGTCCCTGAAAAACTTTTGGGACGAGGAAAAATATCTCGAAAAACCAGAACAAATTAATTAAAATTCCATCACCTCTTGTCAATTCCACCCACTCCGCTCCATTGAAGGACTGTCACGGACTGTCAAGATGGCTAATATCTCCAGATCTGTTAATGCCTTGCTGCGGACTGGCCGACTTGCCCTGCAAAGACCCAGAGGTGTCAACCCCATTCACCATGCCGTCCTCCAGGACCGCATGGCCTTCAGAGGAATGGCAACAGCTTTCGAGAGAACGAAGCCTCACGTTAATGTCGGTACGTAAAAGACCTCTTTTCTTTTCTTTTCTTTTTTTGGACGTTTATTATGGATCCGTCATTTGATTCTAATATTACCATTTTTTAGGTACCATTGGCCACGTCGATCACGGAAAGGTTAGCTTTCTTCATCCCAAATTCCCCTTCTCCCCTGGCGATATCGCTTTTCTAACTTCGGATTTTTATTTTTTACAAAAGACTACCTTGACTGCTGCCATTACCAAACGTCAATCTGAGAAGGGACTTGCAAACTACCTGGAATATGGAGCTATTGACAGGGCTCCCGAGGAGCGGAAGCGTGGTATCACCATATCTACTTCCCATATCGAATATTCAACAGACAAGCGACATTACGCCCACGTGGACTGCCCTGGTCACGCTGATTACATCAAGAACATGATTACGGGTGCTGCAAACATGGATGGTGCTATTGTTGTTGTTGCTGCTTCTGACGGCCAAATGTAGGACTCCGCGCGGGACATATGGGAAGGTTTTCTTCTTTTTTCTTGAGTACATGATTATACTAATATTGGCACCCAGGCCTCAAACACGTGAACATTTGCTCCTTGCCCGACAAGTCGGTGTCCAGAAGATCGTCGTTTTCGTTAACAAGGTCGACGCTCTCGAGGATAAGGAGATGTTGGAGCTTGTCGAGTTGGAGATGAGAGAGCTCTTGAGCACCTACGGATTCGAGGGTGAGGAAACACCTATCATCTTTGGCTCTGCCCTTTGTGCCATGGAGGGCCGCGAGCCTGAGCTTGGAGAGAAGAGAATTGACGAATTGCTCGATGCTGTTGATACCTGGATCCCTACACCGCAACGTGATACCGACAAACCCTTCCTGATGTCCGTTGAGGAAGTGTTCTCCATCTCCGGCCGTGGAACCGTGGCCTCCGGCCGTGTCGAACGTGGTGTCCTCAAGAAGGATTCCGAAGTGGAGCTTGTTGGTGGCGGCGTCGCCCCAATCAGGACCAAAGTAACTGATATCGAAACCTTCAAGAAGTCGTGCGACGAGTCCAGAGCTGGAGACAACTCCGGTCTTTTGTTGCGGGGTGTCAAGCGTGAGGATATCCGCCGTGGTATGGTCGTTGCCGTCCCTGGCAGCGTCAAGGCTCACAGCAAATTCCTGGTGTCGATGTATGTTCTGACCGAAGCCGAGGGTGGCCGCCGGACTGGATTCGGCCAAAACTATCGTCCTCAAATGTTTATCCGCACGGCTGGTACGTTTCATACCTCTCCTCATATACAATAACATAACATACAATTTTGACTCGTCCGATCCACCCCACTAACTCTTTTATTACAGACGAGGCCGCCCATCTCAGCTTCCCTGATGCAGCAGACGAAAGCAAACTGGTCATGCCCGGTGACAACATCGAGATGGTCCTCGAAACACACCGTCCCGTAGCTGCTGAGGCCGGACAGCGATTCAACATCCGTGAGGGAGGCCGCACTGTCGCTACTGGTCTTGTCACTCGTGTCATAGAGGAATAGATTCAATAAATCTGTCCGGGCCACAACCATTCGGCTAGTTTCTTGTACTTTTTGACATATATGTGTGTAAAGCGGGAATTCTTGGGATAAAGAGGGGCGGACCGGCAAAAAAACTTAACATATATCTGGAGTCTACCTGTGTATATTTTCTTACTCTTTTTCTCTTTGTTTCTTTCTTTCTTTCCATCCTGTGTTTTTATTAAGTGCCTTTATATCTTGTTTTTTTTGTTGTTGTTTTCTTTTTTGATATCTTTCTTTGATGTTTTCTCCCTCCTGTAACAACAAAGATGTGGCCTCTCTCGACTCTCTCGATCTAGACTTGTCTTAGAGCAATATAATCCTCCCTGCTATTCTTCTCATTTCACCCACTTGCTTTCAAAGGTGTCCTTTGGAACAAACTTTATGTAATCACCCCATTTTTTCAATCCCTAGCCAGGAGCAAGGATACATATGCTAATTACTCCTCTACTAATCGATATCTACCAGTGACTAATTGTTATACAGGGCTGGGGAGTTAGGGGGGGGAGAACGCTGGCGTTATAACTGAATATAATATATTGCATCGCAGGTGGTAAGATTTGCTCTATATCCACAGTGCTACTAGCTTGAATGTATCACACACCATTCACCGCCCAAACGCCAAATGTAGATATCAATGTATCTTGTGAGCTGCTGGAGGGAGTTTTTCATGTCGTCGAGCTTATAAACTCATAATGCTTGACTAGATCGCTTTTTGCAATCAATGCTATCGAGATAAACACTCTGTTCTTGAGATTCATTTCTATCATTGTTAATCAGGCTTTGCAGTCTCTTAGGATCTGATAGTCATAATCAGGCCCACAGTTTGTGAGAGGCTGATTATGCTAGAAAGAGGCGGTTGAGTCGGTTGAGTAACTGAACCCGTCCAGTGCTCGCAATTTTCCCCCTCCCCCCTTTTAGACTATGTAGTGTTTGAGCATCCATCACTCAGCAGCGGCCGAGGGCTGAGAACAGTTGATAGAAAGGGAATTCCAATCTTACGAGATAGTACGGGCTATTCGCCTATCAAGACGCGATACATGAGTTGTATCCTGACACAACTTACGTCTGAGTCAGCCATTTAAGCCCGAGACATCTTTTCTTGACAATTGGAAAGGAATTCCACTTTTAGCTTGAATGAGAGTAGATAATCTGTGGCGTTACAAAAGTAAGGAGCAGAAATTGTCAAGATGGAATAATCTGCCCTAACTTGCTAGCTTCAAAGATTATGCAGCCATGGAAGATCCACACCGCTTGCCAGTCCGCCTGCTGGAGAGGAAACGCCGTCTGTAGATTATCCAACTGGCCAGCGGTCGCTCTAAGAACCATGGGAAGCATCCTGTTGTGGGTCAATCTCTGGGAAGATAGCTAATAATAATGCAAATTGTTGGGAGAAAAGGGCAAAAGTTAAACGTAAAACTCGTTTCAATTGTTGATCCAACAGGGAGATGTAAAACAGATTATTTACAGATATCATAGAAATCTATGCCATCTCAACGAATCGAACACTTTGTACGGACTAGAATTGATAAGATTACATAAACTTTAGTAAGAAGAAAATCAATCCAGTTTGAGATACTTGCAACACTGCAGACCGACCGTAGCATTTGTGTCGCAGAAAAACAAAATCCATAAATCCCCCATTCTCCGTGAACAATGATTAAAACGGAAGAACCATGGTTTTCGTCCCCTTCCCCAGTTGATCCCGACCCCCGATGTCCGATGTCTGTTGAGGAAATAGGCTAAAATAGTTAGACCTCCACACGATTTGGAATTACGAGGCCAAGCTGCCCAAGCCAAGCTCACCAGGGTTTGTTTGGACAAGCCCTCATTGGGCAAACAGTGGCAAACTAATCCCAAAACCTCCCCCATGAGCACAGCAAACTCAGCTTGAGTTGTGAGGCTTGCCATTCCAAAAAGTCATGATTTCTCCATCGCAACGTTCTTTGGAATACGGAACGAAAAAGATTTGTCACTCATGTCAACTACCCTGCAGAAGCCGGCGGGTTCGCCCAATCCCTACAATGATACACTCGAGGCGCTGTGGAGAAGAGCCAAGGAGAAGCTCCCTTTCTCGAAAAAGGAACCTGCAGATACTGAAGGTGAGAAACATTCCCCGCCTGGCAAGGGGAGCCCAGAGAAACCTGCCCTTGAAATTTTGAGATAAGGTTTTTCTCTCGATTCTCTGATGGATTGACGCATATATATATACAATATTTTTGGTTGCTCAGGATGGTATTGGCTTCTATATCCAATCTATTTTATGTCGACTTTTGTGGCTGGTAGCCCCCCAGTTGCATTTGGTGGCTTTCGGTTGTTTTGGAATGAGATAATAGTCATTATCGGCCTTATCAACATGTATCAAGATTCCCGCTTTTGATTCCATATATCTTTGACCACTAAGATGGTGATCATGCTGCTACCTCTTATATATATATGCATGTATGATGTGCTTTGACTATCTCAGCCCAGCCAACTCTTTCCCGCATGTTCTCTGAGTGGCCAAAAAAAGCTGCATCTCGATCTGCATCTGCATATCCATTTTTTATTTCCGAAAATTATATTCTCGCCTGCTTAACCCAGCTAAACGGTTTATTATAGATCTAGAGGAAGAAGCTGCCGGTGAAGATTACGATAAGTCAAAGTCCGCCCATTCTCGAAGACGAGAACAAGTCAGGAGAGCGCAACGGCAAGTTCTCAACCCTGCTTCAGCACCCTTGCCCTATATTAAATATATATATCCCTCGATATACCCAGAATGGTCAATATGCCAGGCCGGCTAACAGTGATACAACACATCCAGTAATCATCGCCAACGAAAAGAAAAATATATAAAGTCCCTTGAACAGGAACTTCTCCGGCTTCGGGATGAATCATCATCTACCCAGTCTGAGACGTACCAGGTAGCCGAGGAAAACAGTATCCTTAGAGACATCATGCTCGCGCATGGGATACCTCTTCCAGGTACCACAGCTCCGAGGCCAGAGGACCAGTGGCTATACGATCACCCCATGGCCACTGTCTCCGTTATCGGTACCCCGGGTTTCGGACAGCGGCTTCAGGTATCGATCGTTGATGCTCCTGTGCAACCGGCTGAAGTCTTTCCACCTGGATTCGGCATCCCCGATGGCCCGACGGCGGACCAGCCGGTCATTTCGGTAGTGGACCGTACGAAGCATGTTATGTTTCCCGAAAACAATGGCCAGCCATATCTACCACCTCCCGCACACTTCAACGGGTCTGGTAGCCTGTCTTCGCAGCCAATCCAAGGATTTAGCCATCCATATGGTCTTGATGCGACCCAAGTAGGCGTGGATTTCGTGTTATTGTATGTCTTCTTCATTTCAATTTCAATTTCAGTTTTATTTTTCTATTTTTCAATTTTTTTATTTTTTTATTTTGTATTTTTCGAAATTCCGTTTTCGGTTTCACGTTAGTTAACCCTCTATGCCCCCACCCCAATAAAACGTCGTAGCATGGAACGCTGCTGTTTATACCATGCACATCAACCTCACAACCCGGACGAGCCAACCGGCCACGCTTTTACCGTCCTAGCGCCCATTCTCACCACAGCTCCGCCAGAGCTAGACGACTGCACTTCGTGGCAGATTCCCGCAAGCGAACTCGATCGACTGCTTGAGCTATCTTCTGCTCTAAAGTTGGACGGCGAGCTTACGCCAGTCCAGATGTGGACGCGGATTAAACAGCATCCATTATTCCATAAGCTCGACCCGGAAGGCCTGCGGCGGTTGAGCAGTATTTTGATAACTGGAGTGCAGTGTTTTGGGTATGTATCATCCTTTATCCTTATCTCACTGGTTTATAGTAAGAAATGTAAATGTTTGAGATATGAAAATGCTTTCCCCCGTTGCTGACATGGTTTGGTGTGTTTCTTTTAATTTGCAGTTTCGGGGCGACTTTTGAAGAGGAATTCTTTACAAATGCGCTAAATGAGGTCTTTGGCGCTCTTGGGGGCTAAGGGTTTTTGGATTTTTGGATTTTTAGGTTTTGATTTCTTCTACCTCTCTGGTGTTATTAATGTTTATAAATTTATATATCTGTAATTAGAATACTTCTATATTTGTGTCGGAGGGCGCTCTGAAAAATTTCGCTTGGACATATGGTTGAATGTTACGACCGAGAAAGGGAACTGAATACCGATGTGTCGCTCACTTACCTCATGGTAACAATCTTTTGTTTCTCAGAAAAAATAAGGGTTAGGGGAGGAGTCGTTAGGGGGGGCTCCTTGGACCTTACCCTCGAGTGCCTTTCGATGCTACTTCTCTCTATCGAAGTACAGTACATTTATTCTCTATAAGCAACATCGATATTGGCGGTAGGTATACCATACACTGACACAGGTATACCCAGCTTTCAAAAAATAGTCTACTAGAGAGTCAAGTGCTCTTTAGCAAAAGGGATGCCTGATCAAATTGTCACGAATGTACTCCGTAGCTCCCTGGTCAACCCTTTATCGGATCATGCGAATTGTGCAGGTGATGGGTTCTGAGCGCTGACAGCGCCAACTCCCAAAAAAAAAAAGTTATCGATACATATCAGATATCAGATATATATCATATCAGTGGCCCGTCATCGTCATTCAAGTTTTTTTATGCCCGTCCTTAAATAGTACGGAGTTGGGAATACCAGGTTCCAAGCCCCGAGTCCAGTCCAGTCCCTTTACATTTTGCTTTTAGGATGTCTTGGCATACGCATGATCCACCTCTGAACCAACTTCAACAATCTTGACCCGAGGAACAACAGCACAGAAACCATTCCACGGCTTTCCCCAGCTTCAAGGGCCACCCACCTCTTTAAGTCAACTGAACCCCAATATTCTTATATTTAACTTGTTACTCTATTTAACTTGTTTTTCCTCTTGATATTCTCATTTATCCCTCTTGTGCTACTCGAGGCCCTCTCCCGACCCCCCCGGACATAGGGGATCGACAAGTGGCACAGGGCGAAGGGAACCACAACAACGCATATAAATACCTTCAAAACAGAGAAACAAAGCAGACCACTGATAATTTATTTCATGAGCGCTTGCTTATAGCATTTGAAGAAGTGGCCTGTTTCGAGACTTCTGTCTATCGTACCCGCGCAAACCTCTATGGCATAGGCTGCCATTTTCGAACCTCTAAATTCTCCACGTCGCAAAACTTGCGCGAAACGACGCTCTTTGGGATTGGGAAGGGAGAGTGGACAAATTTTTTACTTAATTGCCCGTCTATGTCCGGTGGGAAAAGGCTTGAAACAAAAATCTACGTAAGACGGACATACGGTTAGCAATAATGGTTGCGAACGGACACTTTGCGGGAAGTGGGGATGGACATGATTCGAAGAGCTACGAGCATGGGGTCCAGGTGATAGATGAGGAAAAGGAATTCAAGTATGCGTTGCCTTAACTTATCTTTAGCTCTGATATTCCAATGCCTTTTCCATATACTAATAATAAATGCTTGTGCGATCACCAGCCCAAATGTATCCAAGTATCTCACCTATGAAAATGTTACCCCTGCCGGATTCAACTACCACCTCATCTCCGTCTTCGGATCTCAATCGACCGGCAAATCCACGTTGCTGAACAACCTTTTCGGTACCCATTTCAGCGTGATGTCGGAGACGGAACGACGGCAGACAACAAAAGGGATCTGGCTGTCCATGAACAAACGCCTTGAACCAGGCAGGGAACGCGACCAGCAAACGAAGATGGCGGATAATATCCTTGTCATGGACGTTGAGGGGACAGACGGTAGAGAGAGGGGTGAAGATCAAGACTTTGAGCGGAAAAGCGCGCTATTTGCCCTAGCAACGAGCGAGGTTCTCATTGTCAATATTTGGGAGCACCAAGTAGGCCTGTATCAAGGTGCCAACATGGGGCTTTTGAAAACCGTTTTTGAGGTTAATTTAGAATTGTTTTTGAAGGACAACAAGTATGTTGAACCGTTTCTTTATTTTTGCACATTCCTAGTTGATTAGACTAACCCCCCTATGATCAAAAGGTCAACCCCGCGATCTCTCCTTTTCTTCGTCATCCGCGACTTTCTAGGAACTACGCCGCTTCAGAATCTACAGAATACACTGTTACAAGATCTTAACCGGATATGGAGCTCACTCTCGAAACCTGCGGGGTTGGAGAATTCGACAATTAATGATTACTTCGATTTCGCATTTGCTGGACTTCCCCATAAGAACTTCCAGCCTGACAAGTTCGTGGACGCGGTGCAAAAGCTCAGTACTCGCTTCCGCGATGGTCATCGTGACCCTAACAACGTCAATTCCAAAGGAACAGGTTCGATTGAAGGAGGTATATTCCTTCCCGAGTACCACCGAAGGATACCTGCGGATGGCTTCGCCGTCTATGCAGAAAGCGTTTGGGATCAAATCGTGAACAACAAGGATCTAGATTTGCCAACTCAACAGGAGCTTCTTGCTCAATTCCGCTGCGATGAAATATCACGTGAAGTCCTAGTTGCCTTCGACGAAGCTATCAGCCCATTCGAATCGAAGCAAGCTGAAGCCGTTCAGTCGGGTAGTCCTCAAGTTCTGGGTGGTCTGGGCCCAGCTATGCGGAATGCGCGCATGAAAGCCGTGAAGAACTTCGACACTGAGGCTAGTCGATACCACAAACGTGTGTATCAGATGAAAAAATCGGAACTAGAGGACAAGATTGACACACGACTCAAGGCCCTCTTCCTTGGCCAACTTAGTGCAGCGCATAGGTCCGGGGTGCAAGAATTCAGCGAATCCGTCAGTGCTGCAGTGAAAACGGGCCAGAAGAGAGGTGCCAGTTACGATTTTGCTGAAATAGTAAATAAGGAAAGGAAGCTAGCGATTGAAAAATTCGAGAAGGAGGCTCGATCTACAGTTGTTGAAGACACTCCCTGGAGCAATTACCAACAGGAGTTATCACTATTCCAAAAGGATTTGGAAAGAATCAGTGGACAGCTTCGGAGAGATGAAATGCGACGATTGGCAACGAGAGTTGAGAGGTGGGTGAGGTCGCGGCTGGGGGAATCGGTTGATTTAGAATTTAATGCTCTTGGGTCTGGAAGGAGTGGTTCTGGTGCCCCGGAATTCGGCGACAAACCTTCGGAGAATACCATTTGGGACCGAGTCTGGACTCTTTTTGTGGACACCGTTCTTGATGCCGAAAGGAGATTCACGGAACGAGCCAGCAGCTTTGACGCTAGCCTGGACGAAGTAGATGTTGGCCTGTGGAGGTTAAGAAGAAAATCTTGGGGAGTGCTACGAGCCAAAATCGACGAGGAAATGATGGAGGGCAATCTACTATTAAAGCTCCGCGAGAACTTTGAAGATAAATTCCGATACGACGACGCTGGCGTTCCTAGAATCTGGCGCCCGACCGATGACATTGAAAGTATTTATACACAGGCCAGAGAATCCACACTTACTCTTATCCCACTCCTTGCGCGCTTCCGGCTTGCAGAGACCAACGCGCCGCCCCCACTAGACAAATGGATCGGGCATACTCCAAGCTCGGCAACGCCAGCCGATGAAGAGGACCTCACCCCGATAGGTGGTGTTGATGAAGACGAGGGGAAGAGCTTGGAGGAAGAAATGACCATGATCGGCGAAGCAAAGAAACAGGACCTAACAGTCCGGTTCAAGAAAACCGCAGATGGCGTTTATGTCGAAGCAAAGAGAAGCGCAATCGGAGGCATAACTCAAGTACCGCTATACTTTTATGGCTTGCTCCTTGCGCTTGGCTGGAATGAAATCATAGCAGGTAAGCAAAAAAAAAAAAAAAAAAAAAAAAAAAAAAGGAAAGAAAAGAAAAAAAGATTCAAACAGTATTCATGGCATTACATGACCCTTTACACTTTAATAAAACTAATTCAATCCTTACCATCTAGTACTTCGTAACCCGGCATACTTCCTCCTCCTTTTCGTCTGCGCTGTTGGCGCATATGTCACTTATCAGTTAAATCTCTGGGGCCCAATCATCAAAATGACCGAGGCCGCATCGCATCAAGCGTTAGAAGAAGGCAAACGACGGCTGCGTGATTTTTTGGAAGCTTCAGACACCGGACGTCAAGCAATGGCTATGTCCGGGGTTGGAAATGCAACGGAAGAGCATGAAATGACTAACCTGAATCGAAAGTCTACTGAACGAGGAGCGCGGAAAAATAGAACTGATGAAGATGCCGATGATGATGATGATTTTTAAAAGTAGTCTCACTTACATGACAAGGGATTTTTTTCTCTCTCTCTATTTTGGTTGCATAGATCCCTTCAATTCTCCAGCCTCGCTCAAGGAACTCCTGTATACAAATATATGCGTCTTGTCAATTCTAGAGGCCTAGCTTGATGGTCTTTACCCCCTGTTTTGAATTTCTTTGGGCGTATTTCGACCCTTTTGGCTTTTCTGTTTATTCTCTTCTACTTTGCTTTCTATTTTTCTTTCTTTCGTTCCCTCCTCTTTTTTGTCTAATTACACCTTAAAACAATTAATACGATGACAATATCATTATTAGAAGAGGAAAATGGAAAGAAAAGAGAAAAAAACTTCTTATCTCTAACGGGGCGCCAGGTTCCTATCCATCGAAATCTAAACGAAAAGAATCCAGTAACCGCCCACCAAACCGCTCACCCCCCCACCAATTAAAAAAATTTTAAAGCAAAATCGCCATCCCAATCGACTGAGGCGCCGTATCCTCAAAACCATGCTTAGCATACAACCTCCTCCCCGGCGGATCAGCTAGGAGCGAAACCCACACGCCAGGCGTCGCCACCTCTTTAATCCTCTCCATCAACCTAGCCAAAATAACATCTCCAAGCCCCTTCCTTTGGTGCTCCGTCGCCACCACCATGTCTACGATGTGGAAATACCAGCCGCCGTCTGCGATGATCCTGCCCATTCCTACTGAGGTGTTTGTCTCGGTGTGTACGACGTGGCAGCCGAACCAGCTGCCAGCGAGGGCGAGGGTGCCTTGTTCTGCGGTTTTTGGGGTTAGGTCTGGGGTGGTGCGGAGTTTGACGTAGTCCGGAACGCTGGGGTAACCATCGCGGAGCTGGTAATCGGGATGGATGGTGCGGGGAGTGGGGTTTGTGGTAGCGGGGGTTGAGAGGTCGGTGGTGGGAGACATTATTGGTGTTTATTGGTGTAAGTTGAGATTGAGGCGAGACTGGTTGTGTATATATAGGTGTTAATTCTTAAAATATTTTTTAATATTTTTTAGGGGTTTAAGGGTATCTTGACGTATAGCATCCAAGAAGGAAGTTTTTCATATAACATTTACCCCTCCCTCATGAAAATATTATGAGAGATAGATATGGAGATTACTTTCCTTTAAATCTATTTTTCCACCCCCCTGCTCAAGATCAAATGTTTGCTAAGTGCGTGGGATATGACTCATAAGTAAAAAGAACGAAAAGGAATAAAACGGCTAGACGGAAGGGTAAAACAGTTGTTTGAGTTTGCATTTAACATATTAAGACCCCACCATGACCCTGGCAGATGTTAGGGTGATGCGACGTCAGTGGTTTATCCCAGGCAGAAACGAGAGAATGAAATCGCGAAGATTTGCGTCTGGGTGGACGGAGGAAAATCAATCAATCAATCCAAAATACATAGTCAGGCCTTCCGAATGGCTTATCTGAAAATCAGTGCTATCATGACGTGTTGGAGCATTAGTAGCGGAAAGCCAAACATTATTTCAGCGCGTGGTATTGAACCTGATCGAATTTCACTATTTCATGAAATTCGTTGAAAGGTCAATTTTAGCTCATATTAGTGCAAACTTTAAGATACAGACTGTGGGCCACAATCGAACCCCAGAATCCCCCTCCACCAAACTTCAAAAATTTAAAAGATGCCATGAATTTCTGCCAGCGCTTCATTCTTGTGGCGCAGAAGGAAATGTTTGCACTGATAGCCGCATAGCCGGTCGTGCCCACCTGCACCAGCAAACAAATACATCAAGTGTGCTACTCACATCTAATTCATAGTTGATTATTTACCCCGAGATCATTCGGCGAACCAAGGAAGCGCCGAATCAATGGCAATGCGGAGGGGAATTATAATGCGTTGTTGTCTTGTTCAAAATGAGATATAACTCGTTACTCTGACATTCATTCCAATTCTCAATCCAAAACAAAAAAGTAAAAGTAAATAAAAAACCCCATGGCTCCGTCTGCACCGAAACGAGGGCAACGAGCTTATCGGGAATCGGGATCCCCCTCCATCTCGGCCCGGGACATGGCCCCAGCCCAGATCCCGACGCGGCAGCCAAGAAGTCAGCAAGACTGGTTACTGCTCGTTGCCGGGCGGCTGGCTATCCTCGCCGTTGCATATGCATATAAAACAGGACATCTGTCTGCGCTCTACGAAGCCACCATCAAACCTTTGGATTTCGAGAAACGGGCGAACCGCATTCTGGAAACAACGCCCCTGATTGATGGTCATAATGACTTACCGTATCTGATCCGTGTGGAAACAAAGAACAATATTTACGGTGACAGGTTTACGTTCGAATCTGGGCTCCTGAGCCATACGGATCTGAAAAAGCTGCGGACGGGTAAACTTGGGGGTCAATTCTGGACTGTGTTTGTGTAATGTCCGCAAGATCCAAATACGCAGATTGATGATCCGACTATGTGTTATCTCCAGACATTTCGTAGGACATATATTTATCCACGGAAGGAAATATGAATGTGCTGATTCACAGGCAGTGGGCTGCCAGAGACACATTAGAGCAAATTGATGTCACAAAACGATTAGTGGAGGGATATCCGAATGACCTTCAGTTCTGCGAGACAGCTTGTGCTAGGCGGGCTTTCAAGACCGGAAAGATTGCGAGCGTCATGGGGATTGAGGTGAGAAATATTAAATACATATTTCCACACTACTAAAATAGCCTGGACTAATTTTCCATCCAGGGAGGACATCAAATTGGAAGGTCTCTTGCCGCTCCTTGACAAATGTACGACTTTGGCGTCCGTTATGTCACAGTAACCCACAACTGTGACAATGCCTTTGGGACAGCAGCGGCAACTGTTGCCGCTGGCGGCCAGTATAAGAGCTTAACTGAGCTCGGTCACGAATTTGTGCACGAGATGAATCGCCTCGGCATGTTGATTGACCTGTTGCACGTATCGTATCGGATGATGATTGATGTGCTCGCAGAAACCAAACCGCCAGTGATCTTTCCCAACTCGTCCGCTTACGCGCTCTCAAAGCACCACAGAAACGTCCCGGATGATGTCTTGCGTGCCGTAGCCAAGAATGGCGGCGTTTTGATGGTGACATTCTTCCCCATGTTCTTTGATGTTGAGAATCCATCTTCAGTGGATCTTCATAAGGCTGCCGACCATCTTTTCCATCTGGCGGAGGTCACAGGATGGGGTCATGTTGGGGTAGGTTCTGATTTTGACGGAACAGGTAATGTCTCCATTGGTCTTGAGGTATGGGAAAAAACAGTCCTCGTTTTCCACCCTTCTTCGGCGAGCAAAAAAAAATTCTTTTTTTCTCTTTTTTTAGCTTTTCGTTTCTGGCCCCGCTCGTCCAATTCGAACAGGACGTATCCAAATATGCAACAGATGAACAGGTCCGGAAGTTTGCAAGAGAAAATATCCTTCGGGTATGGTCTGCTATTCCAAAATTTTGAAGTCTGCTGGCGAGAAGCCAAATGAGGAGACGTGGCTAGGGCGGAAATGGACAAGGGCGGATTTGTCCATGCCGTTGATGTTAAATGACAGCGAGGGCAACCGGATCCCTGGAAAGACGTATTCCTGAAGGAATGCGTTTGGCTGGACTCGCCTTCATTCACTTTATTCTTGATTTTAAGGGTCATCACATCAGCATGCAGATTTTAATAACTTTTTCATACTTTTTCAAATATTCTGACCAGCTCTTTATTCTTGTCATGTTCACTATTGATGGTGTTGTAGGAATGCGGAAGGCAAATGACCATGAGAAACCATTTGCAGACCTCAGTTCAGCTTGTCTATGACTGTCTCTCTCTCATTTTTTAAAGACGGAATTTTAGCCTCACTAGGTACCTGTAAACCATATGGTGAAAACGATGTGAACATGGCTAAAACTACAGCAGCATAGAAGAAGATACGTTGAAGAATGCTTCATTCAATTCTTCATGTATACAGCTAGCAGCAGCACATATATTGCAATATTTATCTGAGGCTGTCCAGAAAGTCTTGAGATCCGATGATCGGTATGGCAACAATGGTGACATGTTTGGGAATGACAATGTGCGGCCTTATCGGGTTTGAGAATGGCCAGATCAATTCATTTTGTGCGTTCCAGGTTTGGGTAGATCAAGAGTGACATCTGAAGTTGGCGGCAAATTGCTGGAAATCTTCTGCTCAATCATTGCTCCGTCCACTTTACAAGACCAGTGACAGCGCAATCGTTCCAAACAACAATGTAAATTGAGAAACATTTCCCTGCCTGAAATGAACACTCTGAGTCAGTGCATGCGACGCGGCGCTGGCAAAAGCCCTCGCTGCCCACGACTAACTTCGCTCTCCACACCATCACCAATTCTCAGGGGTGCCGCAATTTCTCAGCCACGAAATATGATTGCTAGAACCATGTCTTTGTCTTCAGTGCCACCGCTAGAGCCTCCCTCGTTTCCAACATCTGGCTTCAAAGTACTTGATCCTTCAGCGCCTATCGAAGAGGAGAGACTACCGGACTACCAAGCAGAGATATACTACCCAGCACACATTGGGCAGGTTTTGAATAACAGGTACCATGTATGAGAATTCTATATAAAAGATACCTATATTTAGTTTGCGACATTACAAGTGTGATTAACATTACAATGTGGCCTACTCACTCGAGGTTAGTGAGGAGGCGTGCTACGGTTAGTATTTTCCCTTGCTCATACGGTTCTAGTTTCAAACAATGGAAATTTCTGTCGTTTCTCGAGTTCCCCATGTGGCCCAAATGCTACATTCTCCCTTTGCGTATGGAGGCTGAGCATTTGCTCGGGCATTGGTACACCTTCTCCTGTCATTTGAAGATAAGGGACTTATCCGTTAAGGACTCCTTGCAATTCCATGGGCTTCTAGTGGTTGTACGTTGTAGTTGTTTAGGCTCATCCCTGTATGCTTAAGTAACTTTATTCCCCTGTTCCGGCCAGCTGATCCAACGATTACATCATCCCACGTGGACTGGGGCCAAACTTCCAGCCCCAGCCCAATCCAGCCAATCGTGTCGCTGCATATTTTAAAGTTTCAAGAAGCCTCGGTCGAAGTCACATGTCATCCCCTATCTGTCGCCTTTTGTATTTCTCATCCACTCCCTTGAATATCAGCTGCCGGGGGGGGGGTTTCCATGTGTTATTGCACTCAGCGCTTCTCTTTTATTTCCAGTCCGTGTTCCCTTGCTTTCTTTCACTCCTTTTGCTTTTGATCAAGTTGTTACTTTTTCTCAGCACCTTCTTGTTCCTTCTAAGGCAACCCCCTGCTGTCAGCGGCTACCAATCCCTTCCTCGTTTCTTCGACTTACTACGGGGGGGAAAAAAACACGAGATCCGGGATTCAGTTGCCTGTTTGCATTTTGAGATATCGTTGATTGTATTGCTTGGCCCCAACAAGTATTTTGGTTCCTTTGGACAAAATCCTGTCCTGCTCTCAGCTCTTTATCAGATAAAGAAAATTTAAAAAATAGGGGGGGCGCAGCACTGCAGGTAAGCTGATAAACCTTAGTAAACAATATGAAAGAATGGATATGGGCTAATGGATGATGAGCAGGGTATCTATCCGGTGTGAAAGACAAGGATTTAACATGACTGCTCATTCAAATCTTACTGCTGTTCTGCAGTCAAAGGTCACCCTCAGTTGGCTGCGACAGCTTCTGTCATGGAGAAATTTTGCCATACTTCTTATTCTTGTCAATATGAAGTCCCTGCCCTTCGCGTGGCATGTATGAGCATCCTCTTTTTATTTTTGTTCATGATTATCTTTGATGACCTGAGTTGTCTTTGCACTTGAATAATTCCTGTGTCTTGTTTTCTTCATTTATACCATATGGTGCGGTTTCTTGTGATTTCACAATGAAATTTATATCTTACTGTTTGCCAGAGCATTACTCTTGACAAACATCATTTTCACCCTCTTCTGCAAATGATGATAGCACCATGCAGCCAAATTTCAGAGTATCAAATCTAATCAACTTATAACATAATATAGGTCCGCGTTTTCTTCCACTTGTTCAGAAATCTCCACTTCCACCGCCATACCCATCCAAAGCTTAAAGAGAAATTCAGAAAGCAAACAGGAAATAACGGGGCACACCCCCTCTTCACCCCCGTCAGTGTCATGAGCCACACATCCCTCCTGGAAACAGACTACAACCTGCATAAATCAAACAGCACCTACTTTTCCGACCTAGACATTTCCCGCACAGCGCTTGTGACAAACGTATGCACACCCGGTTTAGAAATCTGCAGACGAGAACTTGATAAAGAGATCGACGACACCTCCACCAGCGGTAAAGGCAAGAAGAAATACCCAGGCAAACTCTCCGTCTTGCTGGGATCCGTCTACTGCAGCTTTAAGAAAGAGATCCCCCCCTATGAACGATACGAGATGCAGAGTCGAATCGCCGGCTGGGATGAGAAATGGCTCTATGTAATTACCTACTTCCTCCGCCCCGCGAAAGGCAAGGGGGAGCGCAAAACCATCCTCGCCACTGCCATCAGTCAATATGTCATCAAGAAGGGGCGGTTGACGATTAAGCCGGCAAGGGTATTGAAAGCTGGGGGGTTGATCCCTGATCGCCCGGCGGGTGCGGGTTCCTCCTCCTCCTCCTCGTCGCCATCAAATGGCACGCCAAATGCACCCAGTGAGATCCCATCAACAGCCGGCACGCCTGCTAGTGGAGAAGCCATCAATGCCAGTGAAGGTCTAGATGAGAGTCTTGTTCGTGAAGTGCTGGCGTTGACGGAGAGTAGTGATCTAGACCAAGCTGTGTTGGAAAACGAGAAGAGGGACAATAGCAGCTCGTGGGACCAGGAGGAGTGGACGTGGGAGCGGATTGAGGAGCGGAGGTTGAAGGGGCTGGATACCGTGAAGGCTTTTATTGGACTTGATGCGAATCTTCTTCGGGAGACTGAGTTGTAGGGGCTCTTTTTTGTCTGCTTTTTGCTCTTGAGTATCTTGTTCTGAGAAACATGTTGGATTAATGTTGTTAGATTTTTCTTTTTGTTGGAATTTGCAAAGTACTTTTTTAGGGTTAGCGTTTCTTTTCTGCTTCGTTTGCAATGAATGAGTTGGACATCGGTTTCCCGCCCCTTGGCTTTGCGTGTTTCGTCTTTCAATTACCGCTCTTCATGACACCCTTTTTTCTTCTTTTTTTCTCGTTCCTTTTCAAGAACCCCTTATTTCCCTTTCAATAGATCCCAGTTTTCCGCTCTCTTTATTACCCCTTCTCGGCTACATACTCGTTTATTCCCTTGCAAATTTCCGGCCCCCAGATTAGGCAGATAGACAAAACATGCAACGATACATTCCCAATTAACCCCTTTGGAACACACATAACCCAAGTCCCGTAGTTGTCACATAAGCGCGAATTTGGCCGGAGTAACCCTCAAATATAATGAACACACGGAGAGGCAGAGAAACCTAACTAGGTATCTAGTAGTTTCCATCACATGCATTTGGGAGTAGACAAAAGCCGAGCCATGACACAAGAAACAAGCTTCCACTTCTTCGCCCAAGCATGAGAGAGACACCAACAAAATTTTATCTTTTATCTTCGAAATTTTAGTGTTTTTCCATATGTTGTGTATAGTACAGTACATACATGGCGCGCATGACCCAGGCGAAACAAATGCAGAAGAGAGAGAAGAAAAACCAATTAGAAAAAGAATTTTGAAGCCCGGCTCGAAAAAGTAAAATGCAGACTATGTACACCCCCATTCCAATATTTATGCGCCACGCAAGTGCTCCAGAGACTAAACAAAGAGAAAGCAGGGAGGAAGAGTGGAGAAAAGATGCCCATGACCTAACAGCATGCCCCAAAAGACCAAAAAAAAACAAGGAAAGGAAGAAAAAAAGGTAGAGAGTAAAATACAAGACGCGAAAAGAAAATTAGCCATGTCCCTCCTCTGGCTAGCTGATGATGTCAAGAGAGTGGGGAAAAAACACTCGCAAAATAATTTTTCTATAGAAAATAAATAGCCTTCCGATTTAATGAACTGAGGTGAGATTCGTTTGCATGCGATAGGTTTTCGAGTTCTTTCGTATATTTTTTTTGGCGCTCTTTTTTATTGCCCGTCCTTTCGTCGTGGCGGGTGGCGACGGCTGTCGCTGGTGGTGGGGCGGGGCAGAGGCGCTTTTCCGGGTTTAGGGGCGCTGAAAGGGGCATTCGAAATTCCCTGCGAGCTTCAAGGTCGTGATATGCGGAAGTTGATTAAGTCTTGGGTCTCGGTATGTATGTATGAGTGTGTGCGTGTGAGTGTGTAATGTGTGTTTGTATTTCGGGGAAATTCGGCGGATGTATCAGAGACGTGGACGTCATGACCCCAATGAATCAATCGGACTCCCTCGCATAAGCAACCGCTTCAGCGTCGACAATGTAAAGAAACGGTGTAGGCCCTGTAACTTCAAACCCAGTGGGTAAAAGGAGAAGAATTATACCCGGACGAAACTAACCGCCGCAACCTATTTCTGTGTCTGCTCCAGCTTCTGCTTCTTCGCATCTTTGGCCTTCAATCTCTCCTCCTCTGCATCAACCATATCCTTCCACAACTCCTCACCCTGATACCGTTCCTTCTGCCTCGCGTCGCCCTTTTCCTTCCCAGCCGTTTTCGCCTGCTTCTCCTTCATCTTATCCAACAAACCTCTCCCCTTCCGCTGATCACTAATCTCCATCGCAGCAGTGCCACACATGACCGCCAACGTCAACCCTTGCGCATACACACGGGCCTGGACAATCTTCTGACCTTTCGTCAGAGTCGGATTCCGGCTCACCATCGCCCACGAAGCAATCATACTCGCCGCCCACGATATCGTCATAATCTTATATTTCTCCTTGCGGATGAACGCCCACATGCGGTCTGACGCGGACATGGAGGCCAGCTCTTCCTGGCGGAGACGAGCTTCCCGCTCGCCGAGGAAGGCATGTTCGCTGTGTGTGGAGGCTTCGAAAGAGCGGGAGCTGTGATCTGCGGCGATGATGCCGAGGAATGTGCCGGAGGAGGTGACGAGGAAGGCTTTCATGGGCAGGGTGAGGTTTTTGATGGTTGGGAAGCGTTTAGATGCTGCTAACAGAGCGGCTGCGCCGCCTACTACGCCGGCTGTGGTGCCGAGTGTACCTCCACGAAGGACGGCGCTGTGAGGATGAATATGGTCAGTTTATGTGTTTTCTTTTTGTGTATCTGAAGGGGTTGGGTGTTTATAAAATATTTACCTGTAGTGAGCACTCTCTTCTTCCTTTGTGAGGATCTTCATGATGAACTGCTGGTGGTGGTGGTTCGGAATGGGATGGTGTTTGGGATGATTGAGCAGCAGATCCACTATCTCTCAAGACAATAAAATAATATGAAAGAGGTTGTTGTCAGCGGAGTTTGGGAAATGATGTCGATATATAAGTAAGTATATAAAGATATTATGAAATAAAAAACGAAGCTACGGAGAAACCAGGGATAAAGACGCGATTATGTAACTATGACTCTTTGGAATCATTGCAGAAGTAGGTGCGGCGTTCGGGATTTGCGAAAAAGTCAATCCAGGCCTGGAGTGACCTGTGTTTCTGCGGGAATCCCCTGCTGTGGAGAGGTACCGGGTACACAGGTTGGCTGCATTTCCGGCTTCTCCGCGGTTTTTAATGCCGGAAACAACTCGGCGAGTGGCGCCCGTGGCATAGAGACACGGCTAGTATAAGCGTACTCCTGCTGTTTAGTATATGCAAAAGACTCCGAATCGGAGGAGTCGTCATTGTTAGATTTTGGTTAAAATGTAACTGATTTTTGCCCCGCCAATTGGGACAAAATCAATTTGGAATTCCAGGAGTTGTTCTGGTTTTATTTCAAAATACAAAAAAATTTGCTCGCCGAAAATATACCCGCAACGCCCGCCTAACTCTATGGAAATGAAATTGATGGGATCAAAGTTATACAATGAAGGGGAAAAAAAGGGGGCAACAAAAGGAGAAGATGAAGTGAAAATAATTTTAAAAAAAGAAGCCCGCTTGAAGAATACAACTAGTTTGCGTGGTAAGTAACGCGAGAAAGAATGAAAAAAGTGACCCGTTTTCCTCTCACTGGTTTACCGCAATAGCACCCAACTCGCTGGGAGGACGGCGGACGGACAGGTATTTATTAATACATTTGTCTATATTTTACCTCTTCGATGCCTTCATCGCTGCCGCCTGTCGGGCTTTCATCCGTCTAAAACGATCTTCACCACTTGCGCCCAAGGGACGGGCAAATCTGCTTTCCTGCACCATTGTTGAGCGCGGTACGATGGTATAAGAGGTATGCCCAGCTTCGGCACGCGCACGATTGGCGAGACGGGGGGGTAGAAGTTCTCGTGCACGAGCCTCAGCAGCTGTGGCCTGGGCGGATACACCCTGGTTGCGAGCGGCAAGTTGACTAGCCGGGGTTTAAGTCAGCAAAAAAGACATAAAGTGGTCCAGACAGTTTTATCACACAAAGTACCGGGGAGGGGAAGCGATGTGAAATAAAAATAAATGAAATCAAATATATAAAGCAAGCGTACCTAGGATCAAAATCGGCTTCCTCGTAGACTCTCTTCGAATAATCATCGCTGCGTTGTAAAATAGGACGAGTCCATTCAGCAAGAAGACGTTCCGCTTGGCGTTTAATCCCAATCTCAGGTCGCTTGCTTTTGGTGTAAAATACAATGACTTTGCCAATGCCACTAGCGATGAGCGTCTCTTTGTTGATAGGGAGTCTACCCAACGCCGCAAGGAGATCACGCTGGATATTATATGCTGGCAAGGAGCCGTCGTCCAATGGCTCAAGGAAGAATTTGACGGCTTCCAGAAGATTGATTTCCGGATCAACAAGACTGTTGATAAACTGGTTGCGATTTAAGAGCGAAACGACTTCCGGGAGCATCTTCAATTTGTGCATCGCGGGCCGGTTCTCCTTCCGAGCTATACTGTCCAGTCTCGCAGCGTCCGTCATACGTCTTCGAACATCTTCGATTTCCGCATCGGCCAGGTCGGTAAGATCCTGCAAAGCAAAATTCTAATTAGCGTATACATTTCGACATACTCCAGTCCCGTCGAAAGTGGTTGCACATACAATCCCATCTGCCTTACGAACGCGGCGTTTCGTTGGCTTTTTCAGCTGCTCATCCATCATACGATCAAGCGCCCGTCGACGACCTGTAAAAAGAATTTCCCTTCTGTGAGTAATAAAACTGTGGCTGTAGATAGAAGACAAGAGAACATACGTGTAGCAGGATCCAACTCCTCCTCATTAACCTCCTCCACAACCTTCCTGCTACTCCTTTTCTCCCCGCCCTCTCTCCTCTTCCTCGCCCGTTTCCCCTCAATCTCCTCCCCGCCACTAAACCCATCATCACTATCCTGCTTCCGCCGACTCTTTCTCTCTCTGCGTCCCTCTTTATTCTTCTTCCTCTTCCGCTCTTCCTCCTCATCCTCATTGCGCGCGCGCTTATGTCGTCCAATGAGCTTTAGATTCTCCTCGTCTATCGCGATAGCGGGACGTTCGTCAATGGAGACATTAGCTGCGTCAAAGTCTTCAAACTGCGCGTCGTCAACGTCGGAAAGGAGGGATTCATCGTCTGAAAGGTCCACGTCTGCAACGTTGTTGTCTTGCGGGCCCTCATCTTCCTTGTCCACGAGGGGGGATTCTGCAGCAGCTGGCTCGGGTGAGGCAGACATGGCTGGCAGCTCCTTCAAAGAAAGCCCTCTAGTGAGCTTTGGTAGCGACTAGTTTTGTGCTGAAAGATGAGCGTGCGCGTCAAGGTATTCCAATGGATATTTTTGTCGGGGTTAAATAAGGGAGGACTGCCAGAATCCAATAGGAACCGACCAGGAAAGAGGGCAAAAAAATGTGTTTGGACAAAAAGGATAAGAGAGAAGAAGGCTGAGTAGACGAGACACAATAGACACTGTGAAAGCAAGGGGATGGGAGGAAAAAGTTGAAGGTGAATATCGAATCTGTCTCTGGTGGCGGGTTTGGAGGTTCAGCGAAGGAGAGTCCGATGGATGCGGCTTGGAGTGGCCCGTGCGTCTGCTGGTTCTGAAAATAATCGTGACATCGATACATTTCATTCATATTCATATCACTCCAAAACCACCTTTAGTTTGAAGCACTCTTCTCATTCAAGCTTACTGCTATTTCACTTTTATCGCATAGCTCTTCTCGAGGCTCCAAGTCACTCTTAACTACCAAAAAAACATGTTTGCTCCAGGTCAGTTGCCGTCAGATAACCAACCACTTCAATTCAACTCGCCGCATGTTTTATAAAATTTTCCAAATCACCCATAATTAACGTATGACACTATACACAGGCCCACCACAGCTCTCTGAGGCCGAGATCAAGGTTCGTTTGTTATCCTCCCCCATTCCCCCATTCCAACCCGTTCGATGATGGGCGCAGAAATAGACATAAGAGAAGCGGGAGTTGAGTTGCCGCAGGATCCGAGAACTGACTCATGGGCTCTTAACGTATATAGGCTGGAGAGAAGCAGGCATGTCAAACCGTGAAGACGGTCATTGCAGGCAGCATTGCCCTTTATCTCTGTACGTTGAATCATCCCCAGACTACAACGACAGCTAAAATTTAAGACTAACGTTTGGCTTACCTCGCTTTAGCACCTTTCGCGATCGATTTCGCCAAGAAGCTTTTCTAGGCTATATATGGAGTATATATATACCTCTTCCTTTTCTTTTTTTCGGAACTATGAGACACGAGTTTAGGGGGCAATATATATTTCATTCCATTATGGGATCTATCACAACCGCAAGGATACCCTAGGTCGAAGTGAATTCGAATACCGCTGGTGGGATACTTTTTTTCTGAATCTCCGAATGATGGATACGGGGAGTTTAATTAAATCTTTTTTTTTGGGGGGGGATGGGAGGGGGTTGCGGGTTTTTGGTTATATTAGACTCATGTGTACTGTATCTCTGTATTGTACAATATTTATCTGGCAATGGGGAAGAAATGGACTCTCAAATGAAAATAATGGATCAATAAACATCTCGTCTTGCCTTTCCATTCTACAGGGAGATGGGTAAACCACTGCTGGTATTTTCGCTCCCCTACACCCTGAGCGTGGAAAAAAGGGAAAGTGAGAAAAGTGAGAAATTAAAGGTTCGCTCAGTTCCATGTTAATATTGAACGAGCAAAGAATACAACTAAACCAACTAGAGCCTATAATCACAGGGAGCGCCTGTTCATGTTGAGGGCCCGTGTATTGTTTCGAAGTCTTTCTGCGCAGCGACAAGTTCCTTATTCAGATGCTGTATTTGTGAGGCATAATTTTCCAGAATCTAGGCCACCCGTTAGCAAAGCAGAAACAAAACTCCAAGATATATACCAGCACGGTGTTTGTTAGGGGAGCATACCTTCTTGGCTGTTTTAAGAGCAGTCTCATCCAAGCCATCGTCAGCTTGTTGGGCAGCATCCTGACCAGTCCTTTCCATTTCCAGTTGCAGACGCTTCGATCGTTCCCGGATTGCCAGCATTCTGGCCCAGATCTCCTCCGTGCGGCCATTGAGAGACGGGTCGAACACAGAGCGCTCCAGTTGGTGAAGCTTCTTTTGTAACTCCTCCTCAGTCTCATCCATGGCATATCCACGATTCCTCAGTATCTGCGTTTTTGCCGCAAGAGCAAGGCATCTCTGACTGAGGACTACATGTTTCCGTCGGCAAGCTGCGATCTTAACCGAAATTTTCAAATCATGTCGCGATAGGAGTTCGGTGAGAGCGTTATTAATCTCATGCAAGCGACTTTGCATCATAGCTAGGAAATCCCGCTGTCGCTGGGCCCGTTTTCCAAGCTCCCAAAATCCTTGTACGAGTACGGGGACGTAGCCTGGACCAGGTCTTTTCCGCAGTGCATCCTCCCATTTTGTTTCATCATCATTTGGCCCGGGTTGAAAAAAGGGCGCATTGTCTTCGCCTACATTGTTGTATAGGTGAGCGCGAAACGGGGAGTTTCGACTAGTGGGCTGCCACTTATCCGTTACAATGCTCATTTGCATTGGTACCGTGCGGTGAACTATGAGAAAAGAGTCAGATATGTATCGTGTAACATTTTTGGTGAAGATGGCTTATCAATACTTACCGCCAGTCATCCCTTGTCCCGGCGTCCAGAACGTTGCGCCGGTTTGCTGAGATTGTCCAAGCTGTGGTTGCGGTTGTTGCTGTCCAGAGCCGAGGGTAGCTCCAAAAGGTTGTTGTGGTTGTTGAGAGCTCGCGCCGAGTCCTCCAAAGAGGCCACCGCCCTGCTGTGCCTGCGGCTGCTGTTGCTGCTGGGCACTTTGACCGAATCCAGAGAACATACCACCGCCCTGTTGCTGCTGTTGCGGAGGTTGCTGCTGTTGTGTTATTGAACTCCCAAAAATGCCACCGCTCGTTTGCTGGGGTTGTTGCATAGTAGAAGTAGACCCAAGTCCGGCGAACAAGCTACCTCCTCCTTGTTGCGGTTGCGTTTGAGTACTGGAGCCAAGTCCGGAGAACAGACCGCCTGGTTTTTGCTGGTTTTGTTGCTGCATACCGCCAAACATTCCCCCTGTTTGCTGCTGCGGCTGTTGCTGTTGCTGCTGAGTGCTTGTTCCAAAGAGACTCCCAGTCTGCTGTTGGGGCTGCTGTTGCTGTTGGCCTAGAGAGCCAAATAGGTTTCCCTGGGGCTTTGGTTGCTGACTGGTCTGCTGCGCTCCGAATAGACTTCCGGTCTGTTGGGGTTGGTTGGTTGACCCAAACAACCCCGTTGGCTGGGGCTGCTGAGCGGTTTGCTGTCCAAATACTGACATAATGGCTCAATGCAAAACAAAACACAATATATATTTGCTCAGTTATTTGAGGGAAACCGTACGAGGGTTGAAGGAGGAGAGAAATTTAAAGGATGTGGTCGCATCAGGTCGCTTCGAGCTGTTGGCAAAATTTGGTGCCGTAATCTAAAATATATACTAGCAAGAGATTGGGGGCCAACACAGGGTCAGAGATAATCGCGCTCAGTACCACCTCTTCAAGCCCTGCTGTCGCCAAAAGGTAGCAATTTCGTAGTGAAGTGAGGTGTTGCAAGCTTGTTGATTGTTTTTCTCAAGCTGTGGTTGAGCAGCATCACGTGATAATTGTTCCTGAACACGCTAACCCCAATATGTGCATAATGACAGCTAAGCGCATCAGCCAATCAGAAGCGCGATAGACGCGTCGCGAACAAGGGCAAGTCTCAACGATTTTCGTTTTAAACATTGTGTGAAGCCTGAGTAAAACGCGTTTGAGATAATCATATCAACTGTCAAGGGTTGTTTATGAGGGAATATGGCTCCCATTGACAAAACAGAATCGCAAAAAAAGAAACAAAATCGAGCTGAGGAACGTGCGAAACAATGGCTGACGAAGGGTGGGATTTCCCGCGAAGACTCCGACGACGAGCTCGGATATGAGGACTATCCGTGGGAATGGATATATGAAGCGGACCAAGCTTCAACTAAAGGCTCGGGATTAAACGAATCTGATGATGAAATCGACTGTGTGACTCCCACAAAACACAAGGCTTCACAGCGTCAACGAAGAAAAGCTCCTACAAAGAAAATCATCGGGGCAAAAATGGGCTCGTTTGAGTGCAGGCTGGGACAAGCTGTGTTGTTAAAGTCTCCAGAACCTGGGAAGGACTGGGCGGGTGTTATATGCGAGTTTTTAGAAGAAGAAGAAGACGACGAAGACGAAGATGGGAGTGGAGAGTTGGTAAAAAGCGCCAATATCATGTGGTTTGCATCGCCGGGCGAATTTTTGGCAACGAAAAACAAGAAGCGGGAAGATGCTCTGCCTAATGAACAATACATAACCATGGATTTTAATGTCAACCCATTGTCGTCGATAGATGGGAAAGCGACTGTCCTATCTAAGGCTGCCTTCGAGCAGCGGTATCCGAAAGGCAACCCCCCAAAAGGGAAAGCAGCCTTGGCAGAGTACAACAAATGTATCATTTGCCGAAGAGGCGTCAATCAACTTCAAGGGAAATATACCGAAGAATTCGTATGGGAAGATATCTTTGACGGGACCGAACAAGGCTTGTTTGAGCTCATCGATTTCATCAAAGCTGGTCTGAAGAGATCTCGAAAGCGGAAAGTGGTAGATGATGAGGTTAGTGACCAGTTGCCCTTTTTTATGTTTGAACTAAAACTGATGGAATTTGAGCAAAGTATGCGGATGTCAAGGAACACGGCAGTGCACCAACGACTCCGAGAAAGAGGCACAAAACCTCTTCAGTGGCAGGCACACCACAATCCAAACGTCGCCAAAAAGTTCTCACCACTCCGACCCGTAGAAGGTATACTACCGCATCTATTATTCAAATAACTGCATATTGATCTGGCATACTAACAATACTTACAGGATTGTGGTCAAGAAACCAGTAGAATTTACTCCTCTAGGCACGCGTATTCTTTCTCCCTCTCATTTTACATCGTCTCCCTACCGACAGGCGCGCAACCTTTTGCATGTTTCAAGCGTGCCAGCTTCCCTTCCTTGTCGGGACAGCGAATTTAACACTGTCTACGACTGTCTGCGTCTCGCTATCACGGACGGCACTGGAACGTGCATTTACATATCCGGACCTCCCGGCACTGGGAAAACCGCCACTGTTCGAGAAGTCATAGCCCAGCTTAATGCGTCTGTGCTCGCAGAGGAACTAGACGACTTTGTCTTTGTCGAGATTAACGGCATGAAAGTTACAGAACCGCACCAGTCCTACTCATTGCTCTGGGAGGCTCTGAAAGGCGACCGAGTGTCACCCTCTCATGCACTCGATCTTTTGGAAAGGGAATTCTCTCACCCGTCCCCCCGTCGAGTGCCATGCGTTGTTTTGATGGACGAGTTAGATCAGCTTGTGACTAAAAACCAATCGGTTATGTACAATTTCTTCAACTGGCCGGCGTTGCGATACTCCCATTTGATTGTGCTGGCCGTGGCCAACACGATGGACCTGCCCGAAAGAACCCTTAGCAACAAGATATCAAGTCGTTTAGGCTTGACGCGAATCACGTTTTCCGGGTACAAGCACCAAGAGTTAATGGAAATCATCGGTTCTCGCCTTAGTAACGTCCCCGGAAACATCGTTGACCCAGACGCTGTCCAATTCGCAAGCCGTAAGGTAGCGGCAGTTAGCGGAGACGCACGACGTGCCCTTGACATATGCCGCAGGGCAGTGGAAATAGCAGAACAAGCCAGCGAACAAGCAGCAAAGACCAAAATGAAATCCGCGCTTTCGCTTTCCAACGGAAATGGCATAAACATGGACGACATGGACACTAACTCACTCCCTCCAACACCAAGCAAAAGCGTATCGCGTCGAAACCGGATGACAGTACCATCCAATAACAAGCTTCCACCAATCTCGGTAACGGATTCAGACCCCCTCCCACGCGTCACCATCGCAACCATCAAACAAGCCATCCAAGAAGCCACCTCCACCCCTCTCCAACAGTCCCTACGCTGCCTCCCATTAACTGGCAAGGTATTCCTCGCAGGCCTGCTAGCCCGCATCCGTCGGACAGGCATCACCGAATCCACATTCGGAGACATTCTCGATGAAGCAAAGCGGATCGCCGACGCAGCAGTCGCAGTTGCAGGTGCCGCCAGCAACAACTTGAAAGAGTATTTATTACAGAAGGGAAATGATATGCGCAGATCACGCGTCTGCGCGATGCGATTTGCCGCGGTGGAGCTGATGAATTCTGGTATTCTGGCGCTGGAAGGGGAGCTGAGTTCTAAAGGGGTCAGCTCTGCGATGGGACATGCGTTAGGGGGTGGGGATAGGAGTGGGAAAGTGAGGTTGAGGATTGCGAGTGAGGATGTGAGGGCTGCGTTTCGGGAGGATGAGGAGGCGAAGATGTTGGGGTTGGGCTTTGAGCAGTGAGTTAAGTCCCTTTTGTATCTTTGGTGGGGAGGATGTTGGGTGTTGGGGGTGATAATGATTATAGTGTACCTTGTTCAGCGATTTGTAGCTCTTACAAATTTAGATTAGATCGGGTATAAAACCAATAGGCCGAAGGTTAAGGAGTTTTCTTAGGTAGTTCGAACATGCAAAAATAATATAATAATAATAAATAAATAAATAAAAATGAAAACCTTCCTTCATCTACGCGTTACTACCTGTATAAAGTAAACCTAGCAGAAAAAAAAATTTTATATTCCATTGATAAATCGTACATATGAACCTCTTAAACACCATCCGAAATTGTGCGCAACGCCAAACAAATGCTATTGTACTGTAAATGACAAACATATTTTGAAAGAAGAAAAACATATTCCAAGACAAGAGAAATTTACAAATTAGTATTTCTGCCTCCCCAACGTTGGCTTCCAGTCCAAAGGATGTGTCTCTTCTGTAGCCTCGTCATCCGGCTTCCAGATCTTAATAGTCTTATCCGCCTCTCCGCAAAGCAACCGAAGGCCCGTCCGGTCAAATGTAGCAGCCATAATACCAGCTTCCGCATCCAACGAGCCAGGTTGAGCAGTCGTATCTAGAGATTGGAATCGATGGCCAGTCTTCCAGTCCCAGAAGGACATGGAGCCATTGTCCCCGCCAGAAAACAACACATTATCCTCGTTGACCGCAAGATTGTTGATGATGGCATTATGGCCCTCGAAATTCTGCATGAAGGCGCCTTCGGGGCATTTCCACTGTTTGATGCTTCCAGCGCTGGCGCTGGAGAATGTGAATTCCTTCGGATGGACAGCCAGGGCGCGAACGCCTTTCTTATGGTGGGTTAGGACGCCCATGGTTTTGCCAGCGGCAAGATCCCATAATCGTACGGTGGAGTCGAGGGAGGCGGTAATGACTTGTGGGTCGGCTTCCTGGCATTTTAGGTCTGAGATGGTTGTTCTATGTCCGGAAAGCACGTGGACATTGCTTCGTGTTCGCATGTCCCAGACTCTCGCGGCAGCGTCTCGTCCTCCTGTTACAAGAACGTCTAGAGTCGGATGTAAATCGAGGGTGTAGACTCCGCTGAGATGGCCATGATAGTGTCGGATGACCTTATTCGTTTCGAGATCCCAGCATTTGACCATCTTATCCTCACCGCAAGAGAACAAGTATGGATGTCGTGGAGAAACGGCCAAACCTCTCACTGTAGAAATGTGGCCGGTAAGCGTCAGACGAAGGCTGCCAGTCGCTAGATCCCAGATTTTAATTGTTCGATCTCCTGCACCACTTGCAAACCATTGATTATTAGGCTCCACGGCCAAACTGCGGACCCAACCCAAGTGTCCTGATATCACCCGCATAAGTTTCCAGGGCGCATGCCATTCTGGTTTTGGTTGTTGAGATACCATTGGCCGTCGAACAAGACTTGTAGGCATATTATCTCCATTAGATTGTGGTGTACCAGCCACCGGCAAAGATTTCACAAGGGCAGTTGAGGAGCCAGATCCCGTCCCTGTCCCGGGTACACCAGCAGCCCCAGCCTTTGACTTTGGACGTTTCGTTCTACCCGCGACGGCCTTCGCCTGTTTCTCTGCAAGGGAAGGGGGTAGCGTTTGCACGTCATCGTACTCTGTTTTTCGTCGATATGACACGCCAATCGAGTCGCCTGGGTTTGTAGTGAATCCTGATGGCAGAAAATAATCGGAGCCGAAGAGATCGCGGGTTCGCTTCGCGGAATTTCGCACCACTTGATCAGGCGCGGGGGGGGATGGAGTAACCTCCATAGCTTTCGATGGTGTGTCAGAGCCCGATTATACCTGTGGTATTTGGTGGAATAATGGTTGTGTTTGCAAATAGCTAGACAGGTGTTGGCGGCCGTCACTTGCGCGTCCTCAAAACCAATGCTGAATTTCAGTGGACCGACAAAAACACCAGCGTAAATATAGTGCGTAGGCGTGAGGGCAAATGTATAGTAGTCCTATTTTACCAGGAGGTATGATAATATGGCGGTACGTTAACAATGTCGTGTCGGTGTGTTGAACTGGTGGTGTCTGTTTTCGTCCTGATTTGAATCTTTTGGTCAAAGCCGGGTTGAGCTTGGGCCACGTTCTGACTAACCAACGCCAAGCCCTCGAGCAGCTGTTTCCAGCTCTTCCCCGCGGTCTTTGATAAAACATCTTGATATCTTGGATACATCTTCTATATATTCTCTATATCACCATGGATCCCGATTATAAGACCAAGTATGCCATACATGAGGCTGCCCGGGAAGGACAAAGTATGTCAGCTCCACCTTCTCCCGGATTACTCTCCATAAAACTCTTCATAAAACTGACAAATTATAGCGTCCGTGGTGGAATCTCTACTAAATGTGAGCTTCAATTATTTGCCCACCTCCCCCAAACCAAGGCAGAATCCATTTGTTTCTAAATTACTCTGGTGCTCACTCAAAGAGTACTTGTATAACTAACTGTTTTTCCCGGCCGTATCCAGGCAAATCCCAAATTGGTATCTTTAAAAGACCCCGATGACCGCCTTCCCATCCACTGGGCAGTGGCATACAATCGATTTCCAATAGTAGAACTCCTAGTCGCAAGTCCGAAGTTCGATCCGGATGAAGTGGTCTGTTACCCTACTCAATGATAGAACTTCTTTTCTCTTTTATAAATGCTGTGGGTCAACGGGGGCTGACTGGAAAATTTAATACTAGGACGCATCAGGATGGACACCCCTCATGATCGCCGCAAGCTTGAAGGACGGCGAAGGGGACCCGATAATTGAACTCTTGCTACGGAAAGATGCAGATGTCAACATCAAAAGCGTTAGCGGCCAGGTCAGTTCTAGTTTTATTATACCATTTTCTCTTATTTAGGGTTCTTAACAACTAACTCGACCCCTCTTGTCATGATAATCGAAATAATCGAATCTAGAACGCTCTCCACTTCGCAACTTCAAAAGTTAACGTGTCCACTGTCCGCCTACTACTAACGCACAAATGCAGCGCAAGGGTAAAGGATAACCGCGGCCAACTGGCTCTGCACCGAGCAGCGGCCGTTGGATCCGTGCCCATTATCAATATGCTTCTTCAGGAGGGCAAGAGCCCCATTAACGCAACGGATGTTGACGGATCGACTGCATTGCACCATGCTATCGCAGAGGGAAATGGAGAAGCTGCCCTTGTGTTACTGCGAGCTGGTGCGGAGGTAGATAAACGAGATAAAAATGATAAGTTGGCTATTGAGCTGGCTCCTGATGCTAAGGTACGTCTTATCAAATCTGTATTCATTCAACCCGGCGGGCTTGCTGATATCAATACCCTTTCCTTTTTATTACTCTAGGTGCGGAAATATATTTTCGAATCTGCAGAACGAGAAGGTATAGAGTTGTCTTGATACTACTCTTAAGGCTTTCGTTCATTTTCTATATGTATTATAGAATGTTACGACCTCAACATCTGATAACGACGCTCCTGATTCTATGACGTATGCATTTAATGTACGATAAAAATTTTCATATTTAAAAAAAGATTAAAAAAAAAAGAGATATTGATGACCTATCTGCACACAACTGCAAAATAACGAAGAAAGAAGCCGATTGTACTGTTAATAAATACGCCCTTCTATATACATATACATAAAAACATAAAAGCATACATGGGGCAACCCCCTCCCTTCCCCACCCCCAGTACCACGTCTTCGCTAATTTTCAGAAGCATATAAAAGAAATTAATATATTATTATTCCCCCCTCACTTCATCGTACTATCCACCAATTCCCGATAAATCTTCTTCAAATCCGCTATATCCGCCTTCAACTCCTCGACCAACTCACTCTTCTCACCTAGCATCTCCAACGTAGTCTGATACCGCTGATCGAGCTGCTCAACAGTCGCTTCCAGCTCTTGTATCCGCTGGTCCCCCTTCCGTTTCTCCTCTACCTCACGCATCAACTCCACAACTTCCTGGCGTGCCTCGTCGCGCTGTGCGGTTAGACGGGCAAGTTCGTCCTTGGATGCAGCCCGCTCACTTTCTAGACGGCGGATGGTGGTGCTCATGCGCTCAACGAGCTGGACGGAGGGGCCAGCGGCGACGGTGGAGACGGAGATGATATCATTAACGCCCCGGGAATGGTGGGCGTGGGTCCCCTGGGCGGACGGGGTGGCGGGGGTTCCCATGCCGTTGGAATACTCTTCGGGATCGTAGGTTTGGGATTGCGTGAGATCGACTGGTGTGATTGATAGTTCATGGGAGGAAGAGGAGGGAATGCGGGGTGGTGGTTGCGGGTTGGAATTTAAGGACGAGAAGGAGCTTTGGCGGGGTGGGGTGGCTCGTTCGGAGAAAGGGACTGGGAGGATTGAGGAGGATCTATGGCTCGGAGCCCGGTCAGACATGGGCCCTGTGAGGTCGAGGCCGACCATTTGTTTACGATTGAAGGTGACTGGTGATCCGGTTCGGGGTTCATGGAGGAATGGGGATGGCGATGGCCGGGCGAGCTCTTGCCATTTCGCCTTCTCCTCTTCAAGCCGTTGTGATAGTGTTAATTCAGCGACCTCCTTTTGTTTGGCGAGATCTTGTTTGGCAATGAGAAAGTCGTTCTCTGTTTTCGCGAGTTTGCGAGTTAGGTTCTGGATTTCCTGCTTCGACGCTTCGAGATTCCTCTCCATCTCCTGAATGACTTCTCGGGAATTTTCTAGTTCGCCTTCCACTTTCTTAGTTTTGAGGCTCTGTTTAAATACGAGTTAGTGGTTTTGTTGTTTGTTATTGATTTCAGATATAAGGGTTTTTGAATTTGTCATACCGCTTCACGCACTTTCCTCCGCAAGTCCCCTTCCCTCCGTGCGATCTCATCGCGCTCCTTTTCGACAGTGGTTAGGCGGGCGAGCAGCGACCCTTCTATTCCATGCCAGTTCTCGCTGGCAACAGTGTACTGAGTTTGTAATGTTTCAATTTGGCGAAGGAGTTTTGCGTGCGCATCGCCCGTTGCGCTCGACGAGACTTCCTCCGCGCGAGACCGTAGGCTTTCCATTTTACTTTCGAGCACGGATTGTTCTCCGCGAAGCTCGATTTCGAGGATTCGTGCGTGTTCTTTCTCCCTCTCAATGCCTTCTTTCAAATCTCTGATCTCCCTTCGAAGCTTTTCTTCGCTAATCTCGCGTTCTATTTTGGCGCTGGAGAGGTCATCCCGAAGCTCAGCCACATGACGCTTTTCGATCTCTGCAGATTCCAATTGGGCTTTCCGCTCTGCTGCTTCGGCCCTGGACACAGCTTTTGCCAGCTGGCTCTTCAGCTCCACTATTGTTGAGTTGGATGCATTGCGTTCTGCGGTTACAGTTTCAAGTTGCCTTTCGACTTTGGATTTAGAATTGAGTTTTTCTGTGGCCGTACGCTCTGCGATTTCCGCTCGATTCGCTCTATCCTCTGCATTTGCTAGGTCCTTCTCGATTTTCTCAAGCCTCTTCTTAGTCTCAGCTTGCGACTTAGCATTATCTGCCATGTTGTGTCGTAATTTTTTGATGGTTGCTCGGTGATCCAATTCGGTTTTTGAAAGCTTTTGGCCCTCCTCCATTAGGTTCGCAATCTGCTCATCCTTTTCAAGAAGCTTCTTCTCAAGACTACCAGCTTCCGCAGATGCTGCAGCATTTTTAGCAGACTCTGCAGCCTCCTTTGCTAGATATTTTAATTTTGATTGTAAAGCATCGATCCTTTCGACATATGAATGTAGTTCTTCTTGCCATCGCAGTTCTGACGCTTCATGATCCGCTCTCATTTGCGCCATAGCTTCTTCATAGCCATCTCCAGAGGTTACCGTTGACTCTGTCATCCCTACTTTAGGGATAGATTGTTCTAGGGTGTCTTGTTCGACATTTCCATCCCCTGAAAGCTTAGTTTCACTCTGATCACCCTCGATCTTATAGCCGTTGGGCTTCTCATCCGCATCCAAGTGGAGATCTTTTGAAGTTCGCGGCGATGGATGGATATCTTGGCTTGATATTGAGGCACTATCATCCCTTACAGCACCGGTATCTCCCCCCGCAGTAACGCTATCTAGACTTGCCCGATACTCGGGGCCGGGACGTGGGCTTGTGGCGCGTGAAGAGGTTTCGATGGAAGATGCAGGGCTCCCAATAGTGTGTTCTCGTTTTGCCATTGCTCGCGCGAGGCGCCCTTGAAGGCGTTCATTCGTTTTCGCAGTAGATGAGCTCCTAGAAGGGGCTGAGGGATGGGTTAGATAGACTTTCTGAAACGCAGAGACAGCACTGAGGACAAGTGTCGCGTACCAGGCGAGACAGATTTCGCAAAAGACATTCCAGCCTGCAGTGAGGGCTGTTCAGGCTCCTTGCTGCCTTTATCAACATCTTTAACCCCATCTTCCTCCTGGTCAGCCAGGATCGTGTCCAGCCTAGATTCGACTCCTGCAATGGCCTGCTGGAGGAAACCACCCCATCTTGACTGTTTCGTGGACTGAGGGTTTGTCGACATGATTGTATTGGCTCCACGGACCGGCTAACTCCCAGGCACGCGTATATCCCGTAGCACTGTCATTGAGTGGGGTGTGCTAAAGGCCAGTCTGGCGTGTGCTCTGCAGAATGGCCTTATAATACCGAAGCAAGGCAGCAGGCCACCTGCGGCTTGCACCAATCAGCCACCAAACGCCAGCAACTGAGACGTAAGCTCGCAGGGTTGGCAATCTTGCAGGGTATCAGAACATTCCAAAGGCCGGTACGGATATTAGTATATAGTTAATCCAAACAAAGAGTGATAATGTCCAGATCTATCAAACAGGCACATATGTAAAAACAAAACACGCAGCATGTCGTAAGCGGAGATGAGTTGCTCCCTGTATTGGCTGGTTGAAGCGAAGCCAGCGGATCTTGGCGCGGTTCGGCTTAGCGCCGCGGTTAGTTAGCTGGAAGTCATCCATCCTTTCTATCATCATCGGTCATCAGAACAAAACACTCCACCTTGGAAGCTCGTATCGTCGACATCTCCCCATGTTGTAGTGTTCCGGCGTACAAGACATCGTCTGCATTTCTTAATTGTCAACGACGATGTCTTTGGATCCGCCTACCTATCTCAGTTCCCTGCAGAACAACATCCGTGCCCGGCCTATACCTTGGGAGGGCGCTGTTCGAGCTGGGAACATCACCGAGGACCAGCTCAAGCGCATCAAAGCTGTCGACAAGGTGCGCAAGGAAGCACGCCAGAAAACTGTGGGGAATGATTTGAAAGCCTATACAACTCTGCTTGTCGGGGGAAGCAGTGGGAAGAGTATCTTGGAGTCTGCATCACGGCGGACGGATATAGTACAGTACGTCTTGGTCCTTGCTGGGGACCTGATCAACGGTATATATATCTCCATCTTTTAACGAAAACTGTCCTTCCACTAACAATAATCCTAGATGTCCCCGCTCTCGCATCAGCCCTGATTCAAGAGCTAGAACGTTATCGACATTACCTCCCTCTGCTCCAACATTCTTCGAACCCCGAAGACCCTATACCCCTCCTCGCCTCAGCCTTCTTAACTAGCCTTGTTTCGACCTCTCTGGTGTCGAATTCGAAAACCACATTACCGGACTCAGAGGCCCTCCCTCGGCTGTATTCCTATCTCGCAACCTTGACAAAGAGCCAAGATACGGGATTACAAGATATCGGTGTCCAGCAATACTCTGCCTTGTTGAGAACCAAGCGATCAAGGGAGATCTTTTGGAGTCAGAGGGCTGCGACTATCGAACCATTAATGGACATTTTGCGCGCTGCTGCGGGGTCGAAGGATAATGGCTCAACCACATTAGTCGGATCGTCAAGTATCCGCAACCTCGACTCAGGTATCGGTGGAGGAGTAGGGCTACAACTTTTATATCACGTACTACTCGTGATTTGGCAGTTGAGCTTCGAAGGAAGCTTGGTTGGCCAGGAACTTGAATCGTACGAGACACACCATGACCTCAAAAATAATTATGCGTTCAATGCATGTCGCTTTACTGACACCGCTCCTTTTTCAGGGAACAAGAAATCCTAGCTCTCTACACTCACCTACTCCGTCTTTCACCCAAAGAAAAGACCACGCGCCTCCTCCTGTCAACGCTCTACAATATCCTCTCCGCCAACCGTGCAAACCTTCTACCAGTGGCCGTATTCCTCCGCCTACCAGCCCTACTAAGCAATCTCAGCGGCCGCCACCTCTCCGATCCAGATTTACTCGATGACCTTAACGCCCTCACAGACATGCTAGAAGACTATACAAAAACCCAAACAACCTTCGACCAATACGCTGCAGAGGTGCAGACAGGCAACCTCCGCTGGTCCCCACCTCACCGCAACGTGACCTTTTGGCGAGACAACGCGCGCCGCATCCTCGACGAAGACCGCGGTCAGCTCCCCAAGAAGCTGGCGGAGATCTTATCGAAGGATTGGGAGTCGGACAAGCAGGTTCTTGCAATTGCGTGTAATGATGTAGGCTGCCTGGTGAAGGAGGTGCCGGAGCGACGGCAGCAGTTGGAGAAGCTGGGGCTTAAGGCGAGAGTGATGGAGTTGATGGCTGATCCGGATGAGACAGTTCGGTGGGAGAGTTTGAAAGCGGTTGGGGAGTGGTTGAGGTATACATTTGAAGGATAGAATGGGTTCTGTGTTTCCTTTTCTTTCGTTTTTCCATTTTTCCTTCTCTCTTTTCCCCCACTTCTCCTTGGGGTGTTATTTATTTTTCTTCCCTTCTTTTTTTTTTAATCCTTCTTTGCGAATTTATTAGAAGCAAATCCACCGTGGAGAGTGGAGTGACAATATGAGCGTTGCTGGTAACTTGATTGGCCTTTTTTTCTTCTTCCTTTTGTGCTCCTCGCTTGATTTTATGTACACGGTCGCGTTGTTCCATCAATTCTTTTTTATAGTTGAGCCATAGTACTGTACTTTGGCCACATATATATAAGCGCCCCCAGAACGATTTACATACACTTCCGCATCAAATCACATCACGTCATATCATGAGCATTGAAGAAGGAAGAAAATCCATTCTGGATCCTGATTTTAGTGGAAATAGATATAATAAAAATTTTTAAAAAAAAAATACCCCAATGTCGGGCTGGATTGCTGCAACCCGACTTTCCCCTTTTTCGTCAATAACTATTTTATCATTATTCTGTTGTTGAGAGGATGTATTTTTGTCCTGCATAAGAGAAAAAGGAGGTTTTAAATGATAAACCCGAAATATACAGGTTTAGCACATGCAAAATCGGGGGCTTTTTTCTTTTTCTTTTTCACGCGCGTGGGTTCGGAGTGTTGTTTGGTTACATTAGATCTGCAAAAATGTATACAGCTGTAGAAGAAACGTAAGGAGGAGTTTGGGGCTTCTCAAGGCGACGAGTGGAAGATCGTTCCCGAGGTTGTTTCTGGGGGATGTGGAGGGGGCGATGGGGAGATCATGTGGGGGTGTTTGGCCAACGGGAATTACTGTTTGAGTGGTGGAATTGGAATATGGGGGAGGATGGACTTTGAAAGGGGGGATAATACTTTTTAGTATTGTGTAGTGTTTGCTGTCAATGCGAAAAAGGATGTACAGTACTTCATAACATACTCCAAAAAAAATGTAAACAGAGCAGACGTAGTTCAGTTAATGGTGACTCAACGGCTTCCAAAGTGGCTTACTGCGAAGAAGAAGAAGAAGAAGAAGAAGATTGTCTTGAAGATATATAACCACTACATGTAGGTATGCAGGATCAGTAATCAGCATACCTCAGTGCAGGGCTCAAGCAGAGGATACTAAAATCTCCATGGTTTCAGTTCAAGCGGGGAGGCAAACAATATACTGTATTTACTTGTGTCATCAGAGCCGAAGGACTTGAAATAAATTTCCGATTTGTGTTTCTCGCTTCCTTTCTCTTCTTCTAGTCCTTGTTCCCTGCCAGGATCATTCTTGCGTGCTTCTCTGGCGCTGGTAGGTTGGGGGGGGCGTAGCGTGGGTGGCCCATGGATGTATCCAGGCCATGAGTTTCTAGGCGCCAAACTCGCCCAACCTTGCCCCTGACGCTAATAACAGTAGCCAAAATAGCCCTCGTCCTTTGACTGGCTGAGAAGAGCCAGCTTCAGAGACTGCGGGCGCATGGGAAGACATGGAGCGCGTCAAAGGCAGCCATTAACAATTGATAACCAGGTGAAATGAATCATAGGAATACCGTAGTTAATGAACAAGTGAAGCTGAGGAAACCGAGCTACTCCTCGTCTAGATATGCAATGCAGATAGTTTTTCAAGATATCCAAGATATTTTGTTCGGCCTGGAGGTGTCTGCGGCGTAGTGTTAGTCATCCTCAACCCTGGAAGTTTCAACCTCATCGTTCACAAGAATCACAACCGGAACAAACAACAGGAATAACAAGAAGACCAGCATATACCGTACATACATACAAAGATATCAACAACCTGGAATCCTGGCCTGCATCCTGGTCTTACCGCCAGAAATAACCCCCTCTTCCGCTGCACTGATGTTATCCTGCATTCTTCATGCGAATGCCGTGTAACAGGTTAACACTCGACTGGGGATAATTACGGAGTACACTCCTCTCAGTTGTTCACTCTACTGTGTTTTCTGCGTGGATCTAGAACTCCACATTGTTGCAGAACAACCTGGTTAGAGCTAGTTTGCCAAACCTATCTTGAGCCCTGATCGCCGCATTTAACTCCGACACTACGCCCCTGAGGGCCCCACATTCTAACTCCCACTATTTCTCGCGTAGCCGCTAAGCAGGCCCTCTTTTGCCAGCTGCTCACAGGTCCCCAGCGGTACAGTGCTGTACCACTGGACCCCAGCCGTTACAAACTTTCAACTGGCCAGCGACCATCCCGTCCCAGATATTCTTTTCCCCTTGGCTTGTTCAGAGCGTGCCTCCACCATCGTAGCTGGCCAATGGTGTTGTGGAGACTTTGTTTGACATTACTCAGTGCTTCGTCGTCCGCTAACCTGCTAGACGACAACCCCTGGGTAACCCTAGGAGAATGCGAGTATTCGCTCTTACGGACAAACCTTTATGCTCCTTTTCCCCTTGCTCCAAGGCCTGGTGCTGAAATAATAATCATAATAATAGAGACACACTTTTCTCCTCATCGATTCTTCCTTTGTGGCTCGTGCTCCATGCTAGGCTCATCCAGGGCCGTCCATTCCTTAAATCTCCTTTGACCCCTTTCTCCCCGTTACCCGCTGCGTACGTCGTCCCTGGGGTGATTGTCGCCAATAGATCTCCCTCCGTTCCATGTCGCTTCTGTTTTGGGGTTCAGAGGGACGCCGTCAAACCCCCCTGACTGGTCAATCATCCGCAAAAAAAGATTGACCATGTCTGTCCGTCTGCCTCCACTGGGCGCCTCCACCATTCACAATCATGCAAGCCCCCCATCGTTGACGCCCGCTTCCTCTCATTCGACTCTGCTCCAACAATGCCAGAAAGCTCCTCCTCCTCAGGCTCTCCCTCTCCAGTCCGTTCCTGCGAACGGACAATCCTTTGTTGCCGTTTCTTCTCCTGTCCGCAGGAAACCTCTCCCCGCCTCTGCCTCCTCCCCCTTAGACGCGAAGCTTCTTCCTGGCATTAACAGTAATGTCCTTAACGGTCTGCCAGTTTCGTCGTCACCGTTTTCCCCGGCAGTGTCTTCTTCTGGCCTCGTGATTAGGGATCTTGATCGGTGTGTTGAACGGTTTTCATTTATTAATCTTATTTCTGGATATCTCCCGCAGAGTCCCCTTCCCCGCCCCCATTGGCTTTGTTCCAGCAACATCATTTTAAATTCATATAGCTAACTTTTATTGTCTATTCCCCTCAACGTGTAGGTTCCCTCACGGCCAACCCCCTACCTTCTCCTCTCCGAAAGCAATCGACCAACAAAGAGACGACTATTTCAGATCCGCGAATGGAAGAAAGCTTGAACAATCCGTTCATTCCCGCCTGGTCAGCGAGCCCCTAATCCCTCTTGCGTCTCCCACCCTTTCCCAGGACTCCAATAAAACCACAGATCATAAACGATCTGTCACTATGGCTTTACATCCTCAAACAAACAAACCTCCGCCGCTTCGAGTAGATTCAGTGAAAACAATGTCCAGTTCACACGAATATAAGAACCAGCCAAAGACGCCAGGGAATAAAATCACTTCGTTTTTCGGCTGGAAATCGTCGTCTTCTCCGGGAGCGGAATCTAGTAGCACCGAGATATCTGATTCGGGCCACTCACCCCTTCCATCTCCTAATAATGGCTCAATACACCAAGCTTCCTACTCGTCACGTTACCCTTCTCTCGACTCTTACGGTGCGCCCGTTCCCAGAATGCCTGATCGATCTATGTCCATTGCGGAGCAGGACATGAAAGCAAAACTGAGGGAGATGGAACATGAGCTACGCGAGATCAGTTCAGAACTGGCTGGCTCCATCAAACGCGAAATGGAATTGGAAGATTTGGTTGAGAGATTTCAACTGGAAGCCACCGTTGGTCCCGAGCCGAACCGTCGGACCAGCGATTACTTCTCCGACTCGGGAACAAGCTCCGTAAAATATCCACTCAGTGATGCTGGCGGCAGCAGAGCGGAAGAAGTTGAAAGAATGAAGCGAAATCTGGACCAAGAACGTGCTCAGTTAAAGGTTGATTTATCTCAAAAATGGCAAGAGGAACGGTCTCGTCGGGTCGCTTTTGAATCTCATGTACGGATACTGGAAGGACAGGTAGAACAGGTATGAAATCTTTATCAGCAAATTCTCTAGCTAGCTGTGTTTCTTTGACTGACATCCCCTGCTTTCAGCTACGTCGTGAGAGAGTGGATGCCTCAAATATTAGCTCTAAAACAAAAGAATTAGAGACCGCATTGGAAGATACTCGACGGCGTTTGACGGAAGAAAGACAACTAAAAGACAACTTCGAGGACCTATTGACGGCTATGAGAGTCGAACTCGAGCAACTCCGAAATGAACGGGACCAACTTCGAGATGAAACCGTTCCGCAGCTTCAAGCCAAACTGCAGCATGATATACAAGGATTGCGCAACGAGAATAATACGTTCAGTCAGGCGAGGAAAATACAGTTAGAAATGCAACAGCAACAAGCCCGCATAAACTCGATTGCCGAGGAGGACGGAATGTCCATGGGGAGAGGTAGCCTATCGAGGTCCAATTCGCTTGCTCGTGGACCAGCGAAAGCAAATGGCTTGGGGCGCTCGGGATCTGTCTCAAGGCCGGGCTCGCGGCCTGCTTCTATTATTGGTAAGGAACGTGAATTTAAGGAATCATTGGTGGATCGGATGAAAGACGTAGAAATGCAGCGTGATGCCCTCCATCAAACTGTCAAGAGCCTCCTTGATCGTCAGAAAGTGCAAGCTCGAGAAAACGAGAAGCGGATCCGGATGCTAGAGATGGAGCTCGATCGTGCCCGACAATCAGGTTCTCCACGAAGACTAGGCTACGAACGGGATGTTATAAATTTACGGGAGGAAATTAATCTTCTTAGACGCCGGGCTGATGAAGCGTTGGAGCAAAAATGGCAATGTGAGAAGGGATTGGCTGGTTTGAAAATGGACTTGGACCGTGCTGAGCAGGAGACTGGTTCCCTCCGTGCACTCCTGCAGGAACACGATATCCTTGTCCCTGTTGCAGCTAAAAACGACTTGGCAGATTTCCACGCATCCAGCTCTTCACTTGAAGATGCCTTTACGCAACTGCAAGCCGACAGCGCTTATGTCCAAGACCCCAACAATTCACTTGGGCTGCGAGTTCGCCAGCAACTAGCCACGAACAATGCATTGAAACACCGCCTCTCAGAGGCAATTGACAAGGGAGAACGCGAACAAAACAACTCAGCCACCAGAATCAGCGAAATGCAAACCCGCCTCAAGTTCCTCGAAGACGCTCTGATGGTCGCGCAGCAAATCTCCGAGGAAGAAGTTGCCAAGCACGAGCAGGAAATCGAGACTTTGAAAGAAAACCACAACGCCCAGCTTATGCGCGCGAAGAATGGCATCAGGAGCCCCGCTATGCTCTCCCCAAGGATGCCTCATTCACCCTTCTCCGGGCCCCGGTCCCCACGACTTGGCCAAACGACAAGTGGAGAGGGGATCTCTCTTAACCAAGCCATTAAGATGGAAGCCGTCGAGGCCCGCGTCAAGGAGCTTGAAAAGGCCCTGCGCGAGGCTGATCGGGAAATGGAGACTGTTGTTGGTCGCATGAATATGGCCCAGATTGAGGTTGCTGAGTTGCAGGCTGATAGGTATGTATTGCTATGCTCCCCCCCAACTAATTTTCCAGTCGAATACTAATTTTCCCCCCTTGAACAGAGACGAAGCAATCCGCCAGACCCGCAAGCTCCAGGGACAAATCCAAGCCGAACGTGAAAAATACCAGAACGGAACTTAATTTAAAGAAAAAAGACATGAAAAATTAACATTCGCTCTCCGAGTTCTGTCTCCTTCGAAGGAAGCAAGCAACAAGAAATCAAGAAGAAAACACCCCATTCAACGACCCATCTTCCCCGAAATACGTCGTCTGTTCTTACTTTTTTTGATCTTTACGCGATGACTTACCGCCGTACACGATCGATACATATATATATATATATATACATATAAAATCTTATTCACTTCACCTAGGCTTCGCCCCCTGGCGCCACCTACAAAGAGGGAAGAGAAAACATTGTCATACCTACATATTGCATACGTACACACGCACACACACACACACGCACACACACACACACGCACACACACACGCACACACATACATTATACACATTCACATCCACATCTTGCACCCTCTACACACAGTACCACAGTACCAGTGTTATTGCTTCATTTGAGTTTTTCCCGTTTTCCTATTTCTGGTCAACATCATGGAAACTCCCCGGCCTGCTTTTGTGCTTGATTTCTTTCTTTTTCTGTTCCTGGCCCTTACATTCTTTCTTTCTTACTTGCTTGCATCAGCCCAGGCGTCAATTCTTTTTTATTATTTTTGAATTCGTCATTGGCGCCAAATATCTACTGGTTTCTTTGTCTTCAATCTTCAACACATGCACAGCGAGCGCATACGCATATATTACACCTTTTTTTTCCTTTCAAGTGATAAGGTCTATAACAAAGGTTGTTGTAGTTTGACATTCTTGCGAACTTTGCATAACTTCAGTAACTTTCATTCATCTTCCGTTGTATAACGAATTTTAATTTCCCCATCTTATGTTTTCTTGTTGGTGGATGAAAATATTTTTCTTCTTCTTCCAATTTCTCTTTCAAACATGCATATCTACCTGAGGTACCTCTCTCTTAGTTTGGTGTTTTATTTTCTTTATTTTTTTCCCTTTTCTAGATTTTTTTTTCCATGCTGAACCTTACCATACCAAGAGTTGGTTGTACTTTTATACTTTTCATTTCTCTCATCTTCAAAGACGGAGTCTTCTCTTTCATTTTTCTTCCTGTCAGAATGGACGTGCAGGAAATGGTTGGTTGATATTAACTTCCCTTTAAAACGTTTCGCTCTTTGCACCTTGCCATCTTTTCTAGCCTTTTTTAATTTTCTTCTCATGTTTCTCTTTTTTCCTACTATACCACTTCTCATCGTTTTTGGGTTTGGGTTCATTTTGTTTTATTTTTCTGTTTTGTTTTGTATGAAGGATACATATATATGGTTACGGTTGAAGTTTGGCCAGTCAAGCGTGTTTGTCAAGTTGTGTATTGTTAAGTTGTTAATTTAGCCTTTTCATGTATGTTTGTGCTCAACAATGAGAGAGATGGTAGATTAAGGTTTGAAATGAAACAATTATCTTCCTCTTTCCTTTCTTCTTGTGGACAGAATCGGCTCCGTTTCGTCTTGGTCCCTCTTTTTCCGCCTGAGGGAACACCTCATGGAAAAGAGAGATAAAACGAGGACAAGGTCCACGGCCAATAATATCACTCACTCAGTTGTTAATCTACCATCTCGTTTCTCTCGATTCTGGTATTTATTTATCCCAAAGAGGGGTGTGGGGGGTTGGGGAATATATACAGAAAAAAAAAATAGAAATAAAAGAAGGAAAAAAAATAAGAAAAAAATAAATTCGACACCAGCAGGATTCGAACCTGCGCTCCCGAAGGAAATGCCTAAACCAGCTGCATTTTGGATAAAATAGCAGGGCATCGCGTTAACCACTCCGCCATAGTGCCTTGAATTCGATGCAGGGAGGACCCCCTTTGTGAATTTTGTTTGTATAATCTGGTGTTTTTTGAACGATGGATATGTCTTTTGTTTTCCCCCCCCCTCTCTCTCTCATTTTGTTGGTACTTGAAACGATTCAGACCTTCTATCTATTAATTTTTGACAGTCTATCCAGGCGAACCTAGGGTTATTATACCTTTTTTTTTTGTGTTTTGGGTTTATGTTGGGTTTGTGTTGGGCTTTGTGTGATTCCACTCTGAAGTGTCGTGTGGTTTCATTTTCAAAATTGTAATTCCCGCTTTCCGAGGTCCTTTATCTGATCCGTCCGACCCATGGGTCAAAGAGCCAGTAAAGTTATCTGATGGCGCTAGTGCAGGGGACCTTCCTTCTGTGTGACTCTTTTTTTTGATTGGATCCAATGTCTGCGATTTGGAAGGGAACCTTGTCAGAGGAAGTGGTGGTATGTGTATGATGCCCCCGAAACGAAGAACGGCATCACACACAGGATAAGTACCTACCAACGTACTACCTAGATAGGGATGTACTGCCAATGAACTGAGTCCTTCGACGAAGCCTCCTCCAGTTATTCCCTCACCTCTAAGGTGTAAATTCTCTAGTGGTAATGCTAGGGTGACGATGGCTCATGGGTGGGTCGGCTCCTCATCCATATTTCCCCTCGTCAAGCCTCTCACTCGATACGAGCGGCCCAGAACTCCACGGACGATAATCTATATGACTATGTCAGTTAGTCTCCCCATGAACTAGCCGGGATGCACGTGGGGTGAATGGGATTTTTTTTTTTTTCCCCTTTTCTTTTTCTTTCCCACCCCCAGCTATTTTCTTATCTGATCTGACCCGTCCTTCCGGTTTATCAATCAATAATCGACTGATCTCCCTTCGTTTTCTTCATACACTTTGATGACGAATGACGAGGAGATAAGGGAAGGGTTTTTTTCTTTCTTTCTTTCTTTCTTTCTTTCTTTCTTTCTTTTTACCTTCAAATTCTGATCTGAGAAGATAGCCGTGGGGAGCGCCTATTTCCCACAATATATACCTACCTATCTTTAATTCCTCAGCATTTCTGTTGCAGGGATTTTTTGATTTCCTTCTTACTCTTTCGCAAATATATCCCGTGAAAACTGCTGTTATTATTTGATACTGCCCTTCACATCGTTGCCATATTCTCTGTCTGATGCTCGCCCATCTCAAGCACCAGTCATAATTTGGCTGGAATAGATAGGTTGAGGGGAAGCGAGTGACTACCCTACCAGCCAACCTGAAAAATATACTCTAAAATTCGACGAGTGGAGAGGAAGAGAAAATAATCATGTACCTCCGACGACTCCTCACCCCTCTCGTCATCCTCCTAGCACCCAGCTTTTCGCTAGCCTCCGATATTGAGTCGACAAGCTGCATCCTCTCCATTACCGAAGCCGTGTCCCGCCTCTCATTCACTGGCTCTTTATCTACTCCCCGGAAAATCGATACATGCACCAACAAGCTGCGCACCTATTCTATATATGCTGCTGCGACGTTATACTGCTCATCGATGGAAATCAGAGAGGGGTTGCAAATACTAGATGATGACTGTGAAAAGGATGGCCTGCAACGGATTTCATATGACGCTGTTCGGCCGGAATTGACGGAGGGGTATCTCAGTGGTTTACGAGTGGTGGAATATGGCGAGGTATCACGGGGCATAGAGTTGGATGAGGTAGTGCTGGTTTCGCAAGATTGGTATCGGAGGGTGCTCAGGACGAATGTCAGTTGGCCTCTTGTTTCGTTTATTTGGTTTCTACACGATATTTGCGATATTTGCGATATTTCATTGGGAATGCTGCTTGAGAGTGTTGTGGATATTGACACCGTTGCTGACGTTCAGTACCTGATGGATAGCGGGCTTGGGCTTTTGAAATGTGGGCACATCATGCATTTGGGTAAGTAAAGAAAGCAAGGGCCCTTGCTCGAAACGCGCCTTTATTTACTAACATCGCGGACCAAGATTTTTTTCTTATTGGTTTTGGGGCCTTGCGCTTTTTTCCGGGATATTGAATCGACTTTTCTCCCACTTCTCTGGCGTCCGCTTGCGCGCCGCGAAATACGATGCCGAAGGCCATACTTCACATATCAATTCTGGAACTTCTCCCCTTTTTCGCCTTTTTAGATGGTTGCGCCACTGGATTAGAGCCTACTTCATTATCCCTGCGGCGTTCGGAACTCACCATCAACGACTATTTTACTGGTGCTCCATTCCAACACGTGTCGAAGCAATTGTGATAGTCCTCTTTTATTTTCTCAGTCTCGTTCTTACCTGTGTTGGGCATGATGTTTTCAAAGGAAATCTATTGTGAGTTTCCATACCATGTCATCATGTTGTTGGCCGCTAACGAAGCACATCGAAAACCTCAGTTGGGACGATACATTCACGCAAACATTTCGATATGTATCAGATAGAACCGGCATAATGTCATATGCAAACCTCTCTCTTCTCTGGCTTTTCGGTTCGCGCAACAATCCATTTCTGTGGGCTACCGGCTGGAGTTTCTCGACGTTTAATCTGTTCCACCGGGCGATCGCGAGGGTTGCGACCATCCAAGCTATTATTCATTCAATTGGATATACGGTACTCACAATGCAAAGTCAGAAAATTTCTCCGTTCGTGAATGTAGCTGGAAGCCCTTTGCTAACTTGGTAACATCTTCTGTGACTTGAAGAGGGCGGATCGTATGTCTTATATTGGCCGAATCCATGGTGGTATATGGGCGTCGTGGTAAGTTTTGCATTCTACCCCTAAAATCTTCTACCCAACCCCTTTCACCAGGCCCCAAGATCTTACATTGAATTTCTGATAGGGAACTGTATGCATGTCATTGCTACTTGTATTTTCATCGATATGGTTACGGCGGAATTACTATGAAATCTTCCTCATAATTCATATCACCTTCTCACTTATTATTCTTTTCGGACTGTTCATGTAATTCAGTGCCATCCCTTCCGCCTCAACATTCTCAAAGCCAAGAAGTGAGAAGCTAACTACCTAATTATCTCAGACACACGAGCATCTTCAAGGGCGAGTTCAATCTATATGATAGATACCTCTGGCCGGTCGTCGTTATCTGGAGTTTAGACAGATTCGCTCGACTCGTGAGATTACTTTCATGCAATCTTCATCTCCGGCTTAACAGGAAATCAATTACCTACACAAAGAGTGTGGTATCATACAATAAAGCATCGGACATTCTCAAGCTAGAAATTATACCGGGAGCTCGCAATATGCGGCCCAAACCCGGTCAACATTACTACATCTACCAACCAGTAAGGTGGCTTGGATATGAAAGCCACCCATTCACGGTTGGCAGCTGGTCAGCCGTGGAACGTGATGATGATGAGTATTACCCTTCCGCTGAGAGCAGCGGTTTCTCTTCAGCTAGCATATCCGAAATTGGGACCCCGAGAACGCCCAAAGAGGCCACCACAGGGGTTGTTGCAGACGCAAAATACAAACTTGTATTCTGGATTCGGCCTTTCGACGGCTGGACCAAGCATCTCCGATCCAATTGCCTCACGTCACCTAAACAGGCTTTAACAACGAGTTTCCTAATAGAAGGGCCATATTATGGCGCAATCAAACTCCATACTTTCGAAAACGTCATCCTCATCGCTGGAGGCACTGGTATCGCAGCTGCCCTGCCACATATCGAGGAGCATTTGCGCCGTGCAACCTCAAAGTCCCCCCGTGATAATAAATTCACTGCTCCTTCGTCGCTATCACCCTCTACAACTCTTCTTGCAGCGAACACTCCTACAGACCCTCCACGCACAAGAACGAACAACATCACATTCGTCTGGACCACACGACAAGAGGCATTTATCCATGAAGTAGCAATTCGCGAACTTAGCCCGGCCTTCGGGAGAGAGGATATAAGCACGCAATTCTACTGCACCGCGTCATCGCAATCGCATCGGCCCACCTGCAGTACCGATTCACAAGCGGAGCAGCAGGTGGATGATCGCACGACTCTCCTATCATCGTTTGACGGGATAGACCACAAGGCCACTAAATATGGAGGTAGACGTACGTTCCCGATTAACATCCTACCCGGAAGGCCGGATATAAAAAATATAATCACGAGTGTTGTACAGGAGATTGGCAAGTATGGGACCAGTCCTAGAGGGACTGCAGGGAGGACGGCAATTTTGGTCTGTGGACCGGCGGACATGGCGGATGAAGCTCGTGTAGCTGTTCATGCAGTTTTGAAGGAAGGGTATGAGGGTGTGGAGTATTTTGAGGAATCGTTTGGGTGGTGAGTAGCAGGCGAGATCGCCGAAGTGATGGGGAGGGTGTATCTCTTGTTTATTTTTCTATGTTTCATGTGAATATGGTGGGTTACGGTCAGCATGGTTTTTCTCTGCTCTTATTCTTGGATATTTACATTTTGGATGAAGTTATGCTATGATGGTAGGCTGATTTTTGAGGACATGGTGGTATTTACTTACATGATGAGATGTTTCGTAATTTATTAGAGCTTGCAATACTATATAGATGAATAGACGTGCTTGTACAGAAGGTGACAACTGAAGATGAGAATTATTTGATAAACTCATAACAACCTTAACTATCCTTTTCATTTAATTAATGAGAAACGCCCACGAACAAAAGTTCCATCTCTTTTGGCTCATTTTGACTATACCGAGCCCCTTTTTATGCCTGGTGGATATATGCTGGTGGTCGTGAACTCTCTTGTATTTATTTGATAGTCCTTCATATTTTGATCCAGTCCAAGGGTAGTTTATTAATTATTAATATCGGAGTTTTCAGTTTCCACTGGAATGTCTCTCCCAGAATCTAGTTGATATATCCCTCATTCGTCTTATACAAAATAGGGCGTTGAATAAATACCCATCATATCATGCCTCTGCAGCTAAAAAAAAAAGAAGTATTTAGTTGCCCCGTTCGGTTTTTGCCTGTTTGCATGGTTTGGCGCTGTTCAAGATTAATAATTCAAATCGCTTTTTTCCTTCTATCCCTTCGCTCCAACAGACGGCATCGCATGTCTTATTCTTCATTTTACCTCTTTACTCAAAAATAAAAAGTTCCGCTTTATTCTACTACCGTCAATTTCTCTTTTTCGGCGCGATCGAACTTTCGTGGTCTCCCTGGTGTTAAATAGCCGCATCGCCAGGGACTATCAGCTCCTGATTCAGTCTGTACATAGCTACACCTGGTCTGTTTGACAATTACCTTATCGCAACCGCGACGACGGCGCGGACTTCTCTCACAGATACCTCCAAGGCTGTTTTTGAAGGGCCATTAGCACCCCTGGAGGAGCCATATATATCCCTCGCGCAAAACCCATCTTCCCGCTTTACAGCTTAAATATCAATTCCCCGCTAGCTTGCGCTGGAAAACGCGTGCGCATTCGAAAAAGCAACGATTTTGCTTCGTTCCGTAGATAGAAAAAATTAATATTCTGGGACCCCTAGGCGGGAGCTCAGTTTTCGCCTCTATTTGACCCGCTACATTACATCCATCCATCCGTCCATCCATCCATCCATCCATCATCATGGAAGTAATACAAGGTGCGTTGGAAAACCCGGCAACCTCCTCTTTTCACAGCTTACCTTAGAACAGAGATATTCATCTTAAAAAAGGACTAACATAACAACCAAAAATCAACGACGCAAAATAGAATACCTAATCCCCACCCTCCAGAACGCCAACAAATACATTCCCCCCTCCGTCTCCCTCCAAGCCCTCTCCTACTACTCCCTCTTCACCTCGCATTTCGACTCCATCTCCCAGCAATATCTACAACCTTACATCCTCACCCCGTTACAAACCCTCCTAAACTCCCCACCAGACTTCACCTCCCTCCTCGTCCTCTGCCTCATCCTCTTCATCTCCCTCAAAGTCCTCGATTATGCGCGCCGCGTCATCACATTCTGGGTCATGCTGGTATTTCGGCTGGCGTTCTGGGGGTCCGTGATCGGGGGCGCGTATTATGTGTATGTTGTTGGGCGGGAGAGGGCGGGGAGGGAGGCCGGGTGGTTGTTGGGATTGCTTCAGGGGTTTGTAGAGGAGTTGTGGGCGAATGGTGCAGAGGGACAGGCGCCGCCGATATATGGGGGGATGCGCCAGGAGCGGGCGCGGAAAAGGACGGGTTGGAATTGAGCTTGTCGGGAGCGCTTGGGCTTGGGTTGGGGACAATGGGGGTGATCAATTATATTTTATATTCTACGTTGGGTACATTCAAGTGGTGCTTTAGCAGCTTCTGTGTTTCTGTGTCAACCCGTTTCACTTCCCGCGTTTCACACCCCTTGGATGAGATATTTTATATGAAATGCTAGTGGAAGGTTGGACTTGGCTTCTTGACTGGCTCTGTGAGCCTGTTTTTCATCGATTCAGGGTCATCATATTATGCTATTATACATGGTTTTCTTGGATTCATTAACTATTCATAGTGTGGGTTGCTTTTTGATATAAACCGGCGCTTTCTGTTGCTACTGCTGCTGCTGCTGGCCTCCGCTCGATTCGTTCCTCGTGCTAGGTTAATATCAACGTGACATCGTTGCTATATGGCATCATAATGCCTTCCTCAAGAGGTCGTAGGACGATTGTTGGCCGTAGATAGCTGAGACCTGGACTCATCGAATTCAACTGTCGATAGTCTGCGAAACGCACGGGTGCCTCAAAATCCCAGCACATAAATGCGGGATGGGCAGAAATCAATGAAATCAATGAAATCTGTTGTATGGGGGAAAAAATGTTCAAGATCATTTCTCCCTTACTCCAAATCTACCTCCTGCTCATCAGCCGGCTCTCTCGGTTCCTGCGCTTCATGGAATTGTATTGCATCATCGATGTAGCTGAGTACACTACCAATGCTGTCCTCGTCTTGAACATCCAACTTCAAAAAAGACACCATGCTAAAATCGTCAATAAGCTGGCCAACGGCGCGATTAAGCCGTTTAAACGAACCCCCACTCAACAGGGAATTTGTAGATGTAGGGTCCTCCGCCGCAGCAGTAGCTGTCCCCTCTTCGTCAGCTTCCGTACTCCCACCACCACCACCACCTCCTCCTCCTGCCTGGCTCTCCTCGTACAGCAGTTGAACATCTACAGCCGTGAAGCGCTTCAACTCCTTCTTCCCAATCATTCCCTTGACCTGATCCATCTTACTCAGGATATTCACATGAGGCATTTCCAACATGATCATCGCAGACATGGCACTCAACGCGCCCGCGAAGAACTTGGCACGATCAACGACAAAAGTACTCTCTAACAGATACGCCGCGCAGAGTGATATATTCAACGGTCCTGCGCGGGACAGATGTTGTATTAACGACGGAAGGAGCGGAACGTGTGTATATAGCTCGATCTGGCCTGGCATGTCGAAGATGATCAGGTACTCATCGCTGAGCGGGTCGAGGGCCTGGGTTAGAAAATCGAGGTTCTGGAGGAGGAATTCGAAGCAGTACATTAGGCCGCCGTTTGGGCCTAGGCCTAATTCTTCCATCACATCTTCGAGGGTGATTAGTTCGCGGATGTCGAGGTCTGGTTCGTACGAGAAGGTTTCGGCAGCCGGGTCAAGGTTGACATAGAAGCAGCTGCGACGGTTGTTTTGGAGGTGTTGGATTAGGGCGGTGCAGAAGGTTGTTTTACCGGCGCCTGCGGGGCCCATGACTAGGACACCAAATTTTGACATGGTGAGGATATTGTTGTGCTATCTCTTTTTGGTGGTGTATGTTTGTATTTATGCTTATGGTGGGAGGGAGGGGTGTGGTCAAAGGATAGTAGATTAGGCGCGTTATATGGCGGAAGATATCATCATGCTAGTCCAATTCTTTTGTAGCTGATGTTAGAACATAAACTATGGGAGGGCATCCTATCCTCCTATCCTATCCTATTGACCCCGCACTAGAAGAGTTGTTGTTGTTGGTGAACGTTCTTGTAGTGCTCTTTCGAGCTGTTCTTTCTTGCAGATATCAATCAGGCTTGAGACAGATATTTAACGATAATATTCTGCCACCTGCAGTCTTCACCGCCTTCCCAATCAAGCGATTGCACCATTTCTTGGCGGCCATCCTGATCCGGACTAGCGCGAGCTCTGTCCCGCCGCTTTCTTCAATTCCCAATTTTTGGATTTTTTCTGTCTTCAAAATTCAACTTTCTCTCTTCAACTTCTTCTTCTCCTTTTCTTCTCTCATTCCTCTCTCTATCTCTGTTCCATTTCTTCTCTCCGGTATCATCTTTTTATTGTCTGTCTTCTTTCCACCTTATCCCCCTTAACCTTTCCTTCCCCCATCCCACTACAATGGGTAGCATTCAGAACGGCCTTCCCAAGGGAACTTTCCTCTTCACCTCGGAAGCCGTGGGCGAGGGCCACCCTGACAAGATTGCGTGAGTATGCTATATTGATTGCTTCTTTTCTTTGTTATTTATCTATGATTCATTCATTGACTCTTGCGTAGTGACCAGGTCTCGGATGCTGTTCTCGATGCCTGTCTCGCTGAGGACCCGCTCTCCAAGGTAAATCCGGAATCTTACCCCTCCATGCTAAATCCTTGGGGGAACCTTCGGGAGAACTTTTCTTGCGCAATTTCCTCTAACATGGAGGTTCATGAACAGGTTGCTTGTGAAACGGCCACTAAGACTGGTAGGTTCCATTGGTTTAAATCACCTTGTACTATTCCTGTCATACGTTTAACACCTTGGCTTAGGGATGATTATGGTTTTCGGTGAAATTACCACCAAGGCCCACATCGACTACCAGAAGGTTATCCGAAACGCCATTAAAGACATCGGCTACGATGACTCTTCCAAGGGATTCGACTACAAGACCTGCAACGTCCTCGTTGCCATTGAGCAACAATCCCCAGACATCGCTCAAGGCCTCCATTACGACGAGGCCCTCGAGAAACTAGGTGCTGGTGACCAGGGTATCATGTTTGGCTACGCCACCGATGAAACCCCTGAGTTATTGCCTTTGACCATTCAACTGGCCCACAAACTTAACAAGGCCTTGAGAGATGCACGTGTTGATGGCACTCTTCCCTGGCTCCGCCCTGACACCAAGACACAAGTCACCGTCGAGTATGCCCACGACAATGGCGCCGTCAAGCCCCTCCGCGTAGACACAGTCGTAATAAGCGCTCAACACAGCGAAGCCATTACCACTGCTGATGTGCGAAAGCAACTTCTCGAGCAGATTATCAAAAAAGTCATCCCCTCCAACCTCCTTGATGATCGCACTGTCTACCACATCCAACCCTCCGGCCTCTTCATCATCGGTGGTCCTCAGGGCGACGCTGGTCTCACCGGCCGGAAAATTATCGTCGACACCTACGGAGGCTGGGGTGCTCACGGTGGTGGTGCCTTCTCTGGCAAGGACTACTCCAAGGTCGATCGTTCGGCCGCCTACGTTGCCCGATGGATCGCCAAATCCCTCGTTAACGCAGGACTTGCCCGGCGCGCTCTTGTTCAGCTTTCATACGCCATTGGTATTGCGGAGCCCCTCTCGATATATGTCGAGACATATGGCACTTCCTCGAAGTCTTCGGAGGAATTGGTTAAAATTATCCGGGACAACTTCGATCTCCGGCCCGGTGTCATTGTCCAGGAACTCGACTTGGCCAAACCCATCTACTTCCAAACTGCCAAATACGGCCATTTCACCAACCAGAACTTCTCCTGGGAGAAGCCCAAGGCCCTCAAATTCTAGATGTCGTCCGTCCCCACCCATTTTTTTGTTCGCATAAACGGGACGATGTTTCACGACTCTGACGATTTTGCTTTGTTTTCAACAACTCAAAGCGCCCATATAGATTAAACAACGAAATGGGGTTTTTCTCCTGTTCATTATTTGCTCTTCACCATTTCCCTTATTTCCGTTGCACTACTTTTTGTTTGCATTTTCGAGCCTCAAACTCAAAAGGCTCTGGAAGAACAATTCAACATATGATACCAATTTCACGATTTCTTTTCACGGTTTATTCATCACAGGGCGTTTGCGGAGCAAAAGTCTTCAACATCTTTTTCTCCACCAGGCAAAGATATATAGAGAGGGACAAGACTTATTTCCTTTTTTTTTCTTTCTTTCTTTTTTTTTTTTTTTTTTGTTCACCTTAATCTTTTGCGAAAACTTATCTCTATCTCTTTTGTCTGGGTGGAATGGCTAGCTAGGGTCCAGCTTCGAGCGATTTAATTCTAAAATGCTCGCTGGAATCGAGGGCGAAAAATCTCGGTTTGCCACAAGGGCTTTTTATACCCTTATTGTGGAAAATGGGACAGCAGTAATAATGTATGTAATCTGCATGAACTGCACATAAAGTACTGCAATCTTCAATCATGACCTATTTTTTTTTCTTCGTGGTTAGATATGCCCCACTACGCAAGAGATTAATCACAAACTCTTGTATTCTATGTAGTCAAATACTTACAATTAAGAAGCCTATATAACAAATATTTCAAATAAATATTATAAAAAGTATAAATAAATAAAAAGAAAGAAAGAATGCAAAGTAACACCCAAGATATTTACTTCACAATTTTCCCCCAACATTGCAGATAAGAAAAACAGAATCGCCATCTAGCACTGTTAGGTGATACTAGGGCTACCCGGGTCACATGCCCCACACACACATATATATTTTAGCTAGTTAGGTAGTTCAATATGATAGGCTTGATGCACTCTATGAGGTTATGAGGCCCTCTGTTTAATACGCTGCGTTACTGCTATCTATTTCTCTTATACAGCTAGTTCTTGCCTCTCATGGTGAACTTACGGTCAGGCAACAGTCCTGATCTTACGAGGGAAAATAAGCCGACTAGGCGAGCGGAACGTACGCCGGAGAATATTGAAAACGAGCCCTTTCCAACCCCCATTACAGCCCGTAAATTGCCCGCAAGAGCTCCTTCGGAGGAGTCAAGTGCTGATTTCGAAGATCCAATGTCGGATATGTCGGATACGGGCTCAGATCGCGATGAACCCACCCAGGAGGCTCAGGTTGAGCATGATGACTCCTTGAGCGCTGAGACCCGGGCGAGGTTGGAGATTGCGAGGTTGGAGAATGAAACAGCGCGGATTAAGGCTGGTGCTGGTGCGGGGGAGCTCGCAGGCGCCAATATGACGGCTTATTTGAAGGCCATTAAGGAGTTTCGACTTACAGTTAAGCTTCTTGAAAAGCCAGTTCTGCTGCTGGGCTCCATGAACTATCCCATGTGGAGGGATGAGGTTCTTCTCGCGGCGAAGGATTCAGAAACAGATGATATTTTGTTAAATAAGGAGCTGGCCCCGCCTGAGGGGGTCAGTGAGGACGTTGCGAAGCTCTGGAGGGAGCGGAATAGCTGGCTGCGTAATTATATGTGGTCAGCGATTTCCGCACAGGCTAGAACTCATTTTACTATACCGAAGGAGAATCAATTGTCTGCCTATATGCTGTGGTCCATAGTAGAGGAGAACTTCGCTGAACGCCGCGTAGTTCGCCGGTTTCGTCTTTTCAATGAGTTCCTGGGTATGACGGCTGAGTCTTGCGGGTCGGATCGTGCGTTTATTGAGCGTCTCTTAGCCGTACGAACTGAATATAAGCGATTAGATTTTTATATGCCGGATTCCGTCTTCTTTGATCGATTGCTTGCGGGGATTCACAGTAGATGGGCCAATCTCATACGAAATAGGATGGATGATATTGAAAAGAGTGGTGAAGATACTCTCCTGGAGGATGATTTTGTGGGTCTATGCCGTGATATTCTGCTTCGATTGCCCTCTGGCGGCAGTTCCTCTTCTTCAAAGAACACAAAGGCGCCCGTAAATAATGCGAGCAGTATGGATGATGCGGGTGAGAGCCCTGCTCCATCTGCATCAGGCAGGCCAAAATGCTCACATTGCGGGATTGTGGGCCATAATGAGGAGAGCTGTTGGAAAAAGCACCCAGAGAAGCGTCCATCAGGTTATTCTAATGAAAAAAAAGGCGTGGTGGCACCAAGAAGGATAAGAAGAAGGCCAATAATGAGGATTCTTTCAAGAGCCCCGATGACGGCTCTGCTCCTGTACACAGTACGGTTGAGAAGGTGTTCCATGCTCGTGAAATCGTCCGTGATGATGATATTGCGGATGAGTGGGTTCTGGACTCGGGGTCTGGCGCTCACGCAACACCACGCAAGGAGCTTGTTAAATGCCATTCAATGAGCTCCAATGTTAAATTGAAAATGGCGGATGGGACCATTGTTCCAGCTGCGGCCGTTGGTACGGTTGAACTGGCGGTTGATGGGGCGGATGTGTGCCTGGAAGGTGTGCGATTTGCCCCCGAATTAGAAGCAAATATCGTGAGCTTTGGCAAATTAGTCCGCAAGGGCTATACGTTCAAGCAATTGGCATATGGAGAAGCTCACTCGATTATTATGACCTCTCCCGATCGAATGGTCAGCTTCACTGCTGTTTTGAATGAGAAAGATATCTATGTCATTGAAAAGCCTCCGCAAATCCGAGATTTGATTCAATTCGCCATGCCTAATGGTGATTTTCGGCCCGTAAATGCTGTGGATGACTCGCTATTGGCTCTGCCATCAATGAATATAAAACCAGTAGAGCTCACGATGCTGCAATGGCATTTGAAGCTGGGTCATCTTAACCACATGGATATAGCGAAGATGGCCGCGGATCCGCGCATGGGGATGAGGATTAAAGGCTCCAAGGCTCTGCCTTTTTGTAAAACCTGCGTGCAGGCTAAGATGGCTCGTCCTGCTTTTGAGCCCATGATTAGAAAAGTGAAGCCTGCTGCACGATTATTTATTGATCTTGCGGGCGGTGGGCGTACCTTATTCAATGAGGATGGCGTTCCCACGTATGGGGGGGCTGATTATTGGATGAGTATTACGGACGATGCCACGAGATATCGGTGGGCCATTTTAATGGCCACCAAGGGTGAAGCAACCGCGAAACTACGGGATTTTATAACAATGATTGAGACCACTGCGCAGCGATGCGTGGGCTCCTTGCACTGGGATGGTGGTGGAGAATTCAAGAGCGATGAATTAAAAGCTTTTTGTAAACAGCGAGGCATTGCCTATGAGACGACTACGCCATATACCCCACAATCAAATGGTCCAGCGGAACGTGCGAACCGCATAATAATCGAAAGAACTAGGAGCTTGCTATTCGATAGCGGGCAGCCTAGGGACCTATGGGGTGAGGCCATGCAGGCTGCCGTTATGTTGATCAATATGTCTCCCACCTCTACGAAGCTTTACGGGTGCAAGGAGGGGTCTCCGCTGACCCCCTTTGAAGCATGGATGGGGGTGCAGCCCACGGCGAATTGGCTGCATAGATGGGGCTGCAAGGTCTACAAGAAGGATCTGCGAGTTACTAATAAGCTTGCGGATAGAACGGATGGGAAAGAATGGATCTTTGTGGGTTATCAGGGCCTTCATCAAGTTCGCATATGGGACCCTGATGCACGCAGGTTGGAGATAGCACGAGATGTGGTTTTTGATGAAGCTCTCGTGGAGGACGTGTCATTCATTAATGCCGCTCTTCCGGCTCCTCATGAGCCAAATAACATACCGGATGAGCTCGATGTTTTGAATCCTGCGGATGGATGGCAGCACTGTCTCCTGCGGCGCCTGGCAAGGGAGCGGCCGCACATCATGAAGATGCTTGTCAATGGGGATCTGGAGGAGGCCATTGAGCCTACCTATCTTATAAACAGTGATGTTGATCTCCTTAATGAGTCTGACGAGCATGCTAATGATAATGGTGATGAGCCCGTGCTTAGTACCCTTACGGACCGTCCCACGACCTTAGCGGAGGCTCGACGGAGCCCTGATTGGCATCATTGGCTCGAAGCAATGAGGAAGGAGGTCGATATGTTCAATCAAAAGAAAACATATGTTATTACTGAGCGGTCCCCGGATATGGATGTTCTTACGGGTAAATGGGTATATGACCGCAAATTAAATAATAAGGGAGAAACCATCCGCTTTCGCGCACGATGGGTGGTTCGCGGATTCCTTCAGCAGCGAGGAGTCCATTATACGAAGTCTTACGCTGCCGTTGTCTCTGGTCCTACAACCAGAAGCCTATTCGCGATCTCTACGGCTAGGGGATGGAAATCGAAGGCAATTGATTACGTGTCTGCATTCCTTAATGGCGTGCTGCCACAGGAAGAAATGATCTATATGCAGCTCCCGACGGGCATAAAACATGGCAGGGGCAATCTAGTTGGCCTGGTTCGCCAGAGCCTGTATGGGCTGAAGCAAGCTGCGAGGACGTGGTATTTTCTTGCCACTGAGCATCTCACTTCGATTGGTTTCCGCATATCACCGTATGACGGCGGATTCCTATATCACCCCATCCGTAAGGTGTATTTGACGCTGCACGTTGATGACTGCCGCGTTACGGGGCCCAATGAGCATGATATTGACTGGGTTCTCGATGAGATTGCGAAGCGTTTTGACACCAAAAGAATCGACGATGATAAGCCATACTTAGGTATGGAAATTGCGGGCCGTAATGGTGATTTACTGGTCACGCAAACACGCTATATTGATGAGATCCTTGATGATTTTGGCATGACTGCAATCAATCCGGCACCAACCCCCATGAATGCTGGCACAAAGCTCCAGTTCTCGCCGGATGAGGATAAGGGCCTTGATGATGATTTTACGGCTACGCGATATCGTCAAGGGCTTGGGTCTCTTCAATATCTGGTTACAAGCACCAGACCGGATATAATGTTCGCGGTAAATTATTTATCGCGATTCAATTCTCGCCCAAATAAGGAGTGCTGGGCTGCTTTGAAGCATGTTCTCCGCTATATGAAGAAGACTAGGACTACGGGCATTCTGTATAAGAGGAATATAGGGGACGAAGGGCTGGCTCCCATGGCCTACGCGGATTCAGATTGGGCGGGTGCAGACCCCCAATATAAATCGACTACGGGCTATATTATAATGATCAATGGAGCTCCCGTATCATGGCGTTCGCAGCGGCAGATCTCTACGGCGAAGTCCACAACTGAAGCTGAGTATATTGCTGCTAGCGAAGCTGCGTGCGAGCTGATTTGGCTTAAAGATATGCTGCATGATGCGGGACTGCTTGAGAATGCGGATGGCTATGTTCTTTCCAATAATCTGCATATTGATAATAAAGGTGCCATTGATCTAGCTAACGGCGAGTCTTTAACTAAGCGCTCGAGGCATATTGAAGTCCGCTACCATATATTACGCGATCTAGTGGCTAAAAAGGAGCTCCTTCTTCGGCACGTCAGCTCAACGGAGAATAAGGCGGATGGTTTTACGAAGGCGCTGCCTAGGCCCGCATTCAATGCTTTTGTGGCTAATCTTGGCTTGATTGGTTCGGGGGGATCTGCTTAATGGATTTAACTAAAAGTTTTGTACTTAGCTGCTATTTTGATTTTTGATGCCTATGGCGTGGCCTGTGTGCGTGCTCCTGGGGCGCCCTAGCATGGGGGGTGTTAGGTGATACTAGGGCTACCCGGGTCACATGCCCCACACACACATATATATTTTAGCTAGTTAGGTAGTTCAATATGATAGGCTTGATGCACTCTATGAAGCACAACCACGTCACGTGACCGCAGTCTGGCCACGGCTTCCCCAACACGCGCCTTTCACACCACCTCGACTCCAATCCACCAGCGTGTGTATCTCGTTGTACTCCTCCTATTAATTCTAGAATTTTTATACACTATATTCTTCCTCCCTCCCTTCCAACATTATATTCCTTAATCGCTGATTGTATATAAAACATAGAGCATACATACAAAAATGCAATTATGCCCACCCAGACGTTGACGCGTCGAAACTGGAATGGCATCGTCTCATTCCCGCTCAGCTGCCACTGTGCTGGAACCGGCGTCCCCGACCTTATTGAACTCGCTCAAGACGAAGGAGAAGGAAAAGGACGAGGGCTCAACCGCAGCAACTACACAGCCATTAAAACGGAGGAAAATATCCCATGATGGAGGTAGTATTATATCAAAGACGAAACCGCAGACGAAGACCAATTTTATTAGCTCTGCGTTTACCATACGGGTCTGCTCTACCCCTTCCTCCCCTCCCACAATTTTCATCTTTACCACAATAATCACTGACATATATGCGTATATCCAGCCCCACGGCGGCTCTGCCCAATCATCATCACCACTACCACCATCACTGCCACAAGATAACCCCAAATTAATCCCGATCGCCCTCCTCCCCAGATCCCGGTTACCATTATCATGGCTCGACCCCAGTCCGAGGTCCGCGAAACGGATACAATCTGGTAGATTGTTCGTTGCTAATATTCCGGCGCTGGAATTGGACCTGCATCATCAGCAACGGCAACGCAAGTATGGGCCTGTTGTTCTAGCTGCCCGTCTTGCAGTGGCGAATGATGAGGAGGAGGAGGAGTTATATGTTGTGGAGAGAGTTAAGCCGGGGGTATATGCCGTTTGTGCGCTGGGAAGCTGGGTGGTAGACGGGGATTTGATGGTTGCGGCAAAAGGAGGGGGTCGGAATTCTACTCCTATGCGGGACCCCTCTGTCGGTGAGGGGGGTGTGGGTGATGCTGAAGCTGATACTGATACTGAGAATAAGGGTGATGATTGGTTGGAGAAGGCCCGGATTTCTGATCCTGCTGGTGATTGTTTTGGATTTTCTGGGACACGGAAGGTCATAGTGAAACATGTGACGCTTGCATTCGGACCGAAGCTTTGCATGGAGAAAGGGATTCCCGGTCTTAGTCCTGAGACAAGTGGTTTGAGTTCGGTTTCTGGACTTGCTGGTACACATGAAGAGCGGGTTGACTGGAGGGACACCAATGGTTTAGAAGCAGGTGTGCAACATATCAGTTTGCGTCCGGTGTCTAGTAAAGGTAGCCAGCCTGATCCACAACTGCGAGAGATTAACATTCCGCCGTGCCAATCTACCGAAGCGAAAGTTCCCCAATCTCCCCAGGAGCTTTTTGAGAGCTTGAGATCGCAGTATCTTGAGGCATTGTATATTTCGAAGGTATATTTTCTACCATCCTCCGACTATTCTGGTTTCTTCGTTATATGTCAATCCACTCACTATTTCTAGACTTCTGTCGCATACTTTGCGAAGGGGCCACTTTCCCGAGCCCGTGCTACGTTCCAATCTTCCAACGAGGAACTGTCCTTGAAGCCTACAGATCTGTCGAGTTTCTATAGAGAATGCATACTACCCGTGAAAAAGATGGATCTCAAGTATAGAGACTCTCTTCCAGAAGCAATACAAAATATCCCTATAGGAATGTCCGACGATGAAGCCCTAGCGAATACAGCAAAGCCTCGGAAGCGAAAGGTCAAGAAAGCAAAAATTGGGAAAAATGGATTGTATCCGGAAGAAAATGATTTAGTGAGGAAGTGGTGGAGAAACCGGAGTCTTTCTGAAACATCCGTCCCGCAGCAGTCATCTAGGCAAGAGGAAGTGAAGCGGTTAATCGGCGATTTACGACTACGAGAAACCCAGCTACAGGTTCTCTTGGTCCTCGAGACTATTTCTATTGAAGCTTCGTACTGCAGCAGAGCTACCGAAGGGCGGTCAGTGGCGACAGAGATTCAAGCCGATCAAACCCAGAAACGAATTAAGGAGAAAAAACAGCAGGATCTAAATGTGTTGCTTGAATTGCTCGTGGATAGGCTATGCATCTGGCATGCTGTGAGCTTCGGCGACATTCTACTCACAGAGTCAGCTAGCGGTAAGAGTGAGTCGGCTGGGAACACAGCGGGCAATGATAAGCTTCGAGATTTTTGTACAGAAGTCATCATTCCGTTTTATGCTGGTCGTCTTCCGGACCAGTGTGAAACCATTAGTCGAAAGCTGGGTGGACCTATTACCATTTCCCCGACTCGTCCTGCGATTTCTCGGTCAAAATCGGGATCAGCTGCACAGCCTGGGGCCGCAGTGAAGAGAACCCACAGCCAGAGATCGCAACAACGCACGCTACAGCGTGTATTGACCGATGAAAAAATGGCTTCAAGAAGCAGGGCACCATCACTCTCTCGTTCAAGCACCGCCCCAAGTATCCCTGGGTTAAAGCGCGAAAACAGCGAACCACCATTGTTATCGTTGATATCGGGCGCGCGCGGCGGGATCCAAAAACCAAAACGTGTGGATAATCGCGAAATTGACCTTGACGCTGTTGCTAAGCAGCATGAGGTGAAACTGAAGAGGATGAACTCTCTTCTGGAACAGAAAAAGGAACTCGATGCTGCTATCAACGCCTTGAGAAAACCCAACAGGGAACTTGTCGCGAAAGACTTTGCAGAGACTGCAGAAAAAAGAGTGTCCGCTGGTAGCACAAGGAAACCAAAGCACCCCGTCCGGAACCTATTTGGCCAAGGGGTACAGGTTATGGCTACCCCTAAAGGTTTGAGGAAAAAGGATTGTGTTGTTGCTGCTGGCGGCAACCTGACGAGTATTCGACGAGAACTGACTTCGTCGAATGAGAAACCCGTTCCTTCGCCTGCGTTAAGTGGTGATATCCAACTCATCCCGTCCTCTTCAACGCGCCCAAGCCACCTTCCTGAACGACATGCTTTCAGCTCGAGACGTGCCCGTCACAGTCCTGCTCACGAAACACCCACGAAAGCATCTACACGACTGTCATCCCGTCCATCGAATGGCGAGGTCGTCGATAATAATGAATTTGACTCCACCCCGCTCCCCAAACAATCCAGTACCTCATTCAAAGTTCCCAGGCTTCCAGAAACGGCCCAAGCATTTGCGCAGCAACAAGAAATGTCACCGACTGCATTACGGAAAGCGAGATCATATCCTAACCTTCCCCAAGGCGGTAACAATAACGATAAAAACAACAATAATATTAATAATAACCCTGCCGCTAGCTATATGAATAACTCAACGTCTTCAGTCCAAAAGACACCTCCTCGTCCTACATCCTCTTACCTCCGGCCCCCAGAAAATAATATACCATCTTCTGTCACCTGCCATAATGATAATCAAGAAAGACAAAAACAAGAACCGATCATTTTCACCACACCAATAAAAAACACAATTGCTGCTGGTTCTACGCCTCGAAACAACTGCCGACTAAACCCCGCTGCTAATACTAACATTTTCACAGTAGACGCGACGCCAGAAAAGTCTATATACGACCAATTGGGATGGAATGATGACGACGATGATGATGATGATGAACTTGCATTGCCTTAGAAAGCATTTCTGTGAGGAGTTTTTTGTGTGGATGTCTTATGTTCTCCATTTCCCCTGTCATTTGTACTCGGGACTTTTTTGTTTTTTCCTCGGACCCAGAGTATGGAAAAGAGGTAAGAAGGTGAATGGAGTTATTTTTTTTCTTGTTGCTTTTGTGCTCATCCATATACTTTATGTTATTTTGTTGCCCTCTGTTTCCTTTCTTTTCTTTTTTCTGGTCTCTTTTTTTGGAGTGGACGATGGTCACATAGACAGAAAGTAGATGATGAATGAATGAATGAATTACGCATATATATTTATACTTATACATGATAGGATGGACACCTTGCAAAAATAGAATTCAAGAAAGAAGAAAACAGAAAAGAAAAAAGTGTAGCCAGTGGCTTTCACGCATTGCATGACAACTAATTTTTATCACCAAGTAGGTCAAACATGAAAATTATGGGAGTATCTAGGAAGGGGATTTCATATCATCAGATTTCTGGCAGAACGGCGGTTTGCGAAGGCACCTCCACAGTTGATAAGCGCTCGCAATTTATCTTCCTCACCCGGCTTTCGCCGCCGCAGGAGTATAATATTTCAAGGGCAGAAATTTCAATCAAAATAAGAATTCATAGTAACGGGCCTCAAAAACTTGAAACTTGAAAATCCTTCCTTCCCATAGCCTCATACAACAATTTCCAAGCGGAAAACCATAGCTCCTTGCTTATGACAAGAACTTGTTATATAATTAAATAACTTCAACTTTTGGAGCGATGGTTTGGGTTTAAGGAGAGACGCGAGCATTCGATTTAGGGTGAACTTTGTAGTTGAATCGCTGTGATCGACTTACATGTGGTGTGTTTGATGAGCATTTAAGGTTTTGCATTAAATTTAGGCTTAGTATCTTCAACCAAGTTATGGGCCAGGCCAATAACTAATACCCACTCCAATTGGTTTCCAGACCACGGGAAATGTTTGTATTTCTTCCCCTCTGCTGCCTTGCAGTACTACAGCCAGCAGTGAGGAATCAGGAATGTTCATGTCCAATATACCAGGTAAGCGGTTGGGTGTCTCTCACATATTACCACTTGGCCATTGTTGGTTCTGCGAAATTGAGCTTCCTCTTTTGAACACAATACGGCCTTTAGAGAGTTACGGCCTTTAGAGAGTTGAGTGCCAAGTAAGAAATTTCTTTCAGTATCTGCAATCACCGTCTACTACATGGATACTACAAGTATATCTAGAGTAGGTCCATAGTTGGGGAGCGGGGTGCATCACAGTGTAGAACTACACTAATCATTCTCTTGGAATGCACAGATTCCATGGGCTAATAACAGCCAGAAATATCCAACCATAAGGAATAGTAGCCTGATGGCTTGTTCGCATCTACGACAAAATATTATCGAAGGGAATCTCGGAAATATTAACCTCTACCTGAGTTCTTAATTTGCAAAATCAGAAAATGACATAGGGAAGTTGATGATAATGAAACCTGCCTGTTTTCGCATACGCTTTATTCCCCCATACCGTTCACCAACGTTTCAAGCTCTATATCTCAAACTTCTCGCATTTGGAAAAGAAGCAACCAACCTTTCCATCTGAAAATAAACAATCCTCACCCACGCCAGCAATCCTGACTCGGCCAATTTCCGCTTCCTAGAGACAGCCGCATGTCATTCCAGGGATCTCTCCTCAACCAATGGATACAGGGCTGAGAAAGAGTGATAGCGAAAAGTAAGCACTGATGGCGCTTGGATGCCCTACTACAGTTCTAGTGCCGGAACCTGTCCGATTCACTAGCTGAGATGGATTTTGCGAACGGCGTGATGCATTTATCACTCTTCACCTCCACTTTCTCATTCTACATTCCCTCCAGTAAATCCGCGACTGCTCTCCGTTTACCAACCCACGCGCAATAATGGTTCCCCAGAAAATAATGCGGCAATCGCTGCGGCGACGTATGTTCAACCCATATGATGAAAATTGCCCCCCCCAGCTGATATACCTATCCCTTGCAGTTGCCATGGCGCCGCCCTGTACTTTGAGTCGGCCTGCATTAAATTACATATCTCCAGTCATTCTCGCTGTTAGAGGACACATTCAGACGAGGTCAGTCACAAGGGAATCGTAATAGATATTCGACCTCCCTACTCCCTCTGTCAATATCACGCCCACAGGTCCGGCAACAGCGCAACGCGGCAACGTCGTAGCACTCGACTTTTGCTATTACCGCTAATAGCCGAAATAGGCAAGCCACCTCGTCCTCTAGAGCCTCAGATCCCAATGATCTCCTTCGCAAACAGCGCTTAATCCGCCCCACATCCCCAAACTTATCCATCTACCGACCCCAGATTACCTCCGTTCTCTCCATCCTTCACCGTAACACCGGACTCGTTGTTTCTGGGGGATTCTATATTTTCTTTGCGGCATATGTTGCCTCCCCCTGGCTCGGTTGGCACATTGACTCCGCATCAATGGCAGCGTCTTTCGGAACTCTCCCCGTCGCTGCTAAGGTCCTTCTGAAGACGACTGTCGCGCTTCCCTTTACCTTCCACTGCTTCAATGGAGTGAGACACTTGGTATGGGATTCGGGTCGTGCATTAAGAAATAAGCAGGTCATCAAGTCTGGATGGGCGGTAGTTGGATTGAGCATATCAAGCGCCCTCCTCCTTGGTTTCCTGTGATATCTCCACGGTTTCGGCATGGGATTTTCATTCTCCTTTTATATTTTCTTCTCTTAGAAGAGAACTGGCGTCAATTTATAAAACAAGCGCTGGCACTTTATTTCGCGCCTTTTGACGCTATCAGCCCTGAGCCCAACCTAGTTCATGAAGCGTGTCCAGAATGCTCCTTCAAAAATGCAACCGAGGAAGCTCGCCGAACGAAATTCACCTGACGCCTTCGGACCCGTTTCATACTATTTAATGTAGATTTTTCCTCCACTTTATCTTCTTTTTCTTTCTTTCTTTTTTCACGTGGACCAAATATCTTCTTCATCATGTGAGTGGGAATAGAAACCATCTGCTACAGTACAGTCGTTCATTCATTTATTCATCAATTTTCATGCTAAAAACATTATTCGTACGGGAGAAAGCCTCCAGACTCATGTTCCACGGACCTCACTATATCTTCTTTGACGTGAATCTCACATTGAAATTGAGCTGTTTTACAAACCATGCATTATGCAACGTCCAGCTGTCAGAAGGGTTGTCGAAAAATACCTGCAAGAAGGGCGAGGGAAGGAGGAGAGCTGTCAGCACGTTTCACCGTTTGTTCGCCCCCTATTCCGAATCGTCGATCAAAATAGAGTAAGTAGCGGGAGGTTGCGATGGGGTAAAAGGATATGACATGAATTGGAAGTCTATAGGAAGCACCAACCTCAAATCTCCTCAAGAAGCTCGGAACAAGTTTATAAATCTCCATCAAACTAATATTCTTCCCAATGCATGTCCTCGCACCAGAACCGAAATGGAACATGGTCGCGTTCATCTCTTTAACTTTCTCCGGGTCGGAATCTAGCCAGCGCTCCGGACGATAGACGTCGGCATCTTCGCCGAATACCTCTGGCCGGCGATGAATAACCCAGGCACTACAGCCGACAATTGTGCCACCAGCAATCTGTTGGCCGCATATTTCTACGCCGTTGACAGGGGTGATTCTCTCCAGTGGAAGACCTGCTGCCGGGTGCATTCGGAATGCTTCTTTAACACATGCGTCAAGATAAAGCAAGTTTTGAGATTCGCTCCATGAAACGAGACCGCTGGGTCTATTTTCAATTATTCCATTGTCGACGGCAGTTTTCAGCTCGTCAACCAACTTTTGAAGACAGGCGGGATTTTTCATAGTATAGTAGAAAACCGATGCAAGGCTGATTGCGGTTGTTTCTGAGCCCGCAAATGCCATCGAGGTTGCCATCGTGAGGACTCGCTTATCCGTCATGAATTCGGGGCGTGCCTTCTGGGCCTTCAGAAAAATGGAAAGAAGGTCGTTTCTTTGGTCCGGGAATATTGAGTCCCGTTTACCAGATACGTTGGGTTCAAAATACGGAATTCTCTCCCTCATTCGTGCAATTGCAAATTTCGCAACAGGCGAAGAGTTTTCCCGGATTCCAAATCTTGCCAGGAGGTTAAGGAATGGGTTCTTCCAGAGCACATAATCTAGCCATGGCATCTGCCCAACCTACGTATTCGGTTAGAAACTACAACGTTGATCCTAAAATGTGATTGAAAAAAGCAAAGTTACCGTGGCAGAATAGTCGAATATTCTTCCCAAGTTAGCCACGATCCCATCGATATCTTCGTTTTTGTCAATAAACCCATGACGCTTGCTGTATGTTATTGAGCCGATGACATCGAAGGCATAGAATTGCAGCCACCTTGAGAAATTGCAAACTTTATTTTGCGATGCGAAGAAGGCATCGGTCTGGGCAAGAAATAACTCTGTTGTTATATCCACCATTGGCTCATATTGCACTAGCGCAGTCATCGAAAAGGCATGGTTCACTGATTTCCGAAGATTTGCATGAAATTCCTCGTCCCTCGAAGAAAACAGTGACGGTAGAATTTCCCCTTTGGACACGGCCATTTGTACGGGATAAAAGGCCGACTGGGAAAGGTTAACTTCCTCGACCTTTTCTAAGCATATAGAGGAACCGGCACCTTGAACTCACCTTAGTATATCCCTTATTCAGGCCATATATTGCTTTGACGGCTTTTGGATCTGCAAAGGACAACGTGTTTGGGCCTAGGCGCACCACTTCACCATATTGTCTATGCAGTCTGAGGTGCGTAATATCAGGACGTCGACCGTAAACATCAAGTAGCCTCCATAGATCAGTGTATCTCGCCCAAAGGGGGCCTGGAAACCGATTGAGGCCATGCCTGTAGTAGTTGCTCGTGATGTAGAAAATGACAATTGAGACTACAATGTAAGGAAGTAAGTGGGAGAAAGGAGAAAGTAACATTTCCAACATCTTGAGGACGCGGATTAAACGAAATGGAATTGACCCAAAGAACGATTTTGCTTCATTTCAGGAAATACACACGAGATGTGGAAACTTCGCTACATACGATTCATCCGAGTTATCAACGGACAAACGTGTCATATTTGAACACATAGCATCCGAAATTTTCGGCCAGTGTCACGATGAATAAATGCCGAAGCGTGGATCAACTGCCGTTTTCCCTTTTTCAGTGGATTGTTGTAGTGCCAGCAAGACTGGATCTTGTCAATCGGTGGACTCTTGGCTTAACGGAGAATTGTCCTCCAATAGTATGCTCAATTTAGGCAAAATAGGAAGTTCAGGCCACAGCATATTTACCGAGAATTATCCTAGGAAGTTTTGATTTCAGTTTTTGCTATGAGTGTCGTCACTGTGGAGAGTTGCCCTGTAGTGTAAGCTGTCAATTATGCAGCTGCTTCTCCAGGGAGATATTCTTGGTAGACACGTCTCACCATGCCAGGCCTGTTTAAAAATTAATTAGTAGCTAATGTTAGCCCGTTGAAGAAAACACAATTTTTTGTAGTTGATACGAGGCGCGACATTTCCTTGACTATAGAGGAGAATTAATTAAGGGACCAACGGCCAACTGCACAGAAATCCATCTCGTGCAAATTGCTTCGTTTCTGGAGGTTGAAAAATCAATGCTAGCGAGGAAAATCCTCCGTGCGCGTCTCCATAACTTGGTTTGGAAAGTTGGCATAGCAAGGTGGCATCGGGTGAAGCCCAGTCAAGCCTACTCTCGAGTAAAGCTTGACTACAAGGTTGAGCCGACTTGTGTGGGGCCGGTTAAGGGAGATGCGGAGAATATTGAGTGGGGATTCAGTTAAGTTCAAGCCTTGCTTGCAGGATGCCCTTGGGGCTTTGGTGATATGACGAAATCCACGATGAGGCGGCCGAATCGATAGGACAGGATGACAATCGTCGAATTGGTTTGGAAGCAATTTCTCAGGGCCGCTTCGCGAAAATGAAAATTATAAATCCAGCTAACAGAACAAAAAACAGAAATACTGACAGCTCACATCTAGACAATCCCCCCGGGAGTCTAGGTTTAGGGATTGGATCAGCTTTTGCAACAACCATTGAGCATCGGCAATTTGCTCTCAGTGTTAATTACCGATGTGGGCTGAACCAGCAGATAATGCTGCTGTCATAATCCAATGACTTGCTGAGTGTCGACAAATCATTTGATGCCTCTGATCGAAATGGCAGCTGCTTCGGAATTTTGACAACAAAACATACAAATTGATATCATTTTATCCCTAAGCCCAAGTGCCCATGCGCAAATCATCGCCCTTCATTTTCATTTTCATTTTTTTCATTTTTAATTTTAGAGTTGAACACTTGCCTGAGATTTATTGCCAGAGAAAGACAACTTCAGCATCCAAAATAAGTTGTTTTTTTTTTTTTTTGGCTTGCCTGAGAGAGAGAGAGAGAGAGAGAGAGCCAAAATTTCACGAACCGCACCCCATTCAATGTCGATATGTTTCATCTTCTTGTCGATTCATATCGCCCCCTCGCAGCAGTGCGCATGGAACAGTGTAATATTTTGAATGCTCTGCCTTCGACTGCTCGCTTTCGGCACACATCCTCACGACGGTGAGGGATTTTAGCCGATTAGATCAGTCTCTCTTCAAAGCTGCGGTCGATCGATCTCACATGCTAAATTTCGCGGAGCAGAATAAGGAATGCTTCACCCGTTTTTGCCATTTGTTTCTGCTAGGCGAGGGATTTCGCACATTTTATATTATTTTGCTCTGACCTCAGTCGCCTTTCTTCTTCACTTTTCTCAGAATTCCATCAACGATGCGAGTGCTACCATAAAGAAGGCGCGGAAGTCTAATTTTGAAGTCGGAACCACACACATGGCTAATGAAGCTTCGAAAAAGCCGTATCCGAAGTGTAATGAAGGAGGTAATCCGCTTGTCATTTGTTTTCAAAGTTTCAAGAGATAGGATGCAGGGCGTAATCATCATCCTGTGCGGAAGGCAGCGTTAAGCAACCTCATACAGAATCGCTGAAGCTCGTTGAAGTGGGCTCGTATCTAGATAGGGTTTCCGACTACAGCCCTGCTAGACCAAACGCTCCATTGTGGTCATTCTTACCCCAGCGAGGAGAGACAGCGGAAGAACCCTATAACGGCTGGAAAAGCCAGGGTACCTTAGCTCCAAAAAACGGGTTGCGGCTCTAACTGTTCTCAAAAAGTGTAGCAGAAGCGAAGGAACGCAGGAAGGACACACAGAAATACAGATGCGTCCCCTCTTGCTAAACTGATTCACACACGGCTACGATACATGAAAGCTCCCTAGAGCCCATCTTCGCCACGCCCTCAGCATAGAAACCAACCATAAGATTCGAATGCTATGTGCTTGGCCGACATCAGTTCCAGTTACTTGAGATTACCTCTTCGCTTACACGTTCCTCTCGTTCTTTACGGATGACAGAGACAGGAAACACGGCATAGCAAAAGAGCGGGGCCTGCAAACAGATATTGCAGACCACCAGGTGAGCCCTGCATATCCTGATGTCTAAGCTCAAACCCGCCAAATTGCGGGAGGAAGTACGCTGTTTAAAAAGAAGCTATGAAGCGTCCGCAAACGAATGGAGTTAAAAACGGAATCGGGCTCCGGGAAGCGCGATACCGGGTAGCACTCCCGTTTTGCCACTAAATTTTGAGGTAGTATATAATGCGAAAATAGAAATAGCTGACTAGTTTATACGCAGTGCGGCCGCTCCGAGTAGCTGGAAATGCGATCTGCTGGATCTCATGTCACTCTCAAACTTCGGACCAATTGAAATTTGGAGTAGCTGAAAGAGGCAACTGAAGCCACTTCCACTGGTCCAGATCTTTCTATCCACACCCGCGGGCATTTTTAGAAGGACCTTTGGTTGGGTGACAACCAAGACGGGCGATAAGTTTCATCAGAGCTGAAAACTTTGCAGTTAAAACATTCGTGGATCCATTCACGGGCAGCATTGCAGAAAGCCGCTCATAATCAAATCCTGCCGAGCAATGAAATGCGAGGGAAATGTTGAATAGTGGAGGTAACAAAATCCGATTTTGAGCGTATATGACGAGTGGAAGGGAGCAATTCAGCAAGAGTGAGAGCAATGACGCGACGAGCAGCGTACCAATATAGACGTTAGCCGCCTCGAAATATAGATATTCTTAGGGGACTGGGCATAATAGGAGCAGTACATGCAACTCCCGATATATTCATCGTGGCATGATGCTTCAATTTTTCACAATGTATAACGGCCGGGGCAATTAGCTGGCCTTGCTGATAATCCAGTCCAGGGCCGACGCATCTGATACTTTCTAGCAACCTGTCTATCTGTCCACCCCCCTTTTTTCCCCCAGTGTCCTTACCCATGGCATAACATTACGTATCGTATTTATTTCGATCATCAACCAACGGCACACCAAACACGCAAAAAAAAGTCATCTTCAGTTAATTGGTTTATGTGTTTGGCAAGGAAATGATATTTTACCCCTGGACATGAAGGATGTGGTTGTTCCACAAAATGTAACTATATAATAATGTATACAGACTACGGTTCTTATCATCAACTGCCGAAACACAAAATGCGCAAAAGCTCAGAGACATTAAGCTGTCAAAATACAGTTTTACATACCCATGTCTGTTCATAAACCAACCCCACCCCTGGATATATGTCTTTATCGAACCATGTAGACGTAAAAGAAACTCTTGAAATGTTTTGTATCACGATCAAGTGAACGTAACTTTCAGACACTACAAAAAGTTTATGTTGATTTGCTCATTCCAGCGGGATTCGACGGGATTAGCCTCGTAACCTCATGACTCGCGGAGCACTAGCGGGTAAAACTTGCAAGGGAGCCTCCGCTTTCTCAATTGTCGTCCCCTCGGAAGCTGGAGTGAATGTAATGTGCCTCGTTGCGTGAGGTACTGTATATATACGTATTCCGTACGCAAGTTAGGGGATTGAAAAGCCGACGAAATATCTCCTTGGTGACATTACCCGATGGGCAAGAATCTGAGAGGAAGTTAGTATGATATAAATTTGATATGGAGTAGAATGTTTGAGAATAAAAGTGGGCGAGAAAACAACCGTGCAATTGCTTCTGGTATCTGCTTGCTGTCATTCGACGTCAACCAACCGCCCATGGAAATATCGCTGGCTAGTAACTAGTTAGTTACCAAGCAAGTCAACATGGAAAAAAAATGCTTAAGCAACATGTCACTGCATGATGTAGGAACAAAGTTCTGTCAACAACAACAAGCCACTTAATCCTGCATTCAAGACAAAGAAAATTAAAATTAAATAAAAAGAATAAAACAGAATAAACTTTCTTCAAGCTCATGCAGAGCGTACATATAGTCATCAAACATTTTCAAACTACTAGGTAAAGGCAAGGCCCAAGCTCACCCTCAGTCATCAAGCTGTGTATACAGACTCGGTATCCCCGCATCCAACCAGTTGATACGCTTTCAGGATGATAAATAACATAACTTAGGAATCAAGTAGAGCTATAGCTAGTCGAGTAAGGCAGCATTGACAAAGCCGCTCAGTTTCCGCATGGGCAATTTGCTAAAAATGAAAAAAAATCAAAAAAGGGCATCGCCGAGGTTTTGTGCTATGAATATGCCCAAAGGGGGCATTAGAGCCGTTGACGCAATGGTCAGATGAGGGTATAAATGTCTGATTAAAGGGCAAGGGTTCTCCTTTGACTCATACAGATGGTTCTAATCCCTTCGCTGATCAACCCAAGGGGCATATGAGGAATAATGTGGCAAGGCTTACCCCCGGCCGAGAGGTGAGGCTGAAAAAAGAGATTTGGTAAGTTTATTAAGGGCGTGGAGACCGATTTACGTCTAACCGTTAGAGCAGCATGGTCCCCGCGAAGAGTGGTGGGCCGTTGAGAGCTTTTAAAGTTGGCGGATATATGAAAAAGCATGCTTGTTTATTTTCTTTCTGAATCGAAAAAGCAGGAAAGTTAATTCATTCTTTTTTGCTCCGCTCTGGAACTTGACTCTCAACTTGATATTGGCTAGTGTCCTCGAGCCGGCAGCATAGAATATAAACGGCATTACCACCCTTTCACAGAGTGTTCGTTTAAACTGGGTAGGTTAATATTCCATTATATCAATTTTCTAACTCCTGTGCTCTGTAAGCCCGATCTAACCGGACAGCAACCTCAGGAACCCATATGTAGGTATCTCATTTGTCTGCATCATCGACATTGAAACTCCCTTCTGTATCTCCTCATGTCACTCTGTACCTACATAAAATCGAATGCGGTGACAGGTGACACATTCCTGTAACCCTTCCTGTAGTTCTACCCATCGACATACTTTCAAAAATGGGCTATTCATAAAATTATATTGTCCCCCAGTCACACATACATAGCACATATAATTCCGCACGCACATACATCCCTAGCTGGAACTACCTACGTAGATGCGTAAAGGCATTGATTGGCATCGAAGATCCAGCCGGCCACGCGTATTCCCTCAACCCACTTGTGGAACTGCATCTTCCAGGAACTACCCGAGCAGCGGGAGTAGATCCCTTGAACAATGACCATAGCCACTACCCGTGTCCTAGTGGCTAAACCCCTCCCCACTCCCAGGAGGGTCTCAGACTCAGTCGAGCCGAGTCGAGTCATGTCAAAGCAAGCACTGGCCATTCAAGAACCCATAGCAGGCCGTCTATCCTATCCTAAGTTCCTAGCCTTCGACAAATTCCCTATCTTGTACCTCCTCGACACTTCGCATACGTCGCATTACATTACCAACACGGCACCATTACAACGCCACTGAACAATCCGCAAATCAATCCAGATGGATCGAGATCCATCGGGAAAAGCAGAAAGGGGATAAAAAAATTATCAGAAAACAGCTCGGATGCCAGGGGTGCGTTTCCCTTGTGATGCCCTCCGCTCATACATTATTTATTACAGTTGGATATGCAACCACATCGCCCCAATCTCATGTTGACCATCCGATCTCCGATCTATATGTAGGTAGCCATTTTACTCATTAATATTGCACTGCGCAAAAAAACACAAATAAATCAAATAAATCCAATCCGAAACGATTGAGAATTCGCTCGAACTGGACCTTACGCGCGGCAAACAGGTGGGAATCCATTGCGCCTGCGCCGCGGCCTTTTTGAGGAAACTTAGCTCGCTATAAATGTACTCATTCGTTCTGGTCTCTCTCTTTATTTCTTTTTTTCTTTGGCCACTCTCCAATCTACATGAATCATGAATTCAACAAACAGTGTAAGGAAAAACCCAACGAATAACCCAATCCATGGATGCTTTGCCTCCCCTTCCCGCCCATATAATTTTCAAGCCCATCCCAGCCAGCCAAGCCAGGTACCCCAAGGAACCCAGGGGGAATTCCCCTTGAGCTACCCAGCCACTCAACTCTCCTCCCCGACGAGAAACGGGCACAGCGGGCTCGAATTCGTATCCCTCACTGGTTTCTCTTCTCTCCTTCAATTCGACCCTCACACGAGCAACAAGCACCCACGCACAGCCCGATTTTTTTAAAAGTTCCACAAGCCAAAAGAGAAGAAAAAGCAAAAGAAAAAAGAAAAATCCCCGCGCGCTTGTGGCTTTTGATTTTTGCTTTTGCTTTTGTGCTTTTCGCGCTCTTTTTGTTTTTTAACCTATATATTTTTCTGGGGGGAGTGTTTGCGTTTACAGACAATTTATCAGATAACCATCAAGTCGGTTAGTTGGGGTCAAGGAAATAAAACGAAAAAGGGAAAAAAAGGATAGAAAGAAACGAGTAAAGAAATGGTCAGAAATGAACTGAACAATGAAACTAGCGTTCGAGCTCTGAGGATTTCATGGCTCTCAACAGACATCAAGTGCCTGCTGGGTGATAATAAGGATAAAAGAAGGCCATAACGAACGAATAATGAAAACGGGAAAGCCAGACCAGACACACAAAGGCACAGGAGGACATACGAACTACAGCGGTCGCATTGATTCGATCAGCGTTTGAGGCGTTTTTTAGGGCGTCGTCCTTTGGCCTGGTGGGATTTTAATTTAAAATCATGGGTTTTTGCGGGGTATCATTAACTTTAATCATTTGGTTACGATAGCCCATTCTTGTGAGCTGCAATATATATTGTAGAAAAAAATAACTTAAAAAAATATAGTTGTAAATTCACTGAAAGGTATCACATAAATTGCCATGAGAGCAGGTTGTAGCAAGATACGGGATGGATAGTCTGTAGGTATGGAACCTTTCTCGGAGGTGTTGGATGTCTTTCGTCAGAGTCGGTCGGCACCAGAGATGAATGCGATCGTGCTGTGATTGGACGCCGGAGAGGGACCGGTTGGGGCATCGTCAAAAGCCCTAAATTCCTCTGCCTAATTTACTTATTACATCAGGTGGGATGCTTGCGAATCTGGGCGGTAAAAAAAATAAGATAAAATGAAAATGTTTAAATGTTAAATATTATACATAGAAAACGTATCAGACGAAACCTGTTCCTTCAAGCAAAAAATAATAATACAAAATAGCTTCAGTGTTAATCGTTGTGCACATACTCAGTACGGACTACCTAGGACATACATATATATACGGGTCCGGGTTTGTGCACAATGGTGTAGTATTTTATTGCTCTTGCGTCGGTACGATTTCTTGCAAGCTGGATGGAGACCGGGGGGGAGGCGGGCTGGAGCTTTGTGTTTTTTGTTTCCTTTTTCTTTTGGCAAAGAGAACGAGAACTACTGCGTAGACGAGAAGGAACAGGGATACCCCTTCATATTTTTGCCTTCGTGCTGCGCAAAAACAGCACCCTCAAACCCCCCTGGTAGCCTGTACTCGTCGAGTGATCAGTGATCACCGGTGCCTAGCCGTGCATTGGTACAGTACAATGTACGGAAATGCAAGTATGCCTGGGGAGGGTAAGGTCCTGCTGTGCCGAATAGGACAAGGGGGGAGGAGGATTAAAGCATTGACGGACTTCGGGTGATGTACCTGTGCATACCTTGCCCCCAAGCCCCAAGCCCCCATAGCCAAGCCAAGGCATGCGCGTCGAATCATAACCGAGCAGCAGCGGCAGCGTCATTCATCGGCCATTTTCACCTCACATCGGGAAAAAACCTCATGCATGATTTGAATCAAGCACGGCGATTGCTGATAGGACGGTAGAGGATGCAGACTAAGGGAAGGCGTCTTCCCTATTTTGTCTATCCCAGCGAAAATGAGTCGAGCAGGCGCAAAAAAGGAGAAAAAGAAAAGAAAAAAGCAAAGGCGCCGGCCGTCGGAAGTGAGTGGTTGCGCAAGTTCCGAAAGGGTAAAAAAAAATATATATAATAAAATTAAAAAAAACAGGGCTCAGCTTTTGATGGCCCATGCCCGTTAAATGAAGCACAGGATAATCTTTCTTCAAGGGAGTTTGCTTGGAGGGAGTTCCCGAGTAATGCGCAAGAGACCTGGTGTTTTTCTTTTTTTGAATATGTTTTTTGTGACGTGATCTTAACCTTGTCGTATATCGGGCTCTTAATAAGAATGCTGGGCATTGTTCAACACCTAAGAAAGAAAACTAAAATAAAAATAAAATAAAATCGAATCATCTGACAATCAAATCGTCTAAGTTGACTCCCCCTCTTCCGTCACTCCCGCTGGAACTGAACGTGAACCCACAACTAGCTCCGTCGGGATCCTCCAATCAGGGTAGATATTGGCCGCCGTTTCGTTACCAGAACCCAAGGTCTGGAGAAAAATAAACTCTCCAGTCTAAGCCATTTATTTGCCTTTGGCTTTGTTTCCTGTTACCACTATTTGGAAGCAAGAGAGAGAGTGAGCGATGGGTGTTGGTGTTATTAAGTGGAAAAAAAGAAACTCAAGGCGAATCCCTCAGCATCAGCCAGTTAAAGCTCGGTGTCCCCCTCCCTGTTTCCCGATATCTGGAGCATTATTTTTCTTGTCGTTTGCCTGTTCCAAGACGCCCGCTTTCTTTCTTAACCCCTCCTTTTGGGGTTTAACTTTGCCTAACATACCTCTCCCCCACCTCATCGTCTGCTCCAGTGCTCGTGTCTTCCCTGCTTCCGTTTACCTCCCATTCCTCTTTTTCCTTGGAATTAACAATCCAGACTTGAGGCCCTCCCTTCCAATTTGCCTCCCGCGCGCAGGACCCAGTGACCCGACCCCCCTTCCCCCCAGTCTCAACCAGTCCAGTCCAATAACCATCGCCTGAAGTCATTTTCCCCAGATTTTCGATTTCCACTCGCAGCCCCCTTCCCTTTTTCCCCCCTCCATACAAACTCCCCGTTCCTCCCACTCCCTCCAGTCTTCTCACCGCTTCCTAGCCTATCAAAAGCTAAGTTGGCGGGATTGATTTTCTTTTTCCCAGGTTTCCCTTTCCGCCCATCGCCACCCTACTCGATTAGGAGTGTTCTGCCGATTCCGAGAGCTGCAACCCAACCCTCTCTTGGACTTTTTTTATATTTTAGTTACTTGTACATGTACTGTACTTGGTATCCGCTTTACTGCTGCTGGTACTTGCTGCAAGAAGGGGACCCATATTATTACTTCCCAGCTGACGAGGAGGGGGAAAGATAATACTTAACAAGAAAAAAAACACGAAAAGGGAGGAAGTAAAACCAAGCGCTAAGACACGAAAGGGAAGCTGAAGAAATAAAAAGAAGGACAAAAGAAGACGACGAAGAAAACGACAAAAACGAAGAAGGGTGCCATCCTGACCCGCCATACTCCCTACTTCCATATATACATATATACATATAGCATTATCCTTTTTATATATCTCCTTATACTTCGTCCGCCCCTATCTTGCCCTAACCCTCATCGCTGTCCCAACTCGGCTGCATTTAGGGCTTTTTTGTTCCCAATCCAGCTCCTGGGCTGCTTATTCAGCTTCCGCCCTTGAGCCAGCAGAGCCTCCCATCACCTGACCCCGTATACCGCCCCGTACTGACCCGTACCTTACGCTGACCGTACCTGTACCAATACCATACCCCGATTTACGCCGTGATACGCCGCCGACACCCGCCTGTGTGCCCCGGTTGTGCCCCTGTTGTCCGCCAAAGTTACCTGGTCTTGTCATCCGCTTACCTTCCCTCTTCCTTACTTATACATCCTTACTGTACATCATTACATCGTCATCGTTTTTTTTTTTCATCCTCCTCGATCAATCACATCAACTCCATCAAAACTCCTTCAAACTCCATCAACTACAACCTTCACCTTTTGTCTCCATCCCCGCCCCCATCTCCATCTCCCGCACATGTCTCCTCCTCGTCCATCTCTGCCGTGCCTGTACTCGCTTATCGGCTGCTAACGGCGATATTGCCGTTCCGCTAACACGGGCTGTTTAACTGCTGCTGGTGCTACTGTTGCTCCTGCTACTGCTGCCTTTCGCGCGAGCGCAGCTGAGGTGCAGCTACCACTGCGCTCTGCATATCCCCCATCGCACCGTTGAGAAAAGGATCTTCTTCACCTGCGTCGCATCGTGTGCATCGCCAACACATCACCAGCCACCAGAAGAAAAAAAACCTCCATCCCCGACTTGTCTCATTTCTCGCCTAGCTAGATTCTTCATCAGCCTTACTGCTCACTCCCTGTCGACACCTGTCCCGTCCCGTCTTTCACTTCATTCGTCGTTCCCTCCTCCACCCCCCGCCACCACCACCACCACTCAGAAGACCACCCCCTCCCGCCGTCGCGGCTGTTTGATCCAACCGCTATCGTCGCGCTTTTTCGGTTAGCTACTGGTTCCCGTCTGTCCTGTCGATCCTTGGGTCGGTCCTCACTTCCTGCCCTGGCTTTACCTTAAACAACACCTTCCTCCAGTCATCCGCCATGTATACCACTCAACATCCCATTTCCGCCCCGATGAACGGCATGGGTTCCGACCTGATCGATGGTTCCGGTACTATCGACCCTGCTGCTTTGAACACTCCTGGTAATAACTCCCTCCCTTGGTCGCGATTTTCATTTCCCTCCCCTTTTTCCCTTACGCGTCGTCGCGAATATCTTGTCGTTTGGGGGTGCAAAGATTTACATTTCAGCTTTCGATCTTCTTGGTGTCATGTCTGCCATGGTCGCAAGAAATATTCCTAATATATGATGCTAACTTTAACATCAGCTACCGCTTCACAGTCTTCTCTTCCGGCGCCTTCCCCAAGCACAACCTCCATTATCAACCCTAGCGCAAGCCCAAGAGGCACGAAACGAAGCAGACCAACGGAACAGTATGGCGATCAGCCCGCGGAAGGTGAAGTAGAGGATGGTATGTTGCTGGCTCTCTCTTTTCTACTATCCGCCTTGTATGTACCGTTTTCCGTATCTAATTTCGTACAGTGCCAGATGATCATGGTCGTCGCAAACGAGGTCGACCGCCCAAGACGCCCAAAGTCTCATCAGCCACAAACATTGCTGCTCTCCCAGCATCGCAAAGGCCAAAAGCATCCCCATCCCAGACACAGATTTCTCACCTCCCTCCTCAACCTATCCCACAACACACCACCACGATCGCCGCACAGACGTCTCCGCCGCCTAAAACCACACCCACCAAATCACTCGTCAAGGCGCTACCTACCGTTAGAGACCACACCACCGACCAGCTGGGGGAAGAAGGGGATGAATATATACCCAAAGAATTTGACGAGAATGGGGAGAAGAAAGTCGACGCGCTGGGATACCCACAGGAGAAACGCAAGTACAAATGCAGGACATTTTGCGTACCCAACCGCGGCAAGAAACTCTTCATGCTGGCCACAGAATGCGCCAGAGTACTAGGATATCGAGATTCTTACCTTCTCTTCAACAAAAATAGGTCGCTTTATAAAATTATCGCAAGCCAAGCAGAGAAGGATTCGTTGATCCAGCAGGACATTTTGCCGTACTCGTACCGCTCTCGACAGATCGCGATTGTGACAGCGAGATCAATGTTCCGTCAGTTTGGGAGCAGAGTAATTCTCGAAGGGCGACGCGTTCGAGATGATTACTGGGAGAGCAAGGCGCGAAAACAGGGCTTTACTGAAGAAGATTTGGCAGGTGAGAAGCGACCAGGAGCTGCCAAGGCCAGAGATGCTGCTGCTGCGGAAGCGGCAAATGCGGGACTGATACCGAATTTGGGCCAAAGCGATATTATATATAGCAACGGTCCTCATATTGATGGCATACCACCCGACATGCCTCCACATCCTGCGAGTTTAACGCCGCTTCCCATGATTCACTTGGCGCCAGCGGATGACCCTCGGCTGAGAGAGTTCAACAGCATACCTCGACCCAGACAGGAACCTACTGGGCAACCATTCCATGACCGAACCCAACCCAGCAGTGGTGCAGAAATAATGAACCATGCATCACATACAGCTGATTTCAGCAAGATTTTAAATCAGCAACGTGGATATCGTGCGAAGGGGCTTGACGAACATTGGAATAAGAAGCGAGACACCCCTGTTTCTAGTCAATCGCCAGCAGGTCAAATGGAGCAAGCCCCGGGTGGGCCTCAGTCGCTCCAATCGCCGCAACTCACTTCTATTATGATTAATGCCAACCAGCACTCAAATGTTCTGCCGCATACGCAAATGATGACTCCTCAACAATCCTATTCTCAGGCCTCTCATCAACAAACCTCCATATCCCAATCTCCTCTGCGAGGAATGCCCCAAGGAATGCGCCCTGATCAGCTGCAGCATCGCTCCTCCAGCATCTCCCTTGCTTCTGCTGGCTCAAGCCAGGCTTCACCTTATCCCTACTCTCAGAATCCACAGCTCTGGGGCCAACCGCCTCCACAACCACAGCCATCTCCCCTTTCGACTTCCCACTCGATTGGTATGTCACAATATGCTCCACAGATGCATCCACAACAACAACAACAATCCCCTTCGCCACATCTACACAATACGCAACCACTTCATCCTTCCCAGTCTCCGCGCCACCAACACCGTGCTCCACCTTCCCAACTTCACGCACAGCCACCATCCCACCAGCAGCAGCAGCAGCAGCAACAGCAACAACAACAACATCAGCAGCAGCAGCAGAATCTTGCGGCGATGGGTTACCCGGGCGTCTCAGCAGCTGCGTACTCTAACATGGCAGCCGCGCGTGCCATGTACCCATCCTCTCAAGGCCCTGCTGGCTCGCAGCAGTATATGTCCGGACCTCACCAACAACAATCAGCAATGGGTATGGGCATGGGTACCAGTGCTTCCCTACCAGGATGGCCCAGCACCACGGCCGGAGGTTCGTTGCAGCCTGGTGGCCAGCCCCAACCGGGTCAAGGGCAAGGTGGCTGGCCATCGACGTATTGAAGAAGCTGTGAGGTCATGACGTGGGAAATTGGCCTTTTGTTTAGTTATTTAAAACGAATAAGAAACACAACGTTTGCTTCCTCCAGCCCGCATGCTTATTTTCTCGTCTTGACTTTTTCACTCATGGCCTAGCAATTTTTTTATTTTTTTTCTGTTTTCTTTTCTTTCTGTTCGTCATGGTTTATTTTATTCTTTTTATGCCTTCATATTCCCCCCTGTTTATTTAATTTCCTTCCTTTTCGCCCTTTTTTGTGTCTGGGTTTAAATTGATACCTCTTAACGCAATAAAATGCTACCGAGTATAGATGTGACCATTAACCTGTTCTTGTATACGCTGCCACTACTCTCTCCCTTCCTCCCTCTTACCTCTTAACCGTTTACCTACTTACTTATCCATCCAACGTTTCCCCTTCTTCGCCATCATTCATGCTGTTATTTATTTTTATTCTCAACTTCCATACATCCCCCCCCCAAGGTTCGTTTTGAGAAAAACTTCTTTCTCTCCCCTTTCTGTTGCCAGTCATATTTTCATCTTCACCATTCATCCATCCACCTCTCAATTTGAAAAAATCCACCCTTCCTCCTCATTATCTCCCTTCCGTTCTGGGGTCGCATATATTTCCCCCCATTTTCCGTTTTCCCCAATTTTGTTTCCTTTCGGCAAAAAGAAAATGTACAAGTTTCTCTTTCCTTTACTTCTCCTCGTCATTCTAAGCCCTCCCCCTTTTTTTGCCTTCACTCTACATATGTTAGTTGTGTGCTATTTTTTTTATTTTTTTATTTTCTTTTGCCATTATAATTATAACCACCGTTTTTTACATTTTTTCTTCTTATCATTTTTTAGTATTAGTATTATTATTACTCTCCCCCCCCTTTTTCTGTCTTTCTCCCTTTTTCTCTTAATTTTTATATGACTTTTACTTATATACATGTTATTTCTTCTCTATCAATTTATTTTAACATGACTTCATCTGAATATTATATTCATCTTCAATCTTATCATCTGGGGGGCCTGTTTCCTACTAATGAAATAATTTGTATTTTGATTTTCAATTCTTGTTAACATGTTTTTTTTCTTATTTTTTCTGCATTTTTTAATTTTGTTTAACTTTTGATGTATTCATTCTCACCTCAACTAGTTATTTTTCACCTTTTTTACATGTCAATGCTGCTTTTTGTTCTTCTTGACTACAACAAAATTTGTTGAACATTGCATAATTGACTGGCTCGGGGCCTGCGTTGTTTGGTGTTTTTTTTTCTTTTCATTTAAACATAATGTCAGAAAGAGAAAGAATAACATTACAACTTTTTTTCTTTTGAAGATTATATATATATATATAAGCTTTGGTCACTTTTATTTTTAACAGAGAATCAGTATATAAAATTCTCAAGTTAACTTTATTTTATTATTTTTCCTCTACTCAATCTTGCATCAGTAAAGCAGTACGACGACCTGGCAAATTCATTTTATACAATGTGTAATACTCTGAAGGGGCCATCAAGGCGTGACGCCAGCAGCTTTACACACACTGTATATATATGGTGTGGTTGGAAAGCCACCTGGCAACCCAGGCAAATTGTACAAGTTGGAACAGGGCTCTCTTCCTTAAAATAGACAGTTGGATGTAGTTTAACCGCTATGCACAAAAGACCACCACCAAGACGCCTGGCTAAGTGATTACCAGGCGGCTTTTCCAACCGCTCTATAGAGTGTGTTTGTGAGGCGCCATGACCCACGCTTGGATGTCTTCCCCCCCCGGCCCCCGCATTACACAATGCTCTGCTCTGAATGAATGCATGAGTTCTTAACTTCTCTCTTTCTCTACTGTTCAGAAACTCAATAAAACAACTCACAATAATCTCTTTACATAGAAAGAAATAGAAGTAGAAAAAAAAGAGAGATGGGAAAAGAGAAGGTTTTGAATATTAGTTAGACAATACATCATTGAAATTAATAAATTTTTTTTGTCTCACTTATCAAGGTTGTATATAAGACACACGTTATATATCGAGATATAAGATTAATAATAATATTATTTTTGAACTAATATAAGCTGATTGTAAGCAAACAGTAGATAGATGTTGTAGACGTTATCATAGAGACAGAAATACTAAATAATAAATAAAAAAAGAGAAAGGCTATCAAAAAGAAGAAAGAAAGAATGATGAAAGAATCACAAAAAAAACAAAAAGCATGCATGATTAAAAAGAGAATAATTTGGTGAAAAATAGGCCAGCAACATGGTAAAATAGAAAATATTGCAGGGGAAGTTGAAAATAATAATAATTATTATGAATAAATTAAAAGGTGGAAAAAAGAGAAAAAGGGGCAAGGCTTCAAAGACATTCAAGCGAGAAGGGGGAAAAAAAGGAAAATTAAGAATGAAAAGATGTGAAGCGCTTGCGTAGGTACAGAGAGATAAGTGATTAGTTGAGTATGATTTTTTGTGTAAGAAAAAATTAGAAAAGAGTTAGATACCGCCAAAAATTTCCATTTCCGCGTGTCATATACAACCAAAAACGAGTGTTCCGCAGCGACAAAATGAGAGATGGGAGCGAGGGAGATGAGAAAGGTTGAAAAGGGGTATGTAAAATATATGTATGTGGTAATGGAAAGAGGAAAAGCATCACAAAAAAAGGGGAAGAAAGGGGACCTGAGGTAAGGTCTACACTAGTAGTATTAGTAATAGTAGTAGTTGTAATAAATATGAAAGTGCGTGGCGTTCACAAAGGGCAAACGAGAGTTGGGTATAGTATGATGAATTTAAGAAAAGGGTAATAGGGTGTGGTAGTGTATTAGAGTAAGGTCAGGCCAAGAGAGTGGGGGGTAGAAGATTAATATTAGAATTATATATTTGCGTGAGGTAGTCGAAATCGTAAAAGCACTGACAATACTTTCGGGGTCTGAGGAGGTTGGCTGGTTTTGTAGTAGCATTGAATTAAGAAGCCGAATTCAATTCTAGACAAAGAAATGCTAGAAATCATTGGGAGTGTGATTGGAGAATGTATAGTTCATGGGTTTCTGAGGGGGGAGCTGTTCCGCTGCCCGCCTGTGTGCTTCTTGTTGCTTTGGGAACTCCTGGATTAGAAATTCGGTCACTTTCTGTGAACCAGGGGTGGAGCCTTCGGGTGATGATATGGGTGTGCTGCCGCTTTTAGCAGTGCATTGCGATGATTCACTTTGGCTTGTCATGTCCTCAACATGGGTGGGATTTCCGGAATCCAAGGACTCTCCATACGTAATGGGGGAGATATGGGTTGGTTGGGGCATATGGATTGTTGGCTGTTGTATCTGAGAGGCTTCTGGGGGTGACATTGAAGACGCATCAGGCCAGAGGCCCCCGCTCATCGGATTGGTTGGGATGGAGAGCGTGTAGTCCTGAAATGTTGTACGCTGCGCAGACATCGGAACACCCATGGTCTGATATTGCAGGTGAGATAGGACTCCCAAATGTAGTGGAGTGGTGGGCGGGGATTCGATGCGCACTTGCATAGGTTGAGACATGGGGAAAAACCTGGAGCAACCCATATCGTCCGTTGGAGAGACACAGTACTGGTTGTCATTCGGGGTTGGTGGAAGAAGGGTTTGGAGATCTTCTGGCGTTAGGGGAGTTGGCGGAGCTAAGGTAGTTGTTACCAGGCCAGGAGCTGTTGACATCATGTCTGTCGCGTTGACACAATTGAAACGGCTAGCTTCCGCAAAGCTAGTTATACCCAGAGGGGATCGTTGGGCAGCAGAAGCTTTTCGAATTCCCGGATATCGAGCAGGATGACTGGGGCTAAGGTTTTGAGTAGACTTTGCATGTCGAAGGACATGGCCAGCACCCATACCCTGAATCCTAGTGGTGGGAGACATAGACGAAGGTCCGTATGAACGGGACATGGCAGGCGTTCCGATAGCGGCCGGTCGAGGTCGTTTTCGTCGAGCCGCAATATCGACTTCTTTATCAGGATACCGCCAATTGGTGCTCGGCTCCACTTGGTGTCGCAACTGGGCCAAGTTCAAATTGGGTGTATTTTGAGGAGATATTTCAATCACGTTGTTTATTTCAGTGTGAAATAGTGTTTCAGCAAGCTCAGACTGCTCTGAAGAGTGAGAACCCCGCCGTTGTTCGTCAGGGTACAGTGGAGACTGTAGTACATTGAATGGCATTGAGTGAAAGCCATCGTTTGGATCCTGGCTATTGTGTGGTTGTTTCCCCATCAAGTGCGGCATGCTATGACATTCCCAACCACCGGGCTCGTGGTTGAAATGGACGCTTGGAAACTGCGGGCTCTCGTGAACGTGGATTTCAAGTTGGTTGTCATTGGGCCTATTCACATGAGTGAAATCAAAATTATCTTCAGCACTTTGCGACGAAGACCAGATGGTATGATTATCCTCAATCCCGTTCCATCCAGACAGGCTGGAGGTGAACGTGCCACCATCTTCGTTCCCTAAAGGAGACTGAGAAAGATGATATGTGATATCTGAGGGCTCATGTCTACTTGAGTCGCTATTCTCCTCAGGCTGATTGAATTGGGTGCTAGCAGCCATCGTTGCGTTCATGGCATTCTGGAATGACACAGGGCATTCGGGCTCGGTTGTGGAAGTGGATGCTTGTGGCCCCTCCTTTTTCGCTGGTCCAGAGGGGCTCGCGGAAGATGAACTGGGAGCTGGGTGCCGGGTAAGGGTCGTGGACGATTCGGGATGTTCTGATTGTTCTTTTGAGTTTCCTTCTTGCTGCGGAGCGTCGTTATTTTTCCAATTTTCTGCGTTCTCACTCGCCTGCATTCTCTCAAATTCCTCCTGCCTTTTTTGTTGTTTTGCCTTTGCGCGCCGATTCTGGAACCAATTCTACAATACGTACATAGTTAGTAATCTTTTTGTTTGTAAATAATTCAATATCCCCCTAGAAAAAGAATGTGGTATGTCCATACAGCAACTCTGGGCAGAGTGAGATTTGTTTGTGCCGCCAATTGGCGCTTGACGTTGCTATTTGGCTTTGGATGGGCCTGAAACTGGGCTTCCAGGGTATCGACTTGTTCTTTTGTCAATCGTGGACGGGATAGATTCTCCGTGTATTCCTCGTAGTCTTCCAGCGCGGCAGCTTGGTGGTAGTATTCCGCCAGGTCGATTGGGGCATTGGGGAGCAGATAAGTATCTACGGTATGGCCTAATTGAGGGTGCCGCATCGGGATTCCATAGCCAACAGGTTGGTCGACGGGAATTGCATGATGTCCGCCAAAAGGAAAAGGGTGATGGAGGTAGCTCATGGTGCTCAATGGTGGGTTTAGAAAAGAAGAGTTTGAATGTTGCCGTAGCTCAGCTCAGATGACAGAGAGGTTGGGATTGCTGCACTGCAGGCAGCCGTGGAAGGAGACCTATTTCATCGGAGGTGTGTGGTATTCCGAGGTATGCCGTGATGAAGGGAATGTAGTGGTGCGGTGGACAGGAAATATATCGTTGATACGAAGGAGTGACAAAGAGTTGGATGTGAGACGTAGGGTCAAGAAAGGAGTGACGAGGCGTGGGGCCAGATTAAAAAGAGTAAAAAAGAGTGACAGTAGAGAAGCTGAAGGAATGAATTAAGGATAGACAGGTAGACATAAAGAGATAGATTAGAGAGAGAAAAAGAGAGAGAGAAAGAAACAAAAAGACAGTGAGTTGAGAGAGAGAAAGAGAGTGAGAGAATGAGTGAGTGAGAGAGTGAGTGTGGGATAGAAGAAGCAGAAGGTTTGTCGCTGTGAAGATGAGGAAACAGCCAAAGGTCAAGACTTGAGGCCACGGGAGGGGAAAAACAGTACAGTACGGGTACAGTTTACTGGTACGGGTACAGTTTCAGGCACGGTATTTATTATTATTCTCGTGTACCCGGGTAGCGTGTTGCCTGCTACAAGGTACAGTGCATGTATCAGTGGTATGGGCTACGTATAAAGAACGGGACTGTATGTAACAAATACCTCGGCCAGGAACATTCGCCAGTGTGACCGACCAGGTACGTACATGTCCTGTACAGTCTGTTATTACTTCTCTCACTCCACGCCTGGTTGTGTGCAACCGTGGGAGAGAACTCAGGTACCACTCACTGTACCAGGCATGTCATTGACACTGACCAGAACCTACGAGTACTGGTGCGGCTCGCAGTGAGGGCAAATACGGTACTGCGTGTACTAAGAAGAAGAAAAAAAAACCCCCCAAATTACCCCAGGCCAAAAAAAAAATTAATCATAATAATAAAAAATAAAAAATACAACTCAAAACCTTTACATAGTAATAACTTTCAGGCACAAAAGTCTCCAGCTTGTCGATCTATGGGGCTCCATGCGCCTGGAGGCTGTGGGTAAACAAACCCGTCTGGACTTCCAAGGTTACAGGCTGGGGAGCTCCCAGGGCAAGCTACTGCGGAGTACCAAGGATTGTGCTCTGAGTTCAGGTATCCAAGGCATCATAATCCAAGCATACGTAACTGCTTGCCAGGAACACACTCTTTGTTCCCGGGATGGCTTCATCATGGATATGTAAGTGTGCTACTCCGAGTATCTTTCTTGCCAGCCTGTCTGATAGGTCTGATATTGGTCGGCCAAGGCCCCCTCCCCCTGCTGCCGAATGCCTGCCACTGGGTCATCCTGAATCGCGGGCGGCTAGGCTTTGTCGGAAACATCCCTCCCCCCTTGCCTGGCCGTTATCCCGGTCGAATGCTTGCACATAAGATCTTGACTTCAGGGATGCTATTGGCTGTAAATGGGAAATCCATCTCGAGACGGAGCTGCACAGGGCACACATCCTTCATTCACCCTGTCACCTGGAAAATAGTCCTGATTTGCATGGTGCGCGTGCCGCAGCCCCCACTAATTGCCTCAGCGGGTGCTTGCCATTGCTCTCACCCAGGCACACCATTCCGATCCATTTTGCACAAAATCCTCATTATTAAACCCAACAATATGATAGAGAGCTTCAGAAATAGAGAAAAATGTAGAGAAAAGATCATAGTACTTTGTATTAAATTTTCTAAAATATTTAAATCATATTGATTGACCTATTCGATTTTTGTTAACTATCAAATTGAGGCAGTCACATGATTTAGAGAAAAAGATATCCTTTAGCAAACATTCATTATTTGATATCACTTTGTTAGATTACCAAAAAATTATGTTTCAGTACACTAATTATCCCGGTTTATCATGACACGCTCAGGAAATTAATATAATAATAATAATTGCTTGAACCTTAAAACGCGTGAGAAACAACAAACCTGATGGGTTAAGGTGGTGGCGAGCACCCCTCTACTCAGGGCTGTTTGTGCGGGAGGAACGCGACGATAGATCGCTGGTTCAACAATGATTCGATGACTCGATGATTTTGCAATGTGACCCTTTTGTTCCGCTGCCTTGAGGAGCTCAGGCCTGAATATCCTGCCCACTGTGTTTGGGGAAGCTTGTCAGAGCTTGGCTTGACCCGGGCAGTCAACGACCAGCACTTGACCGTAACGGGTTTATCAGGGCCAATTTTTGACAGTGAGAGCAAGAGGACAGGGGTGGGATGAGCAGAGTGAACTCCAATTGACGTCAACGACTGTAATTTCTTTTCTTTCTAACTCCTTTTTATTTTATTTTACCAGAGCCGGAGCCAAGGCAAGCGCCTGGATATGCAACGATTTACATCTAAGTTGGTGGTTAATAATATTATGGGGATCACGCTACCATCATTACGCAGTATTCATCCTTCTGTCCGACACGCCACCTCCCCCCCTCGTCTCAATATTATTCATGGATGTATCTACAGATATTACCTGGAATCATGCCATGGGATGACGAGCAACTGTCACCTCATACTTCACAGCCAATTGGGCTCTCCCCGATCAGCCTTCCGGGGTAGTTTGTTTCCCGTAGTTTTCGGGACCCAGGAACCAATTCCACAGAGCATCCTTGGACGCCATACAGCTATCCGCATAGATTCAAGAAGCTATGATAGGCCACCACCACAAAGGTAGCCACGTCCCTTCTGAAAGGTATCCCCAGTACCATTCCCCGTTGGCAGCCCGAAGACGCCAAATTATGTGTGACCGGCTCTGAAAATCCTATCCCTCTCAGATAGTTACACCCTTGCAACTGCTTGCTGCCCACTTCTACCTCGATTTGCCCAGATGGTGCGTACACTGCTGCATCCACAACTGCATCCACAGAGTCTTGTTCCTGCGTTAGTTAGACTCGTGTCGTGCGGCTGCATAGGGGCAAATGGACCAACCAAAAAACCATGATCTGCCTCGTTTCACCAGTTTTTGGGTTTCCGGTTTCATTCTGGCCTTGGGTAAGAATTTAATTAACGGAGTGCCAAAGAACCATATCTTCAGTGCTGGAGCCTAATGCACGGAGGTAATAAAATGTTATTTTCTGAAATCCAGGCGCTGTATTTGCAGTATCTACTGGCTACATTTGGTTAGAGTTGTATCCATATCCCTCACCGAGCCCCACAGACGACCGCCCGTCTAACAGGTCTGTTGAGGTTTGCGGCTGGCTGAGGTCACCACCTCAAGCTCTTCAGTCTCCTCCAATCAAGGCGCGATTTGGAATTGATGGGAAGGTTAAAGTTGCCACTACCTGCTCCAATGATGCGTTTACTTTCTCATTCAACACCGGCGCCAACGATTTGTTCGAATGCAAACTCAGGGGTAATTTCTATTGGTGCACTTTTCCCAGCATCCTCATTATGGATTTATTCATCCGTATTGCCATTCATCAGAAAAAGGCCAAAAAAAATAGATACCACGAGTTGCAGCAAAGGAAGCTACTCGCCGACGCGGCAAAGTTCCACTCAAACAATGATCAGACGTGTAATATTTTTCAGCCATCAATTTTAAAATGAACTTACATGATTACAATGATACTTGATACAGAACAGGAGGGAGCTTTCGAAAACGGGTGACGAGCGCATTGCACCCATGCCTGGATATTACAAAGCCATATGTCCTACCCATTACCTCTGTGAATGTTACATCCAGTCCATTTAGACAACGCCCAGTAGCAATAATCGTGTTGCACAAAAGAAAAAAAGGTTTCTTTTCTCTCCCTCCCCGTCGCATGCGCCGAATCCCAATACTATTAAACATCACGGGGGGTTGGGGGGGGGGGGGGGGGGTTAGATTGAAATGGCATGCAGGATTGCCGTGCTAATTCACGCGCGATCGCCGCCTGGCATCTGCGAGTTTGCCGCGTATCAGCAAACCCTGCGGGGGGATCTATATACATGCTGGCTTCCTTGAGTATCCCTGACGATGTAGGAGCTTGGAGTTCAGCATCCAGCATTAGCAAGCAAAGAAGGTGCCAGTTTTAGTTTTATTAATATTCATTGTGGGTACTTACGTGGACTTCATGATGGCAAGTTATTGCTTATTATTCTCCTTCCCAGATAAATGGAACCTTCACCGGAAGATCTGTTTCTTTTTTAAACAATTGATATTTAGAACCGTGGCCGCTCACCGCGCCCAGGATAGCCTAAAATATCATCCCATCCCTCCCGTCAGTGTGAAAGTGCGGAAGTGGATGGAAGACCTTCGGGTGTATCATACTTCAGTGTGCCGTTACTGTACTGGAAATTCTAATACCTGCTGGTATCCACAACACTTACTTACTCTGTATGTGACAGCCAAATTATTCTGTCTGACCAGGTTTCTGCTCTGTTTTTGCTTTTTTCAACTTTGGCTGCAACTTTCCTTTTTTTTCGCACCCACTACTGGGATAGCCTCATGTTCCTGGCATCCTCCCAAATCCACCACTCACAGCTCGCCCACCAACGATTTAGTTTTTTAAAAAGATTTAACCTGGGTCGGGGCGCCAAAACAGCGATCCTCCAAGCCCTGCCAAAATGACTAGTTTCGACCTTTTTTTTGTTAATTTTTTTTTTATTTGTGATTATTCCTCCGAAAAGTCTATCTCACGATTCTCGACACGTTTCCGCTTGTCTCACACTGGCCACGGAAGATGCACGAAATGCATAATTTACTTCGTCCGATGATCACCCATACAATTTCAATGGCTCAATTCTTGATGATGAGAGGTGAAACTGACCGAGAAAGGAAAGACATTATGAACTGAAAACATTGTGGCTGAAATAATCAACGGACTATTCATATGTTTCAATGTCTTCTCCCTCGGCCCTTGTACGTCCCTGCTTTCCGAACAATTAGTAGCAATTTGTTAATGGCTGGGATAGGCAATATAGCGATAGATATAGGAAAAGGGAATTGGGTCAAAGCGAACAGAGATAAAAAACCTCTTTCTTGTTAACATCTTAGTTCTCCTCTCACGACTCTGTCAAGCAGTTAATCCAGCACCAGGCAGCCCATTCCTGGCTGGTTGAGGGACGCTGCTTGCGCAAAAAAGGATAGTCAACTTTTTCAGGTGGATCCCGACCCAACTCCTCCACGCTACTCCCACACTGCGCATGCCATAACGGGTCGTCTGTCTCTCGAGTTTATTAGAGTGGATCATTATTTTTGGCTTTGATTTGTCCTGCCACGCGGCGGAGATGCTGACGACAGCCATCTTAAGTTAGTTAGTTAATGGTTTTTTTAGAGCTATGTGGGAATTCTGAAACCTCAACTCAACTTACGAGAGGATGTGGCGAAGATAGCAAAAAAAATCCTCCATGGCAGAAACACGAATAAAGTTTAGCGGAATGTTTTGCCCGCACTTATGTGTAGGTGTCTGAACCTGTCAGAGAGACAGAGGGCAAGGAAAACGGCCCGATGACCTCAAATCCACTGTGGCGCACATCGAGGCAGCTAAACTCTTGATGGCGTCTCTCTTGCTAGACTTTTCGCATGGCCATCGACGACTTGGAAGAGGCTAACATCAAATAATACTTGACACATATATAGGCCAGGGTGCGATCCTGAATATCTGCTTCTGGTGTCTGTGCCAATTGGAATTTTCCCGGCTTATATTCTCCGTATTAATTGGCCAACCCGATTGAAATTTCCCAATTCTGATACCTTAACTGCTGCTGAAAAATAAGAACACCATCACAAGTTTATATCCGCCCCGGCTTCCCTTGCCAGGGGAGAGTATCCATTTACCCTCGAGCCGAAACAAGGCCGCAAATATCTTCCCAATCCTCCTTACAGGGTTACGAAAATAATGAATCATTTATTCGCGTCCTCCCCAACACAACAACAAACTCCCCTGACATACATATCGAAATTTTCCTGATTCCAAATTTTACCCACAAAAAAAACCCACAATAGCAGCTGACACTGTCGATCCCAACCTAGCTAGCAAAGTGCATCACCGCAGATACCCGCAGGGGAATTATGGACCTCCCTTGTAGACTGTCCGTCCCCTTTTCCCAAGCTCGGACCCGTCGGCCCACGGACGACGCCTTTCCCCTCTGGATACTTATATGTACTCCTATTGGTGGACCATGACACCGGGACAGCCAGGAAAATCTTGGCCTTTTAGCACCGGGAATGGTGATCGTACTATATGATTTATGGTCGTTATTGCCAATTCGTTATGTGCTCCCCGAATTATAAATGATCCAGGGCAGTTATAGGTCTCTTAACTGCCTTTTAACTCTTGCGCCCGCCAGTTCTCTCGTGCTGGAGTAGACAAGCATGTCAAATGACACAAGTGGCAAAAATGAAATAATAAAAAATAAAAATAAAATATGAGAAGCAACCGCAGCCATTGGCCTGGCATAGCATGGCAAAGCACCCATCGCATCGCACTGCATATCCTGGTAGAACACATGGGCTTGCATCTCGTACTCCTCTGCACTGCAGTGTACCTAACAATACCCCTAACAAGGGTATGATTCATTAATGTCATCGTTGTCATCATTGTCATCATTTTATCATTGTTATTAATATGATTGTTCGGAAGTTCCGACAAAGTAGTCGCCCACTGGGGTTGCTAAAATATAAACAGCAACATCAAGGCACCTTGCAATGTTCTGTGGCTTCCGTTTCAGAGGGATGATTCTCTGCATAACTTTTATATTATCATATACGCAAAAGGTGGATTTTTTTTGGTTAAAGCCAGGGCTCTGACCACATTCGGTGGCTAGGCTTGACTGCCTGCCCTTACAGCTAACTTCCGGAGACGCAGCAATAAATACGCAATTATATCTATAATATGCAATGTATGCGCAGTATTAATATGCGTCACCCTTGGGTCCTGGCCCACCACGGAACTGAAGGTACATACAGAAAAATCGACCTTTGATTATCTCTCGGGAACTCTGGTCCAATTACACCAATGGCTTCACCGCTGCACCATCAAGCTCAAACAGGGATTGTTAAGCTCCCGGATCCGTTGGAGTGGTTTGGCTCTTTTTGGCGCTTGGGGGTGTTGGGGCCTGACTCCGGCACGGGGAGGAGAGACGGGGTAGTTGGCCAGATATTTGCTATCCCGAAAATGGAAATTTTTACCTTATTAAGTTCTCATAATTTTCCATATAGGCCCCATCACACATGGTGAGAAAAAGATCATAACGCCTAGGATCCAAAACTTTAGGGAAGAATGTGACAACGAAACTGGTGTGGCTGAGGTGTTGGGGTTTCCGAATTGACACCTGGTTTCATCATTTTTGTTCTATGTATGGTGTTGGGATGGGTGATAAGAACACTCGAAGCCCCCTCTCACCAACCCCCACGATGTCATGACCTTCTCCCCGTATGCCACAGGCAAGAGGCACGGATACCGCAAATCTATCAGCTTTCTTGCTCCCAATCATGTACCAAGCGTCCTTTTTTTAATCCTTGCTCTTTCGTATTTATTAGATTGATATAGGCCCAGGGGAAATTCAGCTCTGAGAGTTTTGAAAGTTGCAGAGATTCTAGCCACACACCCCCTTTTTTCCGTGTCTCCGTTTCACAATTCTCCTGCATAGTAAAGGGGGTTGATAATAACGTTGTTACTGTTGTTTCATTTTTCTGATATTGATATCAATGCGTATCTTTAGCCTTTTCATCGGCAATTATTCGCGCTCATGCCCCTGAAAGGAAAATATGGACAAAACGGAATACTGGGATGCTGTGCAGGCGGGGATTGATATCAACAAACAAACCGCAATTTAATGGTTTAATCTTGTTCGGAGCCTTCTAGTTGATACATATTTCCTGCTAGAACTACTGCTTTTCACCCTTGATATTTCAAATAGTTGAAATATAAAATATAGCGCTCAGAAGTCCAGTGAACCTGGGAAACAGAGCTGCACTGTGAAAACAGGTAGCAAATAATGCAGAGTTATAACTGCCCAGTGGGCGAACTTCGCCATGCTGAAAGGCAGCTGAGCTTGGCCTCTGAAGTTTTCATGTTTCTGGAATGTTTTTCCTGGTCGGCTCCGTTCGGGTACGGTGCGAGAGAAGGTTTGGTTGTAGCTCATGTAATTCAAGATAATCTCATTTTTTCTCAACCATGTCTATTATTGTTCTCATTTTAATTTAGACGACATTATTTGTACTTTTGTTACCCTTCTCTTTGGAGGGATCATTTCTACTGCCATTTTTGATGTCTACCAAGTCATCCTCAGGCACAGTGGCACAAAGCAGGACAGCTTCACGAAAAGACTCGCCCGTGCTATTACCAGATAAATTTCGGGCTATCCTGGCGAGAAGGTTAACAATACTTTGTCTGAAATTTTGTCTCAAGCTACAGCTGAAGCTACCATGTCGGCAAAAATCAGTAGCTTGAAATTTCTTCTTCTCCGCCGCTGCCGACCTTTTGGCCTTGAGCATAATGAACGTTAGTAGTCTCCCAAAAGATACAAATATCTGGGCCAGAAATACCTCGGGGCGGACGGTAGGAGGGATGGACACATAACACAGCAGGACAGCCAAGAATATCAACGTGACTGAAAAGATACATAGATTTCAGGGGCAGAAGCCAAAGTATGTAACAAACGGCAGCGGCATGCGTGAGCCATATTTGCAACCGGGCCGTTTCAAGGACTCGGTTTCGTGCGGCCGACCAAAAGATCTCTCTGTTTCCATGGAATCTGGAAATGGCCGCGTGGGTAACAGGAACAAGGGGCGAAACAACAAAGCAACATTAGCAAACGGTAACATTGGGAACCGCGTGATATATCGTGTAATCTCTATGCAATGCGAGGACCCGAAAACTGTATGACTACCAATGCCATGATGATGCGGTGAACATCAGAATAAAGAGAGAAGAGGGAGGCAAACCCCTGATGCATGTTCAAGATGGACAGCCGTGCATATACCATGTGCGGAAGCATTGGTGTATTTCAAATCTGACCATCCACGCCACGAGACATCGGTCCGTCCCCGCCTTGCTATGCAGCATCAATCCTTTTCCTCAAAAGAGAAAATAGACCCGAAAACCTTTTTCCCTCCCATAGGACCCAAAGGAATGAAGCACCAAGAGAAAAATCATATTTAAATCACTGCAAAGCATTCGAAATCTCAATCTCGACCTTTCCATTCCAGCCCTTCAGTGTAACACTTCGCAGATCTTGAACGATCCAATCTGCCCCAGCCTCCTTGAGCTCGTCAATCTTATGCGTACTTGTTAAGACAACCACCTTAAATCCCGCGGCCTTGCCAGCCCGGATACCCGAAGGAGCATCTTCAACCACCAGCATCTCAGCCCCATCTCCCATGCCAAGTTGTGCGCGACCCATCCAGTAACATCGCGGATCTGGCTTGCCAACTTCCACGTCCTCGGCGACAACCATGTATTTGGGATGCGCAAGTTTCATGACCTCCAGCCAGCCCTGGACGAGCGCCCTGGTCCCTGAGGTAACTACAGCCCAGGGGGCACCAGCATCGTCTAAGGAATCCAGCAGTTGTCGTGCGCCTGGTATTTCCACAGCATTTTGACCATTTTCCCTGGGGATTCGGCCTTCAATGTAACTGACGACTGGTGTATTACTTTCAGTTAGGGGAAATAGGAGAAAACGTGTGGTGGATGATGGGCCCTTTGACCTCCAGACTTACATTCCCAATTAGCTTTTTCCGGAGCAATTATTTGCAGGACATCTATGCTTCTTCGTCCGTGAGATGTCCTTAGAATAACTTCGGGGTCTAGGTTCAATTCGGCACCTAATCTGAATTTCGTCATACATCAGCAAGAGGGAGCGGTTTAAGCGACCCTATCCCAGCACAAAGGGATCCCTTTCAAAATCAACTGCATATATACATATATATAAGATCAAAATCTTGATACAATAGGGGTAACTAAAATGTGTACGAACCTGTGCCAGTGCTTGACAATTGCTATAGTCGCAATCAGTACATAAAAAAAGAAAACTATGATCCCAACTTGGACGGGGAAGAAAAAAAAAAATAAGAAAAAAATAAGCTAACCGGCTGTCGAATCTATTATGGTCCCATCAAAATCAAAGAGGAGACCGTCAAATGAAAAGGTTTGCGCTGGCGCGGTAAACGTCTCTGGAGCGGAGGATCCCATGGTGATGGTGGGGTGGGATGTTCTTTTCTTCCTCCTGGCTCTGAAATCTTAAAACGACCTCTGGATGTAAATTATTTTTGAAAAAAAATAGAGGGAGCTGGTCTATAGATAAAGAGAAATGAAATATCTAACACCGTTATAATGTCTTGGAATGTCCCACATATCCTTGTGATTAAGTGGGGTATGAAATAATAATAATAATAATGTCTTGGAATATATTTTTTTCTGTCCCTTTTTTATTTCATTTGTCCTCTCGATAATATCTGTCATATCCCCACCTAATGCTGAAATTTCTGCTGAGTCACGGTTCAGTAGCGGATATACGTTTCCCCGGGCTATCGGTCTTGGCGCTGCGAAATCTTGGCGTCTTCTTTGCTCCACCCGCACAAAAATGTTTGAAGAACTGAAGCACCAGAGGAGAGAAGAAGGTAGATAGCATTACCCGTGCTCTCCCTTTGTCTATTCAAATACATTTTATTTTGTTATTGATCTTGGAAGCAGAGGCTTTTCAAGATGGTAAATCTTGGTATGACCTGATTTGTTTTCTCTTTTATTAGCCGCGTTTGATGATGATAATACTGACTTCTTTTTCTCTCTTTCTGTAGGCAAGAAGTCCAAGCGCACACCTGTAAGGTTGCGACATAAGATTGAAAAGGCCAGTGCAGCGAAGCAGAGGAAGAATAGAAAGCTGGCGAAAAAGGTATGTTTTATCCAAGTCACCAGGACATGGTATGCGGACAATCCTGCTAGCGATGTATTGACCCTACATCCACCTATTCGCCATCAGCTAATTTTCTTTGTCTTTTCATTTTATATAGAACCCGGAATGGCGATCCAAACTAAAGAAGGATCCCGGTATTCCCAATTTGTTTCCTTATAAAGATAAGATCCTCCACGAAATCGAAGAAAAAAAACGGTTGAAAGAGGAGGAAAATCGACGCATACGGGAAGAAGCTAGGAAGGCTCGTCAAGGCGGTGCAGAAGATTTACAAGATGCGCAATTGGAGGACGAAGACATTTTGGATGCGGATGATGACTTGGTAGATCGCGATATGGATCAGGATGTTGACGAGTCGAATCCTATGGCTGCATTGCTTGCGTCCGCTCGGGCGAGAGCGGCGGAGTTTGAAGATCATGACGACGACGATGAAATGGATGAAGATGAAATGGACGAAGTTGATGACGACGATGACGATGAGGATGAGGATGGTGGTGCTCCATTGGATGACTCGATGGATACCGTCTTTGAGAAGCCAGCGCAGAAGGAGACCTCGAGACGGGCATTCGACAAAGTGTTTAAGCAAGTTGTTGCTACTGCAGACGTCGTGTTATACGTTCTTGACGCTCGAGACCCGGAAGGCACAAGGTCGAAGGAAGTTGAAAGGGAGATAATGGCCGCAGATGGGGGATCTAAGAGACTCATCTTAGTTCTGAACAAGATCGATCTTGTTCCACCTCCCGTTTTGAAAGGTTGGATGTTATACCTTCGGAGATATTTCCCCACACTACCATTAAGGGCATCAACAGGTGCTCCAAACGCCCACAGCTTCGATCACAAGCAATTGACTGCCAAAGGTACTTCAGAAACGCTATTCAAAGCCTTGAAGTCCTACGCCCATAGCAAGCAATTGAAGCGGTCGATATCTGTCGGTGTCATCGGGTACCCTAACGTCGGCAAATCTTCCGTTATCAACGCACTCACTGCCCGCTTGAACAAGGGCTCCTCTTCGGCATGCCCAGTTGGTGCTGAGGCGGGAGTTACGACCAGTATCAGAGAGGTGAAGCTCGACAGCAAGCTGAAACTCATCGACTCTCCCGGGATAGTATTTCCAAACGCGGAAAAGGGAAAGAAGAAATCAGCCAAGAAGATCAACGAGGAGGCTCGCCTCGTTCTCCTCAACGCCATTCCTCCCAAACAAATCTCAGACCCTGTCCCCGCCGTCAATCTACTTCTGAACCGACTCTCCTCCACTCCCGCCTTACTCTCCAAAATGCTTGATGTCTACGGCATCCCTCCCCTTTTCCCCACCGATGGCGACAAGACGAATGATTTCCTAATCCAGGTTGCTCGGAAACGGGGACGGCTTGGTAAAGGTGGTATCCCCAATATCAGCAGCGCGGCATCGACGGTGATTAATGATTGGCGGGATGGACGTATCCAGGGATGGCTTGAGGCCCCCGTTATTCCAGGAGCAACTTCATTGCCCACTGCAAACGGCTCCAGCAACGTGGCCGCCGCGAGTGGTGCAGACACCAAGCAGATTGTCAAGGAATGGGCGGAGGAGTTCAAACTGGAAGGGCTATGGGGTAATGGTGCGCAGCAGGATGACGAGATGTCTGTGGAGTAATCCCTTGTTCTATTTATTTATTTCCTTATTTATTTCTTTTCTGCTACGTATTTGGACGGATATCAAAAAAGGCGCTTTTGAGGTATATTCCATCTACTTTTAGAGGGTTTGTCAGGAACTGGTCATTAATGTTATTTACTAAGATTACGAGAATATATACCTACTACGTTCATGCAATTACTTTTAAAAGCTTCTCTACAACTCCGTTACGCTTTCTACTTAGCGAAGAAAAAGCATTATGATATCCTGAATTCGACTCTACTTTATGTCGCGTCACGTCATGGCATTCGAAGCCAAGACTTCAAAGCACAGATCAACATCTTGATTTTGTTCAAAAAATATATGTAATTAAATGCAGTAAATTAAATAAAATGCTGTCATGTCAGTTTTAGATAGGAAATAAATGAGCTAAAGTATGTAGAACAATTATCATCCCGTGCCATATTCTCATGTCTCATCGAACTATGCTTACTTTGTGTGTGTCCAACACAGCGTATTTAGCTCACCCGCAAAGGGAGCTACCCGCAGTCCGCCCCCCGTCAAACACAACCAAAATACTCTCCGCTGTCAAAAAGCGCGTGGATGTAACCCATTTAGCTACACAGTACATCAACCACATCTCTTCTACATTATTCCTGCCCGCCCTCAGAGACGAAAAAAGGAACCGTATCCAACAAACGTTATTACGACCAAGTCAATTAATCGCTATATCTCTTACACCACCGATATTACAGTTTTACGCGTGTCCCCGCCCTCCGCCATCAGCTCATCATCTCTACACACAACGTGTAGAGATTCTTTCTCACACGCGATTAAACAGAAAAAAAAACGAAAACGGAAAAAGAAAACTACCGCCCCCTAGAAATATTCGAGTGCACACAACCGCGTCTATATCTTCCAAGTCACGCATATATATATATACATACTCGCAGACCCCTCCCTTCCTAAATGTCGCCGCGGAAATCCACGTCCTCCGCCGCCGAGGCGAGCAGCCATGAAGAAGAACAGAATGCAGTGGCGGAAGGCTCAAAAACAACCGGGAATGGCGCGGATCCTATTGAGACCGGCGTGAATGTTGAGGTGAGTTTTATATAATATTTATTATTCTTGCTTGCTCCTCTCCGCCTCCTCTGGTTTGATCACCTATCAGCACATCGTGTGTGCGTGTGGTTGATGCGCTGAGTGAAATGCAAATAAAGGGACATGCCGACGTCATTTCAATAGACATGCATATATATGCTTTCATCTACGAAAAAATTGCTTAAAACAGGAAGCTAACATGTTTTTAAAAAAAATTTATATGGAACGACGTACAGGACTACCTCCTACCACGAGCTCTCACACAGCGATTGGCAAAGGGCGCATTGCCTCCGAATACTTCAATACAGAAAGATGCACTGCTAGCCATCTCCAAGGCCGCCACGGTATTCGTTTCATATCTCTCATCACAGTGAGTTATTCTTTCGTCTCCTGCTGCTCTTGATCTCGGGTAATATAAATGTACACACGAGAAGAGAAGACCGACCCCGCGGACCCCTGCCCCATTCCTATATATAATCCCTCCCCTCCCTATCCCTTACCCTTTCAACCCTCTCATTTTTTCCAAGTCCCTTAACTAACCCCACCCCCAGCGCAAACGAAGAAACAGAAAAGAAAACCGTAACCCCGCAAGACGTCTTCGCCGCCCTTTCACAGATAGAATTTGACGCCTTCCTCCCGCGCCTCGAGCGCGAGCTCGCCGTGTACACTGAAGCCACAGCGCAGAAGCGGAGGGGGAAGAAGGATCGCAAATCTGCCAGTGCCAGCGCAGCCACCGCTACGACGGGAAGAGTTGGAGGGGTTGATGGGGTGGGAGGTACGGGGATAGCTTCTGCTGCGGATGAAACTAAAGATGCGGAGGGTGGGGTTGAACCGGGTCCTAAACGGGTGAAGAGGGATGGAGAAGGAGGGACCGAGATGGCAATTGGAAGGCCGAGGCCTGGGGTTGGTGGCAGAAAGGGGGTCGAGGTGGAGATGGAGGGAAGGGGTGGTGATGGTGATGAGACGGAGGAAATGGAGGAGGAGGATGTGTTGGATGATGAAGAAGAAGAGGAGGAAGAGGAAGAGGAAGGGGCTGAAGGGGGGGAGGAGGAGGGAGAGGAGGAGGAGGAAGAAGAAGAAGAAGAAGAAGAAGAAGGAGAAGGAGAAGGGGATAATGGCCGGGATGAAGATGAGATTGATATCGATGCTGATGCTAGCGATACAGCTAGGAGGAGGAGGGGAAGGATGCATCCCGATCTGGATTCGGGGCTTGAAAGTGATAGCGATGGGCTGTGATTTGGGGTATGTAATGGTGAGGTATTGGTTTAATGATCCTTGATGAGGGAGCTGCTTTTCTTTTCTTTCTTTCTTTCTTTCTTTCTTTCTTTTTTTTTTTAGCTGTTGGTTATCTGATGCTCCTTTTTGCACACAGTTTATGTCTTATTATAATCATTCATTTTGTAGTTGTTGACCTGGCTGGGAAATTTGGACAATGACTGAGTGTATGGGCGCAAAAAGGCCAGGAAAACAATGGCATCTCTATCATTTCAGATATATGTTTCTCTGTTGTTATTATTATTATTGCTATTATGAATTAAGATGCCATCTAATGCATAGCATAGTGTGATCTTTTCAAAATATCAGGATATTTGCCTGCATAGCTTAAGAGTCATTTCACACTGTAATGCCTCCCTACAATAGAAGATGATTTATATGAGTACTAATGAGTTTCATTCACTATGTGCAAGAAAGAATTAAAAACTATGAAGAAAGTTCATTGTTAGCAAGTAACTGAGCATATATTCATATATTTGCCATAAGATATATACACAGAGGAAAAACAACAGACACAAGTTTAAACTCATATCATATGTATAGAATGTATGTGTGTATATACTCTAGACAGGGTGCTGATGTCCTCACTCTGGTTCAGACAAAACACCACCAACCTCTCTCACTGTAATAACCTAGTGCCTGCAGCATGAAAGAGAGAATGAAGAGAAAGAAAGTGCAAAGAAATGCAAAATGTAGATCAAAGAAAAAATGAAAGAGAAGGAAATAATAAGAAAAAGATTTAAATGTAAAAGGTAAATGTGAATAGCAGCTTCAGATGCGGTTTATAAATTGACAAACTGATATTACAGAGTGTATTTGTACTTGAAGGGGTGAAGAAGAAAAATATAAAGAAAGTTAAGACAAATATACTCTGAATGCAGTGCATGAGAAGGCAGAAGAATTTGTCAAGCATGGCGTGATACCTTCTTGCAGCACAGAAGTTTTCACAAGAATAAAGAAGAGGCCTTTTGAAAATAAACTGAAAGAATGGGAATAAACATTTAAAAAATACTAGGCAACAAGAACATATAGACAAGCAGAACACCCATCCACCATACAAACTCCTTATTTAAATACACACACAAAACGCAAAACAGAGAAGGAAAAAAAGGAAATGAAATGACACGAAACAAAATGAAACGAAAAAGAACAATTAAAACACCAAATCATCCCTTATTATACACTCCCAATCCCAGGAGATGAAAGAAATAAAATAAAAAGAGAATTCCCGGAGTTTTTAGTAGGAGTGGTAGTTGTAATGTAGTAGTGTAAAAAATCTATCAGGGTATCATGTATCATAACCGGTGGCGAGGGACCAGGAATGTTGTGGGAGAAAGTGAAAAAGAAATGAAAGGGAAAATTTGTGTGGTCGAAGGACTCAGGTCGAATAGGAAGCCATATACTCAAATCATGTGTCTATTACCCGTAGTCCGAATTTTCCCTATCTTGGCCCGGGAGGGGAAGAGGGAACTAATTTAGCACTCTCTCAAGGTCAGGTGGAAGTGTGCCAGATGGGGAGATCGTGAGATTGTCCTTCCATGGCGGGGAGGCAGATGTCTCAACAAACATGGGACCATTATTACGAGCTGCACCAGGCGATATAGCATGCATTGGCTTTGAGTGTTCGCTTTCGCTAGGGCTAACAGACTTCTTAGTAGTGATAGTGGCCTTACTTGACTTGCCAACGCGGAACTGTTGATCGATTTTATTTGGTTGGTTGTTTGTGCTTGTCGTTCTGGGTTTCTTTGGAGCTCCTGCCTTTTTCTGGGCGGGTTTCCTGGGCTTCGTGGCTTTCTTACCGGGTTTCCCGGATAAGAGTGAGGACAGGGATTTATTAGGCGGGTTTTCCGTAAGGTTGAAGGGGATTGGTGGTTGGTCCTTGACGTTGAATGCTTCATCCTGACTAGATGAGGGTGTGAGGATACCAGTATTCATTTGAGCGTTCTTGGACGTAGGGACAATGACAGAGAAGGGACCTTGTTCCTGTTTAACTCGTTCCACGTCTGACGCTGTGCATTCCTGGATAGTGTCATCGCTATCATCATCCCAGGGTTTCATGTTGGCTTGTCGCGCAACTTCGTCGCAATCACCTTTGATGACAAGATCCCAGCAGTTCTCAAAGTCTCTTCCGACGGGGACTGGTTCATGGTTTATCCACATAGTAATTCCATCCTTCCGTCCCCGAACAACATGACACATTTCTTTGACAATTCGTCGAACCCCTGGGATCTTTAGGGTGGTGCCAACAACAATCAAAGCATCAGGTCTGGCCCGTAGATCTGCTGTAACAACTGAACCAATGGCCTCTTCGTCGGGATTATGCTCGTTGTACAGAACTATTCTCGGTCTTAGCTTGCCAACTCCGTGACTTCGCTGGCCGGTAGTAGTACGAAATTGGTCCGTTTCGCAGCATTTTCGACATAAGGGCGGATCAGGGCCCTGGAAGAGTTCGGCTTCGAAATCAGATGTATGTCTGCATTTCTGGCAGACCATCTTTTCGAGTCCACCGTGTAGTTGAATTGTACGTGGCCATGGTGCTTTAACGCTTAAGGGTACTTCAGTTGCCAGAGGGGGGAGTGAGGTCTCAATGCCATCGACATTCTGTGTATATAATCGCATTAAGCGGCCGTCCTTTGCAAGTCTAGCAAGGAGATGGTGGAAAGCAGTAGGTTGCGCGGAGGCCGCCATTCCAGAGAGCGAGCGCACCATGTCGTGAAAGGACGACGTCATTGTATTATCCCGATATACTGACGCGTCAAACAACTGTTTCCCCGAGGCCTTGAGCTTGTGATCCTTTTTCAAGGTCTTAAATAGGCCATGAGAGGAGCGAAAGTCAGGGACTGTAGAATTATCACGTCAGCAAAGAGGCGCCATGAAAATTAAGAACCAGGATGTACCCACTCCCGGCAGAGACGGAAATTCCGGCTCCAGCAATCACGACAATTTTACGTTTTTTCTGAAGAGCCTTCAGCAAAATTCCTAGCTCATTTGTCTGGCTTGCAAAGCAATCCGTGGAAGTTGAGGAAGCCAAAGATAAATCAAGGTGTTTCGTTGTTCGTGGTTTCGGCTCGACTTTCCTCCTCTTTTTGGTTGGAAGTGTGGTATCTTGTGACGCCAAAAGAGGATCGGTTGAATTGAATGCGAAATTGTCTTGGGATGGTGGAGGAGATGGGAGAAAACCCGGAGGAGTGGATGGCGATGTTGGAGGAGAGCTGAGGTCTGAGGAATCTCCCCAGGGGTCGAAAGGACACCCCATTGAGGCGGGACGTGACGACGTGTAGTGGTGCCGCTGGGTACTAAAAGATGTAGGGGGAGAAAGTGACAAGAACGGGATCGCGAAGTAATATAGCTGACTAAATCATGGAGGTAAGGTAGGCCATCCGATGGGCGCTGGGTCGATGAGATTGATGGCCACGATGGGGTGCTGCCGACGTGGTGGTGGTGGATGTTGGAGGTGCGAGTTTCTAGCGAGGGGACGGATGGGGATGACGGGAAGAAGTATCAGAGCCGCAGCCAGCAGGACGGGCACGCTAGTCCCGATTCTGCCACTGCCCAGGGTTTATTTTGACCACAACACAAAACCAAAACAAACAAATCGATGAGATATTGAGCAGCTCACAACATTTGGGGCATGAGAGCCTATGTTGAATGAACTGTCTGATGGGAAAACTAATGAAGGGCTCTCTGACTTTGTTTTCTAAGCAGCATAACCTATTACAAGCGGCCGGTGTATTCACTCAGGGGTATTTCTTTGCTAGGGTCAATTAGTTTCGATTATTTATGGAAATATTCTTTGTTACAGCTCCGAATATTTTCCAAACCTCTATTTGCTTCTGCTTTCTTGTCCTTTGTAGGCTACCTTCTATATGATGGGTGCTGAGAGTAAAATGAGAGCGGTTTATATATATATATACTTCAAGCATCTCGAATGTCAGTCCAAAAACCAGACGTATATGGCCGCTCCACACCAGTAAGAAGAGTTGCAGAAGCAAAGTTTTTGCAAGATATTTAGGTATCCTCCTTATTCTCAGCAACTACCTAGGTAAGCTCCTGGTATATGTTCATCATGCCAGGACCATTATTAGCTTTGTTACGCCCTGGGTGCAACCCCAAACAACCAGTCCCGAATAAGAACATATGATGGGCGAGAGCCTTGGACACATCTCATTAAGTTTCAGTGTGTGGTGGCTCTCTATACCCACAGTAGGGTTAACGTAAAATGACAAAGGGATGCGGAAGATAGAGCTGCAGGAAAATATCTCGCTTTGGGGGGAGCAAGGGGGAGGGAGGCGCGTCAATGAGATGCCATTGGACATTCGAAAGTGCATATTAGAACCAACGCATGATCGAGGCAGCCCATGGTATACTTTAAGAGGAGAAGATAAAGGCGTCAGAAGGCTCCGTAGATCCGATCGTCAGTTCGTTGAAAGGTTATCCATCATCTTGTTTTCTCTGCCTCGCAACAAACACAAATCGGTACTGGCCTCGAGCATTCCAGCAGCCATTTTGGATATTGTGTAATGGATTTCTTTTTGTTGGTATTTTTGCAACATAGAAGCCGATGAATTGACATTCTGTATCAAACAGTCGTGTTTCCCAGGGCTTGTTTTGTCTTCTTTGCAGATGTTGTGACCTCTAGTATTAATACCACAGAGTTAGTTGACTTCGGGATGATGATGCGCATATTTTGATGAGGACTTTTCTAACCGTATATGGTTTAGTGTATCCGCGGTTGTCCTGGCTACGGCAAACTTAGGCCCACGTGAGTGGTATTTGCTAATATTTTAGTCATCCGCGTACAATTGCCGCTCTCGGACCTGCAAACCACCCACCGAACAGCCGACTCAACTGCGTTTTCAAAGGTAGAGAGCATCGGCGGAGGTTATGAAGCTGAGGATGATATATATGGTTGATTTATTATAAACAGGACTACCTGTATAACTGTTTTATTATTAAAAAGCTCGGTATCAAATTACGATTTTAGCTAAATGCAGCGGGACTGGGAAACCCAGACTAGGAGAGCTATATTGCGTAGCTGCGTTAGCTGTGGAGAGGGGTTTTAAAGGGGGGATCTTAGAATGCCTATGATCATGGAAGATGGTATCGATGTCGACGATCTATTCGGGGATCCAACCTCCCTAGAGCTGGGGCTGGAAGATACAACATCTACCATCAAGGGACTACCCCAAAGACTAGAAGAGCTACGGCTTTCAGGTTGTTCTCAGTATGTAATTTAACGCCATTTTTTAACTAATTGTACCCAGACCCAAAGATTATGGGATCATATTGCTAACACTATAACTAGGAAAGTTGCGTGGTCAAAACTCGGGGCAATTGCGTACGTCTCACAGGATGGCCAGAAAGTCCTGCTACGCTACCTTCATTGTAGACCGGATGACGGCAAATGGACGTTGAGTGAAGAAGCCCCCATTAATCAGGTCGCTGATGCCCACGGCGGTCACACCATAGTCCACCTTCTCTGGAATGAGAGTGGTTCGGAGCTTGCGATCGTGGATAGTGGCGGCCGTATCTCGATTGTCACTATCTTGACGACGCTAAATACTATTAATTTCGCGCGCCAGGCTTCAATAGATCCTGATGACGACTGGGCACAGCCTGTTGGACTGATGTGGCTAAATGTGAACCGACCGGTGAGTGAATTTCAATTTTCCATCTTCCCCATGTGTGTTTGTACATGACATAGCTTAAATCGCCAATACATATAGCTGTTTGGTTTCCACAAAGCGACACGGACGAATGACCGATGGAACTATCCGGCATATCGGCGGCGCCCTTTAGGGCCCTTGCATCCTGTAAATAAACCGGGACTCGTCCTGGTGACCAAGTCTGGGCATATCAAACTCATCTACCAGAACGCTGACATGAGATGGGCGGAGATATCCACGGAATTGAAAACTGTTGGATATTTAGACGGGCTACTGACACATGCTGCCATGGCACCTGCTGAGGGTACGATACTAAATCCCCTTGGTGTAAAGTTATACATCTTCTAGAAGCCCATTCACATTCTGAAAATTGGCCTTTCTAGGAAGCGGAATTTCTATTGCCACCCACTCAGCATGTGGGAAAATATGTTTCTACCGTGTCCAGGTTAAATGGGATCCCCCGGAATGGGATCAAGCCGCTAAACCAGGCGGTGGTGCAAACAATGCCTTTCCAACACCCGGGTTCCAAGTCCTGCACACCAAGACTGAAATCCTGAGTACCGTTTTTCACCCGCCGGCCCACGACGTGGACAATATCACGGGATTTTCATCCGCGAATGGGGCAATTTATAATCTTACCCACCTTGAAATAATAACCGCACCTCAAGTGCTGCCAGGCACACAGTCTGCTTCTGGCCCGTGCATATTAGCCGTTGCATGCATGCCAGCCCATAACCAACTGGGCCAACCACCCCCCTCTGGACCTTCGAGCGTCCTTATCCGCTGGCAGTTAGACACTATGGTCCAGGCCCTACACCCAAGTTTTGATGATGTGGTGTCGAAGAAAACTGCCTCTAACCCCAAAGTGAGATCCCAATACTCAGCCTTTTTCCGTGAAATTTACTTTTTAGTCGCGGTTTGCTAGTATTTATTCTTACTAAATTCCCGAATTTGTTAGTCTAAAATAGTATTCAGGAGACTGGACGACATATATTTCGATAGATTTGTCATCTCGATTGACTACACAGAAGCTGGTAGCGTACTTGCCATTACATACGATGATAGCTCCATCTCATTTTTTGAGGCTAGATCGATGAGGCCCATCAATGAGAATGAAGACGTTAGTATTGTGACAAGCATGCCAAATGCTGGATTCAATTTTCCAATCGACGCATCAGGTAAGGTTTCCTTCAGGACATCAAATGTCGGGTTTAGAGACTCCATACTGAAATTTCTTCCCAAGGGCTCCACATTGCATTTTCACCCAGTGGCTGTCTCGCGGTGGTCCTTGACGGGGAGTGGCAATTGCATTTGCGATACATGGAGCATTCATTTGGTATGGAAGATGGCATGTATGATAACGGTATGTTGTTTCGATCCATATTTAGGAATATCAAGATGACATACTGAACTGTTTCATTTCAAAGGTAAATTCACATGTGCAATAGCCGCGTTGGCATTGGGGTATGTTCGGGCATGTGGGAGTGATGCCAGCGCAGACGATATCCTTACCGTCATCGTACGACAGCTTAATCCTGGTTAGTATTTGGTACAGATTCTAGGAAACAAGCGTAACTTTTGTTCCCTGTGTTAACTGTTACTAAATACCAGATGCACAAAGATCTTTCATCACCGAAGTATATTCTATTTTATTCATGAGCGTGGACTTTACCGAACAGGATAAACTCGTAAACAACCAATCTATCCAAAAGGGGCTCAGCATGCAAGCCGTTCTTGGTTTCAAATCCCGGTTCCAGGCACGAGCACCCTCCTCCGCTGTGCCATGGATCATATTAAATATTCGGCAGATCATGATGCTAGTTTTGACATTTTCGCATTACCTCAAGAGTGGCAGGGATTCCACCCCATACGAGCCTGGTATGTTAACCATCCAACCCCAACGCGAAATACTGGAAAGCCCCGAGATGTGATAAATATTCTAACCGTCACGCATGGACATGTGCATCCATAGAGGTTCTCCGCATGGTCCTAGGAAATGTCAAGTGGATCCTAGATCTCGCTAAGTACTTGGTCGATGACCTCTTCGAAATTGCCGATACCCTCCCAGCCGATCGAAACTCCTTTTCTTTATCAAGTGCGTAAAAAAAAGAAAGAAAAAAAAGACCCCTATAACCCCCGATAATGCACACTCTTGTCATCGTCCTCCACTAACATTATCTTACTCCCGCCAACAAAGGCAAAACCTACGAATCACCCTCCCTCATCCTCGTCCTCTCCAGTGTCCCCCGCTCCTTCCTCCGCCACATATTCCGCTACCTCAGCCGTTTCCCTCTCACCTTCAAAGCCGCCAACAACCTCAGCGGCGAATCCTACCAGCTCTTCGCCAGCATCAACAACACCATCGAACAATCCTCCCTAAAAGCCGACGTCTGCGAGAAAATGCTCGGGCACATTGACAGCGTCGTCACCCGTTCGTACGAAGCCGCCGGCTTTGGTAACGCGGAACGTAACGCCCCGGAACGCGAGATGTTAATCACCTGCAGCGTCCCGCCGGTGCTCCAGCCGGCTGTCATGTCGATATTGACAGAGACGATGCCGCAGATAGTTCGGCCGGAGGTGGACAGGATGGTCTTGGCGCTGTATGATTATAGTTGGCTTGGGGTTGGAGCTGACAAGCGCACAGAGCACTTTAAGCGGACGCATGATGTGGATATTTTGAAGAGGAATGTGGGTAAGTTGTTGGATCCGACGGTGGCGAAGAGGAGATGTGTGCGCTGCTGTGAGATTTCGGAGGATGTCTCGTTGCCCAGGTCTGTTTCTATGTATAGGTGGATTGGGAAGATTGGGGTTCTGAGGACGTGTGTTTGTGGGGGGTCATTTGCGATGGAGAATGTGGACGGGTTGAATCGAGTACCTTTTCCGGTGTTTAGGTAGTATGTGCCTAAGTATGTAGTTTTGTATGTTGGAATTTTTTTTTATTCTGGAGGGAGGTTGGGTCATTTTTTGTGGAAAATATTGGATAGGGGTTGAAGAAATAGTAAGATGTTTATATTGTAAAGGAGGATATAATATTATTTATCCATACACTGCGTTGTCTTTAACAGGCATGCAGGCGCACTGGCTAATACATATATAAAGCGAGAGATTGGGAACTGCTTCTAGACAGAAATGGATACAAAACTCTGCCCGTTGAGCGGCGTATTGTCCAAGAGATCGGATAAGTCATGGGCAGGGGGAGGCTATGCCAAAAACTGATTTCTACCTCGTTGATTTTCATCCATATACGGAACATCCCCCTTCTTGTGTTTTGAAGCTATTAGGTGGCAAGGGAGGCGGTTGAGCGAAGGTGGAGGTCCGGTTGGGGATTTTGGTATAAGGCACGAGTGATCTCTCGTAGACCATGTCGCACATCCGATTTCCAGGTTCATTAGGCCAAAAAACCCCAAAAAATAAAGGTTAGGATGATCATGGGGCAAATTGGTTTTTGAAGACCTCCAGAGACGTTTTTAGTGATCGTGGTGACTGTGGGTTGAATTCATAGGGCGGCCGTAATGGAATTGGACAATATTAATCGGAAAACCATTGAATTTGCGAAACCAGCCGCATCTGGAATGATAAATGGAAATGTAGGTATCTAATTGCACTGTTTCCTTTTGCATGAATCGATGCCGTAGAACTGAAATGGAGTAATCAAATCCAAGCGCGTTGTATTTTCGTAAGACCCTGTGAGGTACCGGCGCGCTATAGTGACGGGCTAAAAATGAGAGAAGAAAGGAAACAAAGATTGAAGCTAAAAAGGCCCTATTTTGTCTTTTGTTTGAACCGTAGGAAAAGATTTTCATAAAATTGCTGCCAACTCAATTTGCATCGTTTAGGATACATTTATTTCATTTTCTCAACCGATTCGAAGGAAGAAAAATATCAAGTTAAACAAGCAAAAAGAACGCTCTTCCAACTCCCCCACCGCATCCCTTTATCATACCTATGCCTATTAACAATCCAGAACATTAGCATTCTGAGCCACGAGTACCACATATACGTGTATATTACGCGCATCACAAATCTCCTAGCAAAAAACTCTGGCCGTGGGGGAATCATTCGTACCTTCACAGCATACTTCCGCTGAGGGAAGTGCACCAGCTTCTTCTTCTGCTTCTCCGTTCTCAAAGAGGCTTCGTGCTTCGACAACCGTCTCCGGATGGCGCGAGTCTGCTTTGGCCTAAGGTCGAGGGGAAGGTATTTCTTGCTCTTGTAGAAAAGACGCAGTTGCGAACGCTGGTTGGCGTTTATGACGGTAAGGACCTTCGCGATCGATTTGCGCAAATCGTGACTATACAACAAATCCCCATCGATTTTCATGTCAGCGAATCCCTCTTTTTTATTCCAGAATCGTATTTCTTTTCCGCCTTCGGATTTTCTTCTTCTCTTTTTTTCCATTTCGTTTCCTTGCTTCAATCCCACCGCTTTTCCCTCGTCTGCAACGTCGACAACATCCGCCAATTCATTCTTCAAACAATTCGGAACAAAACGTACATTCTGGTGAGCTTGGAGGAGGCACCTCCAGCGATTTTCTGCACACGGAGCTGACCGAGCTCGGTCTTCAGCTCATCCAGTTGCTTGGTGAGCTCGTCCTTGTTCTTGCCCCAAAGCTGGCCGGTCTTCACCTTGGCGGTCGACTAGAAATTGTCAGCAAAGAACTCCCTCCAAAAAAATTCAGCATGTCCCCATCGCGCATAGAATTCAAACATACCATAATGGCGGGACGTCGTGTGGTGTCGGTCGGGTGGAGGGGCGGGTTGATGGATGTCGTCGACTTGAGGGAGTTGAAGATTCAAATTGTTGCTGTTTCTTGCTCGTTGTGGGACTAGGGTTGAGTGCGGAGCCGGAGAAATACGCGAGACCGAGAGATTTATCACGTGACTTGGGTGGTTGCCCGTACTCTTTAGGCGGCGGAACTTCCTCAACGCCGCATCATCAAAGACATACAAGACCAGCTAGCTACATTTAAAGAGAAAAACGGAGGGGACAGAACAGTTATGGTTTGGCGATGAACTGGAGAATTGGACTTTGAAAATTGTTGATTATTCCTTGATACCCCTTGGCGCATCTATTTCGTTTATCCCATTAAATCGAACACCAGAGTGGATTCGGGACAGACATGGCGACATCAACAGGGACGGGATGGGCTCAGTTGCGACAGCAGGCTCGTGCCCTTGAGACTCAGGTAATGACATGTTTTTATTTATGTTTTATTGCCCTATTTTTGACTCTGGGATATACGTACTAACATAATTTTTTTAATCCCAGACAGAGACTCTATTCCATACCTATGCGCAATATGCCTCCCTATCACAGCTTCCCATGACCCCTTCAGAGGACGAAATAAAAGCCGAATCCCAAATCCACGAAATCCTAGAAAAGGTATGGACAACCAAAATAACAAATAAAAAAGACTTCAATTTCGTAACCCCGCCTTGCTGAAATTGCTAATCCCCAATTAAAAAACCCCACAGAGAGAAGCCCTCATATCCCAACTCGCCCGCCTCCTCGATTCCGAATCTGCCCTCACCTCCTCCGCTCTAAAACAAAACAACCTCTCCCGCCACCGGGAGATCCTCCACGACCACCGTCATGAACTCAAACGTCTCAACTCCGCGATCGCCGAAACCCGCGACCGCGCCAACCTGCTCTCCAACGTCCGCTCAGATATCAACGCCTACCGCTCCTCCTCGAACCCTAATAACAATAATGCGGAGGCAGAGTACATGCTGGAGGAACGGGGCCATCTCGAAAGCAGCCATAATATGATGGATAGCGTGCTCAGCCAGGCGTATGCGGTTAATGAGAATTTTGGGCTGCAGAGGGAGTCGCTGGCGAGGATCAATCGGCGGATTGTTGGGGCGGCGAACCGGGTCCCTGGGATGAATTCGCTGATACATAAGATTGGGGCGAAGAGGAGGAGGGATGGGATTATCTTGGGTGTTTTTATCGGGGTTTGTTTCTTGCTGGTGTTCGTCCTCCGGTGATGAACGTGAACTGTATTTCTTGTTGTATTTCTGCACTGGGCTAGGAAGACACGGGAGTATATTTTTCTTTCTTTCTTTTTATATGGGAAACTAATTTCAGCAGGCGTGTATTTTCCTATTATCCTTTGTCAATTGTATTTTCCATCTATATATCTATATATATTTACATAATTAATCTGTGTATCAAGGATATGGGGATTGTTATACATATCCTATATCATATACTCCTTTCCAAGTGGAGAGGGATACATTGATTCGATATATTCACTCAGGCACTTCCATCCGGCTTCCGCGAAATGGCGTTGAGGCCCTTCCATATCTTCCTCTCATCCACCAATTTCCTCAGCCCATTATTTAAAGACTCCAACTCCCCCTCTTCCGCAATACTGCTCCCAGCCCACCGGATCCTACACTCCTGATCCAGCAAATACACATACCCAACTTTACTATTCATCATCCCGATCTGCTCTCTCAAACTCTCTGTCAACCCCTTCTGCCGCACAAGGAAATACCGATCATACTGCTCCTGCGGCATCTTCCTCCTCATCCGCCACATGAACATACGTATCAGCCACGCCTTCAGCGCATTGTCTTCGAAATTGATCTCCACCCGTTGCGCCGCCTTGGGCGCATTTTGTAGGATCTGGTGTAGCGTCGGGTTCTTCAGTGGGCTCACGAATGAAGCCACTTGGCGCTCGGCCCAGAGGCTGGAAAATATGCTCACGACAGATACCTTGTCACGCAGGATCGTGGTGGTGTCTTGCATGGGTGTGGTTGGGGAGAGGGTCCGGCCGTATATGTTAGGGAAGTAGAGGGCCTTGTCGGCTTTGAAGAGGCGCGTGTTGGATATGAAGGTTTTACCCTTGTTATGACGCATGTTTGTCCATTCGCGGAAGTATGGTTTGGCGGCTTGCCGGGCCCTGTAAGTAGTGGTTTGCAAGAAATGGGACTGATTAACATATTTCTTTTGCCTAGTCTTGTTCGCATTACAAATTCGAAAAGGAGTCTTTACAATTCCTTCCGTCGTTCAATGTGCTTCTCATAGTCCACAAAGTCGTCCCGACGTTGTCGGAGCGTTCTGTTATCGATGCCGGTATTCTGGCCAGCTTGGGGTGGATAAGGAACCCCTAGAGGGCGACTGAGCGGTTTCGGAGTGAATTCCTCCTTTGGACGTTTCCCTTCTGCTAATGGATCCACCCCGTTCTTCTTGTTGTTGGTAGGAGAAGGGGTCTTGGTCTGCGGGGTCCCCGCGGGCTTTGCAGGAGTAGTGGACGAACTGGATGTTGATGATGCATTGCGACGGGAGAGCTGTGGTTGCAAGCGTCGGGATTGGCACGATAGGCAGCGGGTTCCCGGAGAAAGAAACGAATTAAGAGAGCGTAGAAATGAGCGAGGGTTCGACATGGCCGAATTAATAAAGTGGCAAGCGCAGGCTCTTTTGCCTAATTGCTTAACCCTGGGGCGGCTTGTCAAGCTGTTTTGTTTCTTCTTCCTGGTGGAAGTTCACACGCAGACCTCAAGCCTCATTCAATTTAATGGGGGACAAGGCAACACACGTGACCTGGTGCCTTGTTCGTGTTTCCGTTGCGCCGAAAACGTGTTCTGGCCTGGACATTTTATCCTCCATCGCCACTTTTAATGAAACAATCACTAAGTTGTCTAAATGGAATAATAAACAATGCAATATTTTCAGGATAAAAAACATATTGTCATGCCTAAAAGATTGAAACCACCCATGACGCTACCAGGCTGCAGCACTAATCTTCCTTATCCTGGAGCAACATGGACGGGAACAATGAGAAAAACGAGGATGCAGATGGAGCAGCAGATAAAGAAACCTTTTGCGAGGCTCTCTATAAATTCGACGGACACAGCGACAACTCTCAAGAGATCGATGAGCTAGCAGTATTACTGAAGCAAGCGAGGAGGAGAAATTCCCCCGAACGAACATTATCGCGAACTCCTGGACCAGAGAGGAGCAACACCCTTCCATATTGTCCCACACTTAAAAGTCAAAAGGCCTCTGATGCGCAGGATATCTCTAGTACTATGGTATCCGACAAGCCCGCATCTACCAGATCTGCACTGCCAAAACGACGGTCGACAGTAGATGGTGTTGTGGGGAAAAAGCCGACGTTAAAGAGAAGACGCGAGGCCACAGTTCGACTCCGCCCAGAGCATCAACAGATCTTCAAGGGGATGGTATTTTGTCAGTGTTGCCCTTGTCTTGTTTGCCGGTTATTTAGAAAAAAATCCAAGAAAAAGAAATACTGAAATGGGGAAATGCTAACACATTTATCACTTAGTTTTCATCCCTAACGATGACATTGCTCCTGCACGTCGCATGCGGATCAATAAGGCACTTGAATTTGGAGCCTCCCGCTCATCCACATGGAACGATACTGTCACTCATGTGATAGTGGATAAAGTGGCATCCTTCACTGATGTACTGAAATATTTAAAAATGGAATCACTGCCGGTAAGGTTACTGTGGATGCAACCGCAAATTCCTTTTTTTCATTTCATTTCAAGTTTTTTCTTCGAACTTACCATATTTTATCTAGCCCTCCGTGTCTCTGGTGAATGAATCTTACCCAGCTGAATGTATCACCTTTGGCTCGCTTATGAATGCATCGCATACTCGCTTCCGTGTCAACGGAGCTCCAGTCAATCATAAAGAGGGCACCAAATCAGAAAAAGGGCCTACGGTACACAATTCACCGAAACTGAAGCCTGCTCAGAATAAGAACAATCTGGAAACTCCCACTGCATCACAACCGATCGGCGAAGCGCTCCACGACCCTCTAGTTCCAGCACTTTCTCCTGACACTCATCGTGAAAATGATTGCGACGATCCAATGGAGCAGCCCTCTCGGAAGGAACCTGATATTTTAGACGAGATGATTGAACAAGCAAGAGCAGAAAAAGATTTAGTAGGTGAAACTAGAAACCATTTCTTAACTTGGAAATATGCTGAACGACAAATAGCCTTTGGATCAGTCAGACGACGAGGATGTGGACCTGGTTTCAAGTAAAGAAGCACATTTAAGCTCTGATTCGGAAGCTGGTAAACGAAAGGAGGCAAAGGAGAAGAAGCGCTCCAATGAAAATCCACAATGGCAGCAGAATTTTAGCTGTATGCATAAGCACGATGGGCAGACGGATCAGGACAATCCCAATGCTCGGACGATTGAAATTTTGCAGAAGATGTCAGACTACTACGACCGCATTTCAGATCAATGGCGCACGCTGGCCTATCGAAAGGCCATCAGTGCTCTGCGGAAGCAGAAAGAGAAGATAGTGACGAAAGAGCAGGCTCTGGCAATCCCATGTATTGGTGAACGACTCGCAGCCAAAATCGAAGAGATAGTCTGGACGAACCGGCTTAGGCGACTCGAAGAAGCCAGCATGGAACCGCATGATATGCTTCTTTCGCAATTCCTCAATATTTACGGGGTAGGGTTTACCCAGGCTTCGAAATGGATTCAACAGGGCTACCAGTCGTTGGAGGATATCAAGTCCAAGGCATGCCTGACCAGGAACCAGCGAATTGGCATCGAGCATTATGATGACTTTTTGCAACGAATTCCGCGCGCTGAGGTGGAAGCACACGGAGCCATTGTGAAAAGGCTACTCTTTAAAGTAGACCCAGCTGTTCAAGTCATAATAGGAGGGTCCTATAGGCGTGGCTCATCGAGCAGCAGAGATATAGACCTCATCATTACCAAAGACGGCGCTTCGCAGGGCGAAATCTGCGCGTTGATGACGGACATAGTCATTCCGGCTTTGTTCAAGCAAAATTTCCTACAAACTAGCCTTGCAGTGGGCAAGCGAGGAGAGAGCTCGAAGTGGCATGGGGCATGTGCTTTACCTGGAGGAAAACCCTCTGTTTGGCGCCGGATTGATTTTCTTTATGTTCCTGGAGATGAGATAGGGGCGGCGCTTATTTACTTTACGGGCAATGATGTTTTTAACCGGAGTCTGCGGCTACTGGCTAGTAAGAAAGGTATGTGTTTGAATCAGCGGGGGTTGTTTGCTGGTATACTGCGGAAGGAGAACCGGGTCAAGTTGAACAGCGGACATCTCCTTGAGAGCCGGGATGAGAAGAGAATCTTCGAGATATTGGGTGTGCCGTGGCGTCCACCCAACCACCGTATCTGCTAGTTAATTTGGATAGTTGAAGTTAATGATACTCTCTATGCTTCCCTTCCCCACTACTAGTATTTTTAAAAAAGGACTCTAGTGCCTCCCACGTGACATGTTCCGGATAATTTATTTTTCCGTTATCCCAAGGCGGTCTGCATAAAGACAGTTGATTCCGCTCTCATAAAAAGTTTTGCCGTGACTTTTGTAACTACTAGTATCGGTTTATCAGTTGAGTCGCGGGGAGATCTGCTGCTACAAGAGAGCTCTCAAAGTACTTGCTCGCAAATATTCCTGTTATTCATTTTCGCTGATAAACAATTATTCTGCAGCTCGTTGTTTGCTCTCTCGGTCTTTTCCATCCCATTTGCTCCTGCAGCTTGTCCCTTGAAATTGAATCTTTTGCATACCTATAGGCACTGAAGCAAACACCCCAGTCTGATTCTCCCCCTTTTTCTTCTTCTTTCAATACTCGATTGTCCTTGGCCAAATAAAGACATTTATCCGTGCCGAAGCAAGCCGTGGCGAGCCTCACAGAAAAAATTCAATTATAAAATTAAAAAATGGGCCGCAAGCCAAACGGAATCGTCAGCGAATTCTTCAACCGCGGCGCCAAACTCGCAGACTCGAGCAACCGCTACGAGCACACATGCAAGTCCTGCGGTCAGAATTTCCCCAAGGGCCGCGCTGACAGCTTGCTCAGCCATCTGGTGAAAACATGCCAGGCAATTTCGGCGGTGGATAAACAGCGTGTGCTGCATCTCTGGCGAGCGGCGCCCGAACGTGGTGGACCCGGGCACGGCGGCGGCGCAGCCGGGAAGAAATTGCATGCTAATGGAAATGGCCGCATCGGACGCGGGAAATCGGGTAATTTGCCCTATGCCGCGAGGCAGACCGTTTTCAATGGTATTGGCGGCCTCAATGGGCTTAATGTGCTTGCTGAGGCGTCGAGGCAGGTCGGTGCTTCCGATGGGAAGCACCCGAATAGCAATAACGAAGATGGAGGGGAGAATTTTATAGGAGACAAGACTATTGTGGTAGATCCGGCTCTGGAAACATCCAGCGTGGCTAAGCATCGAAACATCGGTATGCGATCTCGAGTTCTGTGGAGCTTCGGTTTATTTTTATTTTTTGACTTGTGGCCGCTCAGTTGCTAACATCGATGGTTTGTGGTTATTTTTAGAGGCTGACCTCCGCGCTGCACTCGGGACATCGTCTCCGCCGCCTAACCACTATGACCCTCACTCGGCAGAATCCTCGGCCGCTATGTCGTTCCTTAATAACAATTTCTCCCTTGCTGCTGAGCATTCTCCAGACCCCGGGCAGTCCTCGCAACTCTCCTTGATCGCCGCCTCCGCAAATGAGATGGTCCCGCAGGATGGAGGTCTATCCCTGGATAATGATGTATGTTTTGCTCCTCCATATATTTTTTTATTGGATTTAGATACGGAAACTCTTTTTCCCCCTTTTGCCTACAGAAGCAGCTAACATCCTCTAGGTTGACTTCGACTCTGCTACTCATCATGCCGCCTTCTATCCTCGACCTATTGCCATACATCCCAGCCCACAGGACTCCTCCGGGTTCATCAATAATTTTGGCGAAACTAGTAAACCGACAAAACATAAACTCAGAGCGCAGTTCTCGGAAGAGCGCCGAAAGGAAGTTCAGTTGGTCAGGAAAATGGGCGCTTGTTTACGATGTCGGATGTTGAAGAAAACGGTGAGCAAGCCCCGTCTTTAGTGTCTCGTTGTTGGAACATAGGTTTTGGGGGACCTGATTTGCTAACACCTAACTTAGTGCTCTTCGGAAGATCCTTGCAGACAATGCCAGGCAATTCAAAATCCCCGTGTATGGATGGAATGCTGCATCAGAGATCGGCTACCAACTCAATTAACAGCTTACTCCGCAGGTAAAGACTCGCCTCCAGTCGGATAAATCTCAGGAAATAATATTGATTGTAAAAATACTTATTGACAGGCCTTCATACGACTTTGGCATATCACGACATTAGCAATGTCAAGAGCCAGCTCTCCTTTGATCTTGGGATCGGAAGAATTGAGATATTTCACTTCGACTGCCAACCCCCGAAGTTTATCACTTTCAGTGCTCTACATCACCAGATGGAGTCTCCACCAAATGTAGATCCCGGCCTTCCCACCTCGACCTCCGACGGAGAATCAAAGGTTCAAGCGCAGCAAGACATACGTATATTAGAAGGCGATATCGATGAGCTATCTGCGAAAGTGGAAACTTATATCAAGACAATGGCTACTCAATATTTCGAATCTGAGCCATCTCCTTTCATCAAGGAATCTGTCACTCTGGCTTGGGAGCTTTACCAGAACACAGCTGTAAGCAACACATTTACGCAATGGACATTGTGTAATTCTTAACTAATCCCTCTTCAAAAAACAGGACCAATTACTAGCTGGCGTGTTGGACCTCTGGATCGCGACTCGAATCCTCGTAGACGCGGAATTAAAATGGAAAATATTCGTCAACCCAACTCTCCCACCGTCTTCCACCCAACCATTATCTTCAACTTCTACGGAACTCTGCACCGTCATCGACGAGACATTTTTTCCACACTCGTACGCTCTCATCTGCGCTCAAATGCGTGCCGCGACGGAGAGATTTGCAGGACGAATTAGCAAGGCCGTCCTCTCGAAAATCGAGCAGCGATTGCTTCAGAAACAACGTAGCGGCCACTTTCGCACGTTCCTGGGTGCAGTCGTACTGATGAACTGTGTTGAACGTATGACATGGCTGTTCAAAAAATGGGAGAGCAGTGAGCTGGATAGACAGCAGGTATGTTTTCATGTGTTTCAAAAAGGGCTGGCCCAATGAACACTTTTTTTTTTTTGGTTTCAAACAAAATCTCTCTAATATTAACGTGATTATCTTGTTTAATTCAGTGGCCCCTCGAAAACGGCCCCGTCGTGTACGCGGACCAAAACAATCGGTTCGCCGATATAGTCACAACCCATCTCCGCATGCGCTCTCTTGCCCCAGACTGCACTGTGGACCCTGAAACAGGCAACTTAATGGCCAGTTACAGTCGCGACCTGGACGTCACCAGGTGGTTCAACGCTGTCAATATTTCACGTAAGCAAGCAAACGACATCCATATCCACGGCTCCACTAACTTTAAATGCTCTATGATATATCATATCATGTTGAACCTCCTTTTATTATTCATTTTCATTTCTCATGCTTTTGCTAACCGTCGTGTCTATCCTGTAGCTCAATACTTCCAAGACCGCCAAACGGCAGAATTCAATGCCTCAAATCCACGCTCTCTTGACTTATTATACTGTACCCGTCTGTTCCGACCAGCTGCTGAAAATACGGCATAAAATAACCTTTCCCACCTACCACCTTTTGCCTTTAAATTTTCCTTCTTTATTTCTTTTGTTTCCAATTCCCCATGATTTTTAAAAACTCCTTATGTTGATTTTGTATGTTGGCTATGGGCTTCACGTGTCCACGAGTTGTATGCTATGTTTTGTAATACCGGTTTCTTTTCTTTCGCGTCCCTCTGTTTTTGCTCTGCTACTATGTTCATGCTCTTCATTTTCTGATACTTTTATGCTTGGGGAAGAAACTGGAACACGACAATTGGGAAAATCGGAAAAATCGGAAAAATCGGAAAAATTTGGATATTCGGTAATGTCTAACTAATGGGAAAGGAGAGGGAGTATTATTTGAAGTTTTTGATAAAGCTTTTTTTAATTTTACGGCGCATATCTGGCGTTTCGACCTATTTTATATACTATTTTTACGTCTGGTTTTCATGCCCCTGCCTGTTTTATTTATATTATTTTTAAAATTTTTTTTTTTTGGCTCTGGGTTATCAAATGTTACCTTCTCCTTGCCTTCTCTCCCTTGACCCGGTTTATGGTTTATGGTTTTTTTGTTATTGCGCTCTAATATCGCGGCCACGGCACTTCTTCTTCGTTCCAACGGTCCTCATGCTACTCTCTGGTTTTCCTCTTTACACAAAGTCGAAGACTGGAAATGGGCCCGGAGGGCCATCCCCCTCGGTTTGTTGGGAGAGGAAGGGGGATTGTGGGCGTATTATTACAGCTACCACGGTTACCGCGAGTTTCCTTACTACACTTTATTATTTTCGTTATTCTGTTCTCCTTTCGTGGGAGAGAGTTTGGAGGATTGGAGTGGAATAGAAAGCAATGGGAAGGGGACATTCAGAAAAGGAAGCTGCTTTCCAACCCTGGCGTTTGGTTGACACATTTCTTGCCTGTTTTTCCCTCTTATTTCCTTCTTTAAATATCTTATCTGGCGGTTATTTTGACACTGGATAATGTTTTCTGTAATCATATTTTGATATGTGTATGTAAATGCCATAAATGTTTGTATGATGAGAATTATCGATTCCCTCTCTGCGTATTTTTCTTTGTCTGTCCTCTCTCTTTCCGCGAAAAATGGGAATATGTTCCCCACCGAATGGACATCTTTGTGTGTCCCAGTAAGCTCCAAAGTCCACCCGCATCCACATCTTATATCCTGGATACGCAATCAATTTCATCAGATACGCAGCATTCGCTTCCCTCCAGGACCCCCAAGGTAAGAGAGGGGGTGTAGCTGCTCGCCTCTCCGAACTCCTTTGGAATGTACCATGCATCCCAAACAGAATCCAGGGCTCAACAATGCCAAGCCGACCAAAACCCCATCACCAATATTGGCCAGGTGGCCGAGTGGTTATGGCGTCAGGTTTAGGTCCGCTTAAATCCCTGATTTCGAGAGATTCCCGCGTTCGAATCGCGGCCTGGTCATATATATATATATATTCTTTAATTTTTTCGCCCTTTCTTTTTTATTTTTATTCTTAACCAACCCGCCCCCACCCCCTTGGTATGTTGTAAACTAGAAGTTTAAGGAGGTTTGCGCTTGAGGCCTGTCTTCTATCTAAATTTGGTGGTGATCCCTCTATTTAACTACCTAGGTATGTACAGTACATATCATTTCTCTGCTAAACCACTACTGCATCTGTCACCTTACATCGGTAAATATGTTTAAACTATGTAAAACATAATAAACCACCAGCTAACAGCAGGAAAAATCGAAAAAAAGAACAGAAATATTTAAAAATAAAAATAAAAAATAAGGATAAATAGTTATATGTTCTATAAGATAAATGACAATGGGGAAGGGGCGAACGCTAATTTCCTCCACCCAATTCTATTAATATTAACACATGGTGAAATGGATAAAAGGTGTAAGAGAGATAGAATTAAAATTAAAATAAAATAAAATAAAAGGAAAGAGGACGAGTGAGGAAGGGGACGAGGGAGCTGGGGATGAACTAGAGATGGGGATGATGGACGGGCAGGCGTGGATATCGTGGGATTCATGAGGGGTTGGTGATGTGGAAAAGGAGCGGTGATGGGTGAATTGGCACTGTACGGGTAAAGAAACAAAGTAGGCGTCCTAGCGGGGAAACAAAAACGAAGAGAAAGAGGATTAAAAATCAAGGGAAACGGGTAATAAATACTGGCTATATTAAAAATAGTAGCCATATTACGAGGTATCTCAGGCGATTAAAAAAAGGCAAAAGGGGGGAAGGGAAATAGACAAATTAGAGAAATTAGAAATATAAAGAAAACAGGGGGGGGATATCTAGAACATTGGGGCGAAGTAGTTAAGGGTCAGGGAGGATGGAAGGAAAATAGAAGAAGAAGGTAGAGAGAAACATCCCCACCGCGTCCCGCTCCGTTTTGTTCGACAAATGGGAGAAAGGAAAGAAACGAAACGGAAAGGAAAGAAATACAGTCTAACTATTGATATTATCAATTAAACATCCAACTGCCCCTCCAACACTCTTCTCGCTGCATCCAACCTCCTCCTGAAAAGAATAGAAGACCTCTCGTCCGCGCTGGACCGTTTATCGCCATTTGACGACAACTGCAGCTGCAACGCCACTTTACCCAGGCTCTGAAAAAGGCCCTCCATCAGTTTGGTGTCGTCCTGGCCGAGTTGCGCGTCGAATACTACCGGATCGTTTTCTGACTCTGGTGTGTAATATTGTGTCGCAGCGGACGATATTAGGGAAGATATCATGCCGGTTGGTGAGCGTAAGTGTGCGGCTGTTTCGCGTATTGGGGCAGAGGCGTTGTTGGAACTTTGGCGGCTGTGGGTACGGTGGTGGTTGCTGCCTTTGTTATTACTGTAACTGGACTTTTTGCCCGACGCGCGGGGTGTAGAGGCGGTGGAGAGAGGGGTTGGCGAGGCGGAGCCGTTGGTGGCGATGATGGTTTGGCGGGTCTGCTGTCGGCTGCTGATTTGAGGGTCTTCGTATTGTTGGCGGAATTGAAGGTCTTTTAGATGTAAGTCTTGTTAGTACATATATGTTTGGTTGGTTTAGTTTATACTAGGGGAAGGGGTGGTTATTGAGGGACTTACCACTATGAGAATACTTCATCCCATCCCCATTCATGTTCCCATACAATGCCTTCTCAATTTCATCTCCGCTGTCTTCGTCATAGCCATCATACTCCGCGCCTTCAGTCGCCGTCTCAAACGAGGCTGTCGTGGATATTGTATCAGTGCTGTTATTTCGCACATGGCCCTGCCTTCCTCGTGGTGATGAGTCCAGGTAAATCGTTGCCTGGCTCCCTGGCCTCGTAGTCTCCACAGATCCGGTAGAGCTATGGCTCTGGCGTCGCTGGCGGGCCTTTTCTCTCGAGTAATTGCCCAACGCACTGTGTAGGAAGAAATGTTCATAGTCAAACGCGTCCTCGCGATCTTCGTGCCGTGTAGTTTCAGCTACGGCAGGCATGGGCGGAAAGTCTTCATATATCCCCCCGTCAGACGATACTGGGCTATCGAGGGGTTCATTTAGGATCTTAGCGAGAGCAACTCGGTCAATATCATCTGAATTGTCGTAAGCGAATTCTTCATCAGCATCCTCATAGAGACTGGCTACTATCGATTTCTGGTCATCTGGACGATCCGTATCCGAGATGTTTTGCGGTTTATGTTCCTTTATCACCGCTGGAGCAGGGGACGGATCAGTGCTGATTGGAGCCTGGTGTAGCTGATCCGTATCTTCAACCATGTCTCTCTCATTATTTTGTTCGTTCCGGATACTATCCGCATCTGTACCCTGCACACCGACGTACTCACCCGCAGTTGTGTACCACTGCTCCGCCGCTGTGAAGGGGCTAGGAGTGCGAAGGCTGTGGAGGCTCCGTCGGCGTAGGTTGTCCTCCTGAGCCTGCACTTTGAGGGTAGAGATCTTGCTTTTAAGATCTTGCATCTGATCTTGAAGGCCGCGTACTTGGAGCTGTGATTGGGAACGGGAGGGTATACTGGCTGGGTACGTAGCATTAAATTCCTCCACCGACGAAATTTTCGGAACACCCTTCGCGCTCCCAGGAGGTGTATTTTCAAGGTTATTATTCTGTTGTGCGAGCAGTAAGTCCGATTTTGAATGTGGAGAATCGGATTGTGAAACGTTGTTGTTAACAGGCTCAGATGGGTCTTCAGGAATATAATTGAACGTAGACGCTGTTGATCTGTATGCAGCTTTGGGTTCGAAACGTTCATAGCTAGGAGAGGTGTCATTTGCTCCAAACCCTGATGCATTGGTGGAGCCAAGAGCGCTGAAAGAGCGGAATGGAGGTCGCATATTATCTTGCACTGATTGGACTGATATATCGCTCAAACCCCTGGAATGTGAACTGTTTGCATTCAAATCTTGGGAAACCCTTTGGCGCATTAGCGCTCCGGCAAGGCTAGTTTGAGCCCGTCTCTCCGTGATAGAATGTGATCTGCCCATGTTACCTGTGGATTGACGGTGGCTGAGGGGTAATGTACTCATCAGGAGAGAAGGCGACGGCGTCATGCGAAACGAAGTACGGGCTCGACTGAGATTACCCTCCATATGCTGGATGAAAACCGTAAGCTGTCAGTTTTTTTCTCTTCTTCTCCTTTTTACAGGATCAATCTAATCCAAATGAAATGCTCTAGGGGACCAGGGGAGAGACAAACCGTCAGTCTCTTCTTCGCATTTTCAAGAATTCTTTCGGCTTCCTTGCTCAACATAGCAGAAAATATCTCATCATCCATTTCCTCATCCGTTTCCTCATCAGTTTCCTCATCAACTCCTACCTCTTCCCTAATAGCTCTCATATTACTTTTATCCCCCACGGCCTCAGCACCGGCAAAATCCTGCGAAACACGGTCGCTTTCTTGGCTCTGATGCTGTTTGCGCTCCTCGCTCGTCGCATCCTCTAGATGCGTCTCGCTAGGGGTATTCCTATCATCTATCCGAAACTCTTCCCATTTATCCAGAATCTCACTTGGCGCACTGATTGTCGAACTAGACGCACTGCAGCTTACTGTATCTTCCTCCGTAGCACTGCAATCATCGTGATTGCCATCTGAATCACGATTAACGCCATGCTCCGGCATCTCGTTGTTGTTGTTGTTGTTGTTGTTGTTGTTGTTGTTGGGCCATTGATGCTTCAGAACTAGTGCACTATCCAAAACCATCTCATTTACTTCCGTATCTTCATCATCTCCACCCCATCTAGAGCGCGTAGGAGATTCCTCCTCTCCAATGTCCGACAGCGGCGGGCGAACCTCATGCCCCACAAACACCCAATTATTCCGCGGAGGAGGGTTTCGCTGTTGATAATTTTGGGGTGCGCTGGTCGTGGCGGAAAGAGCTACACCAATTCCCGCAGAAGAAACGTGCAATCCATTATCCGTCTGTACAGAGCTGCGACGGTAACCGGAGTGCTCTGGCGACGGGAGTTGGAGGGGACGAAAAGGGGGCGAAGGCGTTAAGCATTCGCGCTCGATGTCGTAGGGGAGGATCATATCAGGGTTTGTCAGAGTGGGAGAAGGGAATGAAGTCGGATTATTATAATTATTATTAGCGGTAGGAGATATAGGGTAGCGGTAGTTCTGCTGCTGCTGTTGTTGTTGTTGTTGTTGCTGCTGCTGCTCCTGCTTGTTATTTTGAGCGCCGACGTCTGCGGGAGAACTCCGTTGGCTCTCAAAAGAGGTGAATGTGGCAAAGGCCGAGCGAGACATGGTAGACATAATTAATTAATTTGACGGCGCGGTAAGGGGCGCCAGGGTTGGGGGACCTGCAGCAACCCGGTCGAGGGTGTATAATTCTCTTTGTCTGGTATTGTTTTGCAGAAATCAATCCTGGTCAAGTCGGGGGCTGCAGGCCCAGCACTTTGTTTCCCTGCCCCCAACTGCTGCCACTGCTACTGCTGGGCGTCAGGATCGGAATCTGTAGCTACCCTAGATCGTCTTGAAATTCATCAGATGCATGCGCAGAGGAACGGGGAGTTGCAGTGCGGAAGATGGTCCAAATATAGTTCGTTTCAACAAGGATGGGATAAATAAGCCATGCAGCTAGTGGGGACACATGCAGAGCGAAATGTCAGACAGGTCAATTGCTGTCAAAAAAATCCAGAACAGGGCATTTGTATATCAGCACACGCGGGCCCTGGCCTCGAGATTGAAAGATTAAAGACTGGAGGTGGAGATGTTTTCGGAGGTTGAAATTTGAGAGAAGATGTTATATGAAATTTAGCCAAAAATGGCTTGGGGCTAAAGCGCCTCGGAGAGACAGATCAGCAGAGGAAGAAACATTCCCATATTTAGCTCAGCAGAAAGAAAAACGAAAAATGACAAAAGAATACAAATCGGTGATCCATGTATAGTCCGTAGCTGTCTCAGGATAAGATCTGGGATCTTGGATATGCTGGCCATAGCTGTACCCAGGTTCTTGGTTCTATCTATATTTACAGTTTGTTTTAGTCTTTGTGGGAATATGTTTAAAAAATACCTTATGCCCCTGAAACAAAATGCTACAAAAAACAACCAACCAACCAACATCCACACAATGATATGCTCAATTACTGTGTCTTTGATGTCCGGAATAATACCCTTTGCACCCAAAATACAGCCCTCTAAAGACACAGCTCGGAACATTTAAATCCCTAATATATACTTCGCCCAGGAGGTAAAAAACCTAAGGGGTGACAAGGTTCGCAATGGGTGTCACGGACAGTCTGAGACTGAGTCTGAGACTGACAAAAGTTGCGTGCGTAGTACACAGAGAACACGCGAACCATAATATAGGCAGGGTAATCCGCCGAAGAGAGGGGGAAAAGCTCCATGCTCGAGTGTCAGATCGACAGTGTCTTTTCGGATCAGGCTGGATGGAAATGTGAGTGGAACTTCCGTAAAACTAACTGCCATGTCTGGGGAACAATATGTCGCATTAGATATTCATTCTCTATATAGAATACGGGAGATCTGAAGGACGGAGTAAACTCTTGGTAAGAAAAATGCACATAATATTCCGTCTAATGCATTTAAATAATGAAAAAGAAACCCCCCCCCCCCCCCCCCCCATTACACATCACAAAAACTACCCAATCTTTTCCAACAACAGCTTCGCTGCACTACTAACGGCTCCCCTCTTCTCCCCCTTTTTCGCCGGCTCCTTCGCCGCAAGCTCAGCCAACACCTTCTTCTGCTTCGTCAACGTCTTTACCAACTCATCCCTCTTCTCAAAATCCTCCGCCTCGACAAGAGCTAGAATCACAAACGGATTCGCCCCAGTGACCCACGTCATCACATCGCCAGCAATATGCTCATAAAGCAAACCGTGGAAGTTCAATGGTGGCTGTACTTTCTCCACGCATTTGGTCTTGCTGTTAAACCTCCCCCCTTGGACGAGGGCTTTGAGCATTCGCCCAACAGCTGGTGTTTCCAACGCTTCCGGTTTAGATTTAGGGGTAGCTGCAATGGCAGCTAATGCGGCGGTTTTGTCACCGTCTGCGCTGAAGAGGATTTCTGTGATGAACTGGCAGCCGAAGCTGGAGTCGATGAGGGAGTCTGCGCTTGCGGCGATGAATTCGAGCAGGGTGGGTGAGGCGGCTTTGATAAGCTCTTGGCGACGGGTGTTTGGGTCCTTTTTGGACGTTTCAGATCGGATCGCCAGGACCTCATCGAGGATTTTCTTGTGGTCCGCGTCTGTGATGAGCCAGCGGGTCGTGTCCTCTGCGAAGGGATAGAGGATGGGGATCCGGGCAGTGAGGTCGGTAACTTGAAGTAGAAGTTCTTCGTGGCGGGCTTCTTCGGTGGACGCTTGGTTGAGGAGTTCTGGGAATATCGATTTTGAAGAGAGTTTTGTGTCGTCAATGACCTCGTAAGCAGTAAGGAGGACGACCTGTCCGTTCATGTCGCCAGCTAGCATTTTCATCGTTTCCCTGTACATTCTCAACAAAAGTTTTCTGTCTTTTGCGTTCGAATATGCAAAGCACAGGGATACTAATCTGGAACCCGACTTTGTAAATGCCAAATTTTTCGCGAGATCTCCTGCTTCATCACCCTTGATGAGCTCGATAAGCTCCGTGGCCTCCTCACTACCAGGTGTGGTATTGAGGAAATACTGAAGCATGGCATCATGCAACATCGTGAACCCGGTAAACTTCTTCTGAACGAGATGGTTGATAAATTCATGGAGATACCTCATAATCGGCCCTCTCTTTTCCGGGTTTTTCGCAATAATCTCAGACAAATCTGCAGTGTCTGGCGCACCATCTGCATTCCTGAAGATCACAAACTCAGCCCCATACCACTCGCGAAGTAACATAGCCCTCTGCGCAGCTGTCGCAACCGTCCTGTAGATATCATCTACAATCCACGACGCCTCCGGGTGGCGCATGAGCCGCTTAACATGTCCATAAAACTCGGGAACAATCATATCCCTAATCTCCGAATCGCCATGCACCAACAACTTCCCAATTAAGAACTTCGCATACTTGCTCTCCGCCAGACTGCGATAGTCACCTTTCAACTCCTTAGCGACGTCCTTGCGCTGCTGCGGGGAGGCATATTTGAGTGCTGTCTGAATAACACGGACGGAGTCGTGTTTGAAAACAAACTCCTTTACCCGGCCCGTGATGATGGAGTATAGTTCTGCGACGAGTGTTTTCCTCTCTCCGAGGGGTACGTGTGATTTGCGGCGCAGGCGCTCCCAGAGCTTCTTGGAGCGGGCGATAAGGTCGGAGTTTGGTTTTGCGGCTTTGCGTTCCTGTGCGAGCGCCTTTTGCTTTGCGTGCGATTCTTTTGAGGATGTTCCACCTATACCAATTGATTAGGTTAGATATTCCAGATATAGGTAGAGTAAATAAGGAAGGATGGACTTCGTGATAACATACTTTTCACAGGCGCAGCACCATCCCCAGCTCCATTCGCGTTTTTTGAATTGTCCGTATTTTGGGATTGAGCTTTCGATTCCTGAAATTGGGTGGTACCTTCATCGTTTTCATATGATACATCCTCCATATCTACATCCTCTTCACCAGAAGGAGCAGACAGTTTGAAATCTTCTTCCTCTGCCTCTTCCTCTTCATCATCATCATCATCACTGCTCTCAACTTTTTTCTGTGGCTTCTTCCACTTTGGCTTGCTTTCCACCACTTGCTTGTTCCTTTTCACTCTTGCTGCATCTTTGACCTTCGTTCTTTTTCCACCGCGATCGTCCGCAGTATCGACTCTTCGTTTAATCCCCGCCATGGCTTTCTTTTCTTTTAAAATTGGAGCGGGAGGGGAATGAGGACAGCACAGGGTAAATGTTGAGCTCGTTTCTTCTCTTGGCGTTCAAAAAAATCATTTTTTTCGTTTTGCTGCAGGAAGTTTTTCGCGAGGTTAACTAGATGTTTGCTCTGTTTGCAGGTTGGGTCTTGGCACAACTATATATTTGATTTGACAACAATCTTCTGTAGATACCGAGGGAGATCTCTTGCAAGCTCTCAATCAACAAGGCCAACATCAGCTCATTGAGGTCTAGAAATGATGCGGAAATTACGAACAAGATTGTAAAGACCAGATTTCGTGCTTAAGCTTGTTCAAGTGGAGGATTCCTCGAACATGGTCTCACATGCATTTTGTCGGAAAAGATGAGATGGAGCGGATAATTATGCGATTTGTCTATCCTTAAATGATAATTGATAATAATACATTGCATGTTCATTTTAGCTGCAGAAACGGGTGTTCCGCAAGCTCTCGCGCCGTCTTCCTCTCCTCAGGTAACCATGCAAGCATCATCTTTACAAAGGAGAGGAAGTTCTCTCTATCCGTCTCTTCGAGTACAGGGGAGGGGATGGTATCCGTCAGCTTTCGATCCGGGATTAAGTTTTAATACAGAAATTTCCCTATGTAATAGATGATATGTTAGTCAAGATTATAAATCTAATATTAATCCAGAATGTTCGTTTTCAGCATACCATCTTTGTCGAAAAACGGGCCGCCGAAATACTCCTTTGCGCTCGCGTAGAGTTTGCCGTCCTCCTTCTTCACAATAGGTTTTGGCCATTTAGATTCAAGCGTAGAATGATATCTTGTGATGAGCTCTGGGGGAGGCGGTCCGAGTAACGCTATCATTTCTGCCAGATGTGCTTTGGCATCGTAGCGGCGCTCTTTATCGTGCATATGGCGGAACAGTTCCTTCCCCTGGATGACATCCCACAACTACATATGTAGCATGGTGTCAGTTAAGGTATCTTATTTTTTAAAAACAAAACAAAACAAAATAAAAAATTCTATCAAAAGGGCACCATAGGAGGGCGACGCACAAGAACACCGAAATTCCATATATCAGCACTCGTCTTCCAGCTGCAGCCGAGTATTACCTCTGGCGCGCAATAATGATCTGGCTGGATAGGGTGTACGCCGCAAGGATTTTGGTCGCCGAGTCGAGTGGCTAGCCCGAAATCAACCATCTTGGGTATACTGTTCAGTCCTCTGAGGGGCCCAAAGTCATTATGACAGCGATAGACATGGCGATCAGTGGTGCTGGAGTCGATTTTGTATTCAATTGATGACTGCTCAAGGTGAGAATTCATGATGTCGCTAAGCAGAGCTGGGTCTTCGAATGTGAGCATGATATTGTCGAGTTTCAAATCTATTGGGTTTGATTATGTTAGTATCTAACTCTGCCATCATCCCCCCCCTTCGAATGAATTGACTTCTGTCTGGGGGTGGACGAAGGGGAAATGCATGTTACGCACCCGTATGCACAATTTTGCACTCCGTGTGAAGATAATCCAGTCCCTCGAGAAGGACACGAATATGTGTCTTCATCAGCGGAAGCGGAACAAGTCCATCTCTGAAGCGTTTCTGAAATATCCAGAAAGGCTCCCTCATTGGCTCGTATGCCATACACAAATGCTTCCCCCCTTCGGGCCCAGTGACTTCAAAACAATCCGAGAATGTTCGTAGAAGTGCATGACCGCGGTGAGACGGGTCTGCTGTTACAATATGCTGCTCAAGTTCACGCTCATCATTGATGCGCGACTGCGTGCTGGCATTGGATATTTTCAATGCTACGGCGCTTTCCGGTTGCCAGCGGAATCTGGGTATAGTTGCATAAATAATCAAATATCAGGAACTGGAAACCAGAATAAATAACTCGACGTGTAAATAGTAATAATTAAAATGAAAATTTAAAAAGAAAAGCAAAAAATAACTACCCCCGCATATCACGCGCAAACCATACTGTAGAGTAGAGTCCCCAGCCAACCTTGACGAGGATCTGATAGCGATTGGCGAGGACTTCTCCTACTCTTGCTGGGTAGAAGTTTTTGGAATCGTAGTCTGGACAGGCCTCCTCATCCACAATTTCGTGTTGGGGTATTAGAGGTCCCTGGTAAGGTGTAATTGGAAACGGTTTCCAGCGAAGTAGTGAGGAGAAGGGACGTGTCGGTGTACGTGTGTATGGATATATACATGTACTTGAACTTGTACGTCGTATCACTCTCATCCTTAATTACATAAGGTGTTAGTTGTTGCGTGTCAGAAGTGTTTGATCGCAACTATTTTATATATAGGGTGGAGGGAAGAAACGGGGAACCGCGAAACCCTTATTAACCCAACAATGGGCAAATGGACGAGTCGAATAAAAATCTATATATAGTCATATTTAAAGGTGCAGGAAATAGCTAGCGCATCAGTACTGAAATAATTTTATTATCATTACAATTCACGTAGCCAATAGGCTTGGGTAGAACGCCGCAATTTACAATATCCAAAAATCGTTTCCCCAAAGTTCTTTCAAGGCCACAAAACGAGAAGCAGGAAGCGTCAGATATTTATCAATCCGGAGCCAAATATGTCCAAAACAAATACAACCCCTGACCGGATCCCGTACCTTTCCCAGAAGAAAGAAGAAAAAATTTCCGTTGTCAAAAGAAGGCAAACGAGACGTAAGGATACCCCCCATTCCCATTCCCATTCCCTACTCCCATGATCCCATCATAATCACCATTATCGTCACAGTCATATGTTTTTTTATTTCATTTCACATCAGCCGAAACAGGTACCTTCATACTCCCCAATTCCGCCGCCTGAAACCCGCCAGCACCAGCACCAGCACCAGCACCAGCACCAGCAACACTGGTAGCACTGGCAGCAGCACTCTGCTCCTTCTTCCTCCCAGGCAAATAAAAGCCCAAACTCAAATGTGACGAAGTCGGCCGGCTATTATCCGCAGACTCGACTCCACCAGTACCAGCTGTCGTAGTAGTCATTGCATTATCCCCAAAACGCGCAAAAAACCCTTTCTTCTTTGGTTTCGTGTCCTCATTCAGCCCTACGTCTACGAATTGCTCCTGTTCCTGTTCATGTTCATGTTCATGCTCCCTCACCTCGTATGGAGACTTTGGCGGTGGGTCAAGGGTGTGTCCGCTGATTGTTGAGCGTGGGGTTGTTAGGCGGGAGAAGCGAGAGTCGAGGGAGGTGCGGGAGGCGCCAGTGTCGGATTGGCTGATGGGTGAGCGGGCGGAGATGTCCTGTGAAAAAGGATTGATAGTCAAGTTAGATGGGGTTGGGTGTGTCAGAGCAAAGGATTGTTGTAAGTATATATCCGTAATGGGGAGGGAGCGGGTGTCCATACGAATGAGCGGCGATAGGAGTCGAAGGATTCTCGCGATATGGGGAAAGGCTCGTTTTCATCGACGAGGTTCCTTGCGTTGTTCTGCGAGGAAGATTTGTGCCAGAAGCTCTTTTTCTCTGTGGGTGATGGCTAATTATGATTTTTCGTCAATTGGATGATTTTTTTTTCTTCTTTCTCTTTTTGGTATGTATAATCCGTACAGGTAACTAGTTGTTCGGAGAAACGGGAGTGTCATACTGGAAGATAGACCCCGCTGTCATCGACAACTGCACACAAAAAAAGTAAAGTAAAAGATATCTCATTAGCTAACTTAAGCTAAATGAAACGGAAATATCAAATTCATTATGTAGCATACCACTCATTTTGTACTCATTGGGCTGTTCATCTGCACTGCGTCTGAGAGTCAATGATGGCCGTTGTGATCCGTCCCGGCCATTGCCCGCGGCGTTCTGCGGAGTGACGGGCTCATCACTGGCTGGCACAATGTTCACAGCGGGGCGCTTGGGGAAGAAGTTTCGAAACTGGGGCATGATTGAGGATGGAATCTTCGGGGGTTGTATTTAAAATTTAGGATATATGTTAATGTCCGTGTTATATAGGGAATACCAACATATCCCAGACCTTCCTGGGAGTGAAATATGTATCTGATCCCATCAATTCCGGCATGGCGGGGGATATAAATAAATTTACCTTGGGATGCCGGCCCTGGAATAGGCTCACATGATCTGACCAAGGGGGAGCCCGCTTTTCTTTTCCTTTTTTTTTTTTCTTTTTTGCTTTTTTTGCCTTTTGCTTCTCCAGGGCAAAAAAGTTAGATGGAATCAGTGAATAACGTTAAACAGGTAGGCTCAACGACTTCAAACTCAAATCGTCACATACCTTGTCAAGATATTTTTACACCGGATTACCGGATTCCTGCCTTTTCGCCCCTGAAAGGTAGTTAGAACTGAACAGGGGGTATGAATAATTAGTATCTTGTTCTAGTTATTTCAACTTCAGTAATTTTTTATGCATAACTTACGTTCACACCTGTCAGTTTTCCAAGTGCTAGCTTGCATGGTGGCTGGACACGTCAGCGGCGCCGTACAGAGTGGCTGTTGTTGGGGTTTTGGAGGCCAACTCCCGTTCGGACATAAATTCGCAACGCCACCTCCGCGATCAGCCCATGGAAGGGATCAGGTTTCTAAACATCAACAGAGATTTGGGCACGGAGATTTGGATTTTCTTGACTTCCTTTCTTCGTCACTCCGACAAAAATTTAACTGCCACTTATATTCTGTCTTATGTTCTCTACCCCACGAAGATTATAAGTTCCCTTTTATAAACATGAAAGAAAAGAAAAGAATTCAGAGCAACAAAAAGGGATATCAATAAACTTTTCTCTCGTCTGATGAGTCTGATATAAACACTGCAACCCAATCACTTCATGCATACATGCCTTTTTTTATTTTTTAATTTTTTAATTTTTTAATTTTATTATTTTTGACAAAGGCTGTATTGGATTGTCAAGAAAAAGAGAATAGATCTTGTGTCTAATCTCAAGGCTACAGCTTGAATTTGCACAGATAGGAGGGAAAAACAAGGGGAGGGATCAACCCTCTCTCCCCAGTGAGGCAGCAGGAGGTTCGCTCAATTGTGTGGCAATAGCATGCGCATGATCCTTTTCGTTGTCCTTTTCCATCTCGGCAAACCCACCTCGACCACTTCCCAGCTGGCCCGTCTCTGCGATGCTGAACCGTCTGTGACTGCGCAGAGGGAGTAAATCACCATGGTGCTGGTCATCAATAACCTTGCAGTTTTCAATCGGGTTTAAGTGTGCCTGTTCGTACGGCGGTCCGCTTGCTGACCGAAGTTGCCCGTTTCCAGACACACATTCAAGAGCCCGGGAATCGGCCGGGCGGCTGTGCAGATGGAGGTTGTTTTCTGATGCTATTACGTATTAAATTTGTTCACAGATTTGATCGATTGTCAGCTTTTCTGCACTTTTCCAGTTGATTATTAAGTTTTTATTAGCAAGCCTACCGGATTGCTAGTGGTGATCACTTACCTGTAGCAATAGGTGTAAAATTCGACTCCTGATTCCCAAACGTGCTGCTGCCATTTTCTGCTGTGCAGGAATTCATACTACTATATCCGCTCTCCTGTTGCTGGTTGGAGGCCTCCACACCACCCAGCTCACCAAATTCAAATTCAGAGTACCCATTATCACTCTGCAGGATATATGATTCAGCCTCGCTCTCCTGCTCGTTCCTAGAGAAAAGTTCACTCTTCGCACGTCTACCATTGGTGCCCGAGCTCGAGGCATTCGCACTCTCATAAAACCCAGGATACGGCAAGGGCGAGCTGACAGATGCCGGCTTGCAACGACTAAGGGTAGCGGCCTTTGGCGATAAGAAATCGGATCCGCTTTTTGAAGGGAGAGGAGGGAGAGGGAAAGTGAGAGTCGATTTTGATCCTAGGCTGGGCGGCCTACTGGTATCGGGCGTTGTCCCCCATAAGGGACTTCCGACAGGTGTGTTATGGTTTGATATCCAAATTCCTTCAATCTCGATTCCCCTTTCTATCGCCCTCGAGCCGAAGGGTATATCATCGACTCCCATCTCGAGCATTTCGGGACTACGCACGGCAGCTGTTGCCGTCGCGGCTGCCGCGCTGAACTTTTTTAATCGCAGCGAGTTGTAGATGTGAACTGCGGTACCGTATATAAGTACGAGAACCTATCATTCGAAGAAGAGCAAACATGTATATGTTAGAATGGGAGGGTCCGTAGCGACATTTCAGTGGAAGGCGCAGGGAGAACAGTACTATAAGACATCCGAGGACCTAAATTTGGTTTTTATTTGGTTGGGAGGCAATTAGTGAAACGAAAATAAGCAGAAAAGAATCGTGAAGGAGGGTTGCCCATGTATGTGCATCTAAACCATGGATGGGGCAAGGGGAGGGAGGAGACTCACGAAACACATTTTCGCCCACAGCGCCCAATCCACAAAAAATACCATGGCGCGTCGCGTCGGATGCTGATGCGATATGCAGGTCCGTTGACATTGAGATAGGTACCTATATTTTTCGATACTAGGTACCTGGGTAGCCAGAGGGAAATGTATTCGTCCCGGAGAGTGAGAGAGAAGACAGAGACAAAGCGGGATTAGTAATAGATGAGGGGGACGACCATGAAGCACGGGCCGGTATATCTATATCGTAATACAGCGAAGGCGCATGGAAATTGGCGCCCAGCAGGGATTTTATATCTGGACTGGACAAATGTATGCATGCGTTTATGGATGGATGTATAGAGAGGAAAAAAGGTCGTGGAATGATCCCAGATTATGGAAATGTTTCTTTTTTGTATCCAAGAAGAAGATGCAGTTGCGCTTCTCTCGTCGTGGTTGTTGTTTCCCCCGAGGATGGTGCGGAGAAAGGAGAAGGAGATTCAACAGGAAGGCGAAGAGTATAGTAGATAATGTACAGTACAATGCAGACAAGCACAATCAGCAGTGCACACAAAGGGAATGCTCTTGGGGGAAGCCCTGGGATATTATTTTTGGGCTGAGGATCCAGGACATCAATTTGATATTCACCAGAACTCAGCTTGAGGTGGACGAGAACGAACAACAGGCTGGAAAATCGGTATCATCTAGCGAGTTTCGGATGGATAGAAAAGGAAACAGGAATGTCCTTATTTTAAAAAGACCATATCTGAGAAGAAACATCCATTCTCGTAGTAGGTGAAAAAGTACAGAAGTCTTTCTTAACCAAGTCTGTCAACGAGCATATTCAACAGATGGTGGCGGAAAGACGAAGAAGAAGAAGAATAAACGAACAAACACGAAATATATAGAAGATGGCAAATCCAACGTTGCAACACATCACTTCCAGACCGCATTACTTGCAGCGGTCAAATAAAAAGGCCGGATATAGATCTCGTGTACCTTTCTAGTAGAGATCTTCGAGCCTGACTGGTCAGAAACAAAGAAAGGGAAAAGAGCAAAAAAAAGGAAACATTGCCAACAACAACAGACCGTGCAGGATGACAAGGAACCATGCTTGTCTGATCTGTAACTGACTATCTAATGGAGAACAAAAGGGACCACCCAGGCCGGGATATGGTTTGCGACTCTCCGCAGCCAGCGTTTTCTGAATGCGGGCGGATCGGGTAGTTACATGTACAGTATGAGATTTGTCTTTGTACCCTATCGTGGGTGGTTACGATAGTTCACCTAAATGCCGTCCTTGGCCCCTAGCGAAGCTATCACAAGAGGTTACGTAGAGGTGTCTCAGCTGTGAACCTTGTTGCTCTGATGTCCAAATTTTCTGATAGAGCCATAGCGAATTTAAATATTTCTAACCCCGAACGAGCACGGAGAGACGAGGTCTCTGCAAAGACATCTGATGTAACTCTGCATGCCTAATAAGTGCCTAGAGAACAGTAATGAAACTGCCTAAATATGTAACGGTTGAGATTGGACCAGCCACTGCTTTGGTGTGGAAATGCCAAACATGTGTTTGAGTGATGACAGGAACATTTACAAAGTCAGACTTGCCCCCTACCATCATATTTGACACTCACCAACTCCTCGATACATATAACACCTACGTATGTAAATACATGTTGGGATTCACCGAACATCACTAATATGGATGTTCCATGGCATGATATTACTGGCCCATAAATCGGCGAACCACGCCCATTCGCTTATTAGCTCGCACATTACGAACGAGCCCTTTTTCTATAAAAAACCATAGCTAGCTAGATATATTATTAAAAATGGAAGAAGCAAGGATTATTGGCAATATAACAGATATACTAAATCCAATAGTTATGAGCCCGGAGACGTTCTGAACAACGCCCACGATATATTCAATCCTTACCCGTAAACCTACCTGTTTACGTATAAACCACCCGTAAATCTACCCATTTACGTATAACTACATCGTCCAACTAGCTGTCATGGCAGATTTGAATGATATTATCAACCCAAAAGCCATACAGCTGTCCTCATCAAAAGACTGGAAGCTGTGGTATGCATATATCATGCAGATGGCTAAATTCTCCAAAGTCCAAGATTTTGTAGATGTTAAAAAACTGGATCGTATTGACGATCTTATGGAGCCGATGATGCCAGAACCGGAAGGTCGTACGCTGGAGGACAAGGCTGAATGGGAGATGAACATGACTATATGGAAGGTAAAATTAGCAGAGTACGAAAAATTGAGAAAAGGAATGAAGAAGATCAGTGACTTGATATGAAGAACTGTATCATTGAATGAGATGCGGCAATGCCCAACTGGCTCTGATACAGATGTGAAAGACATCCTCAAAGCTCTCAAAGCACGCCTGTCCCCCACTGTATCAACCCGCCAATATGATGTTCGTATGAAATATCTGGCTCTATGCAAGCCGCCGAAAAATCGAGGAATCGAGAAGTGGCTGGACCAGTGGTCACAAATACAGGCAGACATGATAGATGCGAACATCGCCGGTCAATTCAACATGAAGATTGATTTTATCAATGCAAATTTATCAATCAATTCAGGATATGCGGAGGCTTGGGCTAAAACTGTACATCAAGATGAAGACTCCATTGATTTAGTTAGCATGATCAATGACTTCAAAGAACACTATAAAGAAATGGGAGTCCTCAAAAATGATTACCTCGCCACCAATTTCGCCACACTCAATGGAAGATCCGCAGCACGTTCGCCAGGACACCGGCCCGCAGGAGAATGCCTGTGTGGAAGTCAACATAGCTGGTCTAGATGCTATTATCTCAATCCATCAAAACGACCCACAGGATGGAAGGAAAATGCAGATCGAAGATTAAAGGTGGATAAAGTCTTGAAGAATGAAGATCTGAAGCAGAGAGTGAATGCAGTCATTTCAAAAGCTTCATCTGTAAACAAGAATATGGCTGATGAGGATGCATTTGAAGGCATGATATTGAAGAAAGAACATGCATCAAATGAAGCCAAATCTCCATCCCCATATCTTGATCTTCGTTCCATGGAACATTCAATGAAAAAGATGGCAATGTCGGCCAATAACCCATGCGAATACCTTCAAGACTCATGGATTTTTGATACTGGAGCTGAACAACATATATGCAATAATCGATCATGATTCCTAACCTTTGAACCGGCGTACACGGAGGTGTATACTGGAGACTCAACTACTTGAGTAGAAGGATATGGGTCAGTATACACATATATGGTCAATGAGGCTGGAAAGGAATTCAAAGTTACTCTGAAAAAAGCTGCGTACATTTTGAATGCTCACACCAATATCATCGCGTGGAAGCCCTGCTATCATATAGAGAGCATATATTTCGATGGAAAGACATTTAGACTGTGTAAATTAAAGGATGATCGCGTGTTCGCACATTTGGAGGTGTTTGGGGGTCTTTTGATCGCCGAATATAGAAGTGGTGAAAAGGGTGTTTTTGCAGCCACCATCAATGGAAGCCCCAATGCGGCCAGTAATGCGGCCGTTGCACCCATGGCCATTAACAATGAATCCACCAAATCTTCAAGAATCCGCCCTTTGTACGCGCCAAAAATATCCGTAGCTGACAATGATGTATGGCACAGACGCCTAGGTCATCCTTCAAAGCTCGCCATTAAAAAGCTCGTGATTGATGCAACTGGCGTTCAAATCACCGACCTAGAAACCATGGATGTTCCGAAGGAATCGGCGACAAAACCATTATGCGAACCATGCCAGCTAGGAGCCGCCAAAAATCAAATATCTCGCCGTGCCCACGTACGATCCCAAATACCATTCGAGCGCCTGCATGCGGATATTATCCAGGGCCCATCTCAATGTTATAATGGAGAACGATGGCTCATCCATTTTGTATGTGACTATCTTCGCTTCCATATCACCATTACCGCCGTCTGAAAGACCGCAATCCGAAAAGCTTTCATTAAAGCTATAGCATGAATAAAATGCCAGTTCAACTGCCAGACCAAGATCATTCGCATTGACAATGAAAGAGCAGTTAAAGAAGCAGATGAGTTCAAAAACTGGGCTGATGAAGAAGGTTTAGAGTTGAAATACTCTTCTGAATATCTTCATGAGCAGAATGGTGCCGCAGAGCGTGCAGGTGCCATATTAATTACAAAAGCCAGGACTCTATGGATTGAATCCATGCTGCCCCAATCCCTCTTTCCAGAAATAGCCATGGCAGCTGTATACTTGACGAATCGTACGCCGACCCGTCTCCTTGAATGGAGATCACCTCTACGAGCCTTAAAGGAATATTTGAAGCTCACACCGCATTCCTGTGCACATCTTCGGATTTACGGATGCCGCGCATATGCTAAGATTCCGGATGAAAAGCAGGTACAATCGCAAAAGCTTGATCCCCACGCGCATATCAGATACCTCGTCGGATATGATTCAACAAACATATATAGGATATGGATTCCCCATCTAGAACGGGTGATCCGTACAAGAGATGTCATATTTGATGAGAACAGAAAATTCAATTCAGAAGAGCCACACATTGAGAAGCAGCTATGAAACTGAGTAACTCAAGAAATTGAGTTCATGAATATATCATCCATCACAGAACCAGATATCTCAGTTGCAGAGGCACTGGATCAAATGAATCAAATGAATGAGAAGCATGTTGGCATTGCAGATATGAATGTGTTTCAACCCAATGAAATTGCTCAGCGGCCTGAAAAACAGGGGGAGGAAAGAGATGAAGATCTATTAAACATGCAGATCTTTGCAGATTTGAATAATCAACTGCTCCCTACACCTATGGCCACACCTGAACCAGATGCTAGTATGCCGCAATCTCATGCCATTACACATACATCTACGGATAATCACACGGATAGCACTACCCCTATCCGAAACACGGCACCCAGAGCAGCCGATATAAGCTCTGAGTTTAGCGAATCAAATATCATAGCAGGAGGCCGAAGAATCAGAAATCGCTGAAATGCACACAATAATGCAGTCATACAAGTCAAAGATCACCTGTACAATATGATCAATGCTGCATTCGCCACTGCCACTGCCATTGATTCCGCTAATAATAAAAATAAAATCACCACAAAAATCCATCGATCTATGCTGCCAAATCCGCCAAATAACTGGCGAGAGCTTGAAAAACATCCATATAATGAAGACTTTACAATCACTGCAAAACAGGAATGGGAAACAATAACTCTGCTGAATACATATGAAATAACTAGCAGACTCAAGAAAGAAGTCTTTGTGATTCCATTGAGATGAGTGTTCACATACAAATTTGATGACAATGGATATCTTGCAAAGTTTAAAGCTCACATATGTGTACACAGAGATCTCCAACCACCCACAGATCTCAATACTAAAGCTCATACACTGGCCGCCCGAGATCTTCGTATACTGTTAGCCCTCACTGCAGCATTTGATCTAGATGCCGAACAATTAGATGGAATCAATACATTCATAAACAGTGAGATTGATGAGCTAGTATACATGAAACTACCAGATGAATGATGGAAACTGAAGGAAGTATGAAACCTCAAATGAGAGATTCATACCTTGAAGCTTTTACAGGCCCTTTATGGGCTATGCAGGTCCCCATTACTATGACTAAATGAACTCTCCACTACCCTCCGCGGATTCGGATATACTGCAACGCCTGAAGATCGCTGCCTATTCTCCAATGATTGATTGATTATATTCTTTTATGTTGATGATATAGTCATCCTTTCAAGACCGGATGATCATATGGAATGAGATACGCTGATTGCAGACCTCAAAAAAGTGTATGAGATTTGTCATATAGAAGATTTCAAATGGTTTCTCAACATGCAAATCATTAGAGATCGGCCGAATCGGAAGCTTTGGTTATGCCAAGATGCCTATATTGATAAGATCGTACACACATATAACCACACACATGCCTGTAAGGCATATACACCCCTATCTGGAACACCATTGGAACCGTATAAGGATATCGCTACCCCGAAGGAGATCCATTACTATCAACACCGCATTGGTTCATGCATATATGCTGCAGTCATGACCCGCCCCGATATCATGTATGCAGTAGGTAAACTCGCCACATTCATGACCAATCCGTCCGAACGCCATTTTGCCGAAATCGATTGGGTAATCTCATATTTGAGAGACACCAAGAACCTCGCCATTCTCTATGGAGGATCCATTGATAATGCCATGCAGATGAATATGAAGCCGGACATGGCGGAGATCGCCAGCGATGCATCTTTTGCAGATAATGTCAATCAACATTCTACACAGGGATATTTATTCAAATTGTATGAAGGAGCTGTGGATTGGAAGTTCATGAGACAGACTGTAATAACAACCTCTATCACTGAAGCTGAACTTATCACTATATCTCATGCTGAAAAGAAGTCAATCTGGTGGGAACAGTTCTTCAAGCACATTAATTTCGACCCAGGCCATAAGATTCGCATTCAATGCGATAATCGCCAAACCGTCGGCATTCTTACACGAGAAGATCCATCCATTACATCAAAGCTCCGCCATGTGGATATATATGGCAATTGGCTCTGAGAACGGGTTCAAAAAGGGGATATAATGATTGAATGAGTCCCCACGACCGCCATGCCCGCTGATGGATTCACCAAGGCCCTTCCACCTCAAAAACATGAAGATTTCATTGAATTGATTGATTTGAAAAATATTACAGATCTCATGACTAATCAATCCAAATAAGCCATTCTCTTATATTATATTTCATTTTTTACACACAGATTGACATCTATTTCCTTAATCTTCTTGTAGGTTTTATATTGTCTAGTTTTATGCTGTTTTTGCAGCTTCATTACACTCTTTTTATTCGTTTTCTTCGCTGAAGGGGGTATGTTGGGATTCACCGAACATCACTAATATGGATGTTCCATGGCATGATATTACTGGCCCATAAATCGGCGAACCACGCCCATTCACTTATTAGCTCGCACATTACAAACGAGCCCTTTTTCTATAAAAAACCATAGCTAGCTAGATATATTATTAAAAATGGAAGAAGCAAGGATTATTGGCAATATAACGGATATACTAAATCCAATAATACAACTCCTCCCTTTTGTCTTGGAACCTCACAGAATACTTGTTGTGGCCCTATGTGAAGGCTATGTAGCTAGCTAGCTAGGTATAAAGTCGTCAACTTATGGTTTTACGCAAATTAATAGCTATAATAAAAAGATGATTGGATATGAATGTCACTTAAATGCCGATTTTAAAGTTCAATAATTCAAATCATAAAATGTTGATGTTGATCTTATTTTTGTAGAAGATATAAATATCAAATATCAAGAGAAGATTATATTTATGAGAGAAGTTGAGAGCCCAGTTCAATTGGTCTGAATAGTCACCACTTTCTCCACATCAAAATCCCCAGCCTGTTTAAAATAATATCCACGCTGATTGCTCACGATTCTCTTTCCATTGCCATTACCGTCCTGCATCGCGAAGTCGAAATTAAAGTGCGTATGCCTGAATGCCCACATGCACACATTTGCATTCTTCAACACTCCTCCCCACTCAGATCACTAGCAAATCCAGAACTAATGACACTCCTAGAATGCGCAGGGCCAACGGCTCTCGGATCTTTTGTAATTGAACTGTGGTGGGTGAAAATCACGATATTTCTTCCCGGCTCAGAGGTAGAGATGGTGGCGACTTGATTGTTCAGCCACGCCAGATCCGCTGCGTGGGCATTGTTATGGTCCCCAATGGTCCAGCTATCAATATAATAGAAGTCATTTAGGCTGAAACTGACCCTCTCCTCCTGCTCTGCGGAAACATGTGAGTAGAGCGTGCATCCAAGCACGGTCACGTTTTCAGAAACATCGTAGCGTGTCTGGTCTAGAAACATGAATTTCCCAAGATCTAGAGTTGGATTGTCTTCTACGCGTTGATCTATTGTGGCGATCGAATTACTTGCGAAAGCAAGAATCTGCCCCAACCACCCCAGCCACCCTGAATATTAGTAGCAAAACACCGCAAAAATAGCCATAATATCCACGTTTTTCTATAATCATTCAAATAACATTCAAATCATTCAAATTAACGCGTTTTTCATACCTTTATCATCAAATCCATGTATATCAACTCTTTTCAAATGCTGTCTCGCAATGCCCGTCGTTCTGCTGCCTCAGCTGCCTCACAATCGCGTAAAAAGAACCCTACCCTGCGCATCAGCCTGCCCAAAAAACCAAATGAGATAGAGGAGGTGAATGAGGAGGATATAGAGACTCAATCTGAAGATGATCGATATCAACAAATCCCTACCCCGGAGCGGATCCCTACCCCGGAGCGAATCCCTACCCCCGAGCGAAGTCCTACCCCCGAGCCTGAGGTTTCATATGGGTTGTATCAAAAGGTGATTATCAATGGGATAAAGATCTCAAAGACCAAGTATCAGACTGTCTCAACAGGCAATTCAATCAGATTCTATTCCATCAAATTTGCAGCCCAAAAAATAGCTGATGCATTCATTGCAAAGCAGAACTGCAAGAAGGTGAAAATCACAGATCATATAGCAATTATATTCTTCAGTAAATGTGGAACCTCCCCTAAGATCAATATTGAAGAAGAATCAGATTGACAGAAGATTATTGATCTTTTGAAAACATTAAATAAGAAGAATAAGGGTGATCTTACTGTTGAAATCACCACCTATTTCAATCTTATTAATATATCAACTCTATTCTTGAATGTGTCTGCAATACACGGCCCTGCAGTCTTTATTGGAGTGCCAGATTCTCAACTAGAAACTCAGATATTGATATCAAAAAGAGCTCTTGATATGAATGTTAAAGAAGAGAACTCACTGTTCTGTGAATCTCTCTATCATTCTGTCAAACTCTCTTGAATCCACGAAATATCTGATGATGAAAAGCCTGCAAGATCAAGATCCACTGCCACTACTTAACAGTTGATGAAGGTTTGAAAACATTGATCAAGAGAACAAGAATCAATGCGGATTGAACATGAGTTAACTACTCAATAACATTGTCAGAAGATGAATTGTCATAACTTTGAGCAAGGCACTTGCTGGTTGGCTTATGATGATGATACTCACATTCAACTCTTGAGTGGTGATGTGAGTAGTTGAATAGATGATATTGAACATGGTAAAGTAACTGTTGAATCACCCACATGGAAGATGATGAAAAGATTGATGAATAGAAAGAAGAAAAAAATTAGAAGAAAGAATGAGCTCATCTCTATATCTGAGTCAACTGTGCAGACTTTTTAAATGTCTACTGTCATATTTCCTTCTTCAACTTCTGCATCATCTTCATCGAATACACAGTTTCCAAAGGAGTTGGTTAATATGGTGATGATGAGATATATGATGGAAGGAATTGAAGGTTATCATCCATATACAAATCTGCACGCGAATCTGCACGCGAATCCGCCGTCAAATCTGCCGTTGAATCCCCCGTTGAATCCGCCGTTGCGAAGCAGTCCAATCCCTCACTTTGGTGAACATGAGGAGTTGTTTTTCAATGAATACTTCAGTTGATTGACAAGATGGAGGCCTTTCAAAACATCTGGAATTAGAGAGACATCATTAATCCTCCAGAATGAAGAATTTGAATTGAATCATCTAAGAAGATTGACAAAGGAGCAGTTGAATGATATGAATATAGATGCAGGGATTTATCAAATCATAAGAGATGGATTAAAAGAGCTGTTATAGCAGACAAGATTGCAGAAGCTCAAATCCAGATTATTCACTACTTATAATGATGAAAGCAGGTCTCATACAGCTTCTACTTCTAAATCTGTAAATTGAATATTTCTAGCTATATGAGCAGATCTGAAATATTCTTTTGTATCATTCTCTTTCATAAAGTTCTCAACAGCATGATGCAGAAAAGCCTCAAAATCTTCATCAAACTGCTCACTATATAATCTATCTCTATATCTTCTTATTCATTGCTTCAACGCGTGAAAAGACTTCTCTATAGAATTATAATTCAGTGAGTAAGGTGGCAAGAATCAGAGTCTCATGTCTGCTTCATTGCACAGATCTTGCAGTTGTTGAGATCAATGAGTACTGCAATTATTCATCACTAAATAGTGATAATCTCACTGGCATTCAGGCAGTATTCAAATGTGTACAAATTCATTGAACCTCTCAGTATTGTATGACCCCTGGTATATATCATAATCAAGATATTCATTGACAGTTATTGCAGATAATATTGATTATCTTCAAGATCATGCACAGAGTCTTTTAACATGATAAGAGAATTCTCTGCTTGATCATCCATATCATTGATCTGCTGTATGTTCATTTGCAGCACTCTCATCCAAAAAGATGAGTTGATCAGATAAATACTGAGTCAATTGAATCCACCATTCTGCTCGAAGCTCTTCGTTACGTTGGGTGGCTATAGGCTCAACCTATACAGATTAATAGAACTGATGGATTAGTAGGCTGGCTCTAAGATATTTGATTGCAATACTCATCTTCTTCCATGTTATATTCAATTTCTTCAGCAATCTAGAGATTGAACTTGGATGAATATCAACATCAAATTCATTCTTTACAAAGGAGACTGCCTCATTGCAATAAGCAGTTAAATATGCCTCAAAAAAGTTCTTCAATTCAGATAAGATATCTGCTGTGATCTTTGTCTTTACTTCATATCTTGAACAGAGAGCTCTGGCAGTTCCAAAACAGCAAATATTACATTGAATTCAATATACAGTGGCCAGGTGGCAGTCAAGACTTCGCGCGATTTCAGCAGGCATACAACCATCATTGAGAAGACGTACAATCTCATTGATGATGAAATCACTGAGTTGGGGTGGCATATTGATGATAAAGGTATGAAAAACGTGTTAATTTGAATGATTTGAACATTATTTGAATGATTATAGAAAAACGTGGATATTATGGCTATTTTTGCGGTGTTTTGCTACTAATATTCAGGGTGGCTGGGGTGGTTGGGGCAGATTCTTGCTTTCGCAAGTAGTTCGATCGCCACAATATCTCGCGTGAAAATTCGTTGATGTGGCGTCTCACCTCGGCCCAACTTGAATGGTAAGGTTCAGAAACCTGGATCACGAACGTTGCCGATGTCTCCTAGAAGCGCGAGATGGGCGGCTTTGGCAGGGATATCGAAGATGTCGTAGGCAGCAGGAGACTCGAGATGGAGGTCCGAGATGATTTGAAAGGACACCATGTTGATGTGTCAGACGGTAAGTAAAATATGGATCTTTTATAGCAGCATATATACATAACCTGATCGAAAACATCCTAGTCAAACTCATCCGCCCCCTTTATCCTTTATCCATATTTAAAACTGCCTACTCTACCCCTCTGGTCACAGAAGACATCCAATTATTGGTAGTTTGTTAGATGGGTGTGCATTGCTCCGTGGCCAAATATTTGCTTTGTAAAATTATTTTGAAAGGTGGGTGAAATTGATCTCTATTATGGTGTTTTGAATATTATACATTTGCTTTATGACCAAGTAGACATCGCCAGTGAATAAAACTCTTTATACGCTCGCAGGAGAGGATTCTATGTATCTGCTGCCAGTTCTCATACTCATCGAACTACAAGGCAAAAACCGGTCTTCTGTGAGGCATCTGGCAGGCCGGTTTCAAAAGTCCACGCACAGTCATCGTCGTATCCCTGTGCGATTCTCTCAACATCGACGACAGTGTCCCACGCCGCCATCGTTAATTCTCCATATCAAACATTGTGTCGCTAGACGACTGCTTGCGTTCGGCTAGAAACGAGAACAGTATTGCAGCTGGGGTGAATAATAGCTCCGTAATTTCGACTGAGCTAACTGCGCAATGCTCCGGTTAGCCGCATGTGGAGACCGCGGCAATCGATAGCGAAACCATGTTCCTCTCGTGAGAACAGCCACTTTACATAAGCCGGAGAGTGTATATCCATGTGCAAGGAGGTGAAACATCCCGATGGGAACGCATCTATGAATCATTTGGCCTGCTGGTGTTGAACCCCCACCGGAAAATGGTGAACAAGATGTTAGACAAAGATAGATGACGTCAACACCGCTGCCCTGTAGTGCATGTTGTATACAGCATTGCCCTGCCCACCAAGTCGTCATTCCCAGATTTCTAATGTCATCGATCGCTCCGCGTTTTCCGCAGACAATACTAAATCGGTAGTGTCCATGAGCTGTTAGATGCATTGGCTCCAGCCCCGCGGACCGCCCCGACGTGCAGACGATGTGGACGTCCTGGACGCCTCTTCGTGACTCGGCATTCAAATCGCAAGGGAAACGCTGGCCGCCCCTACTACAAATGCCAACCTTGCGACAATTTTCTTGTCTTTAAAGATGGGCGTGGTAATGATCCGCAAAACCCACCCTGCAATTGCGGTATGTCGAGTAAGATGCAGGTATCAGGGGCCGACAAAAGTGTTCCGAGAGGGCTACACTATGTCTGCAGACTGGGACAATGCGATTTCTATGGCATCGCGACAGACGGCGGTCAAGCTCAGCTCTCGTTGGGGGAGGATTGGTTGGTGGATATATTTATCCGTTTCTGTGTGATATGAGATAAGTATGCTGATAATGGGATCCATCGTCAGATGGCCGTGGATAAACAACTGAACAGATTATACTTCAGCAAGCCGGTTACGCGCATTAACTCATCTCCTAATATGGGGCATACTATACGAATCGGGGTTCATTAATCACTGCTCTCCATCTGAAACCGATAATCTTGTTCTCGGATTGAGTTCTGTGGAGACGGATGCTTCAAGGCCAGGATAGGGAAGCTAGTTGTTTGTAATTGAAGTCTTAAATTAAAACCTGGAGCATGAGGCTTGCCTGTCAAACGGGTGATTGGCAGTCATGGATGGATGCTACCGCGGCGCAGAAATTGGATATCAGCGGCATTGCTGCCGCTCGACGGATTTTGTTCTAACTTGTGTACTCTTCAAGAATGGTTCTTGTTCTGTGTTTCCACGTCTTGCGTAATTTTGGCCGGGTGCGATTTATGGTTCCTGGTTTTGCTACTTTAAATTTCGTTTTTTGTACAGTCATATTTTCTTTGTCTCCTCTAGTTATATTAAAAACAAGAGATTTTACATTGTGCTCCTTAGCCACGATCGGTGGTTTTTAATCATTCAAGATATGGAACCAAATCTGCTATTGTGGATATCAGGGCAAAAATAGAAATATAGATATGAAAGGTCAAGTTCAAAAATCCAGGAATCCAGAAATGGTAGCTGCTGATAGCCCAAAATAGAAGCAGGATAACAGGCGTGACTGACTCACGATTCCCACTTTTCAACATGAAAAGGGTGGCCTCGACATGGCTAATCTACATCTCAGGGAAGAAATAGGGGGATGGTGGGCCTTGCCTTCCATGAAGATATGGCGGGCTGCCCTCACGAAGAATAGGGGATGGTGGCCCATGCTTTTTGTGAAGAATGGGGGATATGTTGTTATGTGGACACTGCAATAGATGAGAAATTTAATTCCCTCTATTATCATGGACTTCAAGGCGTTGATGTGCAGAATGTGCGTCGTATGGTATTGGCAAAACTACCCATTCCCGAGGCTCAAGGACGCGTTGATTATAGATTTGCATGCATATGCGTTCGTTGAAATCAGTGTTAAAGCCTTCTCATTTAATGTCCATAGAATTAGTTTCACTCGATCTATAGATCCGTAACTAGCCGATAAATAAGCTGCCGTCAATAACCTAGATTCATATCATATCTTTGGTTTTCTCTCCTCCCGTTCAGGAACAGATGCCTTTCTAGGAAATGGGACGGCCACTCATGTCAACAGGTAATTCTTTCCCAGACCCAAGGCGTTTCGATATGCGGCGGTCGAATGGCCCGTACTTGCTCTCATGTATTCGACCAAAGTGTGTACTATACCATGTTGCAACCTGTTCATCCAAGCAATCATCTAGAATATCGTTTTCTATGCCCAAATATCCGACCATCATGGAGACCCACGCTTTCATTGAAGCCGCCCAGGATGTGAACCCAGCATTGGTTTCCTCAACAACAGCAGCTCTGATGAGACTTTCAAGTAATGTTTGCTGGTGTGGGTATAAGATGTTGCCGTATATGTCATATTGAGCAGTTGCAAGCGCGGCAGACTGCTTTGTCACATTCAATTCTGTTGTTGTACTAAAATCAGGGAGACTGGCAAATGAGCTTGGAATCAAAAGTATTTGTTGAAAGCTCTCTAATAGATGGCTTGGACAGTTGAAGGTCTTGCAAGAGCGGTCTACACGCTCATAACCTTCATTTATCTGCTGCAGAACAGCTTGTGGATCTGGAAGGTCTGCCATAATTTCAGGGGCAGGATTGCGGTTCGGAGAAGAAGAAATAAATCCAGAGTTTTCAAGTTTATGAGTTGCCTTCTCAAAATCTTTGTCCTGGACCACCACCATAGGGAGCTATTCATGTACAGTTAGCAGCAATGCACGGAGATTTTTCTTTGGAAGTAAAGAGCTTACTCTTATCACTATGGGAACACCTAGATAACTCATGGCAGAAGGGCCCCATGTGTAAATGCGGAGAGGTGAAAGAATATGACCAAGTTGTGATATTTCTGGATCTGGCTCATGATCTTGCGGGCGTCTGAACATGGCTAGATACACGGGTAATTAAAAGCTAGCCGACTTGAGAGAAATGCTGGCCAGGGCGTACGGGTTTGTCTGGTGGTGAAGCGGGCGCTGGTGGGTTTTGCTTGGCTGAAAACTGTGACAACGAGCGTTTTTGATTCTGGTTAGTTGGGTGCAGGCCATGTGGAATGGTTTTATATCCGTGTTGAATATTGGCAAGGCCAAGCAGAAACCAAGGTTACGTGATCAAAACCCTCATTGAACTCTACTAGGGTTTAGAGTTCACCCAATTTGTCACGCCTGATTATAAATAGAACCTCGCTTAGCTAGTTACATATGTGAGAGAGGTTGAACGTGGTTCGTTGTTATGATCTATCTAGTGGCTAGCGGCAGCTAATATATGTGTGTGTGGGTCACGTGGGATAGGGCTTGTGTAGGACCTCCAACACCCCCATGCTACGCAGGCCAGCTAGCCCACGCAGCTGTGAAAACGCCCAAATCATTCAAATCTGCAATAATAATTAATTACAAAAGTTGGCATCTAGTTTCCTCATCGGGACTAGGCCCATACATGCTAATACATAAAAACATGCAAGAAAAAACGCCCAAATCCGTCCTTCCTGTACTGGTATTACCCCCTCAGCTGTTCCAAACGCTGCGGGATCTCATTCTCATATTTTTGTGTTTTTCATTGTTATAGTTATCGTTATCGTGGTTATCATACGGGCAATCAGTGGCCCGGGTATCATGGCTATCGGTATCATATAGGCACTGGGGCTTGGTTATCATGGGTTGTCATATGGGCAATCGGTGGCCCGGTTATCATGGTTATCTTAGTTATCATGGCGGTTATCATCGGTATCATGGTTATCAGTTAGAAGACCTGTTCATTGATGGTGTATTCAGGTGTTGAATCTTCATTCTTGATCTTATCCTTCCAATCAGCAGGACGCTTCTCAGGGTGTGCAAACCAGCAGTAAGGCTCTTCATGACCATTCTGTTTGCAATGGTTGCATTTCTTCTTGTTCTTGTTATCCTTATTCTTCTCGTCCTTGGTGGTATTCTTCACATAGCCAGTAGCAGCATCGAGGTTATCGTTCAATGGCAGGCGGTGTAGTATATCCTTGCAAAGGCCAAGAATATCATCTTCCATTGGCGGAGTATTACCATCTTTCGCAGCGTGATCCATGCGATCTTTGATGAATGAAGACCAGCTCTTGATGAGCCCATTGAGAAGTTTGTCGAAAAATATGAAGTTGGGGACATTGTACCCCATACGGATGTATTCAACGCGGATAGCAAGGAGGCGTTCTATGAAGGAGCGGTTGGATCCCTCATATGTGGCAGTTGGTGGATCTTGTATTGACAGGTATTTGATTCTTTTGAAGATATTGGGTATTTGAATGAAAGAAGAGGTCTTTAATCAAGAGATTATTGCATGATAACGCTTCGTAGAAGTGCAAGGGCTTCATAACCTGTGAGAGAGGTTGAACGTGGTTCGTTGTTATGATCTATCTAGTGGCTAGCGGCAGCTAATATATGTGTGTGTGGGTCACGTGGGATAGGGCTTGTGTAGGACCTCCAACAACATAGTTATTGTTGGACGTCTGAGTGGTTGTATTGGTGTGGCTATCTAGTGGCTATATGTGTGTGTACGGGGCGCTAGTCCGTAATAGGAGGCCATGGCTCCCACACCCCCCCTCGGACTAGCTACCGTGCTGCTAATATACATTAAAAACCCATTGAAATCTCATATCCACTACACCCATTCCGTTCGTCATAGCCATACTTATCCATTATTAGGGTAACTTGGCTGGCATTTCAAAAGCTCGTTGATATCCGGTGAAACCCCCACATAGAATCCCTCACCCGGCTGATTTGCAAGATTTCTCTTATCTCTATCCCTATTCTTATCCCTCAATGCCTCGATACACTCTTTATTACGTTCCTTCCAATCTCCATACGCGAGGCTTGGGTCTCTGAACCAACAGTATTTGATTAGATGACCAGTATTTTCGCAATAGTGACAAGGACGTTCATCATTAGAGTTCGCAGTAGAGAGGCGGCTATTGGTAGTAGAAGTAGTGATAGAGCGAGTAGTGACAGCGGCGGTGGCTCGTGTAGCTAATTGATCCATCAAATCATCGAGGTTCAAGTTCTGTATGGGGCCCTGTTTAGTAGCATAGAATTCATCCAGCTTCGCTCTAATGAATTCCTGTTGCCAATCTCCCAATCCCAGTATGAAGAGGTCATGGTAAGTACTCTCAGCCCATTTTTCCCCCAGAGATACAAGCTTGGCCTTGAGATCTCGGAAATTCGCAAGATAGATGTGAAAATTGTTGTTCTTGAGACATAAATCTCTCATCTTTTTTGTGGTTTGAAGATGTTCTTCTGCATGAGATATGACATAGCATTGTGCAAGATTTTTTCATAGAATGACTGCTATATGAATCTCATCCAGTGGTCCCAGGGAATCGCGTACAGTGGCATTCAAAGATTGAAAGATTCATGTGTAAAGAAGCTCATTTTTTCTGTTCCAGAGCTCAATATTCAGAGAAACTGTTGTAGAAGGCATAGTTTCTTCCTTGATGAGAATATCTTTTGCTTGAATAAGATGTGCATCCGCAAGAATAGAGCTCTTCCATTCCAAGTAATTGAATTCATTTAAAATGACTGCATGCTTTCTCTCCAGCTTGGTCTTCGCGTCTTTTCGAAATTTGTCAATCTTATTCTTAATAGGATCTTGAGTCAGAGAGCTTGAGTTGCTCTCCAGTTTTTGTATAAGCATTTTCATTCATTTGTCCTGTTTTTCCATATACTCCATCATCATCCGGATCATGGTGTTTTCATTCATTTGATCTCCCATTTGAGATCCCATTTCACCCCCCCTAGGCATAGGAGTAGGTGTATCCTGTTCATATTCGTGTTCATCCATGTTGCTTGCAGGTGTATCTAACAGTCCCGCAGTAGCACGTGTTATTGGGGCCATTTGTTTATTAATCTTTCCCGTGATCAAAGCTTTTCTTGCTTTACATCAGGTCTCTTTTTCTGCAGTTCAGTGATGCAGCTCGCGAGATGTTTTATATCTCAGAAAAATAAAGAAAATATGCGGAAGGTTTTTAAAAAAAAGGAGCAATCCGGGCCATAACCTGTTGGACGTCTGAGTGGTTGTATTGGTGTGGCTATCTAGTGGCTATATGTGTGTGTACGGGGCGCTAGTCCGTAATAGGAGGCCATGGCTCCCACAGTTATGATCCCTGATGATGTAAACAGCTCTTGCACGTAAGTAGTTTAGATACAGCCCTCTGTAGCAACAGGCTAAAAAAGGACAGCAACCACCCAGCCGTCTTGTCTCAACAAACTCATCTCAGTTTTAAAGAGGAGAAATCTCAGCCAAACAAAGTAGCAATGGGAACTTCTTTGAAACATCACAGACTTTACGTCATTGGGCGGCTATCTGATAGTACAATATAGATAGCGCCAGCGGCAGCTTGCTGGGCTAAATCCGAGGAGCACCACACCCTGGCCGGGCGAATCACTGGTCCAAGCAGGGTTGCCGCCTGCAGTTCCCAGCGGCTAAGGAGTTCAATATGCTCGCATTAATCAAAGGCCAGCAGCGGTTGCTATATGGGGGCTGTGAGGATAACCTTTATTTATCTATTGGAGATCGGGAACTGACGAGTTTCACGCACACATGAGCTACGTACGGGTTTCAGCGAAGTGCCCAACCTCGAGGATGACGCCTGCTACTTCTGTAAGTTAGGCGCTCCCCGGCATCACAATTTCCCAGCGGCACAGTTGTTGAAAAGGAAAAGCGGATCCCCATGGTGCTCTGGAAGTCTTCTGACTGGCAAGAATGCCCCAGTCAGAGTAGGAGGGCAACGAAGATTGGCTCAGATCTCGGAATTAATCTGATTTCGAGTTTCACTTGCCGCTGGATTGCAACCAGTGCCTCTCGCAAACGATGCAATGAACAATATATAAAGCTCACTTCAGCCGGGTAATGGAGCTGTCTTGTCGTCGACACCGATTCTCCTTGAACATTCCAGCTATCTCTGATCAAACATCTTCGAAAACAACCCTTTCGCCTGCCGCCGTCGCCGACTTTTTCCCAATTCACGACCATGTCGGCACTCAACGATCAGCAGCTCAGAACTGTTGTTGTCGAATTGGCGCAAACCCTCGATGCAATGCAGGTCGACTACGCCATCATGGGTGGTGCTGCTGCTTGCCTGACTGTCACTGATCCTGGTCGTATGACTGGGGATGTTGACTTGGTCATTCAGGTGGATCAACGCATGATCACAGCCGACCGTTTGACCACCGAACTGGTCACGAAGTATCCGTCCAAGTTTGCACCGGTCAACCAATTCGGCCATACTATTCCGGGATACAAACTGGCTTTACCAGGGGGGGGGTTCCCGTGTGGTAGAGCTCGAAGTATTCGATTTCCAGAGCTGGCCACAACGTCCTCAATACAATATTCAGACTGCCAGTCGACGGACCATGAATATCAACGGGTGCCCCGTGAAGATATTTGGCCCAGAATGGATCTTGCGGGAGAAAATCCTATCACAGTATGAACGTCAAGGCGGCGCCAAGGAGGTGACGGATATCCAGGATCTGATGAATATCATTCCCTTTGCTGTGCCTGGGAAACCTGAGCTGAACTTCAATAATGACCAAAAATTGAAGAGTGCGCTCTCCAATCTTCTGCAAAAGCACCCGGAATTGGCGCTACGTTTGAAGGAGAAGATTAGCTGTGCTGGTGTGTTCGGTAATTGGTAAGTTAGGGAATATCCATTTCGTCATTTCGTTAAGTTCAGCCACTGATTATCCTAGACGACGGCGACGAACCTGAGTGTCTTTTGGTGTCCATGGGACAGTTGGTGGGGAGGGGGGGGGGGGGGGGGGCGGGCGTCCTCAGGGCGAGGAGAAAGGCAACCTCTTTGTGTATTATATGGTAGGAGGATGGGTGTTGAGAAGCTTTGGCTGGTTGTGCTTTTTTGTTTAGAATTGTTTAAGCAAGACAATCCAATGTTCTTACGAGACCGTGAAACATTTTCTGCTCAATTGCTCCTTTCCGATCTGATAATCCGAATCCGGTTCACGGGCCTGCCAGATCGAAGGGTCAAATGTCGTGATTGCCGGAATCTCAAAAATCCAGGTCCAAAGCAAGATGGTGATTTACCCCAGAAGGTTTCCTAAAACCGCTCATCACGCTAGTTGCTTGGTAGTGCTGTAATCGGTGGAATCTCCGGCGGCTATTCGGGCACTCATTGCGGATATCACGTGGTTATAAACCTCTATGGATTCCCTCTAGTTAGCAGCAATATTTCAATATTTCAATATTTCCCATTCTTAGGAATCTTCATTAAGCGACAAATTCTCATCTGAGGTTTACTGTACTGTTTTCATACTCTTTGCGAGATAGACCATAGATCTGACAGCTGTATCATGATGTGTGCATGAGCATGCAACCAATAAAATTTATACTGTATTACTGTGATGGGCTACGCCCAGTTAATTGACCATTCCGCTCCGCATAGCTAGCGGACACTCCATGATTTTTCGCCGATTCTTCGCCGATCACTCGCCTCAAGAGAAGTCCAACCTGCGAGCTGGCCTTCGCAGACAATGATTCTTCCACTCCACTTCACTCCATGTTTGCACACATTAAATATCTTTGCTGCTGCTCTTTTTCATTCTCTTCTTTTTCTTCTCTTTTTTTAATGTTTTCTAGTTTTCTATTATAAGCCCTATATATCATATGCCGATTTATCAGCATAGGCTTATTACACTTAGAAAATGTTCATTGTCTTCATTATTATTATTATTCTTCCATTATAGATATATGCAGTCAGAGACTATGATATCTACCTGAGACTCAAAGAGTCTCAGGATTTTTCTAACTTTAAAACTAATTAATATACATTTTTTCTTCAAACAAATAGCACTTGCAATACTTGAATTCCAGCTCAGAATAGTCAGCAAATTGATTTTTTCTTTTTTTTTATATTTTTTTTATAAATATCTTTAAAGATTATTTATATTCTCTTTTTACATCTAATTTTCAAGTGATTACAAAGAAAATAAATTAATAATTGACAAAATAACTCATGACATGAATACAAAGAAAATAAAAGACAGACTCTAACATCTACAGAACAAATCTCTGCAGTTTACATCTTAAGCTATATACATATTTTAACACTCTATATAACTGATCACCGCGTCTGTCCTCTCAGGCCATCATAGAGGTTATCATTCCCCCCATAATACCGCCGCCCAACTAGGCTCTTAACTAGCCTACCCACTACAACTACCACAGCGAGAAATACCACCACAGAAGGAAATGCGGGTGCTAGAAGTATGGCTTGATTCCAAGCTGAGATGGCGAGGTCATATAAACAGAGTTATAGACAGATTAAAATTGCAAATAGGAGCTCTCACACAGATCACACAGTCAACATGGGGCCTCCCTCTTCAGCAAGCCCGTAGAGTCTACAATGCTGTGATCAGGCCAGCTATCACATATGACATGCTGGCATGGCATCAACCGCAGGCAACTCAACAAGAGCCTCGACAACAGCGCCAGCTGTTAAAAGATCTGGAGAAGATTCAAAATGAATGTCTGCACATCATAGCAGAAGCCTATAGAGCAACACCAATCACCTTACTGAAAGCTGAAACATTTACACTGCCAATAAGTGTGTATCTTGATGGAATGGTGGCTAAAACAACTGAGCGGCTTAGAGAAACAGAAGTCATGAAACAGATACAGCAAGTATGTGCACAGATCAGAACCAGACTTCAGTGTAAAGAAAGCAGACATGTGATACCAGTGAAAACTGTACTGCATTCAGTAAAAATGCAGCAGAAATGAAGTGTGCAGTGAATGAGAGAAACAAAACAGTACAGAGAGAGAGAGAGTCAGTTAAATCATCTAACTGATTAATTCTTCAAAAGATGAGTATGGAAGGAATCAGTAATTAGATGACATAACATTTGAAGAGCACGCACTACATCATGAAGAGAACTGTTTGACAGACCCCCAGACATCAAGCAGCTAAAGTGGCATAAGGGCCTGAGCAAGGCTCAAAGCTCACTAATAGTTCAACTACACACAGGCAAGACAGGCCTGGCAGCATTTTTACATAGAAGAAAAGTGCCAGATTTTCCCACACCAGAGTGCCCATGTGGATATGAGCATGAAACTGTGCTTCATGTGATGGTGCACTGCACACAGTTCAGCGCAGAGCGAGCGGAGTTGGAACACAAAGAAAGAGTGAATAAGAGATGGCTGTTGAACACAGCAGAGAAACTGCACAGATTAATCATATAATAATTGAAACAGGGTATTCTTGGACAGTTCACTCTGGCCAAAGCTCTGAGTGAGAGGCAGGGCAGGCGAAGACATGAAGAGTGACAGACACTTTCAGTGAGAGATTTTCTATGTTAAATATTCATTACTGAGAGTAGTTGTGAGTGATCTTGTCTTTCTTTTTGATGTGAGATATCTCTTTCTCTAAAAGCAGCTGTGACTGCTCTGCAGTATTTTGAAGATATTAAAGAGTGAAATAGATCTGAAGATCAGAGAGTTTTTAGTTCAGTGACAGATCATGTCTGTCACAGAGTTTTTCTTACTTTGTATATTAAGCAGAGCTCCACATATTCTTGTGATTAAGTGGTGTAGAAATAATAATAATAATAATATCTAAGTACTATCTCTGACTCTGATCTATTATTTTATGATCAAATAGGGGGTAGAAAGCAAAACTCAGTAATAAATGCAGTATTTTCTCTAACTCATGATATAGAATTAGCTAGAAATGAAAAACTAGTTTCAACTGCTGCTTTTATTAATATAAAAAATGCATTTGATTATGTTTCAAAAGAGCATTTAATTCAAACTCTGATGAAATTAAATACTTCAAAATCATTGATAAAATGAGTTAGTTGTTTTATGTCAGAAAGAACCATTCAGTTATTTTTTAATGAAATAAAACAAAAGAAAATAAAAATTGAAATAGAAGTCTCTCAGAAATCTTCAGTCTCTTTCATTCTATTTTTGATATATATAAGAATATTATTTTAAAACAGAGAAATAAAGCTAGTGAGAACACTCAGCTACATTGATAATATTGCATTATTATATTATTTAAAAATAATAAAAGAAAACTGTTTATTAATTGAAAATGCAGCAAGAGAAATCATTCAAAAAGAAAATGAAAATTATATTCAGTTTGACATGAATAAAACTGAATTGATTCACTTTTTTTCTAAATTAAATGAGAAAAATGAGTACATAATCTTATTATTATTATTATTCTTCAATTATAGATATATATGCAGTCAGAGACTATGATATCTACCTGAGACTCAAAGAGTCTCAGAATTTTTCTAACTTTAACACTAATTACTATACATTTTTTCTTCAAACAAATAGCACTTGCAATACTTGAATTCCAGCTCAGAATAGTCAGCAAATTGATTTTTCTTTTTTTTATTTATTTATTTATAAATATCTTTGAAGATTATTTATATTCTCTTTTTTTCATATAATTTTCAAGTGATTACAAAGAAAATAAATTAATGATAGACAAAATAACTCATGACATGAATACAAAGGAAATAAAAGACAGACTCTAACACAAAAGAAATAGTGAGATATTATATAATATCTAGCAGTTTTTATAAAGAATATTTCAGATTCTCATTCATTTATATTTTCATATTTGAAATAGAATTGATTTCTAGTAGCTATTTGAGTTTCATTGAGAAAATCAATTAAATATTGACTGCCTATTTCAGTTGAAAATAGTAGTTTCATATTCATTTCTCTCAGTTTATATTTATATCTCAGTTCAGCTCTAAGTTTCTGATTTAATAAGCAATTCATTAAGATATGTTCTGGGTCTTCAAGAGAGTCACAATATTCACAATTTTCACTTTCAATATCAGATATTCTTTTCAAATAAGATTTGAAATAGCCATGACCTAGTTTTAATTGAATGATTGAGGAGAAAAGCTTCTTCTTGCACTTAATAGAGCATGATTTTCATTTAGGTTTAGTTTCAAATCTAAGATAGTGAGGACTTTTTCTTTGTTTTTCCCATATTTTATGCCATTTTTCTAAGCAATTCTCTTTTATCTTTCTTTTAATAAAAGACCATGAAACTATTTTTGAACTTGCAATATTTAGTTCTGTTCCTTTCTTTGCTGCTTCATCAGCAAGCTCATTTCCATGTATATTTATATGAGCAGGAACCCAGCTCAGATATATTTTTGTCTTATATTTTAATTGAATTCTTTTGCATATCTTTAGAATTACTTCTATATTCATTTGACCATTATGAATTTCATTTTTTTGAATTCTTTTCAAAGCTGCTTGACTATCTGAAAAAATCCATGCTTCTTTCATATCTTTTCTTTTTGAAGCTTTTATTTCTATCAGTTTAAAAGCTTTCATAATAGCATATAATTCAGCATCAAATACTTCACATTCATTTCCAATATTCCATGAATCTGATGTATATTTGTAATTATCTTCTGTATATGCTATTCCAGCTCCTAGGCCTTTATTTTCATTCATTGAACCATCTGAATAGATTAGAATTGACTTTTTAAAATCAATTTTCTCTATTATTCTTTTATGATTCTCAGCTTCTTCTGGTTTTGATAATGCACTTCTTTCAATTGAAATCATTGAGCCTAGTTTTTCTTTTCATGAATATAGCTTTTTATGTTCAATCTTTTCAATATTTAATGAGGAGAACTCATTTTTAATCATTGAGCATACTCTATATAGTTGAGAAGGGATTTTTTTTCCATTTCTCTCATTTTCTTGATTTTCTTGACTTTCATTCCAATCTAGATATCTATTTCAATCTAAGTCATTTCCAGATTGAATTGGAGGATAAGATGTAGATATTCTTTTTCTAATTGAATGAATATCTGGCATTTTCATGATTCTCAGTGCATAATTCTTGCATATCTTCTCAAATCTTATTTTAGAAGGTGATATAGAAGCTTCTATTTCCATAGCTCTACATGGAGAGGTTTTGAAAGCTCCCAGAATTCTTCTTAAAGCTGTATTCTGCAATTTTTGAAACTTATCTATGAAGTGTTTCTGGTTCTTCCACCATATCTGAACACCATAATCAGAAATAGATGCTATACATGCAATGTATAGCTGTCTCATAGCTTGAAATGATAAACCCCTTTCAGTATTAGAAAGTTGTATTATACTATTTAAAACTCTTTCAGCTTGAGCCATTCTTTTTTGAATATGAGATTTAAAATTGAGTTTTGAATCCAGCCAGATTTCTAGCCATCTTACAACTGATTTAGGCTTTATTTCTTGATTTAATAGATTTAAACTTATTTCCTTTTCATATCTTTTTGGAAAAAAGTGAATTAATTCAGTTTTTTTCATATCAAATTGAATTAGGTTTAAATCTTCTCTATTAAATATCTCTTGCACAGCTTTTTCAATATTTTCACAATTTTCTTTTATTGTTCTTGAGCTGAAAATCAGATCTATATCATTAACATAGCTAGAAGATCTCACTATCTCCATTTCTCTATCTTTGAATAGATTTTTTGTATATATAGCAAATAGAATTGGTGAGACTGGAGACCCCTGAGGAACTTCTATTTCAATTTCAGTAATATCTTGCTTTAATGAGTCAAAAAGTAGTTGAATATATCTTTTTGACATAAAACATATAACTCACTTTATTAATGCTTTTGGTAGTTTCATCTCTTGAAGAATAATTATTAGCTTATTCTTTGAAACATGATCAAAAGCACCTTTTATATCAATAAAAGCAGCTGTTGTAACTAAGTCTTCATTTTTTGCCATTTGAATATCATGAATTATTGATAAAACTGTATCTATTGCAGAATTCTGTTTTCTGCCACCCATTTGATCATTATATAATAAATCAGTGATTGAGCCTAGATATGATAATCTTGTTGCTATTATTTTTTCAAGAATTTTTCCCAAGCAATTCAAAAGTGATATAATTCTATAAGACTTTGGCATAGTAGCTTTTCTATTTGGTTTTGCAAGAACTATACCAGTTGCTTGTCTCCAGCATTCAGGGTGATACCCATTCTTCATTAGTTGAGAGAATAATTCAAATAATTCATTTTTCAGAGAATGAAAGACTTTTTGAATGATTAAATGATTTATAGTATCAGGTTCTGCAGCTGTTTTTGTAGAACTTGTAAAAACAGCAGTTTCAAGTTCATTTCTAGATAGATCTGGCCAAGCCCATCTTGAATCTTCAATATATTCACATATTGAACTATATTGTTCAGATTGAGGTGGTTTTTGAAATAGAATTTTCATAAAAGCCTGACATTTTTGTTCAAAAGAATGAGCAATATATTCCTCATTTTCTATTTTATATTTTAGAGATGGAAGCTTTGCAACAGATTTAGACTTTGTATATTTAAAAGCTTTAAATATTTCTTTTCCCTGTGCATTCTCAAGAAATTTATTCCAGCAGCTAGTTTTAGCTTTTTTAATTAATGTGAAATATTCATTTCTTATTCTTTTATATTCTTCATAAGATATGATATTCTCTTTCCATTCTTTTTTTATTTTTGCTAGATTTTTTCTTTTTTCTGTTATTTCTTCTGACCACCAAGGTTTTGAGAATTCTGAGAGCTTTTTCTTTGGTATAAAGTTTTTAATGCTTTCTAATATAATTTCAGTTATTATATTAGTTCTACTTTCTAGCATTATATCTGTTATTATTGTCTTTTCATTCCAATTTGATAATTCTTCTTTTTTTTCAAATTTTAAATCTTCAATTCTCTTATTGATTTCAGACCATTCAGCTTTTTCAAAATTATATTGATTTGATAGTAGAGGATTCTCACATGTTTCCTTTTCATCAATTTCAATATTAAATTGAATAACTTCATGAGCAGATCCTGATGTTTCTTCTGAATTAATAAACCAATTATAGACCTTGTTTTCAATCAAATTTTTTGATAGAAAGGTTAAGTCTATGATTGATTTCTTCATTAAGTTGTTTCTAACGAAGGTCTGTCTATCAATTTCATTTATAATATCTAATTCATGTTGTAGAGCCCACTCTACTATTTTCTCTGATCTTATTGAATAATCACATTCAGAATTCCACCATATATGATGTGCATTGAAATCACCACATATAATAGCATTTTTTTCTGGACTTAAATTCAGCAGTTCTCTGTCAACTGTCCATGAATTATCATTTACCTTCAGTGATTTTTCATTATAAATATTTATCAATTGAATACTGTCAAATTGATTTCTTGTATCTATAATATCTCCAACTAGAATATCAGAATTAGATATATAATTACTTTTTATATTGAATTGAAATCTTGATCTTTTTCTTGCATATATCACAACTCTTGCTTTTACATCTGATTTCTCTGGTAAAAAGCAGTGATAGCTTGAATGAGAAATTATAAATTGTTGTTCTATATCAAAATTTGGCTCTTGTAATAGAATGAAGTCAGTTTGCTCTTCAAAGCCTATCTGTAAGCATGAATAGATAGCATCTTTATTTCTATCAACATTGTTTTGAATAAAAGTTATTTTTGAAGCATTTTTGATAGTTTTTTTCTTCTTTTTATTATTGTTTTGTGTAGTAAACATGTACAAAAGGAATAAATTGAAGCTGTGTTTCTTTTATTCTGAATCAGGTAATAGATTATATCTATTATCTGTATTCAGAGCTGGAACTTCTACTGCTTTCATAGAAATGAGATTTTCTTTATCTTTTCTCATTTTTATAGGTGTAACAGGGTTTAAGATCTGTCTATTTTTTGAAAAAGAATTTGACTCAGAAGAAATAGACATTTGAGAATTTCTTCTTTTTGTAGTTTTATCTATTTTCTCTGTATTTTGAGTTTCTTTTCTCCATTTCACATCTTTATTGAAAGACTTTTTCTTGAAAATGAAAATACAATCTTTTGAAATAGATGTGTGCTTTTCATAGCAATTACTGCATTTGATTTCAGTGTGATTGCAGATTTCACCTATTTTTCTACATGTGTTGCAAGAATGTTCATTTGTTTTGTGATCTAAAGCACAAAACTGACATTTAGAATTTCTTTTACAAGTATTTGCAAAGTGTCCATGTTTCTGACAGTTTGAGCATTGAATTTGAGATTTAATATTCTCTCTTGAATCTTTGAATTCAAATACTTTCATTTTCAATCCTGCAATTATAATATACTGTCGTTTTGACTGTTCTATTGTATTTGTAGTAATTAAAACTGAAGCATTTTGATTTCTTTGTCTTTGCTCATAAGAATTGAGCCAAATTGGGGTTTTTTTCAAAGAAATTGAATTATATATTTCAATTTCTTCTTTCAAATTTATCATGCCTTCTTCATGATCAAAGATTTCAACTGAAATATCATGTAATACAAATTTTCCCCATTTCTCATCTTTTTCACATGAAACTTCAATAGAGAAAGCTTTTTGAACTATCTCTTTCCAGCAGTTTTCATTTTGAATTAGATATTCAGAGCTGAAATCTGGCATAGCAGTAATTACAATTGAATTTCCCAGAAAAGAGGTTTCAATTGATGAGATAACTGGCTTGAATTCTTCATTTTAAGTTTCAAAATGAAAGTTTTGATTGATTTTGTTTCTAAGTTCAAAAATGAACTTAGAATCATTTAGAATAGATTTTTCAAAGATAGCTCTATCACTAACTTTTAAAATCAGTCTCTGTTTTTTTAATTCAAGAAATTTAATCTCTTTTTGAGCTTTTCTTTGTTCTTTTTTCTCAACTAATGAGAAAATTTTTTCTGCTTTTTTCAGCTGTTTTTCTTTTTCAATATTTTGTGAGCTATTGAGAGCTTGAGCATAGGTTTTTGTCTCATTTTCAGTGTTTTCTTTTGAAAGAGATTCAGAAGAGATTTTTTGAGATACAGATTTTTCAGTTTTTTTCAAAACTATCTTCAGATTTGAAGAAATATTAAGTTTAAACTTAATAATTTCATTCAGTTGTCTTGCTTGTGAATGCAGAATAAGAATTTCTTCATTTTCTTCATACATGCACTGTTTATATAGCTCATCAGCTATTTTTTGTAGATTTTTCACTTCATCTACTTTGTGTCTGTCTATTTCTTCTTTTTTTCTTTTCTTCAAAATCTCAATTTCAGAAACAGTTTCTATGAAATTATTTCTATTTTTGCATGAAGTCATCATGTTCACAGATTGAGGTGAGTTATTCATGATTTCTTTGAGTATATTAGATAATTAGTCAAATTAAATAGTATTCTCAGATTTTTGCTATTTTTTCTACTAGAAATAGTATCTAGATTAGATTTTTCAAGAGAATCTAATAAACTAATATTGATTTTTAAAGATAAATCAATTAAATCTTCACAGACTTCTTTCTTGTGCTACAAAATGAAGAGAAAAGAATTGATTTCAATGAATAATAAATTATTCAATTGAAATGACAGTTTTTGAAAGAAAAACTGACAAAATAAATCAATTTTTTGCAGAGAAATTGATAAAAACTATTCAGAAATATTCAATATTCTAAACTTCTCCCCACATATCAAGTATGCAGCTCAAAATTGAGATTATTTTCAAAAACTGAATCAGTCACTGAAGTAAAGAAATATGAATTTGTGTAGAATTTTCTTGATTTATTTACTCAGAGCTAAATCAAGAAAAACACTCTAACTCTTGCAAATTTTGTCTTTTTCAATTTAAAAAGCTTCTCAAAATTTCTGCTTGAAATAGGCCCCACCTCAAATCAAGATTGTATTCCTGAAATATCAATATGAATTAATACTGAATAGATTTCCTTTTCTATTCAAATTAATCTCATATATTTTACTAGATAGCTCTTAATAAATGTAATTTATTAAGTCACACAGATGAGTATGCAAATGAAGAATCAACAGACTAAATCTGTACTATTTTCTTATATAATAATATATATATATACAAGTATGTATATATATTACTTGCAGGGACCAAGCTATTTTTTTAAACACTGATATTTCCACTTTTTCTCGTTCCGTTTTGTAGAGAGGGTAGGTTCCGGGGAATTCCTGATTGAAGGGTAGGTCACGTGTGATCTGTGCTGAGGTATTTTTTTGTCACTTTTCTGCCGGGCGAGGTAGGGCGGTACAGGGAAAAGACTTGGCACTGGTGCAAAGAAACATGAAAATCAATCAGAGTTTTCACACAGGTTTTGACAATGAATTGTTCAGAAAGAGATGGTTGGAATGAATTCAAAATTGAGACAGTTGTAATATCTGGTTTGTTCTAGCTTCTATCAAAATTCTATGTAAATTGGGCCGAAACTGATGATGTTATGTGATGAAGTGTGATTTTCTTTCCCCTTAGAGGTTGCAAACATGTTTTCCTCAATAGCTTCACCAACTCGCGCTCAATTTTAATAAAAAGTGAATAAATTGCTTTCTCAAACAAGAGCTTTCAAATGGATGTCTTTTCGTCTTCTAATTCGAAGAATTGGGCTGGTTCGGGGGAAAGCGTTTTTTTTTGAGTACATAATCTTACTAAATGAACAAATTAATTCAAAAGAATCAGTTAGATGGCTAGGTTTTTGACTAGACTCAAAACTGAAGTTTAATTATCATATTCAAACAAAACTTGCTCAGGCAGAGAGAAATCTTAATAATATTTTAAAATTATTAAATACAGAAAGAGAACTATCTTTTCAAGCAATGAAACAACTTTATATTGTCTGCATTTCCTCAATCTCAGACTATGGAGCACAAATATGATGGAAAAATCAGAAAAACTTTTTAAATAAATATAAAAGTCTGCAAAATAAAGCTTTAAGAAAAATGCTGGGGGCATTTAAAATCATCTCTATAAAAGCTATGGAAATTGAAGCCTCAATTCCTTCTTCTAAAATAAGGCTGAAAAGCTGTGCAGAAATTATTCAGTTAGAATAATTAAATTAAATCAAAATTATACAATTAGGAAAAGAGTTTCACCCACATTTCCTCCCATGAATACAGGCACTGATTTGAACTGGAGCAAATATTTGAATTGAAATGAAATCAGTCTAAATTCTGTAAAAAAGATTTCAACTCAGTTATATAGAGTTTGTTCAGCCCGGTGGCGTAGCGGTTAACTACGCCGCCATGGCACCTCTGTTTGGCGGCCTTCCCCCCGGGGAATGAATGCCAAGAGGGTGCAGGTTCGATTCCTGCGAGAGTCTCATTAACCAATTTCCACTGTTAAATCACAAAACAGTACCGGGGACCCCCGGGTGCACTATAGCGAATCATCATCAAGCTTAAGGTGTCAGCTCAGGGGATCTTGGGTGCTAATTCTCACTGATCTTGTGGGCTAACCCCCCGGGCGTTTCAAGTTAGATCAGTACTAGTTTAGTGGTCTAGGACACCCGCAGGATAGCGAATCATCATCAAGCTTAACTGGCCAAGGGACTCACCCTCACTATTCTAGGCACCCACCTCCGGGGAATTGACAGATAAAAACCATCCGATTAGAACACTCTGGGCCTAGCAAGGACCTAGGTGAGAAGAGGCCTAGGCGCCCTTAATAGATGGTTAGTGCAAGCAAGACCATGACGGCCAATTGATAGGCTGGAATGCTGAGATTGGCAGCCGGAAGGCTAGAAGCTTTATAAATTTCTTACTACTCTGTCACACTATTATTCTTTCTTAATAATTGATCTGTGATGTCAGTGTCTTTCTGAGCTTTTTCATGTCTTTCTTTAGTAAGGAGTAAAAACAAAGCTTTTCTAATATAAAAGACAAGCAATTAGATATGAAAGAACTATATTGTGTCTAATATATAAGAAGAAAAGTTTAAGAAAGAAAAAAGAAAGAAAAGAAAGAAGTGCAAAGAGTATATAGAAAAGTACTTCAAGCACAGATTGCAAGTGAGGGCTAGCCACTAGCGCGGGAGCTATTAGTCTGTTTGAGCGGCTAGCCCGAGTTCACATAACCATATAGAGGTTCAACCTCTGACACTCTCTGCCTGAGCAAGTTTCTTTTGAATATGATAATTAAACTTCAGTTTTGAGTCTAGTCAAAAACCTAGCCATCTAACTGATTCTTTTGAATTAATTTGTTCATTTAGCAAGATTATGTGCTCATTTTTCTCATTTGACTTAGAAAAAAAGTGAATCAATTTAGTTTTATTTATATTAAACTGAATATATTTTTCTTTTTCTTTTTGAATAATTTCTCTTGCTGCATTTTCAATTAATAAACAGTTTTCTTTTATTGTTTTTAAATAATATAATAATGCAATATTATCAATGTAGCTGAGTGTTCTCACTAGCTTTATTTCTCTGTTTTGAAATAATATTCTTATATATATTAAAAATAGAATGAGAGAGACTGAAGATCTCTGAAAGACTTCTATTTCAATTTTTATTTTATTTTATTTTATTTTATCAAAAAACAACTGAATGGTTCTTTCTGATATAAAATAACTAACTCATTTTATCAATGATTTTGAAGTAAAATGTGCAGTGGCAAGTGCATGGCTGGTTTTTTGAGCAGCCGCTGCCACGTCGGGTCTAGCGTGTCCCGTTGCGGCCAAGCCCTCGCCCGTTCCTGTTTGGTGAGGTCCACCTCGCGCCCGTTGGGGTATAGCGTCCAACACTGTTGCTCCAGTCGGCCCAACGTCATCCATCCTGACTATTCACTAGGGTACAAGTGCACCACTACCAATAGCCGAGGAATTCATGTACTGAAAACGGAGTTTGCTGACAGATTTGCGGATAGTAAATACACTACGGGATAGAAGCATCTGGGCAGCTCGAGGAAAAGAACATGTTCGGGAAATAGCTTTCCCGTTCCGAGGCGAAGTGATTGTGTGGTTGGATCAACACGGCACGTGAGATCGATAGAATGACCAAGAAACTATCAGCCTTTCACAAATCCAAGCCTTGACTGTTATATAACAAAGGCATGCATTTTGTCTATGGCTTCAAGAGTTCCACTAGATACTTTGTGTTAAATTCATTACCTCCATAAGCTCTCCAAACATCTGTGTCTAGCTGGTGTCATTTGACCTTGCCAACTATGTCCCACACTTTTGTTGCATTGGTGCAATGATCTCTCAGTTAGCATCTTCAAGTATCCCCATGTGTGACATTGAGAATGAGTGCTGGAATGAGCGTTCAGAGAGGCGAACAGCTGTTTTACATCGACTGAAGGTGATTTTGAAGGAAAAGCTAGGTAAAGACATGGTGCCACCTCCGTTCTGGGCCTTCTGTCAGCTCGCAGACATAGCCAAATTGGAAGAGATGATTTCCGACGCGGAAGAAGCCCCCAACACTAGAGTGGCGCAACGTCTCCTGGAGCCGACAATTGATGATTGTGATTCCATGATAGCTCGATGTGAGTCGTGCGCATCGCCATCCTCATTAATATTTGTCTTGGGGCTGACCTTTTATTAGGGTTGCAGAATCTAAGTTCGAGTCAAAGTACAAGCAGCAGTACAAATCATTCAACCACAGCGAGCAATAAAGTTTGTAGACTTTCACAGAGCTTGACTGGACTTTGCTGATGGGTTTCCAATAGTGCAAACAGCGAGATAACTACGAGTGCGTGTTTACCAGTTCCGAGCTGCCAGATGCTGCGCATATATATCCGCAATGCCTTATCAAAGCATCAGGACGCGAACCGAGAGCAGTTGCTAGATTCTGGGGTATTCTCAACTGGTTTTGGGAGGACGACTGTGTCCAACGCTGGAAAAAGGAGATCTTCGGCGATCCACAGAACCTGAAGGCCCCGAAGGATGGTTGCTTTAATATGATCAGCTTGAATAAACATTTACATGCGCTCTGGGGGGCTGGTCGCTTTGCCCTGCGGCCTATGGAGATTTCTGCTGATCACAAAGAATTGAAAGTCGAATTTCATTGGCAGCCGAAGCCATCCCATGGCATAGAGGAAATTGATCTGCTCACAGAGCCAGCCTCGTCCCGAGGATTGTCTACTTACGATGGGAAACACGGATTTTCGGTCCCGAAAGGGGATCAGGTGTATAAGGCGATTTGCTCAGGCGATGTTTTTTCCATAATTACGAATGATCCTTCGAACCTGCCGCTGCCAAGCTGGGACCTGCTAGAGATGCAATGGCATCTGCAGAGAATCGCGGGGATGAGCGGGGCCGCGGAAGCGGAAGAAGACGTCGGTGACGATGATGACGACGATAAAAACGAGATGACTACATTCCATCGTGATGGAGCTGTACGCAGAGCTAACACCATTTTCGAATGGTTAAAGCTAGTACCAGAAAATGAACGACCTGCACTCTACCACCACCTGTCTGTCGCCGTGTAGTTGTTAGATGGGATGGTAGAAAAGGATACAGCCGTATCGGTAACCTTCAAGGGCTAGCCATTCAGAAGTGCACTGGGGTTGCATTATTAGGGATTGTACTACTACAAGAGCAGAGTAACCTGCCCTTGAATTTCATATTTTTTTACTTTTTTTTGTACCTTTTGTACTCAGAACAGAACGAATTTTCTGTCAGATTCAATCAGTGACAAAAGCCTGAAGATCTGCTTCTTTTGTTTTCTTCATACTTTTGTAGATATATCTACAGGTATTGCCTGCTGCTTTTTTGCATGAAACAACTTGGTATTTCACTTGTGCGAAATCGAAATTCGATAGATATGTAGCATTTTTGAACTGAGAGTGGTTGCAGAATTCAACATGAGGCCTGTTTATTCTATCTTCATCCCTGCGCTAAAGCCCTGCCTCAGGTAAGTCAGAAAGCCTTCAAAACAAGGTGATCTTCTCCACGAGCCAGTTGTCTCTGGCTTGCTGGCATTGACGAAGAACGAAAGCGACCCACAAGACAAAATCTGACAATGACATTCTATGACTATCCTAGAACACTAAGTTTGTTGGAGAAGCTGTCAATCTTTGCTACCACTCTATATGCTTTGATCACGGGCCTATTCCGCGGAAAGAATGGGCACAAGGCTCTATAAAACACATGTTATCTTCACTAAAATGTGCAAGGTGATATCACAATTCTCGATCAGGCAGACCGAGTACGCTCCCATCGCAGCGTGGAATACGTACGTGACAGCACTGCGGTGTAGCTACACAAATCCTTCAATGAAGGAAGTATGCAAAAGAGAAAGGCTCCGCGCCGCAGACTGTCACACTAGCTCACGGTGCTCTTGATCTCAATGGTGAAAAATGGAACACCCGCGACAAGTTCGCGTTCCTTATAGTAGAGGTAATAGTCAGGGTCTGATAACAGGTCACTAACGTGATAATTGGCGAACCAGTGAATGCTTTTGTTTTCCAAGTCGTTCCCGGTTGCAGCTTCGATTTGGCATTCAACCTGACGCGAAACATTCCAGATCGCGGATTCATAGAGTGCCATTCTACGCCGGAGGATGGCGGTAGTTGAAAGCTGCTCATTGAAACTGATGGTCAGACCCGCGCTTCGCCTCACTGAATGATTTAATGTTAGTATGTTCAGGTATCAAACAATGGCGCCTGATCACATGTAAAACGGACAGATTGCACTTGTTCAGCACGTCGGTCATGAAGCGTGCTTCTCAGTACAAGTATGCCTTGGAGGCGGCTCATTCTGATTTGAAAACACCATTTTCAAGTTCTTGAGTTGCAGAAGTAATAGTATTTTCGCAATTGAAAGTCAATTTTAATCACCCATCTTCTCTCGCAGACAGAAGAAAGATGGCCATAGGGCAAGTCGCGAGCCATCTTTCGCTCGCGGCAGGAAAAGGGTGGCCTGGGGGCCAAAAGTGTGACCGTGAGAATAGGGGACGGCCGCGTGCGTGTTGGCGTTGCTGTGCGTGGCAGCATGGGCTGGCAAGTGTGCATCAGGTTTTGGCCTCAAGACAGGGTATTTCTAGCCACTCGCTCGCCATTGCATCGTCTATAGTAGTAAATCACAGTGTGACAGAGTAGCAAGAAATCCCAGCATTTATAAAAATAAAAACTCTGATGATCATCTTTAAGATCTCATCAGATGAAGACAAATTTGTATTAGTCACAAGCAGTTATAAATTACAGAATGAAGAAATAATCATTAATTTCACTAGAGAGAAGCTTGCAGAGCTTCTTCAGATAAAGAAAAAACTGACAGTTTAACAAGTGAAGCTACAGAATCAATGACAAGAGCTCAAGAAGTAACAAATAATTATCAGAATTTCAGACTCAATTGAAGTTATCACTATCTCTCTCTCTATTGAATTAAAATGGTCAAAAGCAAGTCTTTCAGACTCTGTCTGTTATAATGATAATAATCTCTTCTATTTTTCACAGTTTCTCAGTAACCTCAAAGCCAAGATCATGATTGATGGACAGATCATTGAAAATGAACAAGCTCAAGTGTGATATACTTTTGAAAGACTGAAAGACAAAGTATCAGCAAGAATTCACTCTTGAATAGATCAGTATTCTGAAATCAATTGTGACGGGCTACACCCGATTAATAGACCATTCCGCTACGCCCCTGCTATGCCTCTGAAAGTGTACACTCCATGGTTTCTCCACTTCAAAAGCTTCAATTCCTGAACTAACTCTCTTATCAGAGCTTCTATTCTTTCACTCAGAGCTCTGCTCAGAGCTTCACCATGTACACATATAAATCTCTGTCTCTGATGAATTTCTTTTCTCTTCTTTTCTTAATATTTTCTATTTTGTTATATAAGATCTATATTAGTGCTGAGCTCTTCAGCATAGGCTTATTACACTTAGAAAACATTCATTGTATTCTTATGAGAAACAATTATTTGATTATTCAAACATATAATAACATGTAAGAAATAAAGAAGATGACTAGCTAGCAGTCATCAGATTTCTACTAAATAGAAGAAGCTTGCTCATCAATCATCTTGATCTCACAACTAGATTTCATGAAAGAGATATATCAGTGAAAAATCTGAGAGTTCTAATACCTCAGATGTATAAAGTTTTTATACAAATACACTTTCTTCAAACCTGACAAATTTCTTAACACAGAGATGGAACCCCTAGTCTCAACATCTGAAGTAATCATGTCTGCTGACAACACAGGTGAACCCTCAATGGCGAACTTCACTGAGATGCCGCCATGGCTTCGAACAATGTTGAAGCTGCAGCAGCAACAGATGACTGATATGCACACTAGCCACCAACAACAGCAACATCAGTATGAAGAAATTCAACACTTGTTAATTCAACAAGAAATCTCTGTTGAAACTACAGTTCTGATGTCAACTGAGTCAATAATAAACCCTTCGCACGCGGCATGATCACTGAAGAAGTGCCTCAGTATTTTCATGTATTTTGACACTTCCGACCTCGCTCTCTATCCATCATGGAGACTAGATATGCTCACAAAACTAAACATAGACAGAGACATCATTGACTTGTTAATCAATCAAGATTGATATATCAACAGCTGACTGAAAAATTGTGCTAAGCAAAAGTTTCATCTCTGAATGAAGACATGTGAATCAGCACTATATACTTCAGACAATGTCATCAAACATCTTGATGTTCTATTCAAAGATACCACTATGTAACAGAAAGTATTAGACTGGCTGCAGAGTGTTTATCAAAGAAATACCTCTCTCACAACATTCATTCCTGACTTTGACACCAAGATTCTAGAAGCAGGTGGTCAACAATAAGAGAACTGAATGAAGATCAGTATACTAAAGAAAGCTCTAGCATTTAAAATACTACAAGCTCTAGTTAGTGTTGAAGAAGCTCTGATGTATGAAGCTTTTTGCATACAACTCTGAATCTTAGATGACTGTTTTATCAAGCTCAAAAGCATACAAGCTGGTGGCAGAAAATGTTACACCCCTGCTGCTAACACACCTGCTTCAAAGAACAATGTGAATGCCATGAACTGAGTAGACTTCAATGCTTACACACAAGCAAGAGTCTCTGCAGTCCAAACAGGCTTCTGAGTCCCAGGGATTGCTTCTGAAGACGCAGCTGACTGACACCAACAAGGGGTTTGCATCAACTGCAACTGATCAGGTCACATTGCCTCTGACTGTCACTCCGCTTACCTCCCCCCTCGCACAACAAATAGACTGTTGCCAGCAATCCATGCCAACCACGCCGTAGTGGAAGAAGATTCGAACAACAGCTATGAAGACACCCTGATCAGAGAATTCAAGTAGAGAAAAGACTAGCTTCTGTGAAAACTTATAAACAGAAGCTTGAAGAGATTAAATAACAACAATTTGAAGAAAAGATGACAATGAACATGATTCTTGTATCTATCATGATAAATAGCACATATAATATGAATGCCATGGTAGACAGTGATCTATGTCATTACACAATGATTAAATCTTCAGTTGTAAGACTCTGTAATTTTCAGTGTATTCTTTTACTGAAACCTTGCCTTCTTGCAGGGTTTGATGGCTTTAGAGATGTCTGCATCTGTTATATAGTGAAACTAGACATAGATGTTGAAGAACATCAACACAAGAATACTTATGCATACAAAGTTGATAATCTTGACTACAATCTCATGCTAGAACTTGCCTGACTATCTGAGAAAGGCATCTTACTGAATACATGAAACAGAAATCTCATTTTCTCTAATAACAATCATGTGCACAAAAACAACATTTATAATATCATGAATTTTACATAAATTTCTGTTAATACTTATGAACTTCTCTGAAAGAACTCTCAACAAAATCACAGACAGCAGAACCATGTAGCAATATACTCTGCTAGCTTGACAGATATCAAAAAAGCCCTTGACAAACTTGCTCACATGATATAAACAGACCCTCTCATGAAGCTTTCACAGCAGTATCATGAATATCTAGACATCTTCTGACAAGACAATGCCAAGAACCTACCACCCCTACAAGAATCAGAGATAGATTATCAAATCAAGCTTGAGAAGAAGAATGACAAGAACTCTGAACTCTCTTAAAACTCTCTTTATAATATATTCTGAGATGAACTTCTTCTTCTTCATAAAATTCTCAACAATCTACTAGATAAAGAGTTTATATGAGTTAGTAACTCATCTGCTGCAGCCCCAATCCTCTTTGCAAAGAAATCAGGCGGGGGACTTCAATTCTGTGTAGACTACTGAGAATTGAACTGTCTTACAAAGAAAGACTGTTATTCACTATCACTTATCAATGAAACTCTTGCTTGTATTGAACGCGCTCAATGATTCACAAAATTGAATGTTATTGCTGTCTTTCACAAGATCCACATCACAGAAGATGACAAGTGATTAACAGCATTTCAGACATAATACAGCCTCTTTGAATGAGTAGTCACACTCTTTGAACTAGCTAATGCCTCAAGTATGTTTCAGAAGTACATCAATTGAGCATTACAAGACTTTCTTAATAAATTCATATTTATCTATTTGAATGATATTCTCATCTTCACTGATGGTTCCTGAAGAGAACATCAAGAACACATACAAAAGATTCTATAATAACTTCAAGAAGCAGACTTACTGATAGACATTGACAAATGCAACTTCAAAGTCAAGACTACAAAATATCTAGATTTCATCATAGAAGCTGGCAAAGATGTTTGAATGAATTCTGAGAAAATCTTCATCATTCTTGAATAAGAGACTTCATGAACTGTGAAAGACATGCATAGCTTCATCAGATTTGTCAACTTCTATCAACAGTTCATATGAAACTTTTCAGATATCACCTGACCACTCACTGAATTAACTAGAAAGGATTCAGTGTTTCACTGGTCAGCAGACATCAACACTGCCTTTATACATATGAAGAAGATGTTCATCAGCATGCTCTTGTTAATAACATTTGACCTCAACTGTAATACAGTCATAGAAGCTGACTTCTCTGGTTATGTTACTGATGGAGCTATACTACAGTATGATGATGAAGATGTCCTACGACCATGCACCTTCATGTTCAAGAAAATGAACTCTGCTGAGTGCAACTATGAGATCTATGACAAGGAACTTCTCACAATTGTATACTGTCTAGAAGAATGAGATTCTGAACTTCACAGTGTACTTAAATTTGAAATAATCATGAATTATAAGAATCTCAAGCACTTCACAACTACTTGTAAGCTAATAGAATGACAGATGCAATGATCTGAACTACTGAGCTGCTTTCACTTCACAATACACTACTGCTCTGATAGCTAGAACTCTATGGCAGATGCTCTCTCATGACAAGAACAGAATATGCCTTCTGACACAGCAGACACCTGCTGAATCAACTGTGAACACCGACTTCTAGATCTGAAGATATTAGTTAGTCAGAACAAGACAGTGCACAGCATGATTCATGCTTCCCTGATTAAGATACTCTCTCTATGAACCACCTCTGACACCTCAGCTCCCTCCGACGCCTCAGCTCCCTCCGCCTCTTTCAAAATGTCACTTGATGAACTATGATGTACTTCAGCTCTGACAGATGAACTCCTCTGACTTCTTATCAAGAATATACATCAAGAGACACTCTGATTTTCCTCAGAACTACGCGTGAGAACCAACATTTCAGAATACTCAGTTAATAATAACAGCACTTTTTGCTTTCATGATTGATGCTGAGTCTCACAATCAGAACCTCTATGCACTCAGATCATGCAAGAAACACACAACTCACATATGACTGATCACTCAGGCTGTGAACAACTATACTGAATGATTTTCTGAGAATTCTACTAATCTGAGATATCAAACAGTATTCAACACTTTATCTGAAACTGCAACTGCTGTTTCTCTGCCATCTCATGAAAAGACTGTAGAAAAGAACTTCTCAAATCACTCAACATCTCTGACAGAATCTGGTGGAATGTAGCTATCAATTTCGCTGTCAACCTCCCCGAAAGCAATGGTTGTAAGAACATGTTGATAATTGTTGACCAACTAAGCAAGAATGTGATATTAGAACTCTGCAAGAAAATGAATACTGAATGAGTTGTCAAAGCCTTTCTACAAAGCTCATTCTACTGAATGCACAGTTTATCAAGGTCAATAGTATTGAATTGAGGTCATCAATTCATAGAAGCTCTCTGAACAAGAATCTGCCAGATTCTCAAAATCATACACCATCTGTTGACTGCCTATCACCCAGAGACTGATGGCGTGTTGAAGCAAATGATTCAAACAGTGAAGAATTATCTTCACAAGTTCTGCAACTACTCACAGAATGACTGGCACGACCTCCTTCTGCATGCTGAAGTTGCTATTAACAGCTGAGACACAGTCTCAACAGGCATGAGCTCATTCTTTCTTACACACAGCTATCACATGGAAATACTTGATCTTCTAGAACTCATGCAGCTCACACCAAACCCTCACAGCCCAGTCCAAATCACGGACAATATAGTAATGAAGCTTCAAGACACCTGCGACTGGGCAGAAGCCTCCATGGCGAGCATGAAGCAGGACCAAGAAGATCAAGCTAACATACAACAAGATTCTGCTGAACAGTATAAGATAGAAGACCTTGTGTGATTAAACCTCAGAAACATATGAATCACACACCCATCATGCATGCTAGATTACTGCCACGCGAAATACGAGGTTGTGGAAATCCTAGACAGCCACAACTACTGCCTTAACACTCTGTCTGAGATTCACAACATTTTTCATACAAGCTTGCTGCACTGTGCTGTCACCGACTCATTCCCTTCTCAACTGATGTCTGACTGGCAACCGCTAGGGATCATAGGAGAAGACAATGAACTTGAATGAGAGATAGAAGACATTCTAGACAAAAGACTCTGTGGTCACGGCCGACAATATCTCGTGAAATGGGTTGGCTATGATCGCCCGACCTGGACCCCAGGCTCTGTGCTGTCCGAAACAGCGGCCCTCGAATGATGGGAACAACGCGCCCACGACCCTACCACTTAACCCTCACTCTGCGAAAGGGGGGGCTAATGTGACAGGCTATGCCCGATTAATAGACCATTCTGCTACGCCCCCACTATGCCTCTGAAAGTGTACACTCCATGGTTTCTCCGCTCCGAAAGCTCCGATTTCCAAACTAATCCTTTTATCAGAGCTTCTATTCTTCCACTCAGAGCTCTGCTCAGAGCTTCACTGTGTATATGTATAAATCTCTGCCTCTGATGAATTCCTTTTCTCTTCTTTCCTTAACATTTTCTATTTTGTTATATAAGACCTATATTAGTGCCGAGCTCTTCGGCGTAGGCCCGTTACATCAATAGATTTATCATTAAGAAGTTCCTTGGGCTTCTGAAGTTAATATTTGCTGACACAGTCTATAAGCAGAAAGTCTTGAACAAACTGAATAAACTGAGATAAGAAAAGAGAAGCTTTGATAAACTCTTGACTGAGCTGAAGTAACTGTTTTTAGAGACTGATGAGCATGAATGAACAGACTCAATTAAAAAAAACTATCTGAAAGAAGTTTTGAACTGAGAATTAAAGAAATATTTCTTGAGTTTAAATGAAAAGAAATTCTATAATGAATTCAAGAATCAAGTGAAAAGAATTACAGATCACATAAAGAACTTCAATAAGTCTGAGAAGAGTCAGCTAAATTGACACTGAAATATTTTATTTAAGAGATTCTGAAAAAGTCTTTCTCAGACTTCTTCTGAATCACAGAATGTCATGGACTGGGAGCTCACATCAGTGTGAACTGTCAAGAAGAAGAACAAGAGAACACAACACACTGCATGAGTAGATTTCAAGAAGCTGAATAGAAGAAAGAAAAAGAGATTGTGCTTCTGCTGTGAGACATCAGAGCACATGGTCACAGATTGCTCTTACAAGCCCGCGCGGCGCCCTGTGAAGACCGCCAGTGTAGCCCCCATGTTGGAACCCCGCCAAAGCCGCCCTCAGCCTCAGTCAAGGGCGAGTAGTCTCAACAGTAGCTCAAGGGAGAGCTCTCCGGAGCCAGGAAAAGAGTAGCCTCTGCCAAAAATTGCCTGCAGAGGCCCACAGAGAAACAAGCAGTCAAGAGATGAAAGAAATTTGAGAAGAAAATAATTAGAGACTCAATCTATGTAGATGCTGTCTTAGATGACATACACTTCACTAGAGTAATGATAGATTCAAAGTGTGCTCTTTATGGCATCATCTTCTCACACCTTGCACGAAAATTGAACCTCCAGCGTATGAAATTTCCCGGCCGTCTTATTGAAAAATTTGATGGTAACTATCAAATGATTGACAAGATAGCTTGTGCAGTATTGAACATAGAAAAACATCTAGCTAAAAGATTCTACTTCTATGTGATTAAGACTTCTCAAGACTCAGATTCCTCTCACATAACTCTAGAAATGCCATGGCTGAACATGTTCAATGCAGTGTCTGACAGTAAAAGACAGAAGCTGCATTTTCATTCAGAAATTGTGATGAAGAATGCTCTAGCTCTCAATAAAAGTTCTCAATTAATTCAAGTCTCAGCAGTCACATTTGAGCATTATCTCTGTAAATATTATAAGCAAGACAGCACTCAGGTCTTCTCAGCTAGTCTAAAGAACATAGAGAAAGCTCTAGAGATGAAAAAGAAGCTTATTAATTCACAGAAGAAACTGCTCAAACACTATCATGTCTATTTAGATATGTTTGATTATACTGCAGTCAACATCTTACTCTCTCATTGCAGACCAGGGGTAGACCATGGAATCACATTGAAAAATAAAAATGGAAAAGAGACTCAATTATCTTGAGATTCTCTCTACAATATGTTTCAGAATGAACTTCTTGTTCTACAGAAAACACTACTGAATTATTTGAATAAAGACTTCATACAAGTGAGTAATTCACTGGCAACAGCCTCTGTGCTCTTTGCTTGAAAACCAGAAGATGGTCTACAATTCTGAGTAGACTACTGTGACTTGAATACAATCACTTGCAAGAACAGATATTCTCTTTCATTAATCAATGAGACTCTAGAATGTATTGACAAGACAAAATAATTTACAAAGCTTGATGTTACTGCAGTCTTTCACAGACTTCACATTGCAGAAGATGATGAATGAAAGACAGTCTTCAGAACTTGATATGAGCTCTATGAATAACTGATAACTCTCTTTGAATTAGTAAATGCCTCTAGTATCTTTCAGAAGTACATTAATTGAGCTCTATATAAATATCTGAACAAGTTTGTATCTGTCTATATTGATGATATCTTGATTTTCATCTCAGGCAGTCTTAAGCAACACCATCAACATGTTGAAAAGGTATTTATCAAGTTATATAAAACTGGCCTTCAGATTGATATAGACAAGTGTGACTTCAAGATTCAATTCACCAAGTATCTAGAATTTATCATAGAGACTGGAAAAGATGTGAGTATAAATTCAGAAAAGATTCAGATAATTATAAAATAACAAACTTTCACTACAGTTAAAAATATTCACAGATTCATAGAATTCACAAACTTTTATAGAAAATTTATACAGAATTTCTTGAAGATCATGATCTCTCTCACAGAACTCACTAAAAAGAATATAAAGTTTAACTAATTTAAGAAAGTGAATCAGATCTTTGAACTGCTTAAAAGAATATTTATTTCTGTATTAATATTATTACAGTTCTTCTCTGATTGTGAAACAGTTGTTGAAACAGATTTCTCTGATTATGTTATTGAAGAAGTACTCTCTCAGTATAATAATAATAAACTGTTGAGACCATGTGCCTTCTTCTCTAAGAAGAACACACCCGCTGAATACAACTATAAAATTCATGATAAGAAATTGCTCACTGTAATCAGATACTTGAAAGAATGAAACTCTCAGTTAAAAAGTACTGACAAGTTCAAGATCATTACTGATCACAAGAATCTAGAGTACTTCATGACCTCATGAAAGCTCTCAGAATGGCAAGTACACTGAGCTCAGTTCCTGAGCTGTTTCAATTTTGAATTGGCGTATCAGCCTGGTAAGGACAACACTGCCGCGGACGCTCTATCCCGCCGGGACCAGGACCTACCAAGTGGCCAAGACAATGAGAGACATGCCTACAGAGAATTCTGAATGCTACAGTCAGTTAAATGTTTCTTAATAATTGATAGAAAGAATCTGAGAAAGCCTTTCTCAGATGTTCTTCAACTCTCATGTGAACTTCAATCTGTTAGTGCAGTGTCAATCACAGCATCAGCTCTGCTTATAGAAGAACGCACCCTCACTGAAGAATGAGCTCAGGCTAAAAAGAATAATAACACACTCAAAAAGCTGAAATAGATTATTCACAGCAGCTCTTGAAAGTTCTTTTCACAGTTAAAGATCAAGATCTCAGTAACAGAATATAGTATTGAAAATGAATATCTCTGCTTTAGAGAATGAAAGTGAGTTCCAGACTCTGAACCTCTATGAACCAGAATACTACAGAAAATCCATGATTCAGTGATGACAGAACACTCTGGACAAGAGGCCATGTACTGAATTCTTGTCTGAGACTACTTTTAGTCTAACTGTGCTCAAGATGTGAGAATCTTCACCTGCAATTGCAACATTTGTAGAGCAAACACAGCATGAAAGAAGCATCAACATGGCCTGCTAAAGTCTCTACTCATATCAGATCAAATATGAAGAGAAATCTTCATTAACTTCATTGTGAAACTTTCAGATTCTGATGAGTTCACTAATATCATGGTGATCACAGACCGTCTGAGCAAGAGCATGATAATTGAACCCTGTAAAAAAATAGACACTGAGACACTAGCTGATGTCTTTATCAACTGCTTCTATAGAAAGCATGGTGTGCTGTCAGCTATAGTCTCAGACCGTGGAACGCAGTTTGTTGAGGCCCTTTGGTCACATGTATGCAAGAAGTTAGACATCACCAGACATCTTTTCACAGTCTATCATCCAGAGACAGATGGGTTCACAGAACAAGCAAATCAGTCATTGAAGACCTATATCAGAAAGTTCACAAACTTTGCACAGAATGACTGATCAGGATGTTTAGCATCTGCTGAATTAGCCATGAATGATAGAGACTTGATAATCACTGGTGTGAGCCCATTCTTCTTGATGTATGAGTATAATTTAGATCTGCTACAGCTGAAAGAGAACACTTCAGTCTCTGAGAGTTCTCAGAACTTAATTGAGTAAGCAGAATTAATTTCAGCAAAGCTAAAAGATGCAGCAACCTGGGCCCAGGCTTCAATGGCAAATGCCCAGCAGGAACAAGAACTTCAGGCTAATTGTCATTGAAATACTGCTCTGGAATACAGAGTTAATAACACTGTCTAGCTGAATTTGAAGAATGTGTCTACACTTCAGTCTTCAAAGAAGCTGAATGTTTGGAACAGAAAATTCAAGATAATAGAGAGAATTGACTCTTATATCTATCAATTGAATATATTATCTGGGATTCATAATGTTTTTCATGTGGATTTACTTCGTCCCGCTGCTGGAGACCCGCTGTCATTCCAAATCTGCCATGAACCCCAACCACTGGCCATAGATGTTGATGGGCACGAGGAGTACTATGTTGAGAAAATCCTTAAGAAGAAGATTAGGTACTGCCAGAAGCATTATCTGATTAAATGAGTGAGCTGAACTGCTCTCATCTGAATAAAGGCATTTTTAATGAAGAAGACTCAGGCTCTCAATGACTACCTGTGAAGAACCATGGAAGAGGAGAAGGGGGGTAATGTCAGAAGTTGAACCTCTATATGGTTATGTGGACTCGGGCTAGCCGCCCAAACAAACTAATAGCTCCCGCGCTAGTGGCTAGCCCTCGCTTGCAATCTGTGCTTAGAGCACTTTTCTACACACTTTTTGCACTTTTTTCTTTTCTTTCTCTTTTCTTTCTTTAGCTTTTCTTCTTGTATATTAGGCACAATATAGTTCTTTCATACCTAATTGCTCGCCCCTTACACTAACTGTAGAGAAAAACATGTTTCTAGCTCAATTGAATGTGTTTTTGCTTCAAAAAAGAAGAATGAGAAAGAGTTTAATATTTTAAATTCTAGTATAAATTCTACTTTTAATTCTACAGAAAAAACTGAGTCAATTTCTATTAATAAAACTAAAAGAAAAAACTCTCAAGTTTCTAAAAGCTCTCAGTCAAATTCTCCTGTTAAAAACAGAGTGAATACTGATCCAAAAACACCTACAAGAATTAGAGAGCAGAAAAACTCAGCAGAAAATTTAATTCAAATGAAAGCTGTTGAAATTGATAATAATCAATTCTCAATACTTACTAAGAATTAAACTATTTTAAAAATAGCTCTAGCACATCTCTTTTAATGAAGGGCACAAAAAATCACAAAAAAAACAAGAAAAATAAAAAAAAACAAAAAGAACAAAATATCAGCATTAAATTCATGCAAAATAATGTTGATAAAAATGAAAATTGTATGTATTCCTGTCTTCAAATTGCATTTGAACAGGAAATAGACTTTGTTCTATTTCAAGAATCAAAAATTGATGCAGCACAGAAATATATAATCTCACATTCTAGTTATTACTGTCTTCTACCTGAAAACAAAAACATTAGAGTCAGAATTGCAATTTATGCAAGAAAAAAATCAAGATTTCAAATTAATTTGAGAAATGATTTAATCTCTGATTCTGATATTTTAATAGAAGATATTATAGATACATATAATGAATTTGAAACAATTCAAATTATAAATATATATAATGAAAAATCTCTTGAAGAAAACAACAATAACTGAACAATTAATAGAGATTTTATGAATTAAACTTCTGCAAAAAACTCTATAATTGCAGGTGATTTCAATGCTCATCATATTTTATGGAATTCTGAATGCAGACAATCAATAAAAGCAGAGAAACTTGTTGAATATTTTCTAGTTATTATTATTATTATTATTTATTCATACACCACTTAATCGCGAGGATATGTGGGTGTTCATCTATTTTAACAAGCAGGGGAAACCGTGTGGCCGGCCTTGCCTGCCACTGGACTAAAAACCCTGTGATTCCCAGATCTATTCTGCCTATTTAACATCTTCAGATTATCATGGAGCAGCCACAGCTGCTCTTAGAGAGAGAGTGCATAGCACTATAGAAAAGAATAAAAGAAAAAGAAAGAAGAAAGAAGTGTGCAATCTCTGACATAAGAAAAAATCCCCTGAAGGCCCCCATGCTGCAAGACACTGTAGTGAGTGTGTTGTGCTGAAGAGCTCTTCAGTCTTTTTCATATCTGACTGTTGCACTGAGTCTGATGGGCAGTTGACATGTCACTCCTTCACGCTGCTTATGCTGTATTTAGGCTGACTCATTCACGCCCGGCGCGCGCAATTCCTGTGTTGATTCATGCTGGTGTTGCACTTTCCTGTGTTTTATTGCGCTTGATGCGTGCAACTCCATATTATAACATGTCAGTAGCTGTTTTTCCCACCTCTGTTCACGCCAGTTGCGTGTACTCTCATGTTATTTGACACTTGCCGTGCTCTTTTCTGTGCTTGTCTGCTTTCTCTGCATGCCTTTTGATGTATCAGCTATGCTTTGTATGCGCTGAGTGTTCTGGCTAGCTTGAACTGTTCAAGAATGCCCTGTTCAAGCCATCACCTTGTGAGTCTGTGAAGGCCTTCTTTTGTATTCAGCAGTCATTTCTTGTCAATTCTGCTCTCTGTTTCCAGTTCCCTGCATCTCACATCAAACTGCATACAGTGAATCATCACATGGATCACTGTCTCCTGCTCATAGCCACATGCGCATCTGGGGGTGGGGAAGTCTGGCACTCTTCATCTGTGCAGAAAGGCTGCCAGCCCTGTCTTGCCTGTACGTAGCTGCACTATTAGAGAGCTGCGCACCTTGCTCAGCCTCTCATGCCACTTCAATAGTTTCTTATCTGGAGGTCTTTCAAAGAGCTCTTCTCAAGGTGTTCTACGCGCCTGCCACTTTGTTCTTCAGCAATGTAGTACCTTCTCCTGCATCTATTTTGCAAAGCTTCAGTTCATTCTGATATCAGTCTGTCTTTTGTCTCTTCTAGTTTGCTTTACTCCAGCTGCTCACTGTGCACTCCATGCCATCTGCATGTCTGTAGAATGTAGCACTGTCTCAACTGACCTTCTCACCCTTTCATTTCTTCGCCTGAGTCTTGTTCACACACTAGTGCATGCCTGCTCTATCTGTCTAGCCATTTCTGATCTTCTGATTCGCTTCACTGCCTTAACAACCAGGCTGTTCAAGTGAATGCTGAGAGGTGGGGTGTGTGTTTCAGCCTCCAGCGATGAGATGGGCGTGGCTCTATATGCCCATGCAATGGTGCGGAGGCATGTATTCTGTATTTTCTCCATCTCTGCTAGAAGTTGCCGCTGGCGCCTTGGCTCCTGAGGTGTCGCGCATGGGAGGTGCCATGCCAGGGCCTCATAAGAGATGGCCGGCCTGATCACTGCATTGTAGACTCTTCTAGCCTGGTGTAGAGGCAGTCCCCAGGTTGACTGGGTGATTTGAGTTAATGCTTGGACCTGCAATTTCATTTTTTTCACTGTGACATTCACATGCTTCTTTCACTTGAGCTTAGGGTTCAGTCACACTTCCAGCACTCTCATGGCCTTCTGTGGTGCAACAACCTGCTGCGGTAGCTGTAGAGGTTCTTCCACATTGAACTGTGTTCTTGCTCTGGTGAAGTGCATTAGCTCATACTTCTGTGGTGCGAAAATCGCTCCATGCCTGCTCGCCCACTGCTCACATTCCGCGTGGATCCGCGCTAGTTGCGCGCAGTTGGCCTCAGTGGAAGCGCCATAAGCCAGTACATTGACATCGTCCACGAATCCTATGCAGCTGGATGGCTCATGAGGGAGTGTGCATACCCGCAGCAGCTCTTCATTATAGAATAAAAAGAGAATAGAAGAGAGTGATGATCTCTGAGAAATTCCTGCTTTCATCTTGAAGATCTCTGACTTCTGTTCATCAAATATCAGAGTGATCTTCTGGTCACTCATGAATGAGTTCACTCAATTAGTGAGTTGTCTGGGTATTCCTTTCATTCTAAGAATATGCACAAGCCGCTTTCTTAGCACTCTGTCATAGGCTCCTGAGATATTCAGTGATAGCACTGATGCCACTGCCCCCGGCTTCTCCCAGACAGTGTGAATCTGTGCCAGTAACATTGCCACTGCTGTCTCAGTTGAGCGACCACTCCGCGCGCCCATCTGTTGCACTGGTAGAAGATTAAATTGTTCTGCTAGTCATCTAAGCTCTCTAGCTGTTGCGGCCTCAATGATTTTACCCACTGTATCCAGGAGTGCTATAGGCCTTCATGTCTTCGCCTTGCTGTAGTTCTTCTTTCCTGGTTTTTTCAGCATCACTGTGCGCGCAGTCTTGAAGGCCTGTGGGTAGTGCTTCCATTGCCAGCATGCCTGGGTGAGCTCAGTCATTGCTCTGATGAACACTGGCCCCAGCATCTTGAGAAATTGGTTGGGGATGCCATTTGCACCCGGTGCCTTGTCATTTGGCAGCCTGACTATGATTGCTGCCATGGTTTCCTCTGTGATTTCCATTATATTGTCTATATCCGGCGGTGATGTGCACTCACTCATGTCAGTCTCACTGGCAGGCAGGGGATCTGGGAAGAAGCGCGCTCTCAGCAGCTCTGTCTTGCCCTGGAAGTCACATATCAGTGTTTCAGAGGCCTCGGTCCCGTGCAGTCCCTCCAGGGGCGGGATTAGCGCCGGCTGCTTGACTTCGCGGGTGTGAGTGCGCCCCCATTTGGCTAGTTTCCAGAGCAGTTTAGGGTCAGTCCCTGCACTGTTCATAAGGCCATGAAAGCTGACTGTCTTTGCAAGTTTCATCTCTCTGTTGTGTTTATTTCTTGCCTGCACTCTCTCTTTCTCTGTGCTGTGAGGGCTTCTTAAGATTTGCTTGTACTCACATACTGCCTCTGCCACCCTGGTGGACCACCAGGAGCAACTATATTCACAGATATGTGCATTCTTGACATGTTTAGCTGCAAGCTTATTGATGAACTCACTGAGATACTGCACATACTCATCAATCTTCAATGTGAATGTGAAGACTGTGCAGCATCTCAGCTTCTGACAGTCTCTTTGCAGTTGTATTGAGTCAACATTCTTTCAGTTTCATCTTTCTTTTTGTGCAGTGGTTGATCTCACTGCTAAAACTGTGGCTACTGGTAGATGATCTGAGGCCATGTCTGCCTCCCTTGCTACATCACACTTGCTCATTCCAGTGCTCAGACTCTCTGACACAAAGATTAGATCCAGGGTGGTCCCTGCACTGCTGTGGTCTTTCCATGTGATTTCCCCCTTCGGTGTGGCCAATTGAAGCCCCAATGCATCGGTCTGCGCAATGAGCTCCCAGGCCATGTTGAAGTTGCGCGCCACGCGCTCTCCCCCCCAGTGTGTGTGATGCATGTTGAAGTCTCCCAGCACTACAGTCTGTGCTTGTTGCGCGCTCAGTCTTCCATGTTGTGCTTGTAGCGCGGTTTTCGCCCCCTCCACCACCACTTGGAGCTGATGGATCGGGGAGTCCTCCGGTATGGCTGTGTAACTGCCTGGTGGGGTTGCGTAGACATTCAGTATTATGACCAGGCCACATGCGGTGTGAAGTGTCAACATGATTATAAAGCTTGATATTATTTTCACTTTTCATGCCATCACTGCTAGCTTCTTGTTAATTAGAAATCCCACTCTGGCTTTCTCATTCTGCATGCTCATCTGCCAGAATTCACAGTTTGCAGAACAAGTGATGCCTTCTTCTGTCTTTTCATGCATCCAGGGCTCTTGTAATATGATAACATCATAGTTTAATGCCATTTCGGGCTTGATCAGTAATGCATTCATCACCTTGACAGAGTTGTGCACATTGTATTGCAGTATATGAAGCTGTTCCCTCATCACTCATGCATGTCCATGTCCTGTGTGTTATTTGACTGGTTGGTTTGTACATACTCACTCATGAAGCCTCTCTGTCTCGCCCCTGCTCTTGCTATGTCTGTAGATCTGTCTGTCTTCTGTTGACTGCTGGGGGCCTTCTCATGCATGGGTCTGCTTTGTTTTCTAGGGGTGATCCAGCCCTTCTCATCCAGGCTCTGCACTTCAAACTGCTCTGGGCAGTTCTTAAGGGCCTCTCTGGCCTGATTGGCTGCTAAGTGTCATTCAGGGCAGTTTTTGGACCAAGCTGGGTGACTACCTTCACAGTTACAGCAGCTTGCTTTTCCTCCCTCAGCCAGTGTAGGGCAGTTTCTGTCAGTATGACCTTTTACTGCACAGTGCGCGCACACCTCCCCTTTGCAGCAGTATTTGGCAATATGTCCATACTGATGACAGCTGTAGCATTGAGTGACCTGGGCCTCTCTATGAAAGATCTCTGTCATACAGTATTCATTCCCTAGAATAAGACCTCCTTCCACCAGTGTGTTTGCCTGCTGTGATGTTGCTACATGTATCACAATACTTCCATGCAACTTCTGTTGTTTTAGCAGCCTCTTTGCAGTCTTGTGAATTAATACCCTGCATCTCAGTGTTGGGTTCTGTCTGTAGATATCCTTGATTGTCTTAACTGAGTCATTCCAGTCAACTGCCTTCAAGAGTGTGCTCTTGACCAGTACTGCATACATTTTCTTTCTTATATGTGCCTTGTCTTCTCATTTTTTCATTCATTCATTGCTTTTCATCAATTCAGTCTTTGTACTGAGTGTATCTGTGACAAGAATCAGGTCTCCGCTGGGCATGTATCTTGCTGCCATCACTGTGCCGGCAGTGATGTCTTTGATAGCTTCATTCATCTTCTTAACAATGGCCTCTGAGGTGCGCTCCTCCACTGCCAGTGTATCACAGTTGCGCTGAGATATCACCACCTCTCTCAATGCACGCCCAGTTACTATCTTTGCTGGCGGCCCTTCATTGGCTGCTATGCGCGCCCATGAGGTCTCACTGTCCAGCATGTTGTGTCTTTCATTCTGCTGTGATGCGCTTGTAGCGCTCTCTAGCTTCTTTAACATGTTGTCAAGCAGGTTCTTCTTGAGCTCATTCACTGCCTTCAGAGCTCTCTGAATATACAGTAATTCTTTCTTATTAACCTCCTTGTCTTTCTCCCTCTCTCTAAGAGCCTCGGTGATCATGCGCAGTGTTGCTGCCATACCATTTTGTGAAACATGAGATTATCGCCACACATTCGTTGGCTAAGACACATGTTCAATTGCCACACTAATTGCCACACGGCGAACTCCGATGGAATCTCCACCAAATACACCCTCATCTTTGCTGATCTTTAATATATTCACCATTACATTGATTTTTCTACAAAGTCAGAGGTATTCAGCTGAGAATATCACGATACAATCAATATAGCATGTAAATCACTCATATTATTGATGGATAGTTGTTGGGCAGCCTAAGATGGATTCACGGGTATAAATAGCCATGGAAAACCCATAGATATTTAGCTAGAGCAGAGCTCAGAGCACACAGACCACAATACCATATATCTCTATATATTAATTCCTCCCTATATATGTGCATATTATGCTAGCTCCACTCTCCGTCTTATCCTCCGTTTCATACATTTGTTGCTGCATCTCCTGCCTGCGCGGCTCCAGGTACGCGTCGCGCCGCGCGCGCACTCACATTCCCTGCACCCACTCACGCTCACAGCCTCAACCATGGTGTTTGAGAGTGTGTGAGCGAGCTGATGCCCTTCAAGACCCTCTGCGGTACGAAAGCGATCGCGATCTAGATGTAAAAGAATAAAATCCTCTACTATTTAATCAATATAACTTTGAGAAAAACACGCGGGAAAAACACTATTAAGAATAGAAAGAGAGCATCAGACATTCTTTACACATCATTACAATGGCATTGGATGTGGGGGAGATGGTTATGGTGAAAGATGGCATGTGTGAGGCTCAATGCGTGCCAGAGACAAAAAACTCTGCAACACAGAAAACAAAGACAAACAGCTTAGCAACAGCAATTCAAACACTAGCTGCAATCCTTGAAGAGGGAGAGAAGAATGAGAAAGTGAATAACAAAAATAAAGAGTATTTACAGAAGACATTGAAAGCAGTGTGAGAAGTGAAGATGAAACTGTATAATCAGCTTCTAAAGAGAATGAAACACACAATTGACACATCAAAACAGCAGAAATTATGAGACAAGCTCAACAGAGCACTCTCATGAGCAGCAATAGCAGTTAGAGGGGAGACAACAGTTAAAACCATATCAATCAGAACACTGTGAGAGGTAGTCATTACTTGATGAAGCTGTGATGCTATGTCAGAGACAGAACACACATCAGAAATGATTATTAAACAAGCAAATGAGACCATCAAAGAGATAATCAAGAGCAAAGTGATGACAGCAAGACACATGTCAAGTGAAGACATGATTTTGATGATGAACACACAGAACATCAAGACAGAGCTTGCAGCAGATGATAGCTGGACACGTGAATGGGGAGACAAAGCGCGCATGAAGCAGAAGATGTATGCAGTACTAGTCAAAGATGCTTCTATGAAAGTCATTGACTGGAGCAGCTCTGAGTATGCCATTGAGAGCATCTACAAGCAAAATACAGCACTATGCTGCAAGATGCTGATACACAAGGTGAACAAAATAATGATTAGACAACAGAAATCACATGACAGTATAATCATCAATGTTGCTGCACCTCACCAGACCAATGCACTGGTGGACAATGGACTTGTTCTAGACAATGAATATTGCACAGTTGAAATATTTCACAGAGAGGCCAGGGTCACACAATGCTACAAGTGTCAACAGTATGGACATATAGCTCACTTCTGCAGAAGAGAGGAAACCTGTGGTCACTGTGCATAAAAAGATCATGATGACAAGGCCTGCAAAGGAGCAGCAGAAGGCAGCAGACTCAAGTGCAGTAACTGTGATGATAGTCATGCAGCATGGCACTCAAACTGCCCAGAGAGAAGATTGAAAGCCAAAAGTGCTAAAGAGACACTGATTAAATGCTTCAAGCACTTCAATATAAAAGCACCAGATGCAGATGAATTTAGCTTTCTACACAAACAGAACAGGCCTCTGAATGAGGACTTCATAGAACCCCCACAAAGAGCAGAAAGACCAACAGATGTATCAAGAGCAGAAGCACAACAATGAGAAGCTATAACAAGCTTCATTCAAGCAGCAAGTGATTCAGTAACACTGAAGACATCAACACAGAACAGCAGCTCACAGAATAATCACATGAATGAATCATGAAGAACAGGCTAGTCATTTTACAATACAATGTGCATAAGTCAAACAAGATTATGGAACCTCTTTTGGCAAAGCCCGAAACAGCATTAAACTATGATGTGATTGCAATATAAGAGCCCTGGATACAAAAACACCCTAAAACAGACACACACTGTCCAGCAAACTGTGGATTCTGGCAAGCAGGCATGGAGCAGAAGGACATGAAGGTGTGCTTTCTAATTAACAAGAGAATTGCAGTCAAGACCTGAAGAGTGAGCACAATATTCACTCATATACTGATACTTACTCTGTTGACAGAGAGTGGGCCTATCAATATCATCAACATGTACGCGTCACCACCAGGAAGCTACACAATCATGCCACCAGACTCACCCATTCATCAGCTCCAAGCGGTGGTTGAAGAAGCGGATAGAATGCTAGAAGCATGAATAAATCAGGAAAATGCGCAACAAGCAACAACTGAGAGTGCAGAGAGAGCATCAGACATGCAGAAAACTCAAATAAACACACATCAAGTAGATGTTATAGTGATTGAAGACTTTAATGTACATCACACTCTCTGAGAAGATAGCAGAATCAGTGAAAACTTTGTCATGGCCTGAAAACTCAATACTCAAATCAGTGTCTTGAATCTATATCTAGTAACTTCAGAAGACATGATCATCTGACAAGGTAGAGAAAGTCAGAGCACTACAGTGAATCTAATCTTTTTATCTGCTGATCTACACAGTCAAATGATCAGCTGCAAGCTATAATATGAAGCAAATATGGCATCAGATCACATGTCAATTGCAACTACTCTTGAGCTAAAAGCATTATATAGCAGCAGAAAAAGACACACTTGGCATCACTTCTGTCTGGAACAGATAGCACAGGACTGCCAGACACTGAGAAGCTCAGGGACACTGACTTCAAAAAATCAGATAAACAGTTATACAAGATATCTTGTCAAATTTGTGGAAGATCTAGCAGCAAAACATGTCAAAGTCTCAAACTACAGTCAACACAGCCGGTCATGGTGGTCCCCTCGAGTAGCAGAGACAGTCAATCAATATAAAAAAGCCAAGAAAGACAGAAACATCTCTGCAGCAGATATAATTAAAGCTTGAGCCCTGAGAAACAGAGAGGTTAAACTGACTAAAATAAACAGTTTCAGAGAACTAATGCACAGCACAGAGTCCAAGCCCAAGCTACTATGGAAGATGACCAAATGAGGGCATCAAAGCAGCAATGAGCATGCACAACCTCCAAGAATTCCAGCATTGATAGTAGAAGGCAGAGAAAATCTACCACCAGTCAATGCCTTTGATGATAAAGTCAAGATTCTGAGACAAAGATTCTTCCCCCTGCCACTAGTCAGTGACAACAGGGACATGGAGGAGGCGGAACACCCACTGGAAATAACAGAGACAATAAGCATCACAGAGAAGAAAATGGCCGCGCTCATAGCACATTTACCAAGCAACAAAGCACCAGGTATCAATGGAGTCTCCAATGAATTTCTGAAAATGCTGGGACCAAGCTTCACAAAGGCTATGACAGAGCTCACACTGGCATGCTGGGAATGGGAACACTACCTGGAGATATTCAAGACCGCTCAAACAGTGGTACTGAAAAAACCAGGAAAAGGGGATTATCAAAAGGCAGAGGCATGGAGGCCCATTGCTCTACTGAATACAATGGGAAAAATAATAGAATCAGCCACCGCGCAGGAACTCAGACAGCTAGTGAAAACACTCAATCTACTGCCATCTCAACAGATGGGTGCTAGGCGGGCCAGATCAACCGAAACAGCAGTATCACTACTGCTAGCACAAATTAGAACAGCATGGGAGAAGTCAGACACAGTGGTCACAGTTCTATTATTGAACATCTCAGAAGCTTATGATAGAGTGCTCAAAGACCGACTCACACACATTCTTCGCATGAAGGGCCTACCAAGACAGCTGACAGGGTGGATACACTCATTTATGTCAGATAGACGATCCACACTCACATTTGAAGAACAGGAAACTGAGGTCTTCAATATTTCAGCTGGAATATCACAAGGATCACCTCTCTCCCCCATTCTTTTTCTATTTTACAATGAGGAACTGCTCCGGATATGCTCACTCTTGAATAGATCAGTGAGCTGCATAGAATTTGTGGATGATGTCAATATAATAGCATACAGGCCATCAACTGAAGCAAATTGCGCGCAGCTCACACAGGTGCACGCAGAATGTGAAGAATGGGCAGAAAGACATGAAGCTATTTTTGCTTCACAGAAGTATGAGTTGATGCACTTCACTAGAGCCTGAACTTGATTCAACTTGAATCACTCTCTGAGACTGTCTCAGCAAGTTATCAAGCCACAGAAGGTGATGAGAGTTCTAGGAGTATGGCTGAATTCCAAGCTTCAATGAAAAGGTCACATGGATGCTATAGCAGGAAAAATGAAGTCACAGATAAAGGCACTATCATAGACAACACAGGCCACCTGGGGAGTCCCCCTACATCAAGCTAGAACAATATACAACATGGTCATACGGCCAGCTATAGCTTACAGCGCACTGGCATGGCATCAACCGCGCATCAAGCGCGAAGGACGCATGCGCAATAAACAGCACACAGAGGGCCTAATCAGAACACAGAATGAATGCCTGAGAATAGTAGCTGGAGCATACAGAGCAACACCAATATCCACACTGGAAGCAGAGACATACACACCACCCCTGAACATCTATCTTGATGGAGTTGTGACATGCGCCACAAAATGACTGAAGGTCTCTGAAATGGCAACACAAATTGAAGAGACATGCACAGCAGTGAGAGTCAAACTCAGATAAAGAAATGCAGTGCACAGAAGACTCATTGAGAAGATGATTCATTCAGACAGTCTGTCTGAAAATTGAGAGAAGCTTTGAATGAAAAAAAGTAAATAAAAGACTACTCAAAGCACAAATTCAGCAGCAACACAGCACTTCTCACATGATGAATGAGTGTGAAAAGAAATTCTGAGTAGATGAAGAAAATAATGAAGAGCTAGAGCATCTTTCTAATATGAACTCTTTGATTAATCTCTGAACAAAAGCATTCTGAAATGGCACAAGGGCCTAAGCAAGGCCAGAAACTTGCTGATAATTCAACTAAGATCAGGGAAAACAGGGCTGGCAGCCTTTCTACATAAAAGATGAGTACCGGATTTCCCATCACCAGCATGTGAATGTGGCTATTCAAATGAAACAGTGATGCATGTGATAGTTCACTGTGATAGATTTCAGCACAGTCACAGAAGTCTGCTGCATGAGGGCAGAATTGACAAGAAATGGCTATTGAACACCAAAGAAGAGCTACACTGTCTAACAAAATGATGAATCAAGCAGGGAATTCTATCACAGTTCTCACTGGCAAAGACACTGAGTGTCTATCAGACAGAGAAGCAGCAATCTATCACATCTCAATCAAGCATACACAGACCTCAATAAACACCATGCTGAAACTGCTGAAAGCATGCTTATCACACAAAATCAGTGCTCATGGCACATTCTCATGCTCATTTCATGCTAAAGACATGACTCTCTACACTTCAGAGTGCAGTTGATGTCTTTCACTCACTCACTCACACGCGGGCGCATTTTCAAAAATGCTCAGTGTAATTTTTCTTTATTTTTAATTTTTCTTTTCTCATCCCATTCTCTTCTCTTCTTGAGGACAGCAGTTGCTGGTCCCCAGTAGTCTGAAGCCTCACAGAAACTGTTACATACATTTATTAGTGCATGAGGTTTTTAATTCTGCAGTAAGCTCTCTTATTGCATGGTTTTCCTTGTTAGATAAAATAGATAGTTTCCCACATATCCCTGAGATTAAGTGGTGTATAATATAATAATAATAATAATTCTGGTGAATGAAACATTTTTTAGAATTAGTGATTACATAGTTAGAAATTGGTGACATTGTCAATACAATGATGATTTTTTGCTGTTCACAACCCATTTACAGTGATTCCACTGCTTATCCACCATTATACTATTATTTACGGTTCGGCGACCGTGTCGCCGATTGGCACGGTGGAACAATAACCCTACGCTTTTCCTGTATGGTTGCCATCTAAAGTCACATGATGTCGTGACCAAATGAAGTTCTTTCCGTCGCGTCCAAAAAGGGCAAAACAACGACATCCATCCCGTTCACCCCATGGATTGACTGCGAATTCTCAACCCACGTTGCCCATCAGTCTCATTTTCATCTTTGACATCTTGCTACTGAGTCTTGTCTGTGCATAGTTAGTGGAATCTTTTTCATTCTCAGGATCCCCGTTCATTTTGACGACAGGGTTAGGTGTTGGATTCCGAGTCAGACGCGTCTTCGCCGCCTTCGAGAATCGTTGTTGTTTTCGGACATTTCCCCCGCCGGCGAAAGAAGTGTGATCAGCCGCTTACGTTATATTTTTTTTAAGAAAGAGACCTGGACATATCTACGGCAGAAAACACGCACTGAAAAAGAAACTATGACATTCGAAGACGGGAGTCAGAATGAATATGAGGAGAATGGGCTGGCGGGACCTGGGGCACCCACACCCTTGACTGCATTGGAGGTGAGTTATATCAGCGAAGTAACGAGCTGTTTGCTTGATGTTGTTTGCGATATTATTTGGGACAGATGTGTTGTGTATTGTATAATTTGAGTGACTGGACTGACATAGGTGCGTGCTTGTTTTGACTTAGGGAATTAATGGTCTAACTGCACGGGATATTAAGTTGGTGATTGAGGGCGGGTATCATACTATTGAGTCTGTGGCATATACGTATGTATATTCTGCTTTCTTTTGTCTTCTATATGGTTGTTGGTATTTGATAGTTTCCTGTGGGCTAATGATCCTATTGGATATGTGTTGTTTTAGACCGAAGCGTATGCTGGAGCAGATCAAAGGCATATCCGAGCAGAAAGCGACGAAGATTCTTGCAGAAGGTATGCCATGTTGTTTCTTAATTCGACCTGTTCCGATTTTACAAATTTGCCCATTGCTGAGTTGAACTGGGACAGCTTCAAAAATCGTTCCCATGGGTTTCACGACGGCGACAGAAATGCATGCTCGACGGAACGACTTGATATGTATAACAACTGGTTCGAAGCAATTGGATACTTTACTGGCAGGCGGTATCGAGACAGGGTCCATTACAGAGATTTTCGGAGAGTTCAGAACGGGAAAGAGTCAGATTTGCCATACCCTGGCAGTAACTTGCCAACTACCCTTTGATATGGGTGGCGGGGAGGGTAAATGTCTATATATTGATACGGAGGGCACATTCCGCCCAGTTCGACTGCTTTCTGTCGCTCAGCGCTATGGACTTGTTGGCGACGAGGTGCTGGATAATATCGCATATGCTAGAGCTTACAATTCTGACCACCAACTGCAGCTACTCAACCAAGCGTCGCAGATGATGTGTGAGACACGATTTTCTCTCCTCATCGTTGACTCGGCTACTGCTCTATATAGGACAGACTTCAGCGGTCGAGGCGAGCTATCTAGCCGGCAGAACCACCTTGCCAAGTTCATGCGAAAGTTACGGACTCTTGCTGATGAATTCGGCATTGCCGTTGTCATCACTAACCAGGTGGTTGCGCAAGTGGATGGCGGGCCAAGTGCTATGTTCAACCCAGACCCGAAGAAGCCGATTGGAGGCAATATTATTGCGCATGCTAGCACGACGAGATTGAGTTTGAAGAAGGGTCGGGGCGAGACTCGTATTTGCAAGATTTACGACAGTCCTTGTCTTCCGGAGAGCGATTGTCTGTTTGCGATTAATGAGGATGGGATCGGGGATCCGAGCCCGAAGGATTTGGAGAAGGATTGATGAGGTTGATGGATGATCGTAATGGGTGAAGTAACGCTTTTTGCTTTCATCTATTTTTTACGTTTAACGGATCCTAACATTTTTATTTTCTTCATATATTTTTGTTCATGGCATTGCACACTCGGAACTGGCGTTGGAGGGAAGTCAAGAGAGAGATAAAATTTATTGCTCACCCTTGATGTGTTGATGGTTGATTTGAGTGCTCCCAATTTGTGGTGCTTGTTTGAGGTCGTAAACAAAGCAATTGGTGCCGTATAAATAATTTTTTAGATGAGCATCTTACTTATATTAGGAATACCATATCTATTTTTTTATTTTTTTATTCAGATTTACTGTTTCTAGATAGATTAGTTCCAGTATCGTTGCCATGAAAAGTATTCAGAGCTTCAACGTGGTCGCTGTTGTCTGCCTGCATTTACTTTGGAGGAGCTCTTTTAGGCGCAGCTGCTCCATTCCGCCAAACTTTAATTTTTTATCGCGAAAGCTTCGTAGCATTCACCACCATAACCATCAACATTGACCATCTACAAATCCACCCCTCCACAAGTAGCAATGGGTAGCTAGAACTACCCGTCCTCTGCAACTAGAAATATCACCCCACTCCTTCCGTGCCCAGCATGCTCAAAATATACAAGGAGACCAAGGTCGACACCCGACCAAACGCGCCCGCATCCATCGTCAACATCCCCATCCCATCATCCTCACACGGCCTCAGCAACCCCCAACAGCGGCGCACCAAATTCTCCCTCTTACCTTCTACCTCTACTGCTGCGCATCTCGACGACACTACGAAGGATGAAGACGCGTTCGCGAAACGCTATCTAGCCACACAGGGCTCCGTCTATTTCCGGCAGCGGAAAACGTACCCACGGAGCTTCCTCTGGCGAGTCGTAGGCGGCAATGATGACGGGGACGATGATAGATTCCTCGAGATCCAGTCTGTGGACTTGACGAAGAGCACTAGCGAGTCGACGACCGCTACGGGCACGACGGCGGCGACGACGAACAGCAGTAACAGCACCAACCAATATCACCAGCACGAGGCTAACCTACTACTCCGCCTCGAGTTCCAGGAAAAGATAATACCGCACGGTGTCGCACTGGCGGATTTGGAGGATCATGAAGTGCTGAATTTGTTTGTTGTCACTAGGGATAGGCAGTTGTATACGATAAGTCTGCGGCAGGAGTTTTTTCGACGGGTCGCGACCATTGATGAGAATGTGGCCGATTGGTGTAAAGTGAGCTGTCCGGCACCGTTGGCATTTGCTTATCCGCACCGCTTGCATGCGAGTAGCCCGCAGGAATTGTTTATTTCGTTGGATAGCGGGGCGCTGTTGAGGTTGACTAGGAAGGCGGGAGATGATGGTACGTATTATATGGATGGCTAGCTCGCTGGCTTGTGAGAGCTGTGAACGAAGTTTCTTTTTGCTGATTCCCTGTTTCTTTACTTTTGCCTAGGATCACATTGGTCTGCGATTACCTTCGATGAGAAGCCCTGGGGCTCCTCGTTACGCGGGCTTGTTAAATGGAGTGGTCACCAGCAGATACGCTACGATGGACGAGTGTTGGATCCGAACACCTCAAATGATATTGCCACAACTTCTGATCAGGCCTTCGTGTTCGTCGTGGGCCTCAATCATACATTGAAGATTTGGAATTTGGCAAGTCATAAGTTGGTTGCGTCGAAGGATCTGCTGAATCGAACTGGCCACCAGCAAGATGCCGCGCCTGCAACACTGAATCCCTCCGAGTCCGCGTTTGTTCGTGTTTTCAATGCTGAAAGAGCTATGGAGGGTGAAACGTATTACGCCGTCACTTACTCACCTCTTGACGATGGCCAGTTTAAATTCTGGGCTGTGAAGGGTGGCTTGACATCGCAATTGGAGGTTGAGGATCTTTTCCCAGATTCCAAATTGAAACCTGCGGACCCGGACCCTTCAGGCAGTGTGTTTTGGAATATTGCAGATTTTCAAATTAAGTCTATGGAAGAAGGGAGACATATGGTCCTTTGGGTGCTTTGGAAAAACAACAACCTCTATCAGATATACAGCCTTCATTTTAACCTGGATGATTTGGAATCGGCGTGGTGCCATAATTGGACGGGAATGGCATTGGAGACCCGCGGTGACGAACCGCCCCCGAGTTTCCTGTCGTCTGACATTGCGGATCCTACAGAGAAATGGTTGGAGTATCTTTTCTATCCGGGGAAATACTCTCGTGAAGTCCTTGCGACATCTCTTGCTATATACCAAGATGCTATGAAAATTAAACCCACAACTGGATTCAACAAAAAATCTACGCCACTCCAGCAACAGCTCTGCTCTACAATCTCCGAATCGGTGTCACTGCGAAAATTCAGCGAGGCGGGAGTCGACTATACGAAATATCGACGAGAAACAGACTCCAAATGGCGGCAATTCTGGCAGATTGCAGATGACCTCAATAGAAAACGAAGCGAGGCGATTTCACTTAGTTATGACGCTTTTACTGACCTTCCATGGCTACTATTCTCCGACGGGTGTTGTCTTATTCGGGAATGTAGCAGCACGGAGCTACTTGTCCACAATGATGGCGATGCTTTGAGAGATCATAGAAGAACGCTGGAAGACTCTTTGCACCATAGGAATTTGGATCTAGAGTTGAGAGATCGGTCAGATCTAGCAGCGCGGTTAATTGAAGCTGCCGCATCCTTTAGAAAGAAATTCACTCCAGAGCTCAGTCAAGCGTGTGCAACCGCATTGAATGCGGAGCTTTTCACAGAGCCTTCTCTGTCCGCGCCGCAGCGAATTGCTGCTTTTCATGCGCAGAGTAAATTCTCCGAGCTGATCACGGATGATATATTTGATAGCATGTTTGCGAGCGTTGACACAGCCGTCGGGTTTAAGAAGCTCACCACTGAACTCTTTCTTTCCATTATCGATACGATGCCGCTTGGGTTCCCTGGAAAGGACTCCGAACTCTTATCGACGGATTTTGGACGGATGGTGACCGTCCAGGGTGCCTTGGAAATCATATGGCTCAATAGACAAGTGCTATATGACCTTCTAGTACTTACTGTTTTCGTCGAGACTGAGTTGACCCAGGAAGATGGCGTTCTGTTTGATGGGGTAGACTTATTTGCAACTTTGATTGAGCTGTTAAGAGAATATGAGATGATGATATGGTTGGGATCGAATGTTCGACCATGGCCTGGAAATCCATCCCATGGGAGCGCTAGCAATGCGATGTCACCAGAAGCAGCTAAGGAGACAGGCACGGAAAAGCGAGAGCGTCAACTGTCAACCATTCTCGAAGACCTTTTCGCTTGTCACATCAAACCCCGCCCGACATTCGCTGTTCCTCAAACATTTACTCTCACCCAACAACTTCGAGACGTAGTGTCTTGGATCACAAGGCAGGGTGAAGTGTCGTTTCCGAATGTTTTAGTCTTTATTCAATGCGACCTCTTGGCTTCGGATAACATAGACCTAGCCTCTGACTTCTTACGCTTCCAGCCAAATACCGCATGGTCTACGTATGTCAAAGGAAGACTATATGTGGCAAAATTCGAGTTTGATGCAGCGGCTATCTATTTCCAGAAAGCTGCATATATTCTTTGTAAGTGCCAAGTAAAAATTGACCTGTACGGAAAAATAATACATGACTAACGTAAATATTTCTTTCACATATAGCACACGGAAAAGCTGTCGGAAATCTCCATGAAATGTCATCTAATCTCTTGGATATAATATCAGTGAACAGCTTTTATAATGGGCTTCCTAAATACTTTCAACACATTCTCTCGCTTTTCGAGCAGACCCGGGCATTTGCCCATGTTGCTGATTTTGCTCGCCTTGCTCTCCAGGCCCTGGAATCCGAACCAAGGAAAAACGAACCCGACTCTGATTACATCTATCTCCGGACTGATCTTCTTTCCCGCCTCTTCCATGCTTCCCTCAAGACCTGTCGTTTTGACGAAGCATACTCTGCACTTTCACGATACACGGATGCTGCATTGCAAAAGTCGGCCCTCACCTCTTTGATCACAACTATTCTTGCTGCATCAGGACCAGGGATAGCGGGCCTCCAAAAGATCCTTCGATTCCCGATATCATTAGCACCAAATCTAGCCTCCCACGTTGACGAGGTCCTCCTATCGCTCACAAAGAAACAATCAACTCACGGTCGATCGCAAGAACAATCCTTACCCACAGCAGCATCTTGGCAAAGCAAATCCGATACTCCAGACTACCAGCGCGTTCTCCAAGCCTACCGCGTAGCACGGAATGATATCCGTGGCGCGGCAGAGGTATCCTACCAAGCCGTCCAGCGTCTACGCGAGACGAGGGATCGCGGCTTCTACTCAACACGCGCGTTAATCATCCGACGAAACGCGAATGAAGCGGCAACCATTCAACGCCAAGAAGTAGATGAGGGTGATGTGGAGAGTAAGAACTTGCGAAATGAGTTACTGTCTTTGATAAACCTCCTTGCATGTATGGATAAGAATGAAGCTTATATCCTCGTCGAGATTCCCACACCATCAAACAACACTCGCCCACGAGGTAGTAGCGTCATTAGCAATGCTGCTACTGCGGACGATAGCTCCGTGTTTTTGGACTCTACTGCGGCAAAAAAGTCTCCCCGGGCCTCCTTTTCATTCCCGCCCCCTGTCAATGGTACTGCTTATTCACCACGTTCGAGTGCTGGCGCTGGCGAAAGGAAATTCAGCACCACATCATCTCAGCATTCTACGGGCCCCCAGTTCCTGTCACAGCAATCCAAGCTCCCTAAGCGCATCATCGTGACGCTGGAAGATCTGCGAAGGGAGTACCAAGCGGAGCTAGATCGAGTGAGCAGGATTGAGAATGGGGATTGGGAGTTTGGGTATGTCGAGGGTGGGGAGGGGGAAACGGGTATGGATATGATGAATGATAATAGTTTGAATAATTTGGAAGCGATGGATACTTTGTGATTTCTCTACTTTCTTTCGATTTGTTTAGACAGCCCTTGTTTCCTATTGTTTAATTAGTTTAAACAGTTGGCGTTTTCTTTTCTACACACATGTTGCCTTCTCTTTCATGCGTTTTTATTTCCCTAAACTTATTTATTCATTTACATGGTAGGGGCGGACTATGGTATTTGCTTACATATTAGGTGCTAAGCAATGAATCTGCATTTAATGCAGTTTTAACATTTCTTGTTCTTTGCTTCATCTTCGCAGGTGGATTTTAACGAAACGACATATTGTCTTTGTTAACTTGAAAGGGGAATTGGGTTTTAAGGGATTCGAGCTTCAAAAATTGATGTTTGATAGATAACCTTGAAAGTTGCCAACTAATCGTGCCGAGCGCACGCACAGATAAAAATATGGAAGATTTGAACTTCAAAAATTAATATCTCACCACCACATCACTAATCTATGATAATTAATTTATCTATATCATCTGTAGTAGCTGTATTATTCATCAGACATTCATATATATCATTAACCTCTTGTTGGGTTGGATCTGTGGCCTTTTTCTTTGATTTTTTCAACAACCGCTTGACACCCTTATAATGTTCTTTTTCGGCCTCATCATCTTTACATTGTGCAATCTTCCTATTCGTGTCTCTGACAGTGAGTATACCTTCTACTTGAACCTGCCGACGTGTATTTTTTTGGTGCTACAGTGTTTGACTGCAAGATAGTAACCCTCGATCTCACCCTCTTTTATAGTGTTGAGTTCCGCCTGTATGAGACTGCCCTGGAAAATCTTGTCCAATCAATTGCTCAGATAAGATGACTTGAAATTGAGTATATTCTCCATATCTTGCATTGCAGTCTTCACTACTCAAATATGACGTTGTAGCTTCTCAATCGTCTTGGGTGAGGATAGCTGCGAGGAGGCGGTATTTGAGTGGCTTGATTGCGGGGAAAAGGAGTCATCTTCTCCATATATTTGCAGTTCGGGGTAGTCAGGCAGTTTTTCGTCAAGCTTATCGGGTATAGGTTGCAGATTGAATGGGATGATGCCATGATCCGCGAAGCCGGCTCGAATAGTAGAGGGTTTAAAGGTCTTTTTGCGAACGTCAACTAGATTCTGTAGAAATTGGCGTTTTTCATATTGCTCATATCCATAACGCGCAGCCTCATTAACTGCTTTTGAATGATAGTGCTTATATTGCTGAAACGGCACGCCATCAAGAGGTTGTAATATATGAGTTGAATGTGAAGGAAATCCATATAGAATGATCTTGTGAAGATCACAGTACTGTAGGAATTCTTTGATGAGATGAGATTCATGATTGTCAAGAAGTAGCAATCTATAAGTGTCTTATTGACATTTTTTAGTGATCTCATTAAAGTGCTTGATCCATGCAAAACCAATCTCATTATTGGTATATCCAGTATCTGACATCGCAATTGTATATCCGCTGAGTAGGTTGCTTTGTGCATATCAATCTTCAAGGTGGGTTTTTGATTTCATGATGATGAACAAATTCAATACCTTGCTGTCTGCTGAAATGCACTCAATTACTGTGATCAATTTTCAAGAATATGATGAGAATATAGCTGAATTGAGATTCTTAAAGACAGTAATAACTCATTCTTCATGCTTCTGACCTTCTTGAAATCCAATCTCATCAAAATTGTAGATATTGCAGGTTTGAAACACATATCTCTTAAGCAAGATTTTCAAATGATCAAATCACACTTTGATGTAGCTAATATTCTCAACTGCAGTTCTTTTTGAATCCATTGACTTCTGCTTAACTCTTTTATACCCATCCAAGCTGTGTATATATTGATAGGTCCACATCTTGCTGACCTCCGGCGGTGCAGTCGCTGGATCCGTGTGATGGCGCTTGAGAATGAGATTCGCGTTATTTTGAATCTGCTCTGCAGTTGGGGGGCAATTATTTCAGTTTATATGAGCTATTCACTCTTTTAATATGTTCTTCTGACTCTTGCTAAGCTTCTTGTTCGGTGCAGACTTCTCATTGTGAGGTTTTCTTTCATTGATTCTTGCTCGAAGACATTGATAAGGAATGTTGAATTTACATGACAAAGATAGGACTTTTTGTTTTTTATTGCGGTTATAGAATTCAACAGCCTGCTGAATCCGTTTTTCAGTATTATCTTGCTTATTGGGCATGGTGGTGGTGATATATTAATATTTGAAGATTGATTAATAGAAAAGTTGAGATTTTTATCGTTACGCTGTGGCGCACCCACATCAGGTGTGGGTGCGCTCGGCACGATTAACATTTAGGTTAGGATCCATGGGCGCTACTGAGCCACTGAGTTAACGCTAAAACCATGCCATACAACAGCCCTCGAAGATCCCCGGAGTTATGCGGACAAGAGGGATTTATATAAGGGATATTCCACTGTTCAAAATATTATATTATTAATTCAGATGGGCTCGATTGTTCGACGATCGTCAAGAGAAACTGGGTTATTCAGTTTCAAAACAAACACACGCTTCCGCATCGGCAATAGTTGATGATTTATTTTATATAAAGACTACGGGGCGTTAAAGTTATGGATATATATTTGTAACTCATCGGATCTTTCCTCCAATTCCAGGCCAATCCCTTGGATTTGCATGTTAAACTTATCCAAGTCGAAGTAACATCTACATTCCTACTGCCGACCAGCTTTCCAGTTTCCCAGCTTCTGTAGACCTATCTTCAGATAGGCATAAATGGCTCCCCCAAGACCCTACACTATAGATATCCCTCAAAACAAAATCGACAAGTTCAAGCAAAAGCTCGCGCTTTCAGAGTTCCCCAATGAACTTGAACACGCTGGATGGGATCTCGGGGCTCCTCTCACAGAAGTCTCGAGGTTAGCAAAAGCTTGGCAAAATTGGGAATGGAGGGAGGCTGAAAAGAGATTGAATGAACAATGCACACAGTTTGAGACTGATATTGACGTGGATGGATTTGGGAGCTTGAATGTTCATTTTGTGCATCAGGAGAGCAAAGTCGCTAATGCGATTCCATTGCTATTTGTTCATGGGTGTAAGCTATATATTGTTTGATTTATCTGTATCATGAAAAGCACGAGCGAGAAGTCATAGTTCTGACTTACGATAATATAGGGCCAGGGTCTTTCATTGAAGTTTTAAAGATTCTTCCACTGTTTGCTCAAAACAACGACGACTATGGTAGCAGTCCTGCTTTCCACGTAGTTGCCCCCTCACTGCCAAACTACGGTTTCAGCCAGGGAGTGTCCAAACGTGGCTTCGGGTTGGCTCAGTATGCAGAAACTTGCAACAAGCTGATGCTCCAACTGGGGTATCCTAAGTATGTCACGCAGGCCGGAGACTGGGGGTATTGGGTTACCCGAGCTATTGGGAAGCTCTATCCAGAAAGCTGCAAAGCCAGTCATTATAACATGGTTTACACCGGCCCACCGACTTTCCGGGAGAATCCGCTGCTTGCACTGCAGAATGCACTAATGCCCTATAGTGAGGACGATAGGAGGGCGCTGAAGCGCAATGAACAGTTCGGGAGGGAGGGAAAAGGTGAGCTAGGTGGATTCCTGTAGATTTTGCGTGTTATGTCAAAAAAAAAATTTTTAGACAGTTATATGCAAAAGAAGGATGATAAGAAACAGGCAGACAATGCTGACCCATCAAGAAAAAAGGCTACAACCATATTCAATCCACTAAACCGCAAACCCTCGCCTACGGTCTCCACGATTCCCCTATCGCCCTCCTGGCTTGGATCTATGAGAAATTGCACGACTGGTCTGACGCATACCCCTGGACAGACGACGAAATACTCACTTGGATAAGCATATATGCCTTCAGCCGCGCGGGGCCTGGTGCTGCACATAGAATATACTACGAAGTTGGCCACGCAGATGCTCCCATCAAAAACCAGCACGGGAAATTGGTAACGCTCAATTATGGAGGAATGCTGGAGTATACTGAGGAAGTGAAGATTGGACTTACGTATAATCCGAAAGAGCTGGAAACTTTACCTGTTCGATGGGGTGGGACATTAGGGAAAGTAGTGTATCAGGCAGAGAACGAAAGAGGAGGGTAAGTTTACCTTCTTTGCTTAGTTTTATATATTATTAAACTTTGTCTATCCGTCTCCTTCCTCTCCACTTTACCCTTTCCCCTTGTCTCGTTTTGCCTTTTCTATCAGTCTAATAAACTGACCTGAAGAATCAATGCCAACCCCATTTACCACCCTGCTAACCTGGAAACACAGGCACTTCTATGCCTATGAGCATCCCGAGCTGCTCGTTCGCGATTTGAAATGCATGTTTAGGAAAGGCGGAGGAGCATATGGAGTAATACCGGACAAGGATGGATACTAGCCATGAATTTTATGAGGCTGAGTCAAATTGTGACAAGTATATAGGAAAGTAAGAAATATAAGTATGTAGAATACCATGCTAGTCAAAGAAAGAAAAAAAGGGCTTTTCCAATGTACTGTACATATCGACTATCTATTTATCTATTAAATAAAATGCAGAAATAGATGGGTATTTAGAGTCGTAACCAAAAGAAAAGGAAGAGGGAGCTATGGGAATTTACCATATCACGTTCTCTTTCATTATCTCCAGAGAAAATTCATGGCGGATAAACAGAAGGACGCGACCACTTCCCTCTCGCCCTAATCCGTTTCCCATAAATATAAAACAGATACGGAATCGGTATCAGCGGCAACGACACAAATCCCAAAAGACTCGATGCCCACGGCACCCCAAGCTTCGAAAACATAATCCTCGCGAACAATGGGAATACGGCGGCAGAGCAACTGCGCAGGAACGTATTAGCACCAACCGCACTCGCCGAGACGGTCGGGAACGTATCGATCAGGTAATTCAAGGCTGCTTGGAAGACGGTAAAGAACCCGAAGCCCATGGACGCGGTACCAATCACCGGCGCGATCCAGGGGATGTGTGGCTGAGACGTCCAGCCGAAGATGAATAGGCCTGCGGAGAAAAATACGGAGCCGATCATCATGGGCGGCAGTCGCGCTTCAGGGACCGCCCGCCGGTTATTGGCGCGAAATTTTTTCAGGTAGAATTTCTGGTTATACAGATTTGCACCCGCACCTACGATGACGCCTGCTAGCAAGCCAAGGAATGGCAGGTGGCCGACGAGTAGAGTCCAGCCACGGACTTCCATGAAGGCAATGGGGAAGGAGGATAGACTGAGATATAGTATGCCGTAGACGAAGGAGGCGTAGGCGGCGACGAGGAAGCAGATGGGTGTACCCAAAAGCTGGAAGGGGACGATTAGGTATTTGTTCGCCATTTCGCGGAAGCTGACATCCCATTCTTCATGGCGGGCGTGGAGAGCCCAGTTGCCCGTTTCATAGCGGAGACGACGGGCTTTATTGACAAGGAGGATGGCAGGGTAGGATTCGTCTACGAAGATGAGGTCGAGGGTAAGGAAGAAGAGCATCATTATCCCGGTTAGCTAGGATATAGTTAGTTTGTGTTACGGAAGCTTGTCGGAGGATGGCAGGAAAGGCTTGCATCTTCCCTCACTAGTGCCAAACTTACATATTCCGTCCATCTCCAACGTAGATGGCTCTGCACAATAGCTGCTCCAACAATCGGCCCTAAACTAGGCCCACCAACAACAGCCATAGCATAGCCGACAATAGCAACTCCCCGCTCTTCAGCTGGGAACAAATCACTCAGCACCCCTCCAGTATTCGTGATGGGTGCAGAACCAAAGAAACCACAGAAGAAACGCGATATGAGAACTGTCTGGATATCCTTTGCGCTGCCCGCAGCGAACATAAAAATCGCAGCGATAAAATAAGGGAATAAGACAGCGGGTTTGCGCCCGTAGATCTCGGACAAAGGGGCCCAGAGTAAGGGCCCCAGGCCGAAGCCAAAGAGCAGCAGGCTGATCCCCAACACTCCCACCTGCTCGGAAACGTTGAAGTCGGAGTCAACTTGGGAGATTCCCGGCGAATAGCTAGGCGAGGATGTCAATTTATGATTTCTCTAATTTTTGGAAGGGAAGGGTGAATGACAGATGGCTCGTTTTATATCTTCAAAGGTTTGGGTCTTACATTGCGCTGGACAAAGTAGAACCTACAAAAGAAAAGGGCGAGAAAGTATTAGTTTAGTGCTGCATGTGCTTCTACCAGGAAAATGGGTAGCAGGAATCCATACCCATTGTAGTCAACCCATAGAGAAGCGTCGTGATCGCCTTTTTGCGAAACGGCCAATTTATCGGGTTATACGTATCGTCCGGCCCATCAAAGTCAACTATGACATCTGGTGACGTCTTCTGATGCGATAGCGGATGGGTGAAAGGGTGCGCCTGGTCTGGGTTTCGACTTCGGACATGGCTGAGGGCGGTGCTGTAACGCTGGGAGGCTGTCGAGATTGCCGACTGGATTCTACTCAGGCGGTGGGATGGGTGTGAGTAGGTACTGGCTGTTTCGTTGTGCGGCACGCTCTCCACATAATTAACACCATCGTCATCATATCCAGGGCTACTTTTCTCGGAGATCTGTCGTTCAGCCGGCACGGAGTCACTGCCGGCCCGTGGCAACGCGGAAGATGGCGAAGCCATTTTGTTTCAAGGCTGAAGGATGCCAGCGTTATGAAATTTAAGAAAGGTTTTAGGGTGGGAATAGCGAGTTTTTGGAGCCATTGGGGATGTATGACTGACTCCGAGACTATTATTGCCTTTGATGGTCGAATTATGCCGGCCCGGTGCCGGCTAATCGGGAAACGAGGGGCGTGTCGGTCGTTTTTTTAGGCCGTGGGTTAACGGTCGATCCTAGCTTCGGTGAAAAGCTGAGCGTGAGCTAGCAGTTAGCCAGACATAAGCGTAGTGGTAATAATGGAGATATATATCCAAGGGGCTTGCCCAAACGGAACCGGCAAAACGTCATATACAACCGTGGAAGCTTTTTTGCCTGGTCACATGACCACAAAGCCCTATTTTCGGATGCCACCGTTCATCTGGGCGGTATAGCTACACACCACTAAGCTGGGAAAGAAGTGATAAATAACAAAACCCGTATTTTCCGATCTATAAGCGTTATGTACACAAGGCCTGGTCATTTCAAGATGCTGAATTTGAGCTTAAATAAAACGGAGGCCGCCAAGGACAAAAAAAAGAAACAAATAAAATAGGCAAGAAGCGAAGGGTCCCAAAACCGAGGGGAACAAATATCAAAATCGAAAATCGAAAATCGAAAATTCCTTAGCTTGGATTGACCGATTCCCATTTTTGTAATGTTTCCTCTGCCATGGTAACCTTGAGACCAACCCTGGCGTCGAGTTCATACGTTTCCCACTTCGCAATCTTGTCAATCCATTCTCTGCACTCGCGGACTTTGCGGTGGTCATGGGCTTTTGTGCTTTCGGTTGAGCTAAGGCTAGTCTTGATTGACGTCGGCTGTTCTGGCGAAGGTTTCGGGTCTTGTGCAGAGACGGATTCGGACCGACTTGGCGAATTCTTGGCATGGACATCTGCGGTGGCACACAGTGGTCGATACGAGAAGCGTTCCATCCACAAATTTGCCGCCATTTCATAGTGTGCAGTTGGGCAAGTCCAGTCATCTTTCAAATGGCCCTTGAATGTTGCCCTGTCATGAATGAGGATCTGGGATTGTAAGAGTTTCTTCGATTCGTCGTGTCTCCCCAGCGACCTGAGTATGGAAGCGCGGAGAAGAGCCAGAATGGCGAACTCGTCTGTACTTTCACGTTCCCAGTGTTTGTTGTGCTTGCTCCCTGACCACTCTAAACATCTCAACGAGTCCTCCAGTTGTTCATCGTTCATGCGACTGTGGCCGTTCCAAAAGTAGATCATTTCTTCAAATGGATCTACGCCGATTGCTTCGATGAAGTCAACATTCCATTCCTTGGCGCGTGATTCCCATTTCGAGATTTTCCGGGCCACGAATACATCAAAGGGAAGCTGACGCGCCATAAATTTCTTCTTGCCCGCTTGGGACGGAGCTCTTTGGAATAACTCAACCGCTTTGGCAGCATGCTGCTTGGCGAGAGAAGGCGAATCCTGGGCATTTTGCCGATAGATGGCAAGATGAGCTGATGCGGCAATATAATAATATAAAGCGCGGGACCACGAATTGAGTTCAGCGCACTAAACGCTATTTGTCAGTAAAGGTCAGGAATAGCCGAAGTTTTAGGCCTGGGGTGGAGTCAGTTCTGAATCCCTTACCTCGATAAATGATTCCGCACACAATTCATATTTGTGAAGATACAGAGCAGTCAAGCTCTTTTCGAACATACATAACGCTTCAACCTGCTTCAAAGGGCTTTTAGTATCGCCAGAGAGTAGCTCCAGGGCAGCGTTCAAATTTTTCTTTGCACCTTGCATCCGAGATTCCTCTAAGAGCCAGAGATGGCTGTGGGGAAATCGAGTTCTCATTTCTGACAACAGGGCAGTAAGTCGCTGCTCTGAGTAACTGTCAGTGCCATCATCATTTTCATTTGGGGAGTCATCGATGATATCGCAATATCGAATAAACCCATTATAATATGCCAACAGGGCCAAACCAGCAATTGCACCGTTTAGATTATTAAATTTGCTAGCTTGCCATAGCATCCTAAGACCCCGAGTCCGATCTCCTCGAAAGCCGACAATATAGAGCAATTTTGAAAAGGCAGGCGGAACCATCGAGATGAGGAGAAGCAGGAGCCCGAAGCAGAGATTCACCCCAGAGTGTACAAACACGTCGACGGGGTTTGTAAATATATCCGAGTCAGGATCATGATCCAGGTGTTGTGTGGGAGATGAAAGTTTCTCTGGTTGTTGTGACGATGCTTTTTCAGCTTCCGCAAGGGAGACTGCCGCAATATCATCAGCAAGTTTCTGCCCATCTCCCTGAGTTGAAGTTGGTATGGGAGTCTCATCGGGTGACGGATGAGATGTTTTGAGGAGGGAGCCTGAAGTTCTGCCAGAGTCTATTCCGTGAGCATTTAGTGTGTCGCTTTCTGATGGTTCGGTGGGCACCGCGAGAGGGTGGTTGGGTGACAAGGAAATAATCGAGGAAGCCATTTTTCTTGTAGATTCCGCCCGGAGGTATTTCTCCTCCATCTGCATTATACTGTCCAATGCGATGTAAGCTTTCCTTAATTTGTAAAAAGCCTTGATGCTCTCCGTTAGGCTTTCGTTTAGGACCCCAACGAGGGCAGCCATCAGCTGAGCCATACTTCGACATAGAACATATTCGGTTCCAGGGGTATAGATCGGTGATCGGTACGCATTGCGGGCATTCGAATTGTGCTGAGCTTTATGATAATCGTTTGACGCACTCGTTTCCGCCTCAGATAGCCGTTCGCCCGCTGGAGAGAAGACGTTGTAAATATATGACGATGGAGACCACAGAGACGGGCAACAATACCAAAGCGCATGATTTCCTGCTCAAAACCCAATGTAGCCCGCACAAATGCGACGATTCCTTTTCCAAGCTATACAAGGTCACATAGTGCCGCTCATTGTATTATTATCTGCTTGAAGAAAGGAGGGGCAAGACCCATTGCCGCCGCAAAAACAACTGCTCAACAACCAGTGACGCATACACACCTTATGAAACGACGAATCGCCCTTATTTAGACCCTCTTCAGCACCGTCAACATCATCGTTCATGATAAAGGTAGCAGCTACATTGGCATTCCGTATCAGCGTGAGTTGAATTCAACGGGCGGTTTGCCCGGTTTTGGCGGGGAGGATGATCTAAATACCTCGAAGAGCACTATCAACTATATGCGCCAATTGATAACAAAGAGCTATAATCAGCTACTGATCTAAGACACCGGGAAGCTGCATAAAAGGCCATAATAACCTACGCTCTTGCGATTCTGCCAATGCATCGAGCGACTGCGTTGAGACGCTCGCCGGAGCTGCCTTGTTGTACAGCCATGTTCCCACTCGAAACATTGCGTGTATGACGGAGAAGGGAATGCGGGTAGAATGATTGAAGTCACAAATACCCCGCGCAACAGGCCAAAGTGAACGAAAGGAAGAAAGCAATCTCAAAAAAGAATCGGGGATCCCATGAAATAAAAATACCCTCAGCAGCCACACGAACCAAACACGCACACGACACACAGAAGGCGACACAAGAGCTGTAGTTCACAAGGGGTCAACCATTGTAGGAGAGCGTACGTGGACAAAAACTAATGTCTCAGAATCAGCACTACCAGCATCAAGGGGAGAGTACCGACAGAGAGAATTGGAAGAAGCAGAAAAAGAAAAGAAAAAGTTGAAGATATCGGAAAAGGCGGAGTTGGTGGCGGAGAAAGAAATCAGTACTGTACAGAAAAAGGAAGCCTGGGGCTGATGCCGCCTACGTAATTACCATACAGGGGAGACACGCCGCCAGCCAGCGGAGACGTTATTTGCTGCGTATTGATGGGACCCACAATGACAGCTTAAAATACACTACATTTCAAGGTTGAGATCCTGAAACCCTGCCCTACTTACTAAACTTCTTGTGAAATCAAACCTGAGCTCCGGGCATCAAATGGAAGCAAACTAAAAAGATCTTAGAATTAAGCCATAGCCGGTTGCTGCCGGACAGCATGGTGTATTGATATGCGTAATATATACCGAACTTGGCATGTTTGGCATGTTTGGAGTTGCAAGCAGTCACATGATATCAAATAGTCAACCGTCACTTTGCATCATTCCAAAACATCGCTACAATTGGCACAACCAGATCTACATCATATCATATCTTCAAAGCTTTCTGAACAAGCAAATAACATAGAGTACCTCCCTGAATCCTTTCAGATTGCGAAACCCTTCTACCTACAGCATAACTACGCAGACAAGCGAGAGACACATTTTTTGAGGACCAAAGCTCCCAACAATATAACATCCCTGACCATGTCCGCGCCCTCCACATCAACGCAATCCACAAACCAAAAGCAATCCGATGCTGTGCCCCAAACCCAACAGCAGAAACCCGCTGCCCTAGAAGAGGATGACGAGTTTGAAGATTTCCCAGTCGAAGGTACCTTTCCCCCTTTCGTTCTCCGCCGCAAGAGACTTTAAATCGCCGCAGGCCAGTCCCCGCAATCTCTTGAAGCCCAAACGAATATCTGCAATACACCCCCTTGGATTTTTGCTGCGTTCAAATGCTAACGTTCTGCTTTCTTTCTTTTGCTCCACTTTCACGACTAGACTGGCCTCAAGAAGATGCTGAAACCACCGGCTTCTCGTCCGGCGCTGCTGGCGGAGATACTACCGATCACCTCTGGGAGGAGAGTTGGGACGACGATGATACAAATGAGGATTTCTCAAAGCAACTCAAGTACGGATACATTCCCTCCAACCCGACCCCTTTCCATTTTGTATTGTTGTCTATCTTCTAACAACAGTTATTCTTTTTTCCTTACAGGGAGGAGCTAAAAAAAGTCGAAGCAGCAAAGGGATCATAGCATTTTTTGCCACCGTTTGCTACCTCCCATGGGCCGTTTGTTTGTTATTTCCTGCTGTTGACTGACCCGTGGGAGAATAATATGGGATTATTGATTTGATACGAAATATAAAATTCAAATAAACCGGCGCTGGGGCTATTTTTGTTTCTTGCCGTTTCTTTCCTTTTGCTTCTCCTTTTACATTTCTGTAAAACTTAAACTTTTGTTTTTGTTCTGCTTTTTATTTACAGTTGAAAAATTTCAGCGTCTTTCTGCTGGTTCGTGTTTTGTCCCGCTATCTTTTCAGCGTCCATTGAAAAAAGAGTCAGATTTATAAGCATACTTACACCGTCATACACGACGACTAAACTGTTGTGTTCGGAGACAACGGTGGCAAGACGACTTCTGTTATGTTAACTATATATTCTATTGCATTGTGTGGTGATAGATGATTGAGAGGGACAGGGAAAGGCACATTAGAAGAAACGCAAAGAAGTGGAGGGGGCGAAAAGGCAAGAACATGGAACTGCGCGGCAATGGGATTTATCATGGCTTCTTCGAAAGCCCCTTGGCTGCTTGCGAGAATTTTTTCATGCCAGTTTAGTACGCATATCAGATAGCCGTCTACTTACTGTCATAGCGCTCCACCCATTTACAGGGAGACGTATACAAATATCTATCCCGTGGTCCTATGAAGGCATCAAAACAATGTCTAGATTCCATGCATAACTATTTACATGACCTCGTGGAATTAAAACCCCTGAGGCCACTTTCACTTTATATCCACAATCCGGAGTAGTTCTCTAGAGTCCGATCTTCACCTATTATTAACTTAGCAGCATCCCAGAAACCCACTAACCAACTCCTCAAACCTCTCCGGCCTCTCCACCATCGGCAAATGCCCCACGCCCTCTACCACCAAAAATTCCGCCGCCGACTCTTCGCCCTTTCCCCCTTCCCCCTTACCCATCATCCCAACCATTTCCCTCATAGTCTTCGGTAACACCCCATCCCCGTCCCCTACCAAAAACGCCCCTTTTCCCCCTCTATACCTCCCCATCTCCTCTCTAAGATCATATTGAAACAGCGCCTCCATCCCCTTCCTAAACCCCTCCAGACTATTCCCTCTGACCATCTCCGTAACCCGCCTCACCTTCCCCTCGCCCTTGCCATTACCCCCATCATCATGACCCCCCTTAACAAACCATCTACGAACCGTAACCTCCGCCAACTGGTCGCCAACAATCGCCTCACCAGTATCCGCCGCAACCGCCCCTTCACTTTCCGCCACGGCAATCCTCTGCCCCCACACCTCCCTATTCCCATCCGGGCTCTTCGCGTTCGTGTCACAGGCGATAAACTTCCCCGTGCGCGCCGGGTATTTCAGCGCCGTGTTCAGCACCGTGGCGCCACCGAGACTTACCCCGATGAGTGCAGCGGCCTTCGGGACGCGCAGGGTGTCGAGGATGGTGGTGATGTCCGCCGCGAGTACGTCGAGGGTTATGGGTTGTTGGCCGCAGTTACGCGACCGGCCACGGGTGAGGTAGCGGAGGATTCTGTACTGGCGGTTCTCGGGGGAGGAAGAGAAGAAGGAGGTGATGAAGTCGTCCCAGATTTTGTAGTGGGTTAGGATGCTGTTGCTGAGGAGGATGAGGGGGGCGTGTGGGTTTGCAGCGCCTTCGAGGCGGTAAGGGAGAGTGACGCCGTCGGGGGTGGTGATGTAGGATTCTATGGCTGGGAGGGTGGGTTGAGAAGAGGAAGATGATGATGCGGGAAGCGTTTTTGTGAGGTTGTCTGGGGAGGTGAAAGGGGCAGATGCTCGTGATTCTGTTTCTGGGGAGAGAGATGCTAGATCTCGAGGTGCGGCGCCGAAAGTGTAGTAATGTTCGTAGACACGCCTGGAGCTGTCCTTGACCACATCTGCCATGATCCGTTCGCGCCAGGGGGTGGCGTTCAAGGCTTTAAACTCGGGCGTGCTGGGTCCGTCGTGAGACATGTATTCGTGCAAGGAAAGATATTCTTTAATCTTCATGGGTTCGACGGTGGAGCTCACGAAGCGTCTTGTGCGTAGCCGCCCGGGTACTTTGGAGAGGAGAGGGAGATGCTCTTCGCGATACCATCTGTTGAACTCCGCTTCCTTGTCTGGGTGCAGGGTCTGGATGATTGCCACGAGGACTCTTTTCTTCCCCTCCACCTCCCTTTGTGCCTCCGGCAATGCGTCCAACGGCACATATCCGTCCACCTCTTTGCTCTCGACAAAGTCATACAGACGTCTATCAATTGTAATCTTCGCCATCGTCTCCTTTTCGCGCAGGCTCTTGACATCATCGCGGCGCAGGCGCAGGTACGGCTCTCGTTTCATCTCCGCCATGTCCGTAACGTCGTAGATGGCGAGCCATTCCGGGGACACTGCGCGGCTCGAGCTGGGCGAGTTATTTATGATGTCCATTGTGCGGAAGCGGAACCCATTCTTGATGAAGGGGAGACGAAGCCTGGTTGGGCCGTGTTCGTTGTTGTACCAGTCATGGAATTGGGCCAGGGAGAGGGTGTCTCCCGGCTCCATTGTTACGAAGAGAAGCCCGGGTGCCATCGTGTCTGTCAATCTTTCTTCTTTTCTTCTCTTTGTTTTCCTAAAAAATAAAAAGATGAAAGATGAAAACCTGGGTTGTTGTAGGTTGTGGAGTGGTTAAGCACTGTCAAGATCTACCCCGCGATCTGCATCCAATGTTCATAGAGGAATCTAAGTGCAATTACATCCGGTAACAAAATCGAAGCCCTCTTAGTACACAGCCTGCAGAAAATGCAAATGAAGTGTATGCGTCCATGTATATGGCTAGACTGTGAAAAGTTGTTGATTGGACCGCATCGTATCACAGACAAAAGCCCGAGAGTCTTTGCCGAGTATTGCAGCCGAGCTGGTCAGGTGGGACTCGATAACCAAAGAGCAACGCCCGATGTATGCCATTATCCTGACATTGTTTGTTGGGAGGGCTGGAGGTGTCGTATCCCTGGCCTTTAAAAAGGCATGGCATGCTTGCAGACAACGCAACTCTTACTTGGCTGCCTCGTGTTCAGTTTTCGTACAGTTCGTGAGCAGCCTTTCAGATTCTTGACAAAATAATTTTTAGGCCTCAGTATAGCCATGACGTCATTCGCTAAGGGGGCCGTTGTTTTTAATAAGAGTGTCGACCATGTTTTCTGCTTTTTTAATCTTCTATGAAATGGCAATCTATAATCCTACAACCCCGTCCAATAATATCAATCAATCATACCAAATCGCATTCATCCCAAACCCAGGCTCCGGTATATCCAAATGTGCAACGCGAGCTAAGAATTCCCCACGCCAGCGGTATATCTCCACCCAGCCTTCCTGATCATCTGTCAGCGCCAGCCACTCGTCGCTAAAATCACAGGGACAGACTGCATTAGAGTGTCCACCACTCGTCGGCGTCGGGTTAATGAATAGTTGTCTCTCAATGTTGCCCGCGGGACCCAGGCGGAATGCGCTGATGTATCCTCTGACGTCGGAGTGGTTGGAGCGCGCTGTTGCGAAGAGGTGTGAGCCGCTGTGGTTGGCAAAGACGACGTCGGAGCGGTATTTCTTTGACGGATCGATGCCTGTGGGGGGGTTTGGTGTAAATAAATATGTGCTTTATTGTTTATATTGATATTCCCTTGGTATACATACCGGGGGGGATCAGGGGGTATATTATATGAGTAAATACTGGCGTATGCGTCTTCTCATTAATGACATACTCCGCTAATCGGTTCCCAGTTTCCATCAGCACATACAAGTATTTACCACTTGGATGCATCTCTACCCAGCGCGGGTGGTCACTGGGTTGTGGCGCCTCAATGCTATCCACAAGTGTAAGTGTGCCACTTTCCGGATCCTTTTTATGTGTCCATATTTTATTTGCGCCCATGTCTGCGGAATAGAGGTAGGCCTCTGTGGGGTCAAACACCATACCGTGTACGCCGGAGTGGCGATCATATTCGTAGTTTTGTATATTTTTATCAAGTTGGCCGTCTGCAGTGACTGAGAAAACGTTACCGTAACCCGCGTAGTTGTAAAAAGGATTTCCGTATACGTTGAAGGGGGCTTTCTTTGCTGCGAGAACGAAGATGGCCCTTGTATTCGTATCAGTGTTGGAAGCCAGAGCTGTTGGAGATGAGAACTATATGAGCGTTTCTCTTCATTTCCCTTGACCATTCAGGGAGGCTGTGTGTACAAGCATGAATTGACATACGGTGACCAGTTAAAGGATGTGAGATATTGTGGCTGATATCCGAGGGGCTTTTGACGGAGTGCGATGACCATTTCTTCATCGAGGCACCGTATATATTCTTTTTCGCATGCTGGAGAAGTAGGTATGCGATGCGATGGCAAGGGAATTAGTAACTTGGCGGACAACTCAGAGATACCTTAAGCAGTTGGAGATCTCACATCAAAGGTCATCCACGATATAGGCTCATCCTCGGGGATGCTAGTTTTCTTGACCAGTTTGAGAGTTAGAGCTTCGTCGTCGAATTCAACAGTGTATATATTTCCTGGAGGAGTCCAGGTACCAATCATTAAATGATGCTTCATGTTGAAGATGCGCAGTGAAATCAAGTGGGGTATAAAATAGATCAACTGAACCAATGGAGCAACATATTGATCCAAGCCAACCCAAAGTTTGAAGTCAGTAAATAGTTCCCGGGTAATAGCTTTCTTTCTCTCCCAGCAAAAAAGAATAGAGACAAGTACACCAAAGATATCAACAACCCCACAGAAGCATTACGGACCAGAAATTAGGAACAAGCCAAACAATCCACGTAAACAAATCGACAACCCGTAACTGATGCCGAAGTCTATTCCCCGCGTATTCTCTCGAAGCGCTGTCTATCTACAGGTTTAGTTGTTCACTGCCGCCGGCAATCACGCTCGGTAGTTGCAGCTGAGTCAGCCGCCGTTCACAGCCGGAGAATAACCAGAAACAGCAGAAACACCTACAAACAACCAGGAGCAACGAAGAGAAGAAGGCAGGGTGTTTGGTCTGCAAACATCCCCAAGCTGGAGTGAATGGAAAGTTGACGGAATTTCCAGCTTGTTATGGCACAAGGTCTATTATGGATCCCGAGACCAGGAAAAGCACCGTGACCCTTCTTCTCCATAATAAAGAGCCGATCAAATCTGCCGGGCGAAACTGACCATGACTCGGGATATCTCTCCGCGCAATATACAAAAAAGTATATATATATATATATATAATAAAGACAGCTGGTCCTTCCATGGTCACGCTACTAGTCCCAGCATTTTATTTCTTCTCCATCTTCTTCTTCTTCCCTTGATTTGAATCATCCTCGACCTAAATTCATATACACCTCACTCAATAACAACGCCTCGCGCTCCAATAGCTTCCCTAGCCTATTGAATATGCCCACCAAATCAAACGGTGCCGACACAAACGGTGTCAAGACCAACGGTACAAGCACTCATAAATATGACCCGGATTTCACACCCGCCGTAATAGACCTCATGGGTCCAAAAACAGCCCCAAGAACGAGACAAGTCCTGGGTTCCCTCATTCGCCACATCCACGACTTCGCCCGTGAAGTTGATCTCACCAATGACGAATGGATGATGGGCGTGGACTTCATAAACAGCATTGGCCAGATTAGCACTCCGGTAAGAAACGAGGGACAGCGCGTTTGTGATGTCCTCGGTCTAGAAACGTGAGTGTTCCAATATGAAACATACAGGCGTCCAAGACACCACCCCCAAACTGAAACAAAAAAATAAAAAAAAGACATAAACTTACAATCCCCCAGCCTTATCGATGAAATCAGCCACAAACTCATCATAGAATCCGGAGATGACTCGCCAACGTCGTCCTCAATTCTAGGGCCCTTCTGGAGCCCGGATGCCCCCTTCCGTGAGTTAGGTGACAGCATCATCTGCAGCCCGCACCATGGCCAAGTTGCCCTAATGCGCGGCCGCATTACCGACATCGTCACAAAAAAGGGCATCCCAAATGCCATCTTTGATATCTGGCAAGCCTCCTCGAATGGCAAATACGACTTCCAGGATCCAGAAAACCAGGAACCCAATAACCTGCGCGGCAAGTTCCGCACCGACAACGACGGCAATTATCACCTCTACATCCTCCATCCAACCGCCTATTCATTACCGACCGATGGGCCCGCTGGCGTCCTTTTGAATCTGATGGACAGACACCCGTTCCGCCCCGCGCACATTCATCTCATGATCAGCCACCCGGAGTACAAGACCGTCACGACGCAGATATTCCCGCGCGATGACAAGTATCTTAGCAGCGATACGGTGTTTGCGGTGAAGAATGATTTGATTGTGGATTTCAAGCCTCTCAAGGGTGATCCCAAAGCTGAGCTGGAGCTGGAGTATGATATCAAGCTGGCACCTAAGAATATGCAGACGGTTTCCCATATGTAACTGCTAAACCACTTTAATCCTCATCTCTACGTGCATATTTCATTGTCTTCCCCCTGTTAAAACTAAAATCTTCTGTCATCGAGTATGTCCTAATGATTTCATGACCTCTGACCATAATTTTTTTAAAAAATTTTTACTGTTTGCGAAGATGAGATGGGATTAAGGTTTTTTTGTTTTTTGTTTTCTGTTTTCCTTTCTTGCATGGCCTCCCCTCACCCTTTTTATCGACGACATGTAAATATCCTCATTTCCCGCTCCAGTAAGGCAAGTTTGTTTCGTGCACCCTTTTTTCTTTCTATTTTATATCTGTCAAATCATTGCATGTATAAGCAAATCAATTCGTCTTTCCCACTCTGTTTATAATATCACATCCATCACATCACATGAGTCTAATGATCTAGGAATTCTAAACTCAAGATTTATACTACTACTTGCCGTCTGGAAACTGAAGGAGAGGCCGAAATAGGGGAAATCGGAGAGGTTGAGGGTGTATGAAATTTGCCGATTTCCGTTTCCTTTCTTTTACTGTCTACTTAACAGTGAAGGAATAGTAAAACAAAGGTGTATGTAGCAAGACTATGAGAGGTGTGGATGTTATGGTTTAGGAACAGGGGTTGATCTCAAGCCATCCATCCCCTCCACAATATTCCTCGTACATCAAACCTGAAAACCAGCGCTTAATAACTGTAACGAATTATAGGACTCCCAAATATCTATATACTGAGAATTGAAATGATAATTCAACATAAATATTAATCTTTAGCCATCGATTTGTAAATATACTTTTTAATACATTTTTTATTTTTTATTTTATTTTGAAATCTCTTTCGTAACCTCTTTCTTTCTTTTCTTCTTTTCAACAAAAAAAGAAAGGAAAAAGAAGAAGAACGAAAAAGAAGAGGAAAGAGGGCGGGGAAATAATGGAGGAAACCAGTCTTTTTTACTTACTCGACAGAGTACTAACACCAGGCAAGTCCTTACCCTCCAATAACTCCAACGAAGCCCCTCCACCAGTCGACACATGGCTCAACTTATCCTCAGCATGATACTTCGCCGCAACCGTCGCCGTGTCCCCTCCACCAATAATGACAATCTTCCCTTTCTTAACCGCCTCAATACACGCATTCAACATCGCTTTCGTGGAGCCAGCAAACTTCTCAAACTCAAACACACCGGGAGGGCCATTCCATAAAATCGTCTGCGACTCCCCAATCGCCTCCTCAAACAACTTAATACTCTTCTCCCCAAAGTCCAACCCCCACCACCCGTCCGGAATCCCCTCATCATCCGTCTTAAGCTGCGAATTCGCATCCGCGGCAAATTTATCGGCAATAACATGGTCGACGGGGAAGACGATGCGAACGTTATTCCGCTTCGCTTTGGCCATGATGTCAGGCACGATCTTGCTGCCCGCCTCGTCGAACAGGCTGCTGCCGATCTTCACGTTGTCCAACACCTTTTTGAACGTAAACGCCATGGCGCCGCAGATGATGAGCGTGTTGACTTTGTCGAGTAAGTTGTCGATTAGCTGGATTTTGTCGGAGACCTTGGAGCCGCCGAGGATGGCGAGGAAGGGCCGTGTGGGGTTCTCGAGGGCCTTGGCGAAGTATTCCAGCTCCTTTTTCACGAGGAAGCCGGCGGCCTTTTGGGGCAGGTTGATGCCCACCATAGAGCTGTGGGCGCGGTGGGCGGTGCCGAAGGCGTCGTCTGTAATTCTGGGTTAGAATATCTATAACTCGTAGAGAAGTTGAAATTGATGTAGGGGTGGTGGTGTGGGAAAAGGAATGAAAAAAAATGAAAAAAAAAAAGGTTTTACATACTGATATAAATATCCCCCAACGCAGTCAACTCTTTCCGAAACTCCTCCACCTTCCCCTGATCCGCCTTAACCTTCTTACCCTCCGCATCTTTATAACTCCCCTCCTCCTCCGGATGAAACCGCAAATTTTCCAACAGAATCACCTGCCCATCACTCGCCTTATTAACCGTCTCCTCGACCTCCTTACCGACACAGTCATTAGTGAAAATAACCGAACGGCCATTGAGCAATTTCTCCAGCTCGGCTACGACGGGCTTCAGGCTGTATTTGGGATTGGGTTTGCCGTCCGGTCGGCCCAGATGGGACATGAGCACGACAGCTTTGGCGCCGTGATCGATGGCGTATTTGATGGTGGGTAGGGCACCGACGATTCGTTGGTTGTTTGTGATTTTCTTGTTTTCGTCCAGGGGGACATTGAAGTCGACCTGTATATTTAAAAGGTATTTAATGAATTAGCAGGACTTAGTTTTTATGATACTACTGAATATGCATTGGGTAGAAATAACACATACCCGGATCAGTACCCTCTTGCCTTTGAGGTCGACATCGGTAATGGACAGCTTGTTGGAGAGAGACATGGCTGTTGGCTGTTGTGTACTGTTGTTGTTTAGAGAGTGGATATTTTGGGTCGTAACACTTCTATTTATCCAGTCAATTGGAACGAGGAACGTCAATTGTATATAAATCAGAAACCAGGAGGAAACAGACTAACCTGGTGTGTAATGAATTGAAAATGATGTATAATATCCAAGAAATCCAAGTCCCGGGATGTTTGTTGTTGTGATATAGTTTTGGAGGGGTTGAAGGCGGGACAAACGCAGCTTTTTCTTTGGTGGGGTTTGTTTTAGCTTCGGGGCAACTTTGTCGGACTGATGCGGGTGTGATGTAATCGAATTCTGCCCATCTCGCCGAGAACAAATCGGATGGAAAAGCAGCCAACACCAGGCCCGTGTGGGTTAATGGGGTATACATGGGGACTATCGGAATACCTGAAATTAATTCCAGGTTGTCGTCTTTGGCTTATGTTGTTGTCGGCGGAGAGGCTTCGGGGTTCTATATACGCAACCCATGGAGAGAAAAAAGTAGCAGATATATATATATATAGATATATATATGGTACTCGAATCGAATGAGCGAAATATCAACCTCCCTGTCCTAACAGAGAGAAGTAGTTAAGCAGATACTTTAGGTAGATACCTGTGTAGATAGAGAGTGCAGTCTCACTCCAGCCCTTACTCAATCGACATGCTCAAATTGACATTGAAAATACTTAATAATACCAGTAACCAACAAATCCATTCGAACAAAGAAACGGTGACTCCGGAAAACATGATGTGGAGCAAAATGCCCCACAGTATACGTGAAGGTACCCTAGTTACAAGAGAGCACTTAGTTTCACATTCACAAAACCCGCCAGTAACTCCAGATGCCAGTTAAACAGGGGGTCGATTTGAACACCGCGTAGAACAAAAACGAAACGAAAAGAAAAAGACCAGAGGAACATTTGTCAGAAAAACCCAAGCCCCCATCAAGAAGTTTTAAAAAGAAAGCAACCAAGCAACCGAGCAACCACATAACCCAAATCCTAATAATAACAGTAAGAAAAACAAAAAGTAGTTAAAAGGCTTGTTGTAGGTTGGTGTAAATATAAAATTATAAAAACGTGTTCACACTTCATTTCTTCTGTCTAGTAGCGGTTTTCTTTTTATTCTTCCTCGGAGGAGTTGGTCAGGGATAGGTATGCTGTCCAGGCAATTCCAACGGTGGATACAAATGGCTGTAGTAGAAAAAGCAATTAGAGAAGTGAAAGAACTTCATAATGGAAGATTTGATAAGTAAAAGGAGATAACTCACAATTTGAAACTGGATAGGCACCACACGGAAATTGAGTATTTGCACCGCCGGCCACAGCATAAAGTTCGCCTTCAGCGTCGGCGTATACACATCTTGCAATTTGCGTATAATCGCTCGTCGTCCTCCGCCCTCCGCCACCGTCATAAATGTAAAGAAGCACGCGAGACCTGCAAATTCGCCCGAATTATTAGCATTAGTTATCCCCTAATCCCTCATCAACGGGGGTATTCCTCCCTCCTTCCGCATCACCAAAAGTATTCTTGTACGCGTATTACATACCAACCGGCGCAAAAATCAACTGATCCATAGCCACCCTCTTCAATGCTGGCAACGTCGCATGGGTCTTGGTAATTGGGAACGAGCGCGCCAGGAACCCAAACCACTGAAACTGGACGGGCGCCATGAAGAAGCCGTATGCCATGAAGCGAGTCAGCCGCTCGAAGTCAAACGGTGGTGCAAGGTGTTTGCTGCCGCTGTAGTACGACCCAAGCTCGCCTACGGTGGGCGGCTTCTCTTTATCAAGGTTGTGTATTTCGATGGAGATTAGGTCGTTGTTGGGGTCGTTGTTGGAGGAACTGCGGGAGCGCTGGCGGGCGGCCATACGTGTTCGAACAGCTGTGATGGTTTGGGCTACTGTGTCCGCAATACCGCCAAGAACCTGTTCGATATTGTGACGGGTTGTGGGTTAGCGGGGATGGGTTATATAGAGTGGGATATGGGTAATATAGTGGTAGAGAAGAATGGGAGGGCGGTGGCTCGGGATGCTTACGGCGTTGGTGACCATAGTGGTCAACACTGAAGATTGGCCAAAGATTTGTCAGTTCGTAGCTCATCAGACTGTTTCCTGGTGCATCAACAAGGGGATGAAAAGGGGGTTAATTACCTGGCCTCTCCGCATAGTACGAGTTGAATTTGGCCGCGAGCCTCATTGTTACGGCCATCTCAATCAGGAAGATGATGGTATGCACAAGTGGCTATTCGATCCAATGAATGTGTCAACCGCAGGTCCAGGTATTTAAAATAACAGTATTGAATCCGAAGAAATTGAAGAATGAGAAGGAAAGAAATAAAAATTTCCTTCTCTTTTTTATTATTATTTTTGGGTGGGAAGATGGACGCTGTCCTTGGATGAAGGTTAAACCTAACTCACCATGCGACCATATATGTAGCGACTGTTCAAGCCATCGAGCACTTTCCGTCTGGCTTTGTCGAACATGGTGGGAAATAGCAAGGATAATGTATATTTTTAATATAATATAAACGACGAAAATGGGAGGCTCGGGGGGAGTGGGATTTTCGAGCTCATCCAAGAATTTCCGCAGGGGCTTGTTTGGAGAATGACGACGGTAGTGGGACTGCGAAAGACCAGATATGCTTTGTATATGACGCAAGGTGTCCGCGCTGGGGTTATGCTGGGCCAGTGGGAAAGGCGGGGAGTTTGTAGGTCCCGGAAGCAGTGGATGGGCGATAAACACTGCGAAGACAGTGTTGGGACAGAATGAGAGGACGATGGAGGAGGAGGAGGAGATGATGAGGTTCTGATGTTGTTGTTGTGGTGATGGATGAAAGAGTTGGTGGTTGATGATGTTGCAAGAAGAGGAGGAGGCGGCTCCACCCACAGCAGGATATTATAAGCGCTTGGCTTTGACCAAGAGACGGGACACTGCTATAAATACAACCACGATATATGTTTACTTGCTTTTCGGATATAGTGCTATTATTTTATAATTAATTCTACAACTCGCTTTGTTTTTTTTATATATGTGATTTCTCTTCTATGTCTGGAGGTCCGCAGAGCACGGGGCAAGATACGATCTGGATAAGCCCCAAGCCGAAACGCATCCAAACTATGAAAAGAGTGGTTGTTTCATATATTGGCATGTTTTTGACAAAAAGTAGAGCAGTTTATATTCAGGAATTAAGAGGGGAACGCCCTCTCTTCGTATGTTTTATTGTATAGTAAATATACATGTACAACATGTACATATACAAGCCTATAGGGTAATATTGTATCTACATAATCCAGTGCTTGTTCACGCCAATTTCTGCTCCGCTCGCCTCTCAAACGATATAATATCTGGCAAGTCTCTTATATCCGTCGCCTCGTTGGTGTTCAAATCTACTAGCCGGACAGCTTCAACATGCAACACGCCTGCTGATAGCGGGAGAAGCTTAAGCTCCGTCGAGTGGCATGTACCGGGGAGAAGGGGACTATATTCATTAAATTCATTTTCAGTTGAGCTGTGGTCATCGCGGTATGCGAAGAAAAAGAGAGAAACCAACAAGGATGTATCTGAAGACTTACCCAAACCTAATGTCCGTACTTAAGCATATCAACTCTGTATCATACGGAATCGCATTCTTCTGCATCGCATACACAATATTCTCATCCGTCACCGCCTCCGCAACCTGCTCATCCCTGCGCCCACTCGATATAGAAGACGATGACGGTCGGGTAATATGCCTGCTACTGCGCACATCCGCCCGTTTCCTACGCGGCACAGCCGCCATGGCAAATTTCCTCGGCTTCTGTGAACGGTTGACGATGAATACGACCCAGTGGAATGGCTTGCCGACTTCGACGCTGCTTGGTCCAGAAAAGGAGATGGTAACGCCAATGTCCGCGGTGGAAAGGTAGGCGGATCGTCGATTCGTGGCTAGTGCTGCTCCGTTGGTCGTAAGGGTTGTTGGAGTACCGCCATCACCACCACTGCCACCGCCACTTTGGCTCGGGGTCATGGGAAGGCTGGCGGGGCGGTTGTTTCGTTGGAGGACCTGGCTTGGCCCGCCGAAGGCTGGATTGAGAGGTAGGGAGAAGTCGACGTTGGTGCGCCATTGCATGGATATCCTGGGTCGGCATTCTTCCGACACGCATATTGTTGCTCCTATGGAGATATCTAAAACGTAAACGGCCGCGGTGGTGGACGAGGCGGCTTCCATTCCGTGCTCCGGGGTGAGTTTATATATAAAAGTCATGTCATCTCTTGGACGGCAGGTTACTGGAAGAGCATATCCGTTGTCAGTGGTCAGGCTTTCGACCTGGCCGTCAAAAAGGGTGAGCTCCTTTTTCTCCAGGATGACGTCGAAATTTGTAAAGGGTGTGACCTCGAAGTCGAGGCTGGCGACGGTGGTGGGTTTGCTGGAATATGTATTAAGGCGTGAATACCGGATTCGCGCACTCGCAATGGGGATGATACGGAGGGGGAGTTGCGTTTCTTGCTGTATACGGTACAATGATACCTCTTCCTGAGCAGCTGGAACCACCCGTAGAAGTCTCGACGCGGGGAGGAAAGGCGGTGGATTGGACTGTCCTTGGGAGTTATTCCCTGATAGGGATTGAAAAACGTTGACAGACCCCGGTACGCCGCTTGGTAAATACTCATCTTCGGAGTCCCCAGATTCTATCTTCAACGGGTTTAGGGTTGCGGAGGCGCTAAACACGACAGATGGATGCTGGAGCCGGATTCGTGGACGGTCTTCAACAAAACCATATTAGCATCGGTATTCTATTTCCATAAAATTTTTCCATTCCTTTGGAACGAAATGAGAATTTATTCCAATGGCAAACTGCACTGACTGAGAAAAGTATCCAATTTCCATATGACAAAGACAAGGTTCACCACATCCTCTTCGTCTTCAACTTCATTGACAACCACTAGCGGGTCTTCGTCATCGCTCACTGTACCGGAAAATATAAGGTCCCTAGCTTGCTGTTGTTGTTGTGGGCCTTCGTCCTCGCCGTCTTCACCAGCAGTTCCATTGGCTGCGTATGCCTCAAGCTGGACTGTCAATCGCGGTAGTTGTGTTTTCAGCGCATGCTCTGAGCAGTTAGTAAGGCGCAGGACGACATATACCGGGAGGAGTTCATCTGTTCAATATATCTGAGAATGAGTAAGACTCTTGCATGGCTCATCGCATAACCAGTGTGGTGGTGCCTGTGGTGGTCATACCAAAGAAGAGAAGAGAGCGCTGGCGGATTGTAGGCAGAAGGGACGGGGAATCTTCGATAACTTCCTGAACTGAAGCATTTAGGGCATCTTCGAGATTGACTTGGGTGGCATAGGGGACTATAGTATCCAAGACTGCGCGGCGCAGAAATTCGTCCAGGGCCATTTTATGTAGATACTTTAACATTAATATAGGGGTCCATGGACGGGGGATTTAAGCGGACGAGAAGAAAATCAACAGCGCAGACATAGTTATAACCCAACACCGAGCGCTTCCTGCAATCTATATACCAATTTATACTTTCAGGGTATCTGGCTGTTTCAAAGCATTGTTTAAAAGTGGGTGAGTGAAATTGAACAATAAATAAATAAATAAGAGTTGGTTAATTCGAAGTGATAGCTCTTGGCGCCTGTGGTCTCTGTAGCCAACCCTATCAAACTACGCTTATCTTTTTTTTCGCGGGTTCGAGCATGTTGCAGAAGGTTCAAGCTCTGTTCCTATCGTTCATTCATTCATTCAGGAGAGGAGACTTAACAGTGCAGTGGAGGTTTAGGTCTCATATATAGCTGCTCACTCTACTTGGGCCATGAATGTCATGAATGGTGTGCCAGTGCCGCCTGCGCTGTGGCAGGAAGCTAGAAATGCCGATGGCAGAGTCTACTACTACAATGTCCAGACAAAAGCGACGCAGTGGACAAAACCACTGGAGCTTATGACTCCTGCAGAGGTGAGCAGAGTTTGATATTCTTATATGCTACTCGTATCCATTTTACTGACGCATATATAACGTAACAGCGTGCTTTGTCAAACCAGCCATGGAAAGAATATACCGCGGAGGGCGGACGGAAGTACTGGTACAATACGGAGACAAAGCAAAGCTCATGGGAGATGCCTGAGGTTTACAAAACTGCCCTTGCCCAGCAGCCTCCCCAACGACCTATTCCTACGTGAGTTTACCTTGTTTTCTTGTTTCCTTGCGCTTCGTCTAACCCTCCAAATCCTAATTCTAGTGTTCCAACCTTCGTTGCGGGTGGCACCTCGGCGTTTCCCACATACCCCCAACACCAGCGTGAACGTGAACGTGACCGAGAACGTGATGACTATGACCGGAGTGCGTCGGATCGACGTGGTGGCTACGGGCCTCCCGATACAAACGGTATGGTCGCAGTTGGCACGCAGGAAACCGAGCCAGAATATCCCAGCTTCGAGGAGGCCGAAGCTGCCTTCATGAAACTGCTACGACGCAGCAACGTGCAGCCAGAGTGGACATGGGAGCAGGCAATGCGGTCGATCATCAAGGATCCACAATATCGCGCGCTGAAAGACCCAAGGGACCGCAAGGCGGCTTTTGAGAAATATGCCGTTGAGGTTCGCATGCAGGAAAAGGATCGCGCCAAGGAGAGACTGGCTAAGCTCCGCGCAGATTTTGGTACCATGCTAAGAAGCCACCCAGAGATCAAACACTACTCGCGATGGAAGACTATTCGACCCATCATCGAGGGGGAGACGATTTTTAGATCGACGAATGATGAGAACGAGAGGCGGCAGCTGTTCGAGGAGTATATTATTGAGCTTAAGAAGGAGAATGCGGAGCGGGAAGTTGCTGCTCGAAAAGCTGCCAAGGAGGACCTGGCGGATATTCTTAAAGCTTTGGAGCTCGAGCCATATACAAGATGGGCTGAGGCGCAGGGGATTATCCAGTCGAACGAGAGGGTTAAGAATGAGGATAAGTTCAAGGCCCTGACTAAATCGGATATTCTAACCGCTTTTGAAAACCATATAAAATCCCTTGAGCGTACGTTCAATGATACTCGCCAGCAGCAGAAGACCAATAAGGCAAGAAGAGAGCGCAAGAACAGAGATCAATATATGGAGCTGTTGCAGGACCTGAGGAAAGATGGAAAGATCAAGGCGGGCAGCAAATGGATGAATATACTGCCTTTAATCGAGGATGACCTCCGGTACGTGGCGATGCTGGGCCAGCCGGGTTCCACTCCTCTAGATCTCTTCTGGGACATTGTGGAAGAGGAGGAAAGAGCTCTGAGAGGCCCTAGAAACGATGTTTTGGATGTTCTAGATGTAAGTATCTTTACTTTCCGTTTTAAATCTCTCTCCCTTCTACCTTACACCTCTAACCCCATGCGCAGGATAAACGCTACGAAGTTACACCAAAAACTACCTTCGAAGAATTCAACGAGATCATGTACACAGATCGGCGCACTGCAAAAATCGATCGCGACACCCTCCAACTAATCTTCGATCGCGTCAAAGAGAAAGCCCTACGCCGTTCCGAAGACGAGAAACATGCCGCAGACCGCCACCAACGCCGCGCCATCGATGCACTCCGCTCGCGCATCAAACATCTCGAACCCCCCATTCGCGCTTCCGACACTTGGGACCAGGTGAAACCCCGCGTCGAGAAATCAGATGAATACCGCGCCCTCGACACCGACGACCTGCGCCGCGCCGCCTTCGACAAGGTTATCCGCCGCCTCAAGGAGAAAGAGGAAGACGCCGAGCGCGACCGCGATCTGCGCGAACGGGATCGCGCCAGCAGCCGTCGTGAGAATTATGATCGTTCTGACCGTTCAGATCGTGACCGTGACCGTGAGCGCGAGCGTGATCGCGATACCCGCAACGGCGGCCACGGATACCGCAGCGAGCGAAGAAGAGGCGCTAGCGCTAGCCGCCTCAGTCGCACGCCTGAACCGGACGCCTACGAAGCCGACCGTCGCAAAGCGCAAGCTGACCGCGAAAGATCCTACCGGAAAGCCAGTGGGTTATCCCCACCACCGCGGGAGCGTGAACGGGAGCGCGATCGCGACCGTGGCCGGGATAAAGATAGGGATCGCGAGCGGGATAGGCCTAGCAGCCGTCCTTTGCTGAGCAATTATGACCGTGACCGGCGCGAGAGAGAGGATGAACGCGAGCGGTTGTATCGCTCCCGCGCCGATCCGCGGAGTAGTCGGGATGAATTGGATTATGGTGGTGGCGGAGGCGGTGGTACTGCTGCTGGCGACGCGACAGCAGCACGTAGTACTACGGGTACTGTTACTAGTGAACGTAGGCGGCGTAGGGATAGTGAGACGGAGAGTGTGGGGAGTCGGAGTGCGAAACGGTATAGGAGGGATGGGGCTGCGGGGGATGCGGGGAGGGGGTCGAGGAGGGATAAGGAAAGGGAGAGGGATAGGGAGCGGGTGAAGGAGCGGGAGCGGACGCCGGAGAAGGTTGCGGAGGTGTTGAAGGAGGAGAAGGCAGTGCACTCAGGGAGTGAGGAAGGGGAGATTGAGGAGGAGTGATATGTGATGATGATAATGTTGGGCGGGATGGAAAAGGAGAGGGTAGTTGAGCTGTAAGGTCTAAGTTAAGCGAAGGGGGGATTTTTAGTTTAGGTTAGATAGGATAGGAAATGTATTTATTAATCTTAATTGCTTTCACTTTTTTATAGGGCGGGAGAGTTGAAGATGGATAGGGTGAGGGTGGTTATTTGAAATGCCCACTGCAGTTTAATGAGGGCAATCAAGGGGGGTAAGTATTTGGCCAATGTAGTTTGCAGGTTTGGAGGAGTATTTCTGTGGGATCTCCGTTTTCTTTTATCTTCTTATTCTACTCTGGCGGAAAGGCTGAACACACATCAACCTCTAAATGCTCTGACAGTATCCTACGATCGGGCGTTGAATACACAGTTGTCCACTTTCCCCCAAAAAAATATAACACGAAATCTTTGGCATAGTGAGGTACCTTCCAAACATTTCCAAACAAGCGGAAGAATCGAAAAATGAAAATCCAAGGGGAACCTATAACGGAAAATTCTCTGCTTTTTCATTTTTCATTTTTCATGGATCTGTATAACAAATATAATAATAACGAATGATAAAAAGGTCGAGCGGAGATAACGCTTTTTCTCTTCCTCCACCTTTCTTCAGTCGGGTCAATAAAAACGAGTGGACACAAGCTGTTTACATATATAACTAGTTCAAAATCTGCTCAAATGTCCCCACCCCCCAACGTGCCGATTCTTGCGTTCCTTCTGCGTCTTTTGCAACGAAGATTCCCATTTTATGAATTGACGATGAATGGTGGGGGTCCACAAGTAGGGAGGGTGCAAGGCGACGTATGATGAAAATTCATATAGCTGCCATCGCAAATGTCTTTTTGGATTTCTTTGCTGGAAGACGAGCCGCCTCATATTTGAGCATCAGAAACGCGAAGAGAAAGAACACCTTTGAAACGAGAGCGGGCAAGGGGGCATGGTAAGACCAAGCCACAGTGAGGTTTGGCAAGCAGCTTGAAACAAAACAAAACAAATAAACAAAAACAAAAGGAGAAGAGTCCAACAAAAGCTGATGTGTGCAGCGGATATAAAGTAAAGACTGCGATATATATGATCCCCCTCTTATTTAAATGTGGGAAAACAAATGAGGGGTGGGTATATCTAGCGGTTTTGCTAGCCAGCCAAATTTCGTTTCGTTGTTTTATGTTGTCCATTAGATTATTCCTCTTGGTATGGTATATAGCAAATCTAGGTCGACAAGAAGAAAATTTCATCCGATCGGATTTAGTCGTTTTTTTATAATTCGTAAACGCATCAATGCGTATCCCCAGTGTCCACAATATTTTGTACCGTAGCATGTTAAGCGAAAAATTTCGCCAACCAACTTGTTGGGGGCGGTCGGGAGTTCATAGAGACAAAGGAGATTGGAACAAATAAAATGCCTTTGGCACTGTAGTGTTCCGAATGCGGGCTCAACGACAGGGTGGAGGTCGACTAGAATACATCACTCAGCGAGGATCCGAACAACGGGCTGGGGAACGAAAAACTGCTGTTCTCAGCAGATTCCATTGTCGTCTTCATCGTCGTCGTCGTCAGCCGATGACTCCTCGTCAGGAAGGCCCGCGGAGCCGCGTCTCCCTTTTCGGCCACCAGCGCCTTTGCCAACGCCGGAAAATGCTAACACATCAACGCCGTTTTTACCCAAATGCCGTTTACGATGTCGTCGTCGCCGCCTGTGAGGACCGTCACGGTCATGATCTCGTGGAGTGCCCTTTTCAACTCTCTTCTTCCAGGAAGAACTGTTGTTTGCGATTAAATTAGCAAAATAGGAAGAGAAAAAAAAAGAGGCGAACTGCGGAAATAGAAAACGTAAAAAGAGAACTAAAAAGAGAACTTACATAATTTCCGTTCAATTTCTGTTCCTGGTCAAGTTGGCTCTGGTGCTTGTTAATTCGTGGCCGGTAGCTGTTGGGATCACGACGGAAAGTCACGTCCAGATTTTTCAAGAATTTGTTGCACCCAGTTAAAAGGGACTCTGGGGTGTTGGCTTTGGCATCCACGGATGGTTTACCATCGAAGACGATAACACGGTCAGCAAGATAAGTTGCCATGATGAAATCGTGCTCGACGATGAAAGCCGTCTTCTTGGTATGCATGATGAAACGCTTGATGACCCGCGCAGCTACGATACGCTGTTCGGAGTCTAAGTAGGCGCTGGGTTCGTCGATTAGATAGATATCAGCAGGAATACCGAGTGCGAGAACAATAGCGACACGTTGCAATTCACCACCGGAAAGGTTCTGGACTTCTTGATCGATGAAGTCATCGAGCTTGAGTGGCTTGTAGACATCAGTCTGGAATTGAGGGGACAAGAAAGCCGCCTTGATACGCTTGAAGAACAGTTGTCGAACAGTACCCTGGAATTTGGGGGTAATTTTCTGAGGCTTCATGCTAATGTTCATTGGAGGTATAGTTGTGCTGCCATCTGGCTTCTCCGCTCCAGCAAGCATTTTGCAGAACGTCGTCTTTCCAGTTCCGTTCTCTCCCATCATGACAATGATTTCAGAATCGGTGAATCTACCGGGCTCGACAGAGAGGTGGAAACCACCCAAAGTCTTTTCCATCTTTGGGTAACTGAATGCTCTTCCCCTGTCGATCATGAAGTCATCTCCAGCTTCCGCGATGCGGAAGGTGAGAGATTCTTCACGGAATCGCAAGTTCTCTGTAGGGATATGACCATCCAAGAAAATGTTGATACCTTCACGAACCGAAGAAGGAAGAGTGACGACACCATACACAGCAGGGCGGCCGTAGAGTACGCAAATGAAGTCGGACAGGTAATCCAGCACAGACAAATCGTGCTCAACTACAATGACATAGTCATCTGGTCGGAGGAGCTCTCGGATAATACGGGCCGCACTGAGACGTTGTTTGACATCCAGGTAGGATGATGGTTCGTCGAACATGTAACTGGATGACGTAAGTTTCCAATTATAAATATATGAATAAAGGCAGGCAGACGGGTCTTACACATCAGCCTGCTGGACGCAAACAAGCGCAATGGCAAAGCGCTGAAGTTCTCCTCCAGAGAGGAGCCCAATATCTCTATCCTTAACTTGGTTGAGTTCTAAAGGATAGCCTTGTTAGTGGCCATGATGGAGGCAAGGGGGCGTGAAGAAAGGAATTACAAACCAAGTTCTTTCATGATATGCTCCATATTGTCCATTTGGGAGCGTGCTTTGATAAGGTGTTCCACCTCCTTGATCGGACCCTTGACTGCCCTGGGGATCTGATCGACGTACTGCGGCTTCACAACGGCCTTCAAATCATCTTCGAGCACCTTTGTGAAGTAATCTGGAGGATTGTTAGCATTTGGTTTGGAACCTTAAAAGATAGAAAGAAAGACAGAAAGAGTGTCTTAGACAGATGGCTCACTTTGCAACTCAGAGCCACGGAAATACTTCAATATCTCCTCCCAATCAGGCGGATTGTCGTAACGGCCCAAATTTGGCTTCAATTTTCCACTGAGGATTTTGAGAGCAGTACTCTTGCCAATACCGTTGGTTCCAACCAGGCCCAAAACCTGTCCTGGACGGGGCATAGGCAGCCTGTGCAGTTTGAAGCTGTTCGCCGAATATCGATGGGTGACCTGGGTCTCGAGGTTGGTGGGCAGGTTGATGATGTGGATGGCACCAAAGGGGCATTTTTTCGGACAGATACCACATCCTATACAGAGACGTTCCGAAATGAAAGCAATCTTCGATTCAGGGGTGACTTCGATGCAAAGTTTGCCGGAGCGCACGACGGGACATGACTTCTTGCACTCCTGACGGCATTTCTGGAAGGTTATTAGCATTTTGTGCCTTCGATTCGGGGAACGCACACGCAAGCATGGACGAATATTGGGAGCATGGATTTACCTTCGGTTTGCACTGTATAGGTTATAGAATAAATTAATTAGCAACGTGTCGTGATATTTGGTCTGTCAACTTTCTAGGGCAAAAATTGAGGGGGTATGGTGGGGTATATTTGCACACCTTGTCCGAATTGACAATGGCGATTCTGGAGGAGTAACGGTCAGTAATTGCCTAAACAGCCACATGGTCAGTCAGATACTCACCTGGTCAACTTGTCCGACATGATGGCAGGAAACGAATGATTCAAGTGTTGTTGAAGCCAAGTAATATATATGGAGGCGGTGTTTTTGTAGCCCACTTGACGTCAGTATAGAAGCGACGAAAACTGGTCGAAACGGGCTAAACAAGCCTCACGAGGAGGAACAATCAAAGGGCAATATGTGGGGGGGAAAAGCAGTAAACCGAACAGAAATAAGAAACCGACAGAGAGGTCAAAAAAAGAGAGGAGAGCGTGGTGTTGTTGAAAAGGAGAGGGATTGTGGGATCTTGAGATGGGCGATAGTGTGATATTCGCTGAGAGGGAACAGCAAAGCCACGAAAAATATTACAGTACGTTACACCCACAAGGGTACGATGTTAGTCAGACACAAATGCAATAGATTTTACTGGTTGGGGCACCCCACCATCTGGAGAGCCCTAGGGCTGTTTCCAGTTGCGATTTTCTAAAGTCTGCAGCAACGTATTCTATAGTGCTAATAAAATATAACATTTCTTCTTGATGTCCACCCCCCAATACTGCTGTACAAAGACTCCCTCTCTCCTCTCCTTGTTACGCTTAGACAAAGCCTTGTGCCCACAAACATGTACTGGTGTATTTGTGTATTGCGCTGTAATTTATTGAAGGCTAACCCTAAAAGGGAGTTTTGTGCGGCAGTTGGCCAATCAAAACACATTCTGCAGCCGCCCGTATTCCTGCTTAGTCACCCACATGAGTTCCAAAGATTTTTCGCCTAATCAACATACGCTATACCTACCCTAGAATCTCCCACTAAACTCTTTGCAGGCATCGGGCTTGGCGGCGGCTCCAACCATCCAACTCCAACTCTTCGCTCGCTCTCTTTCTCCCTCCTCCAAAACTCTCTCTCCGCCAAACTCGTGCCTCTCACTCATACCAGCACCTCTCCCTTTCCCACCCTCCCCCCAACCACAAACACTCTTTTATTCCCTCATATTGCTGCTGGCCACGCCCTTCTACCTCGGGGCCACCAAGCTATGGATCGTAAGTTTTATCGTTCTCCCTTGTCCGGGTGCAAAATACAACTCCCGCGGCTCGCTTGTGTACCTCCCCATCTACCCTCGACCCACCCAGCTACGCTTGGACTCTCTTTGTTTTGATGATGAGGGTCTTCTGCTTGCTACGTTGATAGAATCGATGGTGTGATTGCCATAGCATCGGTTTATTTTCTTGATGTCTCGTTATTCTGCACTCTGCTGCTCTGTATCAGCTGCATCCTCGTTTTCATCAAACCATCAATAAAAACCATACATTCCATCAAATTTACATATACTACCCTATCACGCCATCTACAGAGCTTCTACAAGTCATATCTCCAGTCGCATATGTGTTCTGTAGCTCGTACTATGTTTCAAAATGCATTTTTACCCAGAATTGCTCTTCAATGCTGATTTGTTTATATCATAGCTAGTAGCGTGGTGCTCCCAACCGCCTCGATGACGTCTACCCTGCCAAACGGTCACCAGTCCCCCGTCGCGAATGATGTTGAGGCCATAGATGAAAATCCACCCATACCAACCTTCGATAACGTGAGCGACTTGTCTGACGCCACTCCTGACGTGCAAGATTCCTCCGACGAAGATGCAGATCATGACCAGAGCGGGGATGCGGAGTCGGACGCCGCGGGGGAGTTTAATGCGGAGATGAGTTCGGACTCCTCAGACGATGAGGATGATGTGGATGGTCAAGCTTCTCCAGCTGCTGAACACCACATGGGTGAAGATGATAGCGATTCAACTGCTGAAGACAATTCCGACGCGCATCTCACTTCCGTCTCTGGCAACTCATCGACCCATAACCTAAAGAGGGGTACGAAACGAAAATCGCCCATTGTCGAGGATGACTTTATAAGAAATAACCCAAGCCTCTACGGCTTACGTCGAAGTGGCCGTGCAAGATCCATTCGTCAAAATGTCCAAACTACTTCCGATTCTGACTCTGAAGCTGTCGCGCCCGCTTCAAAACGTAGACGCCGTACACCAAATCGCCAATCAAAACAACTCTCCCTTTCTCAGTCAATAGATTCTGCATCCAATTCTGAGAGTGATGAATATCAAGGTTCACGCAGCAGAACCTCAAAAACAAAACGTCGACGGATGGCCCAGTCCGCTGATAACCTAATACCTACCCATGCCGAAATCCGCTTCTCAACTAGACGTGCGAATAGAGTATCTAACTATAACGAAGATGACAATGATGGTGAATTTGAAGAGGAATCCGAGATGATGACTCCGGGCGAATGGATGACTGCAGTTGATGATACAACCCCAGCCATTGATGTAGTGCTCAACCACAGGTTTAAGGAAAGTGTTGACCTCACACGGCGCGATCTCAGCCGGGATGACTTTGAGTTCTACATAAAGTGGCAAGGGAAATCCCATTATCATGCTACATGGGAGACGGTGGAATCCCTTGCTAGCTGTAGGAGTGTGCGTCGACTAGACAATTACATCCGCAAGACCTTGTCCTTAGCGATACAGTACGCCAGGGATCCTGAAATCATTCCTGAGGAAAAAGAGAAATGGAACCTTGACCGGGAACGTGATGTGGATGCTATAGAAGACTATAAGCAAGCAGAGCGTGTTATCGGCTCTCGTGAGATTGACGGTGAAACAGAGTATTATGTCAAATGGAAACGACTCTTCTATGACTGCTGTACATGGGAACCTGCAGCTCTGGTAAGCGAGATCGCTCAGCGGGAGATCGATCGCTATCTCGACCGCTGCTCCCACCCGCCCATCTCTAATAGAGCGGAAGCAAGTCCCTCAACTCGAGCCCCCTTCGAACCTATTCACGGCACCCCAAGCTTCGTTCAGAACGGCCAACTCAAGGAATTCCAAGTAAAAGGAGTTAACTTCATGGCATATAACTGGGTTCGTGGCCGGAATGTGGTTCTTGCGGACGAGATGGGCTTAGGGAAGACCGTTCAAACGGTGGCCTTTATCAATTGGATGCGTCATATTAGGAATCAGCAAGGTCCCTTCATTGTCGTTGTGCCGCTCTCGACAATGCCTTCTTGGGCAGAAACGTTTGACAATTGGACACCTGACTTGAACTACGTCGTTTACAACGGCAACGAAGCCGCTCGCAATATTATAAAGGAATACGAATTATTGATAGATGGAAATGTTAGACGCCCTAAATTTCACGTCCTTCTTACCACTTACGAATATGTTCTGGTGGACGCTACCTTTCTCAGTCAAATCAAATGGCAATTTATGGCTGTGGATGAAGCTCACCGGTTGAAAAATCGGGACTCGCAACTTTATGCTAAGCTCGTCGAATTCAAGTCGCCTAGTCGACTGCTGATTACCGGAACCCCTGTGCAGAATAACCTAGGCGAACTCTCTGCGCTGATGGACTTCCTAAACCCTGGCCTAATCCAGATTGATGATGACATGGACCTAGGTTGTGAAGCGGCCAGTGTGAAATTAGCGGAACTTACCAAATCTATTCAGCCTTACATGCTTCGTCGGACTAAATCGAAGGTCGAGTCAGATTTACCTCCCAAGTCAGAAAAGATCATTCGGGTCGAATTATCTGACGTCCAATTGGAGTACTACAAAAACATACTGACGAAAAACTACGCTGCCCTCAACCAAGGAAGTAAAGGCCAGAAGCAATCGCTCCTTAACATCATGATGGAGCTCAAAAAAGCTAGCAACCATCCCTTCATGTTTCCCAACGCCGAATCCCGAATTTTGCAGGGCAAAACTGGCCGTGAAGAAATGATGCGCGCCCTCATCACAAGCAGCGGAAAGATGATGTTACTGGACCAACTCTTGGCCAAACTGAGAAAGGATGGTCATCGGGTTTTGATTTTTAGCCAAATGGTTCGCATGCTTGATATCTTGGCTGACTATATGGATGTCCGTGGCTACGCCTATCAACGACTAGATGGTACAATCGCCGCTGGCCCTCGACGTCTTTCGATTGAGCATTTCAATGCCCCGGAGAGTAACGACTTTGCGTTTCTTCTCTCCACTCGTGCAGGTGGTTTGGGGATTAATCTGATGACCGCTGATACTGTCGTTCTCTTCGATTCTGACTGGAACCCTCAGGCTGATCTTCAAGCAATGGCACGTGCACATCGAATTGGACAGACCCGGCCTGTAAGCGTTTACCGCCTCGTGTCTAAGGATACTGTTGAAGAAGAGGTTCTAGAAAGAGCGCGAAATAAGTTGCTCCTCGAATTTATCACCATCCAGCGAGGAGTGACTGACAAAGAAGCAACCGAACTCAAAGACAAGATGACCCGCGCTGGCCATCAGATCAGTGAACCGACCTCTTCCGACGATATATCCCGCATTCTCAAACGTCGCGGTCAACGCATGTTTGAACAATCTGGCAACCAGAAGAAGTTGGAGGAATTAGATATTGACTCTGTCCTGGAGAATGCTGAAGAACACAAAACGGAACAAGCCGAAAGCATGGAGGCAGATGGTGGAGAGGAGTTTCTAAAGGCGTTTGAGTTTGTCGATGTCAAGGTGGACGAACTTACGTGGGACGAGATCATTCCAAAGGAGCAACTCGAACAAATCAAAGCAGAAGAGGAACGTCGAGCGCACGAGCAGTTCCTGGAACAGGAGATTGAGCGAAGCCAGCCTCGCAAACGAAAAGAGCCCTTAGATGGGCGACAGGAGCGCCAAGCGAAAAGACGAGCCCGGGAACAAGTCAACATCGATGCTGACGACGTATCTGATGCGCCACTCCCGCTTGACCCTAGCAGACCGCTTAGTGAAAAAGAGTATAGACATCTCATCCGCGCATACCTTAGATATGGCGACATCAATGACCGGCAGGATGATTTAATCAGGGAAGCACGGCTAATTGGTCGGGATATAGCTGTTGTGAAAGCTGCATTGGGTGAGGTAGTCGACAAAGCCCATACCCTATTAAAAGAGGAAAGTAACCGGCTCAACGCCCTCGAACGTGAAGGTAAGAGCTTCACCAAGAAGGAACGAAAAGCAATTCTTTTCGACCACCAGGGTGTTAAACGGCTTAATGCGGAGACAATCGTTGAGCGACCAAATGAAATGCGGATTCTGAGGAATGCAACGGCTGATGTAGCTGACCCCAAAAGCTTTCGGGTTCCTGAAGCTACGAAAGGTGCCGATTATACCTGCCCTTGGGGTGCGCGTGAAGATGGCATGCTCTGCGTTGGAATAGCTCGCCATGGATACGGTGCCTGGGCACAAATCCGCGACGACCCGGATCTTGCTCTTGCTGACAAATTTTTCCTCGAGGAACATCGAGTAGACCGGAAAGCGGAGCGAATGAATGGTGGTGGTGGAAAGGGCACGACAAAATCTCCCGGGGCTGTCCATCTCGTCCGGCGTGCAGACTACCTTTTGTCAGTCTTGAAGGACAAGATAAGCAACGGTGCTAGTGTCATCGCGAAGCGAGCTGTGGAGAACCATCATCGCAATAACAAGAAGAATAGTCTGCATTCTAGGGGCCATGCTAGCGGGAGTGTCTCGGCATCACCTTCACCATCCCTCCCTCGCAAAGCGCGCGACTCGGACAAATCGCGACCTCGTGCTCAGCATAAATCTCGAGACAGTGCCGATCTTTCAAACACCCCCACAGCTGACAACAACCGGCCTGGCCATGGTTCCAACAAGCGTCGCTGGGAGGGCCGCCAGCGCGATGAGAACGACCGTTCTAGCAAGGCTCGCATGAAGGCCCGTCGAGAGGAGAAGGATCGCCACCGTCGTAGCAATGCCAATGGGGAAACCAATATCGACAACCATAATAATGACGCCATACTCAAGGTGATCTTCAAGCCCATCCAAGAGCATCTCAAGCAGGTATCTCAAGTCACCAAGGAGAACATACCAAGCAAGCCAGAGCGGGCCGGAGAGTTGCGCCGGTTACTTCTTCTTATTGGCCAGTTTATTCGGAGTACTTTGGAAGGTAACGAAGCACGAGCTTCGCTGGAGGAACGGTTGTGGTGAGATTTTTTTTCTTCTTTGTTTTTCTTTTTTCCTTTTTTTCAATATTCCCGCCCATGTTATAAACAATACTGTATAATTTCACCTGTTAACTGATTATATCAGGGGATACGCTGCGACCTATTGGCCGAACAAGGCCACTCCAGCAACTGCGCTACATAACATGTTCGACCGCCTTATGGAGGTTGAGAAGGCCGAATCGACTCAACAACGATAAGACACAGCCATGTTTTAGTTATGCTCCTTATTATTACTTGCAAGATTTTTTCGATCTGAGTCAGCCATTATTTTAATTCTTTTCACCAAGCAGTATGTGATTTGCCTCCATAACGCCACTTTTTACTGGGCATCGGGGTTATGTGCCTCCTTTCTTCCTTCCGCATTTTGTTCATTTGCCCAGCATATACCTAGCTTGGAGTTTTGTCGGGGGTATTACATTATTTATTCCATCGTTCATATACCTTTTTTCCCCCGGGTTTTAACACATTTCTAGACTCCCGTACGACATTTTTGGCTGGTTATTATCTTACCTTTATATTTATTATCATGTTTCTCTTTTCTCCTTTTTTCTTTTACTCTTTCTTTATCTCTTCCTCTCCTCCGTTTCTTTTTCCTCTCCTTTTGCTGCATGGCGACGGTGTTTTATTCTACATTATTGTCTGCTTCAGCCGGGAATTTTATGTACCGGATCTTTGTGAATGTAAGTATGTGTGAGTGGCATGAATTTCTATTTGTTACGGTCCTATTATTCTCCTGTCTTGTTTTTCTCTTTTCCTCCTCCCTCACCATACATCTTTTTTATTTTTTTCTTTACACACACGCTGCGTCTTAGGACCGTTCACATCCTAGAAAGCGAGAGAGAGCATGTGTTCATTGCGCAATTTTAAAAAACATTTTACCCTTCGCGAAACAGATTTTTTGTTATACATGTTCCGACTCTATCACGGTGCTCAGCGCGTATTTTCCTCTCTTATCTCTGTCTTGCTATTCTACCACCCCTACACTCCTTTTTTTCTTTCCTTTTTTTAGAAAAAAAAAATCTATTTTCGTGTGGGTCCCTGATATTTCTGGCTGGTTGGGTGGCGCGTGAGGGGTTGCGGATTTTGTACTACTATTTTCTCCTTGTACTCTCTCATGGAAATATATTTCCTCCCTACTTTTTTTTGTTTTGGGAGGCTGGGAATGGATTGGCACAACAAGTAGAAAAAGCATGGGGAGTTCTACCAAGTCAAGGTTGAATTCTGATCGATGTTATTTATTTATTATTTATTTTTTAAAAGTGAATAATACGAATATGTGATATTTTTCGCTTTCTCCCCATTTCTCGCATTCATTTTCTTTTGTGAGGCGGTTCTCTCCATAATCTTATATAAATTGGACCAATTCGAAAAGAGGGCCAGATTTGGTATCATTTGGCACCCAGTTCTCACCCATCATCTTTTTTCCCCCTTTCTTTTTTTTTTTTTTTTTTTTTTTCGGGGCGCAAATTCTTCAAATTTACACTTCGACAGTGCTACATCCCTGGTATAAGTGTTCCTGAGCGCAATTTTACTTCCCATGGCGCAATATAGCGGTATACAATTTTGAGCTTGCTTCAAATATTCATCGACCTGTAACGGCTGGCGGTATTCAAAAGAGAAGTGAACTTTGCGTAAAACGATGAAGATTCCATTTCTGACCCTGTTGAGGTGTCAGCCAAGAGTAATCCCTAACCCGGAGTCGAAAATATAATGGTATTGAATATGATATTCTTCAACGTGAATTTTCAGAATATCGAAGCGAGCAGGATATGCCGACTGCAACATCGTGAGAGGACTGAAAAGCGATAAAGTGTGACCATCTGAAGTTTAAGAAGGCTGCCAAGTTTTGCAATATTGTAGCCATGTCCCTCTTCGTTCCCCAGCGCGGTAACTGGAGGACTTTTCGGCCTGTTCTTAAATATGATTTTTGGTCGTTAACTTGTTCGTGGGATCAGAGGTTAGTTCCCCATGGAGGTTCGGTGAAGTGAAGTTAACAGCCCTTTCGGTTTTGTTTCAAGCCACCGCCTGGCAAGCAGGACAGAAATGGAAAAAATAAGTGACCTATGCCAGCTATGGTAATCGTTTAAATTTAAAATTAACATGCAAGAAGGAGACCTAGCAAGAAAATATTAGACATTGACAGATCGGGTATTATATGTAATTTAGTAATACAATAAATGAAAGTAAAACGCTCCGCTATTCCTTGAAATATCAAAATGGAAAATGGATTTTGCCCAATAACCGTGTTCTCTTAAAATGGATCGTGAATTGGCGAAATCATTCACCCCATTAAATTGCAGAATGTGAGTAACCGAAAGAAAAGAAAATTGAATGAGGTAAAACAGGATTTACCCGCAGTTTTACAATCAAGCCTCAACTGGTCTCTCAAGGAAAGGTCTTATATCGAGCCTCAGTGACTCAGAAGCGTCATTCGATCTCGACACCTCGGGTCCTTTGCTCGCAATCACTGACAACGACGCTTCGTTAAGTGGCATGGCCCCATTTGTCCCTGGAGCAATAGCCAGATCCTCCGCAGATATAGAGGACTTGAAAACACGGAGTTCAGCATGTATAACGTCTTCGAAAATTAACTCTTTGTCCCTCCATGACTCTTTTCGCAGTGGTTCAATTACTTCCCAGTCGTGCTTTAGCTGGGCGGTTTCCTGCTCGGCCCAATAGATCTGGCGACGTAGAAGGCGACACAATTGCTCTGGGGGAAGGGAGAGTTCATGTTCGTCGAAACCTAATTCCGCGCTCAGATACGGGATTGCTGCCTGGTCAGATTCTTTCGTTATGTCACTTTTGTCGCCATCGTTGCTACTTTCCTTGGCTGGCTGGGAAAGTTTTAGTTTGATTCGGGGCGTCCTAACTGTGCTTGTAGCGGTTCCGCTGGCTCCCTTTGAGGCGGTATCTGTAGGACGAAGTGCATCTGTTTCATGAACAGTTCGCATGTGTTTTGTAAGTGCGTCCGAACGTGTGAAGCTGCGATCGCATTCTATAATTTCGGTAAAAATATTAGGCAACTTGAATTTTGGAAATAGCGCCAAGGGAGGTGAGACTTACCAGGCAAAGTACAATAGAAGGGCTTCTCTTTCGTATGGCTCCTCATGTGCGCACGTAATGCGTATCCGCTCGCATGAGTCTGGCCTTTCCGAGCACAATCGCTCCACTCGCACAGGTATTTCTTTTGTCGAGACCCGATGTGATCGTCATGTATATGTTTGACAAGCGCATCCATATTCCCTAGATCATTCGCATCGCATCCTTCCCATTGGCAAACGGTGACTTGGTCACGGCCCTGTCCGCTGTAGTCGTCCTCAACACCGCCGCCGATAAGACCAAGCGTGAGAGGCGAGTTGGGTAGCTCACCAGAGGTATCAGAGGAGATAGAGGCAGAGGGGGATGCAGGGGGAATATCCTCATGAATCGATGAAATAGGTGTATGGCGATCCCAAGATGAGATTCCAGTTCGACGGCGTTTTGAAGGAGGCATTTGGGGAGTTGAAAGGGTGGGAGAGTGAGGGTGGTCATCAAACTTCATGTCATCTGCGAACTCTTCGGATGCAAGAGAAGAGAGAGGGGAGCCGGGGGAGTCAGCCATTGTCAGAGAGGGTTGTAATGTGTTATTTGGTTTTCAAAGGAAGTGAATGGGAATATACGGACGGAAGCACAACCGCAATCTGTACTGTTGACTGGGCCGGACAATGAATATCTTATTCCAAAGCATCACGTGACTCAAAAGCTGACGAAAATTCATACGCCAAACAAAAACTTCAACCTTCCCTCTGTTTGCCCACAACTATCTTGGGTTCAATAATGATTGTTCCTTTGTTGCAGCTCCATTTTACCTCTCACTACATGTTATTTTACATTTTCTGACGCTATTTATGCAGGGTACACTCTCCATTGCCATGAGCAGCAACTACTGCTTGGGTTTAGGCCTCGTGAGATCCGCGACTTTGGGTTCTGCCGTTCAAATGGACTTTTGCAATGGATTCTAGTAATGTTATCACGACCCATGGATCTCCATTCTGGTAAGAAATTCCTGCTTTTGCTCTACATTTTCTTGAATATCAATAGGATGAATAAGAGAATTCTGCAATACCGACAATTTCCATGTTACTATCTTGTGAAATTGACTGTTGACACAAATTCCTACACTTGATCTGACCCCCAAATATTCATGCTATAACGTAATACATTTCCAACTGAAACGAGGAACGAAGATTGACTAACTTCTCCAGGGCAATGGGTTCATCTGAAATCGAATATCAAAATTAACACAATTAACACGCTGTCGAGCAATACCTCCGTAAAAACCTCTCCTCGAGCTCGCACAAGGAAGCTTGACCAAGCTTGCGGACCATCTCTGCTCCCCTTTAATGAGGAGGATATCTTGCTCCAACGATATTACTTTCTTTGATTAGCTCGTCAATCTCCTTCATGTCTTCAGCAGAAAATAGGGGTAGGGTTTGCAAATTCTCCGCCACCCGCTCTTTCGATTTGGCCGATGGTATCGGGATAATCGTGGGCATGTTGCTATCATTGCTGAGGGTCCTGACCCAATTCAAAGCGGCCTGGGCGGGGGTTATTCCCTTTCTTTGAGCAAACGATACAACCTTATCGATAAATTTCTGGTTTGCGGCCAGAGCGGCTTCCTGGAATCTCGGTAGGTAATGGCGGATATCGCCCACCGGAATATCGGAAGGTTTGGTGACTGCACCCGTCAATGCCCCCCTGCCTAGCGGAGCGTAGGCCACAATAGGTATTCCGAGCTCTGCACAGGTCGCAGCCACTCCGTTTTCAAGTATATCGGGACACCATATAGATAGTTCAACCTCGACTGCCGCGATTGGATGGACCTTGTGCCTTTAGTACTTGTGGTTAGCTGCATGTTCTAGCCTTTGGGATGTCACTACTTACGCCCGACGTATTGTTTCTGCATCAACCTCGCTCAGGCCGATACCTTTGAACTTTCCTTCGTTCACCAACTTTGCGAAATGGCCGATGATTTCTTCCACCGGGTATTTTGGGTCCAACCGCGAACATTGAAAAAGGTCGATCTCCTTTACTCCATCTAGGACCCTCAGACACTCATCCACACTCCTTCGGATATTCTCCTCGGACCCGTCTAGAATGAGTGTACCTGGTACTAGAACTCCTTTCATGCTAAGGAAAACTTTGTCCGCTGCCTCGGGATGTTTGGCGAAATAATTGTGAAGGATGTGCAGAGAGTTGTGTTCCGGAGTTCCGTATAGTTCGCCGCCGTTCCAATAGTTAGCTCCAAGGGAAAGGGCTGCATTCATCGCCTCAGTGTATTGGGGCTCCGGAGTTGGTTTTGTAGTCCATGTAAATCCTATTACCGCCGCCAATGGTTTAGCGAAAGCCCCATTGCTCTAAATAATGGATTTGACGACTCACCCATGAGGCCGTAGCCAGTGGGACCAACTTCTTTTCCAACAATGGTAGGCATTTTATGCTGGTGAATGCGGAATATATATTTTTTGAGGTTTGGTGTGTTGGGGATGCGATCGGGATTGTTTTGGAATGAGAACTGGTTTTCTTAATTCCAGGTTCAGGAAACCTACACGATTTATATACTTATCTCAGTGTCGGATTTCTCGTCTGCCTGGAGGGAATTTATCCTTCATCAAACATTATTTACTTCCTCGGCTGGCATATGTCATCACAATGCATGAGCCCACCATGTAGAGTTGTATAGAACAAGCCAAGCATCCATCTAAATAAACACAACCAGGTGGCTCATCGAGAGTAAGGGAGGATCTCACTATGAATTAGGCAAACCGCCCGGCAGGATCAAGGTTGCCCAAAGGCGGGTAAAAGGATAGTTATTCTTCTAGTGTCCAAGAATATCTAGGCATGGCCCTTCTCAACGGAGATAAAAACAACACTCCCCCGGATGATCTTACAGCGGTCACACCAGGGAGCGGAAATACCTCTAACTCCATGAAGCAAAACCCCATGTATTTATTTGAAAGGAACATCAACCGAAGGCAACGTATACGGGAGATTATTATTGCTTAACTCCATCCAAAATTTCACGAGGTTCGATCCCTATGTCTAGCTTGGAGAGACGGGAGATGGAGTTCATCCTTCAGCCGTGTGTGTTTTGCCACGAATCGCCAAAACAAGCCATTATAAATTTCACTAAGCACAAGGAATCTTTGATTACTCCATGGAGTATCGCGGGATGTCTTCCAAACGCTATTATTCAGGATTAAACTTTGAAATGCACTGATATCAACATTGAACATCCAAAAAGGATATACTTCGAGATGATTTTCTTACATTTAAGTGTGAATGTTGAACACATTTTTGTATCATTCACTGTTTCCTGAATAAGTCTGCAATCTTGTTCAGGGCAATAACTGATTTCCAACACCTCCAAAATCCTTCAAAGCTAAAGGACTGTTGTTTGCCTTGAATTCGCTCGCACGGGCGGAAACTTTGACCTTTGACCAGGAATAATTCTCCGTTGGTAAATCCTCCGATGCACAGGCTTGCTTGGAACAGACCAGAACCCCCCCCCTTTCCAACATTTTGAACAGAACTATTATTAGATCGAAACCGACTCTAAGACAAAGAGCCAAATCACTCTGCCTTCCACTAAGTTTGGCTGCTGGAGGTTTCAACGGAATGCTTGGAGAACGACGGTCCTTGGAGGAGAATTGTCCAAACATACAAAACTTCCAAATTTGACCTCAGTAAGCGACCGCTGCTGGGATGGATATGTCAGGTGCACTGTTGCAGTTCTGGCTGTGCCGTTTAGTCTTGTCTCTTTCTAGACATTCTGACTATATTTTATGGAGATACAACTCCTTGGTATCACTATACAAAGCCGCATATCACAGTGATACTACTGCATTCTGATCAAATGCTGAATGAATAACTATCTCAGTTCTTGATACGCACATGCTCAGTATATACTAAGAGAAACACAAGATGATTAGAAAGAAAGAGACGTGATGAAGGTGTTATGTCGCTTGAGCGAAGAATATAATAGAAGTAGATTTTTATGCACGATGAACCTTGGAAAACTACTAGTACTTTTCCTAACCACATTCAACTAGGTGCTCGACTCCCGCTAAGAGATGGGCAGACACTAGCTTCGCTAACTCCAGCGCTAGTAATTGTTTTTGTTCATCAATCTTGTTGGGTACCGATGCCAGATGAATGTGGCCTGGGGGAGGAGGGTCATGTTTAGACGCAAACGTCGTCTACTTTTCTATTTAAATATAATGAATACGGGTGTCGTGTTTCGAAATCAGCGTTATTGGTAGGTATCTATTTCGATGGATTCGAGTCTGATTAACATGCACGTTCAACTGCCATCCAAATCCAGCCGAATTTCTCCAAGGCGCCGAGTGCTAGAGCTCATATACGTATCCAATTGATTCGATAATGCTTTTGGAAACATTGATCCATTTGGCTTGGTCCTTACTTCCTCCGCAGCTCAGTCGTTTGATTGGTGTAATGTCTACATATCCAGAACCCCGCGCGCCCGGTTCGCATTGGTTTCGGCGCACTGAAATACCTAATGGCCTAATTCCTTTTTGCGTCCTTCTTACTTATCGACGACGACACCAGAAATCCTAGGACCTAGAACAATGTTTTTGGACGAATCGCCCTATGATGAGGAGCATTGACCACATGGCAATACTGATCAGCGCCCCATAGCTCTAATTCAGCCCGGCCGACCAACAATGGCACTTGGATTCAAAAAACTTGCTTCGTTTTACTGAGGATTACAAGATGTTGTTGTACTTGTGTATAACAAACGCGTCATGCCTCCCGGAAAGGCGAAGGCGCATAAAAGTGATAATTTGGCCAGCTCTCATAGCTTATCTCTTCTTCAGTCCAATTAACCCTCCCACCAGGGAATTTGGTTCTTAGTCACTTCCCGCGAGATCTTGACCGCAAGGCAATATGCACTTGGGACTGACTTTGTCATTCCTCTCTGCTTTTGCTGTCTCTGCTCAGAAGGGTAATTGGACAGCTGCTTACACAAGCGCTTCAGAAGCTTTGGCGCGCCTTTCGAACGAACAAAAAGTAGGAATCGTCACAGGAACTGGATGGAAGAAAGGCAACTGCGTTGGTAATACCGGTGAGGTTCCCAATATTGGGTTTCGTTCCCTTTGCCTTCAAGATGGGCCGCTTGGTATTCGATTCGTTACCGGCGTCACGGCCTTCCCTGCAGGTATCCATGCCGCATCGACCTGGGACATTGAATTGATCAGACAACGAGGTATGACGATGGGCGAAGAGGCGAAGGCATTGGGCGTGAACGTCCAGCTTGGTCCAGCAGCTGGGGTACTTGGGAAAATACCCGCTGCGGGACGAAACTGGGAAGGATTCGGCCCGGATCCATATTTAGCAGGAATCGCTATGCAGGAGACCATGACGGGAATACAGGAGGCTGGAGTTCAAGCTTGCGCAAAGCACTATATCTTGAATGAACAGGAGCATAGGAGGCAATTGATGAGCTCAAATGCCGATAAGCGGACCATTCATGAACTTTACCTCTGGCCTTTTGCGGACTCGGTAAGGGCGAATGTGGCTTCAGTTATGTGCGCATATAACCAGCTGGATGGTGTCTATGCTTGCGAGAATGATGTGATTATGAATGGTTTGATGAAAGACGAGCTGAATTTCCCGGTGTGTATCGGTTATCACCACAAAGATAGTGACATTAACTGACTTTTCCCAGGGTTATATTTTAAGTGACTGGGGGGCTCAGCACTCAAACGAAAAAAGCGCAAACGCTGGATTGGACATGGCTATGCCGGGTGATGGTATGGGCGACGGTTATTTTTCTGGGGGCAAAACCTTTTAAAAGCAGTAAATGGGTAAGTTTATTAAACCTCCTGGAAACTGAAAACATATACATATCAGTGTTAACATTTGGTGTAGTGGCTCTGTACCTCAAGAACGGGTAGATGATATGGTCAGAAGAATCCTGGCCTCCTGATATTACGTCGGCCAGCATATTGATTATCCAGAAGTGGGTTTCAATAGCTGGCAGCCTGGAACTGGAAAGGATGTACATTACAAGGTGACCATGCATCTGTTGCGAGAGCTATTGCCCGTGATGGTATTGTGCTTTTGAAAAACGTCGATAAATCATTGCCGTTGAACAGGCCTGCCAGCCTAGCAATCATTGGCTCGGATGCGTTCCCGAACCGGAACGGGCCAAATGCTTGCGTCGACCGTGCTTGTAACATTGGAACATTGGCTATGGTGATTTATCAGGTTTGACATTTGAACTTGTGATTACACAAAGAATTTGCTAACCACATACTTTCAGGGATGGGGATCTGGAACTGCAGAGTTTCCGGTGAGTTATTATCCTCCAGAATATTGAAAATGAAATCACACACTAACAAATGTGTAGTATTTAATTACTCCTAGTGCCGCGGACACTGGAATCGTATTCATCAACGCCGATTCTGGCGAGGAATACATCACATTTGAGGGGAATTTTGGAGACAAAAATAGTTTGAATGCATGGCACAGTGGCAATGAGTGGGTGAGAGCGGTAACTGAAGCGAACAACAAGACGGTTGTCGTCATCCATAGCACTGGCCAAATACTACTCGAGTCCTTTATCGATTTGAAGAATGTAGTCGCTGTTGTCTGGGCTGGGCTCCCGGGGCAGGAAAGCGGCAATGGGCTTGTTGACGTCCTGTACAGCGACACAGCTCCAAGCGGCAAATTACAATATACAATCGGAAAAACACCAGTGGATTATGGCACTGCTATTGCTAGCGGTGATGACTCTTTTAGTGAGGGCTTCTATATCGACTATCGCCATTTCGATAAGAATAAGATCGAACCTCGATTTGAATTCGGTTTCGGGCTGTGTAAGTGTCGTCCAACTATCCACTGTTAGGAAAATAAAATGGGTGTGCAATTAATTCGGTTGGAATGGTAGCGTACACAACCTTCCACTACTCCAAGCTCACGGCAACATACACTGGCAGGGGCCCAGGAGTGGGGACTTTGGCCCCTGGTGGGTTTTCCACCCTCTATGATCAGGTTGCCATTGTCATAGCAATTATCACAAATAATGGCACTTGCTGGCGCGGAGGTTGCTCAACTCTATATTGGTCTGCCAGAATCTGCACCGAAACCCCAGTCCGCCAACTTCGCGGTTTCCAGAAGGTTTGTTTTGAAACCTGGTGCTAGCTCTCACGTTAATTTCCTCCTCCGCCGAAAGGATTTGAAAACTGGGACATTGCGACCCAGAGTTGGGTGACTCCCACAGGGAAACTTCAAAGTTTACGTCGGAGCCTCTTCACGGGACATCCGCCTCTTGGGGACTATGTGATACACTATCTGTCTAGATAATCACACCAGCGACAAGAGATGGATGTTGTTTAGGTTCGATGGCTAATTAGTGGCTATATATAGGTTCCTCGGTTTCAGTTATATTTTGAAATTTCGTTCTTGGCGAATGTGAGGAGTAAATAGGGGTGTTGAATTGGAGTCAGCAATGGCTCCGTTTTATCCCACTGGTATTGTTTACAGTGTTATATTAGAGTAGCTGACTGTTCGTTCCATATGTCAAACCAGTTTGTAGCATTCGTTGCATTCTCGAATCAGTTATTTCCGATATACGCACCTATTTATATATCACGTCTTTTAAAATGATCGTCCATTGTGCCTCGTAACATAATTTATATTTAGAAAAATTGTCACAAACTTCTATATGCTTTCAAAATAGGGGTGCACTGCGTAAATCTGATAAATATATGCACAATGCTCCTGGTTTAGTCGAATCCATCATGAGGAACTAGAGACGGCCCGACGCGGAATACACTTCTTCATCCAAGCGAGCTCAAATTCTCGATACGCCCCCCAGAACCCTTTAGGAAGCGTCTTCTTCCGAACAGTTTCATATCCTCTCTTTTGCCAATACGATCCATTTATTACCTCCGTCGTTTTTACCCAGAATGTCAACGGCTGCTGTTGCCCCACAAGTGTGATCGTGCCATTACTATCCTCTTTCTCGGCCCTTGCTAGCCGCTCCAGTAAATCCTGTTCCAGCAAAGAGGCACATCGGACAGCGAGGCCAAGCTTTCTTAATTGGGGATCTGGGCGGACGGCCACAACCCCGAGTTCCCAGTCGGATACGGATATGATATCGGTACCGGAGTCCTCCTCACTTTTGGCATGTGAGGTGGTAGATATCAAGTCTGGTTCGGAACCTGATGGCCCGGGGCTTTTTCTTGTCCCGTTCAACCCATTAGGTGTGGAAATATCTGTACTATCTCCTTTCCTGGGTGGTGGAGTGGAGACAGGGTCATCTTCGTGAAAAGCCTTTAACATGCTACAGGCAACTATCCTCGAGGCCTGGCTTTCCTGTGATTGTGTGATGATGCAACATCTTCCGACGGCATCTAAGCCTTCGACTAATTTTTCTACATCTGCAAACCTCCCCGTTTCGTGCGTTGCGAATAGCTCGCGATGGTGAATGTGGAATGCTTCGTTCACCATGAACACGAGAGATTCGAGATGCGGGTACGCAGCCAGTTGCTTTGCATCAAGGATCGTGGATTGAAATTCAGAAGAGAGTTCCATGGTAGGAAGATAAATAACTATTATGTTTTGCGTCGTTCAGGCCTGTGAAATATCGACTGTAAAAATGAGGTCTAAGATGGAAGGGCACTTGGCTGCCCTCATATACGGAATGTGCACCTCTTTTTTATGGAGGGGGTTAATGAGGAAGTCAAAAATATGACTCCCTCAATTTTGATGACATCCTGGTGCCTAGCAGGTCAAGGTTTCATCGCAGCATGTTAGCCTCGTGGCAAACACTATACCCCTGACTTCCGTGCTCTACTCGGCACGTTTGCCGCGCCCTGCCATTGACAGCTTAACTTGTGGATAAACTACACTTCCCGATGCACCATCCGCATCCATGATGATTAGAGCCGAAAGGCACAAGACTTAGCAGTGGACATAGCGAGTGAGCAATACTCACTGAATCACTGTTTTCAGATTAAAATTGGATTAAGTTTTCTCCTGGCCATGTACAGGAATAAATGAGATAATACCTAGGAGAAACAAAGTAGGCAGATGCTTGTGTGGAAAGGTCCAGAATGATGCGAAATAATTCCCCAAATATCCGTTTCGCGATTTCCCTTTTTTTTTTTAAACCGCTTCCTAATCATTTGTATATTTTCAGTTTCTTGAACGACTCTGCGTTTTGTTTAATCGCAATCTCAACGGGTAAACGTTCCATGCTGCTTGCACCGTAGAAACCGTGAACACCCTTCGTGCGTGTCAGGACATATTCGGCGTCCTTCGGTTCAGCGATGGGCCCACCATGGCAGAGCACAATAATGTCTGGGTTAATTTTAACAGCAGCATCGCGAATCTTCTGGATGATATTCACAGATTCATCTAAGGATAATGCTGTGGCAGCTCCAATGGCTCCAGAAGTGGTCAACCCGACATGGCAGACAATAATATCCGCACCTGCTCGTGCCATACTTTCTCCATCTTCTGGGGTAAACACATATGGAGTAGTAACCAAATCGAGCTCGTGTGCAATTTTAATCATCTCAACTTCCTTGTCGTACCCCATACCGGTCTCCTCAAGATTTTGACGGAATTTGCCATCGATGAGCCCGACCGTTGGGAAATTTTGAACTCCGCAGAATCCGAGATCTTTAAGCTGAGCAAGGAACTGGGGAATGGACCTAAACGGGTCTGTACCGCACACTCCAGCTAGCACGGGGGTATTTTCCACAACCGGAAGGACTTCACTTGCCTGGATTCATTTATCAACTTGCTGTTTCAAAAAATAAAATAAAATAAAATTTGGCGCTCGAAATTACCATAGTTTTAAACTGCTGTTTCTATTTCAACTCACCATTTCGACAACGATCTGGTTCGCGTCTCCATATGGCATCATTCCAGCTAATGAGCCACGCCCGGCCATGCGAAAACGGCCAGAATTATACACAAGAATAAGATCACAACCGCCTTTCTCGACACTTTTTGCGGAAAGCCCAATACCTAAAGGCTCATTAGATTTCGTTGAATATATGTATATATATTCGCAAAATTGCGTTTCTTTTAAGCAGAAATACACAGTTAGGGTTACTCACCAGCTCCAGCGCCAACAATTATTTCATTTTTAGAAATTGTGTCCCTTAGTCTTTGAAGGACCTCTGCTCTTGTTGTTGGACGAGGCATAACGTTTTCTATGATGGGATCGCCTCTGCAAAAGTTGGGGTGCCTGTAAATGTTGACACAAAGCAAACACCCCTCGGCAAATCGATCAAAGAGCAAAACAGACACAGAACAGTGGACAATCAGCTGGTTGGATAATTTCCAGGGAGACTGCAGCGGGTAATGGCATTGTCAGTACATATGCAAACTGTTGAAGCGAAAAGCAACCTCTCAGTTGCACAATATTATTAAGCAGGTGGTTCCCCTCAACCCCGCAAGTCCAGTCCTTCCTATCAACCAACTCGCCTCAACTCTACTGAAATCTGGAGCGTTGACCCTATACGCCAGCTCACGACATGAACTTTTTAACACTCAGACAAAGACTCTAGTTATGTGAATAAGATAGATTTACTCGTGCTTATCCTTGACTCATACACAAGGTGTACTGCACGGTGTACATCACACCCAGGCCAGGGTTTTCCCCCCCCCTCCCAATTCCAGTGCTCTCCTTTTGAGGGTTAGGGCACACCTTACAGTGAGGACATTTACAGCTAAAAATAAGGGTGTAATATTTACTGATGATGAACTTAGATTTAACAAAGGGCCTATTGATTAAATTCCGGATTTCGATTCTGCGGGGTCATCCGCTAAAAATTTAAAATTCCTTGCTGCCACTCCTCGCAGTTGACTGGAAGCGCCGGGCTAGCTTGCCGGGTGTGAAAATTCGCGAAAATGGAAGACCACCAGGCCCTTACTACTATCGCGATTATTGGGACCTATGACTCGAAGCTCGATGAACTGCTATTCCTTCGGGACCAGATATTGGAACGCAATCGATGCAAAACATTGCTGATAGATGTGGGACGAAATCCGTGTCAGCATGAATCAATTGATGTAAAAAATACCGACGTTATTAATGCTGCCACAACTTCTCCACCAGGAGGCGGAGGCACAGACATTCTACCGCTTTCGAGAACGGAGTATATCCAATACATGATAAAATGCGCCAGTTCCTGTATCCAAGACCTTTATTCTCGGGGGATCATTCACGGAGCCATCTCAATTGGCGGTTCTTGCGGCACTTCTCTTGCCTCTGGTGCGATGCGGAATGCTTTACCCGTTGGATTCCCTAAAGTGATAGTTTCAACGATGGCGAGTGGAGACGTGAAACCCTTCATAGAGGAGACTGACATTACGATGATGTACAGTGTCGTTGACATCGCAGGCACCAACTCGATATTGAATCAAATACTAGCAAATGCTGCTGGGGCCATCGATGGCATGGTCACATCCCACAGGGCCTATATGGACAAACCAGTTTCAACTAGGAAGAAACGGATAGGCGTGACGATGTTCGGAGTTACGACCCCATGTGTTGATGTAATTCGACTTCACCTAGAGAGTAAATATAACTACGAAGTCTATGTTTTCCATGCTACCGGAGCCGGCGGCAGAGCCATGGAGCGGCTCATTAAAGAAGGGAAGATCGATGCTGTTATCGATGCGACTACGACAGAAATCGCAGATGAGTTATTTGGCGGCATTCTTTCCGCTGGTCGTGACCGGCTTCGGGCAGCTGCCGAGGCTGGAATCCCGCAGGTTGTCAGCGTTGGCGCCTGCGATATGATCAATTTTGGGCCAAGAAACACAGTTCCCGAAAAGTTCCTCAGTCGCAAACTCCACGAGCATAATCCTACTGTCACTTTGGTTAGGACTAGCGAAACGGAATGCGCTCACATTGGAGGATTTATCGCCACACAACTTCGGAACCACGTTGTCAATCCAAAACTGGTCGAAGTCATCCTACCCGCTGGGGGCCTTAGTCTACTGTCGACTCCTCATGGCCCCTTCGATGACCCTTGCGCGGATAAGGCTCTCTTGGCCGCGCTGGAGGTGGGGTTGGAATCAAGCGGTATCAAAGTGTCAAGGAATGAAAGAGACATCAACAATGGCGAATTTGCTGTGTTGCTAGCTGAGTCCTTGGTCTCATTGATTCGTACTCAATCCTGATAATATTATTAGCTTGAAGAGCCGTGGTGTTTTCGTGGCGTTAGGGTTTCAGTATTCTTCTCCAGCTCCAGTCCAAATTTTCATATCTTTCTGGCGGGGCATTCTCGGTGTAGTTAAAACAGCCACCACCTTTTTTGGGGGGTTTATGCCCTCCTTTGTCCACCGCTCCTGGACATGAGAACGGTCTATAGATTGACGCTTCCATAGCGCATAAATGAGCAATATGGGAATAATAATAATATAGTATTTCTATATTAGTCCTAACTATAATGTACATAACGTAATCCACAAGTAAGCGAGACACACAACTAAGTGAGACACTTTCCAGCTGCCGTACAATGAGAATTGCATTCAAAGCTCCAATGATGAAGAAAAACTAATTAATTATATTAAGAATTATTTGTAAATCTCTTCTCACATACACGGGCAGTATGTCCAATAATTCCACATACACTACACTGTGGTGCTGCCTGTTTTCATGATTGAGAGGAGGAAGCCTCACCCACACCTCTTCCCTGTTCATTGACTCTTTGTATGCAATCCAAGCCTTCTTCAACCCTCAAAGCACCCTCTTGAGCTACATATGTATGGTCTCTTTCTCACTTTCTCTTTTGTTTCACATTTGCAGCTCTTAGTTCCTTGACTTCCTGCTCTAAAAGAGCCATTCTATGCATGGTCATCTGGCAGCCTTTGACCAGTTGACTCAAGGCATGATTGGTTGGACTGGGTGGGCTCTGTGTACAGTGCTTGATATATTTCATAACTTTCTCAGCCTGCCAGTCCAATTGGCGTACATTGTGTGGTGTGACTGTGGCCCAGGAGGCCTGGGAGCTATGAGAAGTTCCAGGGGGGGTGGGTGTATGCATCTGGGTATTAAGGCGTGAGAGGACCTGCTCAGAATTGTACAGAATCAACTCAACAGCTCTAAAGCTGCTCTTGATGTTGTTCTCATTCAGGGCCTGCATATGAGCTGTAGAATATAGAGTCAAAAACTCCTTCTTATCAATGTGATTGATTTCAAGCTGCATCTGATTCTTCATCTGTCATCCATACGCAGTTTTCAGGGGGGAGAAACAGCCAACATCCAATGACTGAAGAAGGTGAAATGAATGTGATGACATATATAGAGTAATGATCTGGTTCTCAGAGCAGAATTGATCAAATTCAGCTGAGACATGACTTCCATGGTCATCTAGAATCAAGAGTCAGTATTTGTTCTTTATACAGAGTAGAGTGTTCTTGTTGAACATCTCTTTCAGTCAATGCAAGCCCAGCTTGTCAGTTGTTCAGTCATTGTCACTAACTCCAATCACTCAATCACCCGGCAGCCCTTCTGTCTCGTACCAACAAGACTGATGCACCTTTCCCTTAAGAATGATCATTGTACGCAATGCCCAACCAGTTGCATTGACTCCAGCAACAGCAGTCACCCATTCCCAGTCTCCAGGCTGTATGAGTTTTGGATTTCTGGCTGCCTCAGAGCCAGTGACCACTCTGGCAGTTTCAATAACACTCATCTGAAATCCAGTCTCATCAAAGTTGTAGATATTGTCTGACAGAATCCCATACTTCTCAATGCTGTTTCATACAAGTCTAAATCATCCATGAATAACCTCAGAATCCTCACATAGCACTCATTGATGATTATATTTATGTGAGAACTTAGTCTTTAGTTCTTCATGATATTTGACAAAGTTTTGTACTCAATTCTGATCAACAGTTGATGAAGAGTTTAATTCTCAGTTGATAAGAAGAATATTGAACATTTCTCATACAGTTTCAATCTGGGGTGGCTGTCCTTGCTCATCCATGGCTAGAATTCATTGAACAAGACATTCTTCCTCAGTAAGAGTAAGTTTTTGTTTTTTTGAAGGAGTATTGACGCGTGCTGTACGACCCTTCACCCAGTGGCCAAGGATTGAATGAGGAACATTGTATAGCTTTGCTGCTGCTTGTACACTTGAAATTTGATTCTTATTAAGTGCCTGAATGACTAAAAGAAGCCTTTCTTCTTGATTGAAAACTTGATTACTTTGTGTGATTGACATGATCACAAAATGCAATTCTCATCATATGGCAGCTGGAAAGTGTCTCACTTAGTTGTGTGTCTTGCTTACTTGTGGATTACGTTACTAGTAGTCTGTATGTAATAATGGGCTGTTCTGGCAACAGGGAGCAGGTAGTATCGGTCGGAACAACAACGGCCCGATCTCTTGGCGGTAAAAGTGGGATATCTCAAATAAACCCAAAAAAACATCAACTTCAACTTCATCTCTGCGCTACTCCCCCAACATCCCCCCTCGATATACCTTCGCTTTCTACCGTATTTGTTATTTATTATACCTTCAAGTACGTTTTCTATTTACTGTCTACCTTTCACTGGAGGTATATATATTCGCCAATTGACTTTCTAACTGACGGATGACTTTTGCAGACAACTACCCCGCTTCCCCTTCCGCAAGCAAAGACTGCCATCATGAGCGCCCCAGCCCACAAGTTCAAGGTCGCTGACGTCGTAAGTGATCCTATTCTACTAATTATACGGGTAATTGATCTATTGGGCTCACCTATTATTTAGTCGCTGGCCGCGTTTGGCCGCCGGGAGATTGATCTCGCCGAAGCGGAAATGCCTGGCCTCATGGCCATTCGTTCCAAATACGCTGAAACCCAACCATTGGCAGGTGCTCGCATTGCCGGATGTCTTCATATGAGTACGTCTACTTGTTTTACTATTCTTGATTTGGACTTTTATTAACTAGTGTTTGACCCTCAGCCATCCAAACTGCCGTTCTAATCGAGACCCTCAAGGCCCTTGGTGCTGAAGTGACCTGGTCCAGCTGCAACATTTTCTCCACTCAAGATCACGCTGCGGCCGCCATTGCTGCCTCAGGAACACCTGTGTAGGTTGCCTAGTTTCTCAATTCCCTGTTTTTTTTGTTTTATTCTGTGGGATGAGCTCTGATATGATATGCATACAGATTCGCGTGGAAGGGTGAGACTGAAGACGAATACAACTGGTGTCTTGAACAACAGCTCGTTGCATTCAAAGATGGGAAGCAGCTCAACCTTATCCTTGACGATGGTGGTGACTTGACTGCTCTCGTACACAAGAAATATCCTGAGATGCTCAAGGATTGCTACGGAGTATCGGAAGAGACCACTACTGGTGTCCACCACCTGTACAGAATGTTGAAGAATAACGAGCTTCTTGTTCCCGCTGTCAATGTTAACGACTCTGTCACTAAGTCCAAGTTCGACAACCTTTATGGATGCAGAGAATCTCTCATTGACGGTATCAAGCGTGCCACTGATGTCATGATTGCTGGAAAGGTTGCCGTTGTTGCTGGATTTGGTGACGTTGGAAAGGGATGTGCCCAAGCCTTACACAGCATGGGTGCCCGCGTCATTGTTACTGAAATCGATCCCATCAATGCCCTTCAGGCTGCTGTTTCTGGCTACCAAGTCACCACCATGGAAGAGGCTGCCCCTATCGGCCAAATCTTTGTTACCACCACTGGTTGCCGTGATATCTTGACTGGCGAGCACTTCTCCGTCATGAAGAATGACGCTATTGTTTGCAGTAAGTGACCCTTGGGAAGGGATATTGTTTTCGTAAGATTTGTTAACACGAAAATAGACATTGGCCATTTCGACATTGAGATTGATGTTGCTTGGCTCAAAGCCAACGCCAAGTCCGTTCAGAACATCAAGCCCCAGGTTGACCGCTTCCTCATGCCAAACGGCCGTAACATCATCCTCCTCGCTGAAGGCCGCCTGGTCAACCTTGGCTGTGCCACTGGCCACTCCTCTTTCGTCATGTCTTGCTCCTTCTCCAACCAGGTCCTTGCCCAAATCTTGCTCTATAAGTCTCAAGACGAAGCATTCGGCAAAAAGTACGTCGAGTTCGGTATCACTAGTGGCAAGCGAGATGTCGGCGTCTACGTTCTCCCCAAGGTTCTCGATGAGCAGGTTGCTCTTTTGCACCTCGATCACGTCAACGCTAAGCTGTCCAAGCTCACGGCTAAGCAAGCTGAGTATCTGGGCCTGGATATTGAGGGCCCTTTCAAGGCTGAGATGTAAGCTACCTCTCCATACAGAACTTTACATTGCTTTTTAACTGTTGCAAACCCATATGCTGACTCCTTTCCTTTATAGCTACCGTTACTAAACCTTTTTCTCTTCTATTTTCGGTGCATATACAACTGCGCAATTGCTGGGGTATGCATGCATGACACATAGACTTTTCAACACGAGGCTACGATGTTATGAATAAATCGCGGGGCTGTTAGTCCATCATTTAGACCTGGGGCCCAGGAAGTATCAAAAGCATTTGTCCTTCAACGGCAAATTTTTTAAATAGGCATATCTGGGGGTTACTGTTTTCCTTTCCTTCCTTTAATTGGGTTCACCTTTCGCGCGTTGGGTTAATACATATTTTTTTTAAACTTATATTTTTTGTTTTTCTTACCAATGTTAATTTTGGCCCTTCACTTTATATCAGTTGATGATTTTCAACAATGGCAATTCAGACCCCATAGAAAGCTACGCTATTCTATATTATTGGAACCAGATTTCTTTTTTTCCCCTCCGTGGCTTCAAATATATCCCTGGGGTGCATGCATAAGATACCCCTCTTAAAAATACAATTCAAGATTTCAACATGATACATACATTGTTGTAGCTTCTGCGTTGATCTTCTACTGGAGACTAATAATAAGAACAGTTGTGACCTGTTAGCTTGGCTCTGTATAGGAATTGTGGCATACAATTCCAGAATCTCATAAACCGTTAAAACATCAGTGGTAGTTACGCCAATGAAATCCAAATCCCTCTTCAGCTAATGTCAAGAGGAACTATTAAGCAAAAATATAAACCCTCTAGTTCGTCTAATACCCTCATTCTCTCCCGCCGTCACCTCAATCGACTTTGGTCCAGGGCGTGGAACTACGAGAAACCTGCCATCCAAGTGCAACAACACACATAACAGCAGATCAGGTAAATTCCTAATAGAAAGAATAAAAAAATCCTGCGCTGACGAATTTCTACAGCTAATCAACGGGCTGGCTCCAAAAGATGTGGATATATTAAATGTAACGAGTGATTTCATTTTTATATAGATATTAACAGATCAGTGGGTTTTTAGCCCAGTAACAAGCTATGCTTGTCACAAGGTTTTCCTTACTTTGTATATTAAGCAGAGCCCCACATATCCTTGCGATTAAGTGGTGTAGAAATAATAAATAAATAAATAAATATAGATATTAATATGACTGCATGTATGAAGAGGCTTATAGAAAATGCCAAGAGATGTTTAATGTGTTCTTGAAATTCCAACCAACCAGAATAGGGACACCTGGATTGTCGTCACAAACATATCAAGCATTGGTCCTCAAAATCTCTCTCGGCCAAGTTAATGCGGCGTGGGCTCGCGGGTATTTACAGCTGTACATCGGCATTCTGTCCTCTGCGAAGGGCAGACTGCTGATCAAGCCAGCCGAGAAGCAGCATGAGAAATTCCAGAATGGAAATCCCAATTGCCGCATAATACCATGAACCATCGAAAATAACTTGACAAATTACAGTCTTAACAGCAATCTTCACGCACCCTTCATGTAATCATGAGTACACCAAGCAGGAACGGTAAACGTCTCCAGGTCCCTTCCTGGCCGCAAGTTAAAGGAACGCTGAATCGTTTGGTAGAAATGGAAGGCAAAAAAGATATCTGGATATTCTTGTACAGCTTTGACCAACTCGAACTTCCAAACTTTGCAACATGAAAGATGCCTGGAAATTAGGGAAAGCCCTTTGTCGATTTGCAACTTTGAAGAGCAGCCCCCACAGCAGCGGAATCTTAATCAGCCCCCTGCCATGTTCCGTAGCTGAGGAATCCGGTACATCGACACATCACATCGAACTAGAATGAAATCGAAAACTTCGTTCGGGAGTGCAGATTTGTCTGCCCATCTGTCAACAAAATCCTCACTTCTAAAGGGAGAAATTGATTGGCTGGCTGACTCGTCAAAATGTTTTCAGTCAACATCTTTTTCCTTCACACGGAGCTATCATCATCCGCGTCTACACCAAGAGGAAAACCAAAAATTGAGAACAATGCAAGCCATATTTCAAGCTGGCCTCACTATTGGTGCTTGAGTGGGGGACGGGGCGCTGGCATTGATCATTTTGGTGCACGCCATTGGTCGACTGAAACCTCGAAGTTCTAGTTCAGTTTTTACAACCATGAACGCAAAGACGAGGATCCGAGTTTGAACCATGAAGTATTTTAAAAAAAAACAAAAAAAAAGTGGCATATTGGGTCCGATCGCGACACCGTTGATATCTAAAACGATGAGGGATATTTGGGTTTATTTTATTCGATGTTTTTCTCTCCAACCGCGAATACAACGGGCATAGATGCAGAGTCGAACGCCAATAAAAGATGGTGATGACGTTTAGCTGGTTTGCTACTCTAGTGTAGTTACTGAAATTAGGGAACGCAGAGGATATTCCCGCGATTAACCAAGATCGCCACCATCTGGCCACTTATTAGAGATCGATGCTCCAATGATAATCACTCATCAGCACAGGCAAGCCACACAAGCTGAAGCTCATGCCTGAGATATGTAACCAAAATGGGAATGCAAGCTACACAAGAAGGGAGCAAGGGAGAGCGGGGGGTGCAATCCGTCTCGTTTGCGAATTCAATTCTTTTCCCTTTCGACAAACTATTTTCATCTCAATCGTCCGATGTTCACTCTATTCGTCGAGCAATGAGACAGTGAAAATTCTTGCTATACATTATGCAGATATATACTTTTAAGCAGTTTAACTCTTAATGTCGTCGTTCCTCGGATAAATTTTTTCATCGCCAGCGTACACATAGAGGTAGCCAGGTATACCCGAAACCCACTAATTACCAGTTTGAAGGGAAAAATGGCTCGCGGCGGTAAATTGCCCTGGGGCCTTTCGTTTCGATCTTCGGAAGGGTTTATCCTGCTCGTTGTCTCAGCGGCGTTGTTCACGGTATGTTCTCTTGAATTCTTTAATCACAAATCCTCATGCCTTTTTGACGTGCAGAAGGATATGTCAGGCTAACGCAAATGGAAAGGATACTCTTGTATATGGAGTGGTTAGTGTCCCAGTATTTATTCTCTATATAACAGACAACTCTCCTGACTTACGACTACAGATTGTACCAATTGTGCCCTTGGCACTTAAAGACCGCGCAGGCGTTCCGCAGAAAGAAGGTTAGTAGAAACAGAGCAGAACTTTGGAGTACCCTATACGTTACAAATCAAATGGAATTATCTTGCTAACAGGAAGTACTTTTGCAGTACAGAAATGGGTTTCAATTCTTTTAGCGACGTATGGCGCAGCGTTCCTATTTGGATCTCGTGAGTGAACGATAATTTCATTTGCGGTTGGCGATGCTGGACAGTGAGATAATACAAGAAGGTTACAAATTGTTAACAGTCTGATATTTTCCCTTCGACCAGCACTTTTTGGCTACTTCGCAGATCGTAGCAGAAGCCGGCGATTACCGTTCGTTATCGGATTAGTTGCCATGATATTAGCGACCTCTTTCTTCCTCGTTGGGCGGTCTCCAAGCTTGTTCGTTTTGGCAAGAGCTATGCAAGGACTTTCGGGTGGTGCAGTGGGCGCAGTCGGCATGGCGTTGGCCGTTGATAGTGTCCCGAAGGAGAGAATTGGACAAGCAATGGGATACGTCTCCCTCGCTTTGACTTGGGGGATCCTATTCGGGCCGATCGTTGGAGGAGTTATGTAAGTGTTTTTAGTCTTATCTTCGTGTTGACTCTTTCCTCTTGGCTACAAGCGGGCTTTCTTCAAGTGGACAACACATCTAACCTAAATTTTGAGATAGGTTCACCAAGGCAGGTTATTATGCAGCGTTTGCAGTACCGATAGCGTTATTGTGCATCGACGTCATACTGCGGCTTTTTATGATCGAGAAAAAAGGTACGCCGAGCCTGTACATGACGATGCGCACAGTATGTGAAGCTAATTTGAGGGTTACAGTTGCGAGCAGGTTGCTGCAGGAAAGATTAAAGGCTAGAAACCGCACGGAGTCCTGGGATAACGCATCTCCGCCAGGTTCGTCGAGTCGAACTCAGTCTCTGGGTTCTGATTCTGAGGATACAGTTAGTGAGGAATCTCCACTTATCCAACGATCTGCCAATGGCGACTCTCAGCCGGCTTCCACCAAAACACTCATAATATACCACCTGCTCAAGGATTCTCGGATATTGGTTAACTTGTTTGCAACTGTGATTCAATCAATTGTATGGACTGCGTTCGAAACGGTATGTTGTCTGCCCTATAGACTGTCGAGCACCCTCGTCATATAACGGATTAAAAATATCAGAGTCGCGGTTCTGTTTTCGGCTAAAGCTCTATTACCTCTTCTAGACACTTCCCCTATTCGTGATGGATAAATTTGACTGGACTCCAAGCGGAACTGGCTTTTTATTTCTCATCTTCTCACTTCCTTGCCTATTTGGTGTCGTCATAGGGAAAAGTGCAGATCGTTGGGGACCGCGCATGTTCGGCACGCTCGGCTTCACTCTTGCAGCACCTGCTCTCATCCTCCTCCGGCTTGTGCAGAACAATACAACAGGACAACATATACTTCTCGGTGCACTGCTGGTCCTTGTTGGTCTCGGAATTACGGTCGTTCAAGTAATCACGATGACAGAAATTTCCCACGCAGTCGATCAACTGGAGGAGAGAGATCCGGTCTTGTTTTCGGGGCCCAGTGCAATGGGCCAGGGCTATGCACTGTACAATATGGCGTTTGCAGCTGGCCAGCTCCTTGGTCCAATTATAGGAGGCTTCGTCATCACCAGCGTTGGGTGGGCGGGTATGAATTTGGCGCTTGGCTTGATCTGTTTCGCCTCCGCGGTACCAATGGCACTGTTTTGCGGTGGCACCATCATTTCCCAGAAAGGGAAAATGAAGGTGCGCGATTTGTCCGGGGGAGGCGAGGCATATGAATCCCAAGGATGAGATGCTCGATCATGACGTAAAATAAGCGTCGAAGCTTAACATTATATTCCAATTTTATTCTGTGTCTTTTTATTTGATCAAGAACAAGACAGTTGATCAGAGCTGTCTTAGTGACAATGGAAATTCTTGTTCAAGATATTGTTTGTTCCTTTTGAAAAGTTTTATAATAATAAAGAGAGGGATATTTTTGGTTGAAATAGTTTATTGTTTGATTCATTAATCAAGTTTTCTATTGTACAGAGCGAGTGTCAGGGGTTGAACCCCTATATGGTTATGTGGATTCGGGCTAGCCGGCTCCCGCGCTAGTGGCTAGCCCTCGCTTGCAATCTGTGCTTAGAGTGCTTTTCTACACACTCTTTGCACTTCTTTCTTTTCTTTCTCTTTTCTTCCTTAAGCTTTCCTTCTTGTATATTAGGCACAATATAGTTCTTTCATACCTAATTGCTCGCCCCTTACACAGTGAAGAGTCAGAACATCTTCATGATACAAGCTTTTTAATCAATTTTCAGATGACAGCACTCTTAGCTGGCACAAAGGCCTGAGTAAGACTAGAAGCTCACTGATCATACAGCTGTGATCAGAAAAGACAGAACTGGCAGTCTTTTTATACAGAAGATAAGTACCAGAATTCACATCTTCAGCATACACATGTAAGTATTCAAATGAAACAGTGGCGCATGTGATAGTGCATTGCAGCAGATTTCAACATAGCCGCGAAGAACTACTGCATGAAGGCAGAATCAACAAAAGATGGCTACTGAACATCAAGAAAAGCCTGCACTGTCTAATCAAGTGATGAATTAAACATAAAATCCTGTCTCAATTCTCACTGACAAAAACACTGAACTGCTATCAGAAAAAGCAGTAGTGCACTGAAGAAGAATATCTAGTGCAAGAATGACACTCATGATGCAGCTTCACACTCATCACACTCACTTTTCTTGTGCATGAAGTGTCTTTCTCTAGGTGAAAATGCATAGCACTATCACTCATGATGAGATGCGCATGTGGCGCGGTTTTCTATGTTAAAATGCATAATTGATGCATTTCCCCACACTCAAATGCGCATCAAGTGCCCTTTTCTATGTTCAAATACAGAGGTTACATCTCTCACTCATTTGCACTGAGTGTGCTCTAGAGCACAGTCAGTGTCTCATTTCTTTCTTTCTCTTCTTTCACTCTGAGAACAGTGGATGCTGGTCCCCAGCAACCTGAAGCTTTACAAAAATGTTTGAATGTAGCTGTTAGAGCATGAGGTTTTTAGTCCAGTAGTGTGTGTGTATCACTGCATGGTTTTCCTTGTTAGATAGTATATAGCCTTCCCACATATTCATGTGATTAAGTGGTGTATGAAATAATAAATAAAAATATGAACTCTCATGTGCGCAAGGTGGGGTGGTATCATGAGAGGTACTTTGAGACTAAGCCAAACTGTGGTCCAGAGTGGGAGTGACAGGGAGTGGCATATTTTGCTGATTTTCATTGATTTCGGCTGATTTCTATTGATTTCAGCGTTGCATTTTCAGTTGATGCCAAACGCTCGGTCATCTAGAATGGAACTACAGCTGATTATACAGAGAGAGAGAAGCATAATGAAAGTGCTTATCAGCAATGCAAAGACAAAGGCACTGAACATCTAAAGTAAAGAAAAGGTGTACAATACAGTGTAGTAAAGAATGTAATTTGTATTATACACAACCTCAAACTGTTCATCTCTCACATCTCCCGTTGTCCCTGGCAACTGATGTAATGTAACTCTCTACACCTAGCTGAAATATGCATTCTTTTCAAGAAAACAGTTGACTAATGAACTTTTAAGTACACATCTATCAATACTAGTACAGTATAATGTAAGTGATCTTTTCATTGCTTAAGAAATCATATTCCATTCGTTTAAAAAAATAATAAATAGATGCTCACGAATACGACGGTCCTGGCGACCAAGCATCGCACGCGCTACTGCATTTAGAGTGGTCAGTGACTGGATCATTACACTGCTTAAATTAAAGGACACCCACCCGGAGACATGTATTTCCCTGAGTCTTATTAATAATGTTGGTTATACCTCCTCGCGTCTATCAACATATAGTTGGTCGTTTCTCATGGAGCATCTTTGATTGTCAGGCCCGAAGATAGACTCTTCCAGGAGTTGAGGGATGCAAATGAGAGACTTCCTAGCCATAAAATTTCAACATCCGGAAAATGCCATTGAGGAGACCCGGTCCCCTTTACAAACGAGCTATTGAAGAAGATTTCGGACTTGCATCTGATTCAAGCCGCATATAAGTTGGCAGTGATAGGCACGGCGGAGCCTAGGGAGGGAGACGGAAGACAGATGTCAGAAAGGCGATTTCTCGGAAGTGTAACTTTCTGGGGATCCAAATGATAGGACTTGAATTAGTGATATCGTTGTTGAGTTAGCTAGTGGCATGGTGGAAAGGAAGGAGGAAAATTTTCAATTTTGGCTGTTCTGCTAACATGTACTCACTTGGTCTATGTTCCGGTAGGTCCGCGAAATGCGCGTCGTCATCCTACACACTACAGGTTTGCAGACGTGCGAAGAGTATGTCGCCAAAGTTGGTACCGCCGTCATTCGCCAGGCATCGAAGTTCATCCCAATCCCGCATAATGTTATCTATCGTTTCTGCCATACCCGAGGCATGCAGAATCTTGGCCAACGCTGCATGAGTGCCCAGGAGCTCTGGAGACGGAAGTGCCATGTCACTATGGGATCTGAATGTCACCATCCGACTTTGGGGCAAATGTATTCCCAACATAGTTTGAAAGCGTCCAAAAGTGAGAATTTCATACTCGTTCTCTCTACCCTGATGGGTTTTAGCGGTGATCCAGTGCAAAAGGAGGAAGAGACAGCAACATAACCTACTGTAGGATTAAAAGCAAGTCGCAGTGCCCCGAACTCATCGTGTATCGGAGACCACAAAGTTAGCAGATTGGTTGGATCATTAATGCCACTTGGGCCAATGGCAACGGGGAAGAGGCGTTTAAGTGTTGCCCAGGTTTGGGCTACCTCATGCTCCTAGCGAGAAGATTTAGCATCACACCATATCGTATTGTCCAAAGGATTGACATACATACCTCCTGCTTATCACTCCAGGCACCCATGGAGAACGGAATTACGTGGGCGAGCTCTGTGATGCCGGAGTTTCCTGTCAGAGATTCTCGAGTTCCATGGTAATTAAGATCAATAGCGCCGGTTGCCAGGCATCGAAAGTCATCTCGTTTGAGGCAAAGTTTCTTCATCAGTTTCTGTCGGTTCCTAGTCGGAGTTTTGTCCATGACTGACACCACCTCCTCGATGTCATCGTCGGCGTCGTCGAGCGGTGAAGGAGTAACTCGCGGAGTTGCAGATTCCGCTTTGACTACATAATCAGCAATCGTTAGAATTCGGAACTCTTACGATACACATAAGGGGAGGGATTGCTTCACTCGGTAATAGAAGTGCTGTATATAGGTGCTTTGAAAGCTTGTATAGGGTCTCTTCTGATGCATATGCGATAAATTCTGCAAGTGAATATTTGCTCTCGTTCGGTAGATAATCCAGGAAGGACGTCAAAATGGCATTTGTTTTATCGTCTTCAGCACGGGGATCGTACAGGCGAATTTTCGTTCGGGCAGCATCAACATCGAAGGTCGGCGGTGAGGGAGTAGTAAACGGGGATGGGCTGCTGAAGTAGTCGGCCACCAAATCATCAGGCTGTGCTTCCGCTATGAGCTTGGCCGAAGTCATGATGGGCGCACAGCCTTCAAGAACGGAATTAACGGCGGGATGCGATTGGTAGGCTTCCAACAGGGGATTTTCACAACACGGAATGAAATAAGCAAGCAAAGAGTTATTGTAGTTAATTCCTGCTTCCATCTTTCAGTAAAATATGAGAATGAGCAGCCAAATTGGGCTAGCGCTTTGAATGTGCACGAGTCACGTGAATAAATCACGTGTTCGACACAAAGCTGTAGATTACCATACCGGAAATTGGGGGTTTTTCGGAACGGTGGATCCACGGTTAAACACAATATTTATGATAGAAATACAGTAACTTCAATATTCATGCTGATATTTTATTCCTATTTGCATTATTCTACATGAAAAAGAAAGAAATCATAGAATCACTCTAAAATTTATCACAATATTTTTAAAAATTGAAATGTAAACTCTCATTACATCTCTGAAATTCTTCATTTTTCATTATAATTTAAAGTCTGTCTGTAAAACTGTTATAGATATTATTCTGACTGACATTCTTGAACTCTGTATTGTCAGATTTTGAATTCTCAACATGTGGCGGGCTAGCGCCCGCTTTTATTTAAATACTACTTACACAATCAATTTTTATATATGCCTCTGAAAGTTTTTCTATTATTATCAGATAATAATTCTGCCACTTCTACTTTATATTCACACTTATTAAAATATTCTTGTATGAATATTTTTTCATACTTTCTCTTTTCTTTCTTTCTCAATCAATTCATTCTTTATATTTAGAAAGGGCTAGAGTCATATTATTATTATTATTATTATTATTTCTACACCACTTAATCACAAGGATATGTGGGGCTCTGCTTAATATACAAAGTAAGAAAAACTCTGTAACAGACATGATCTGTCACTGAACTAAAAATCCTCTGATCTTCAGATCTATTTCACTTTTTAACATCTTCAAAATACTGCAGAGCAGTCACAGCTGCTTTTAGAGAAAGAGATGTCTCACATCAAAAAGAAAGACAAGATCACTCACAACTACTCTCAGTAATAACTGTTCAATATAGAAAATCTCTCACTGAAAGTGTCTGTCACTCTTCATGTCTTTGCCTGCCCTGCCTCTCACTCAGAGCTTTGGTCAGAGTGAACTGCTTAAGAATACTCTGTTTCAATCATTATATAATCAATCTGTGCAGTCTCTCTGCTGTGTTCAACAGTCATCTCTTATTCACTCTTTCTTCATGTTTCAACTCCACTCACTCTGTGCTGAACTGTGTGCAGTGCACCATCACATGAAGCACAGTTTCATGCTCATATCCACATGGGCACTCTGGTGTGGGAAAATCTGGCACTTTTCTTCTATGTAAAAATGCTGCCAGACCTGTCTTGCCTGTGCATAGTTGAACTATTAGTGAGCTTCAAGCCTTGCTCAGGCCCTCATGCCACTTTAGCTGCTTGATGTCTAGGGGTCTGTCAAACAGTTCTCTTCATAATGTAGTGTGTGCTCTTCAAATGTTATATTATCTAATTACTGATTTCTTTCATACTCATCTTTTGAAGAATCAATCAGTTAGATGATTAACTGACTCTCTCTCTCTCTGTACTGTTTTACTTCTCTCACTCACTGCACACTCCATTCCTGCTGCATTTTTACTGAATGCAGCACAGTTTTCACTGGTACCACATGTCTGCTTTCTTCACACTGAAGTCTTGTTTTGATCAGTGCACATGCTTGCTGTATTTATTTCATGACTTCTGTTTCTCTAAGCTGCTCAGTTGCTTTAGTCATCATTCCATCAAGATACACACTTATTGGCAGTGTAAATGTTTCAGCTTCCAGTGAGGTGATTGATTTTGCTCTATAGACTTCTGCTATGATGTGCAGACATTCATTTTGAATCTTCTCCAGACCTTTTAACAGCTGGCGCTGTTGTCAAAGCTCTTGTTGAGTTGCCTGCGGTTGATGCCATGCCAGCATGTTATATGTGATAGCTGGCCTGATCACAGCATTGTAGACTCTATGGGCTTGCTGAAGAGGGAGGCCCCATGTTGACTATGTAATCTGTGTGAGAGCTTCTATTTGTGATTTTAATCTGTTTATAACTCTGTTTATATGATCTCACCATCTCAGCTTGGAATCAAGCCATACTTCTAGCACCTGCATTTCCTTCTGTGGTGGTATTTCTCGCTGTGGTAGTTGTAGTGACTGTTCCAGATTAAACCTTGTGCATGCTTGAGTGAAGTGCATAAGTTCATACTTTTGTGGCGCGAAGATTGCTCCTTGTCTGTCCACTCAATGCGCACATTCAGCATGCACTTGTGCTAGTTGTGGCTAGAGTCATATTGAAGTGGAATTGAGAGTTGTGCACTTTTGGCGGCACATGGGCAGGGACAGTGAAATTGTAAGAAGATTAATAAGTTTGCTGTGTATAATCTTCTATTCAACAAGCTATTCAAATAGCAATACAAAAGAACACATAGAAAAATCAAATATAGAAGAAAAACAAGTAATCAATTATATAATCAAAAAAAGCAATCTCACTGCTCTACAATAGAACATCAAATATCACTGCTTTGTGTAATTCAATCTTCGCTGAATTCACACATATCAAAGAATGAGAATATAAGGCAGCTGTGTCAAACAAATATATGAGACAGTCTCAGTGAAAAGTAATATCATGCTGAGATTTCTCACCACACATCTTCTCTCTCTATATGTTAACTACTGAGCTTTCCGGTAGCAAGTGTTCACCGTTAAGTAGGTAAGGTTGGACCTATTAAGGTGCCTTATCGTGCTTGATAACTAGAGGAAAGGGTAGGTGCCACTATCAAGGCTTACTTGAGTAAATTGGTAAGAATAGCTCCGGCGTGAGGATGTATAGTTTCAATGTGCTGTAGAAAGTGATATGGCTAAGGTAAGAGAGAGTATCCCAAGGGAATCAAAGCTATAATTATAACTAAGTAGGATATTTGGAAGATAGAGTGATATAAGAGAATCTGAAGTTGATTGTGATCAAGAAGATAAGCTTCTCTGATTCTAAGAGTAATGAGTGTGTTTATATACATGATGAAATCTTCTGGTAGACCTGGTAGCAATGATAGCAGACAGCTATCATGGCTACTTGTGTATCAATAGCTCTGATATCTTTTGATAGCATGATGCTATCATAGCTATCATTGCTATTGGTCACGTGGTCTCTGTTGTGCTGGGGACAAGTCCTGCTGTTCTGTCGCTAGTCTCTGTCAGCCCCTTCCGTTGGGTCTGTTCTTACCCAATGGTTTTCCTTTGATTCATGCGGGGTGTTTCCTTAGGTTTGTAACACTATAGCTTGCTGACCTGGTAAGTGAGAATGCGATCCTGAATCAAGCAAGAAGAAAGATCAATGTTACGGAACACCCCGCAGGAGCGCCAGAAACCATTGGGCATTAAGAACACTGACAGAATAGACTACAGTTCAATAGAACAAAAGCTCCGAAGGAACCTATCATGTGACTGGTAGACTGATATGACAGATGGAAAGATCTACCAAGCCTACCAGGCCTACTGATGGTAGATTGATATGCATGTGGGAAAGATCTACCAGGTCTACCAAACCTACTATGAAATTTCATCATGTATATAAACATGCTCATTACTCTTAGAATCAGAGAAGCTTATCTTCTTGATCACAATCAATTTGATTCTCTTATATCACTCTATCTTTCAAATATTCTACTTAGTTATAGTCATAGCTTTGGTTCTCTTGGGATACCCTCTCATACCTCAGCTGTATTACTTTCTACAGCACATTGGAACTATACAACCCCTCGCTGGAGCTATCCTTACCTATTTACCTAAGTAAGCCTTGATAGTGGCACCTACCCTTTCCTCTAGTCATCAAGCATGATAAGGCACCTTAATAGGCCTCACCTTACCTACTTAACGGTGAACGCTTGCTACCGGAAAGCACAGTAGTTAACATCAAATGCAATTTGAAGACAGGAATATATACAATTTTCATTTTTATCAACATTATTTTGCATGAATTTAATACTGGCATTTTGTTAAAGCTATTTTTTAAACACTGATATTTCCACTTTTTCTCGTTTGGTTTTGTAGGGAGGGTAGGTTTCGAGGAATTTGACTATTTTCTAGTTAATATATATATATATACAAGTATATATATATGTTACTTGCAGGGACCAAGCTATTTTTTAAACACTGATATTTCCACTTTTTCTTGTTCAGTTTTTGAAAGTTCATATTAAAATCAAAACCTTAATTAAATCTCACAAGGTGTTGCTGCGCAACCTGTTCTCTTTTCACTGTCAGTTTTAGATTAACTGCCGGGACTATTTTACCATACTTTAATTTTGTGTAAAAATGCGTATTTAAAGGCATTTTATAATGTAATATTATGTAATCATATTGAATTTGAATTCTTCATATCTAAAAGTACTATAATAAGTTACTAGTTGATTATATAAGCTTGTATTGAGCTTACAATACAGTAAATTTGAGAACGGGACCATGACTAACTTTTTTTTAGTCCCGTTAGTCCCTTTATGTGTATTCTAGACTCAATATGGCTTAGTCAGCCATAAAAAAAATTAATTGAATATTCATATAAATTTTATGAATACAATCTCAATACACTCAAATAGTTATTAATTAGATCAGAATACCCGCTGATACACGGTAATTTATTTCTTGTATTTAGTCATGGTCATGATCACACGGTCAGTCTAGTCAGTTTTACTGAAATTCTTAATATAACAGACATGCTACTGAGAATTCATCTCTAAATTTTCTCTTAAAATAATAAAAAGGCGATCAAAAACAATCAAATACACAGAGAAAAACATTATTGAGAATAGAAGAAGACATCAAGCATTCTCTACACATTACTATAATAGTATTGAGTGAGTGTGTGATGTATTTTTCATATCTCTCTCTAGTTCTGCCATCTTCCCGCCACCTCTTTTTCTTCTACACAGTTAGTATCTAGCTGTTGATTGCGCTCCATCTAATCAATCATGACTGGCTTGCAAGCTGGGCCAGCCACCTTTCTAGATCAGCCATGATGAGCTCCCCCATCGTCTCATCAACAGTGCAGTCGGCCCAGCTGGCACCCACATACATTCCCCGGCCAGCGACGCTGACTGGAGAGAACTCGATGGCTGCAAACGGGACCTCGACGCTGAGGCCAAACCGGGCTTGACCGATCGACCATCTCTGGGCGTTGTTGGTATGGTCCCCGGTCGGCGGCGACGGTGGCGTGTTGCCGCCCAACACACCAATGTTAGTCACCAGCCACGAGAATTGGCGCGTCTTTTTCGCCACGCCGCTCATCGTCCGCTGCCAGTCCGTAACGTACTTAAACATCCCGACCAAATCATTTCGTAGCCCGGCTTCCAACTTGTTCACTATCTCCAGTCGGTTCTGTGTCGATACGGCCCAGAGCTCGCGCCGAAGGTCGGCGGATAAGTCTCCTCCCTTGTTGGCGCCATCGGCCGGCGGCAGCTTGGAACGGATCCGTGCCACTAGCTCCGTATCCCATCTATGGAGGCACTGCGTTACGTAGTTGCCCACTGATCTGTCAGACCGAACCCACGGAGCGTCTGGCGGTGCCGGAGGCAGATTCCGGCGGTGGTCTACGATGGTAGAGCTTTGAAAGGCCGGGGCAGCGGCGGTGTCAAGATGAGATGAGAAGGATAGAAGCGCTAGCCCGTTTATCAAGCCGGTGATAGTAGTCTGGTTCTGTCGGCAGAGGGCTTGGATCGCAAGCAGAGATTGGTTGTCCATGGAAAAGGCCCGGAACTGGGTTTTGTATGGAGAGGGGCGGATCGGGCACCAGGCTGCCCATGATACGTCCCGGTTAAGGAACTGAGGCCGGGTTTCCTCCCAAAATGCCTTGGCAAGGACTTTCAGATCTACCGGAAGACTCTTCAAGCTCTCGATTGGGGATGGCAGCAAGGGGGCTGCTTGAGGCAATCTAAGGACATGGCCATCCAAGCCCGTCCGCTCGTGTGCTCCATTGTCAGCATTGAGGATCTCGAGAAAGTCTTCGTGGAACACCTTGGCACCCATAGCGTCGAACTGGGGGTGATTCCAAGTGAGCAGGACCTCCATGACAGGAGCATTCCCTTGTCGAATGACGGTCATCTTCCAGCCCGGCTGCCTTATAGAAAGGTCTGGGAAACGCTCATCGAGCTGAGCGCTAAAGGTTTCCCGCACCGTGTGTTCAAAGTCGTCATGCCCTGTGAGATAAACCCATTTTATATGCTGGGTCAAGTCGAGACTCTGCAGCTGGATCCACGAGGGAGTCTTGGAAGTGGCATCCACCATGCCGACTTGTAGCATCGGATGTCTCATGACTATGTCCACGATAGCAACCTTAACTGCCTCCTCCAACTGAGTCCGCGACTCTGCAGGTGCAAGTCGTGGCGGGATTACATAACGACAAGAGAGGCTAGTGCCACGGTACTGGTCTAGTAGATACATGGCCAGTTGGTACATCTCGCTAGACGCAATGTTTGTTAGTTAGAAGCCAAAGCCACGAGATGCCATACCAGTATACGAGGATAGGTGAACGCCTACTTGATTCCCAACTTACGAAGCACTGTCGTCTCTGCGCCATGGTTCATTTTGTTTGCCATGGTTCATTGCTGGTGTGGCGAATCAAGAGGAGACGGGGCCGGTGGATACTTGATTGCAGCCAGAGAACGCGTGGAGTTGTGATAGTGTTACGATGATGTGCTGGTCGTCGCCCTCAACACCCGGGTGGATTTCAAAATCATTCCCTGTAATGGGGGGGTGCAGGTAGTACATGGCATTAGCGTGCGCAATGCCCGACCCTACTAATGTTATAGGGGCTTGCTTAACCAGCTAGTTAAGACTAGTCTTAGCTAGCGGCTGGGCAGGACTAGGCTTAATTACTAGTGAGCTTGGCTTCCAGCGGCCACCGTGCTCACTTATAGCTAAAGCCTTGGCATACCAAGCCTGTTAGTTAAGCTTGACCCCTTTTAGCGTGGGAGTCTTCACGGGTACGAGAGTGGAAGTTGCCAGTGCCAAAATTCAAACCTGGGCACCTCTAAATAGTGCGCCAGAACGTAGCTCTTACCAACTACATCACTACTGACTGTCAAGAATAACAGAAATTCACTCAAAAACTTAAACCAGCTCAATTTTTCAAAAATAAGAACAAAAAACTTTTATTTGAAAGCTTTTAATTGAGAAAGCAAAATGAGGAAATTCATTTTTAATCATTGAACAAGAATCTTCTTCTGCTTCTTCTTGATGTTACATTTTTACATTTTTACAATTTTGCAAAGCTGGGAAATACAAAATAAGAAAAGATTACAGCATATTCAGTAGACTCTGAGAGTCATGAAAGAGTTCAAGAACAATTTACTGAATAGAATACTAGAGAGACTGGAGAGTGCTACTAGCACATTTCAACAGAATGAAAGATGCAACATGCTGAACAGTAGACCCTCATGGGCACATGTGGCAGCCAGTGAAGAGTCTCCAGACAAGATTGTGACAGAGTGTGTGCTTAGAGAGATTGTAGTATCTCACCACAACTGTGATGCACTGTCAGTGGAGAAACACACCTCAGAGGCCATTGTGAGAAAGATAAATGAGATCATCAAAGATGTGACCACTGACATCATAGTTGCAGCAAGATACATGCCTAGTGGTGATCTGATTCTGGTCACAGACAACCCCAGCATGAAGACTGAGCTGACAAAAAGTAATGAATGAGTGAAGAAATGGGGCAACAAGGCACACATGAGAAAGAAGATGTATGCAGTATTGATCAAGAGTGCATCTATCAGTGTCATTAGCTGAGTTAGTTCAGATAAAGCAGTGAAGAATGTCTACAAGCAGAACCCATCTCTCAGATGCAGAGTACTCATCCACAGGGTCACAAAGTGGCTAGCTAAACAGCAGCAGCCTCATGGAAGCATTATCCTACATGTAGCCACACTGCAGCAGGCAAACATGCTTGTGGAGAATGGCATCATTCTGGGAAATGAATTCTGCATGATTGAAATCTTTCACAGGGAGGCTCAGGTCACCTGATGCTACAGCTGCCAGCAATATGAACACATAGCCAGATTCTGCCACAAGGGTGATATCTGTGAGCACTGTGCAGCAGAGGGACATATGGACAAGACCTGCCCTGCAGCACTGGAAGAAAAGAAGGCAGTCTGCTGTAACTGTGAAGGAGATCATCCAGCATGATCTGCAAGATGCTCTGAATGACAGACTGCAGTTTCACTGATCAAGAAGGCTCTCAAGAACTGGCCAAGGTGCTTTGTGATGCAAACATCAGATGAGAAGGATTGAATCACTCTCAGAAAGTGTAGCAGAATCACAGAAGAGGACTCTCTGATTGTTCAGCACAAGGTCAGCAGACTCATGAATGTGGCAAGAGCTGGCGCGCAGCAACAGAGCTCACTCAGTGGCTATGCACGCCCAGCGCGACCAGACTCCACGCAGGACCAAGACATGGGTGAACCATGAGTGAGCAAGTCCATATACTACAATACAATGTGCATAACTCAGACAAGGTGATGAACGCATTACTGGCCAAGCTTGAAATGGCATTAAACTACAACATCATCACACTGCAGGAACCATGGATGCAGAGGGAATCTGGAAGGGGTACAACATGCCCAGCCAACTGTGGATTCTGGCAGGCAGACATGCAGATCAAGAAGGCCAGGGTGGACTTTCTCATCAACAAAAGACTGAAGGCAACAGCATGGGATGTCAGAGTCATTACAGAATCCATGGCATTGCTCACTGTGAACACGGTAAGAGGACCACTACTAATGCTCAATGTCTACGCTGCTCCACCAGGCAGCTACACAACTGTGCCAGAGAGTTCCCCCATCCTTGAGCTACAAGCGGTGGTGGAGGAGGCCGAGGCCTCGCTACCAGCGCGAACTCAGGGGCGATGTGCGCAACAAGCGCAAGACCCAGACACAAGTGCGCTACGAGCGCGAGATCAGGGTGCAGACGCGCAACAAGCGCAAAGTCAGGGTGCGGAAGCGCGGCAGGCGGAGGTAGTGGTGCTGGGAGACTTCAATGTGCATCACTCAAAGTGGGGAGGTGAGCGAGTGAGACAGGACTTTGACCTGGCATGGGAGCTCATAGCACAGGTGGATGCTCTCGGACTGCAGCTGGCAACACCACGGGGAGAGATTACATGGCAGGACCACAGAAGCACTGGCACCACCTTGAACCTAATCTTTCTCTCAGAGAACCTGAGTGCAGGGGTACTGGAATGCCGGGTCGCACACGAGGCGGATATGGCATCAGATCATCTACCAGTGATCACTAAGTTGGCCATTGACATACCTGTGGTACTAAGGGAAAAACGCAACTGGCGGCAAGTGAATATACAGCAGCTGCAAAAGAACTGCCAAGAGCTACAATGTTGCAACAGCTTTGGCTCAACAGCAGAGATTGATTGCTATGCAAACTATCTAAGTGAATTCATCAATGAGCTAGCAGAGAAACATGCTAAACGCGCGCGCATCTGCAAGCAGAGTCGCTCGTGGTGGTCCAACAGAGTGACGCAAGCAGTGAGTGAGTACAAGAGAACCATGAGGGATGCAGACAGCACTGAGAAGGAAAGAAGACATGCCTGCAACAGATGAAACAAGGAAATAAAGCTGGCCAAGACTGCCAGCTTCCGCGATCTAATGAACAGTGCTGACACGGATCCTAAACTGCTCTGAAAGCTGGCAAAGTGGGGTCGCACACACACCAACGAGACCAAGCAACCGGCAAGACTGCCACTGCTTAGGGGAATGCCAGAGGCCTTGGGTGTAACCGAGGTGCGAGCCACTGCATTCCAGGACAAGACTGAACTACTACGGGCGCGGTTCTTCCCAGAGCCTTTGGCGGCAAGGGAAGATGACATGAACGTGGGAACACAGCCGCGGAGTGTGACTGACATGGTAGTGCTCACAGAGGAGGCCATGGCAGCGCTGATTGCTAGGCTTCCGAACGACAAGGCCCCGGGTGCCAACAGCATCCCCAACCGCTTCCTCAAAATGCTAGGCTCAAGGTTCATCACAGCAATAACTGAGCTTACACAGGCCTGCTGGCATTGGGAGTACTACCCACAGATATTCAAAACAGCGCGCACGGTGGTGCTCAAGAAGCCAGGAAAGAAGGACTACAGTGAAGTGGGAGCCTGGAGGCTGATTGCACTACTTGACACCCTAGGTAAAATTGTAGAGGCTGCAACAGCCAAGGAAATAAGGTCTCTGGCAGAGAAACATGGGATGCTACCAGCTCAGCAAATGGAGACGCGAGGAGACTGCTTCACAGAAACAGCAATTGCTCTGTTACTGGCGCAGATTCGCACAGTGTGAGAGGAGCAGGGAGCAGTGATCTCAGTGCTGTCACTGAACATCTCAGGGGCCTATGACAGAGTGCTCAGAAATCGCCTAGTGCACATTCTAAGAAAAAGAGGACTGCCCAGACAGCTGACTGGATGGGTCAACTCATTCATGCAGGGGCGCAAGGCGACACTAGTATTTGATGAGCAGGAAACTGAAGCCTTTGAGGTGAATGCAGGCATCCCACAGAGATCACCCTTGTCACCCATTCTGTTCTTATTCTACAATGAGGAGTTGCTCAGAATATGTGCACTGTGAAGTGAGCCTGTCAGCTGCATAGAATTTGTAGACGATGTGAACATTCTAGCATATGGCGACTCAACTGAAGCGAATTGTGCGCATCTGGCGCGGATCCATGCCAGCTGTGAGCGTTGGGCGAGCAGACATGGGGCAATCTTTGCACCACAGAAGTATGAGCTCATGCACTTTACCAGAACAAGAACTAGATTCAATCTAGAACACTCACTGCAATTGCCACAGCAAGTGATCAAGCCACAGAGGGAGATGCGGGTGCTAGGCATCTGGCTTGACCCTAAGCTGAGGTGGCGTAGCCATGTCAGTAAGATGGTAGGCAGAGCGAAATCGCAGATAGGTGCCCTAACTCAGACAACACAGTCAACCTGGGGCCTGCCACTGCAGCATGCCCGGAGGGTCTACAATGCAGTGATAAGGCCCGCAATAGGATACGGAGCGCTGGCATGGCATCAACCACAGGCGACACAACATGAACTGCGACATCAACGCCAGCTGCTAGCCAGCCTGGAGAAGATTCAAAATAAATGCCTACAGATCATTGCAGAGGCCTACAGAGCTACTCCAATCACCTCACTGGAGGTGGAGACAGCCACACTGCCTCTGGAGATACATCTAGACAGTGTGGTGGCCAGAGCAACTGAGCGGCTTAAGGAGTCAGGAATCATGGAGCAGATAAAACAGGCATGTGTGCAGGTCAGAGCCAGACTTCGCAGAAGGAATAACAGAGGAATGCAGTCAGTGGAGGCAGTACTGCACCCAGTGAGCATGCAGCAGGGGTGGAGTGTAAATTGGGTGAGACAGGCAAAGCAACTGAAAAAGCAGGAAAGACAAGAAAACAGTGTGTGTAACTGAGTCTTCAAGAGATGGGTGAGGGAGAAGACAATGATAAGATGACAGAACAGATGAAAAGCGCGCACAACATCATGAAGAGAACTGTTTGACAGGCCCTCAGATGTAGAGCTACTAAGATGGCATGAGGGCCTGAGCAAGGCCTGAAGCTCATTGATAGTCCAGCTGTGTACCGGCAAGACAGGCCTTGCAGTGTTCCTCCACAGAAGAAGAGTTCCTGACTTCCCCACACTGAAATGTCCATGTGGATATGAGCATGAAACAGTGCTGCATGTGATGATACACTGTACACGATTCAGTGGGGAACGCGCGGAGCTGGAGCAGGAGGGCAGAGTGAATAAGAAGTGGTTGCTGGACACCAAGAAAGAACTGCACAGGCTCATCAAGTGATGGCTCAAGCAGGAAATCCTCAGACAGTTCTCCCTAGCCAAGGTGTTAAGTGAGAGAAGGGCGGAATGAGATGCACAGCACAACTAAGAAACACGGCTGGCGCATATCAGGGGGTGAAGGGCGCGAAGAGCGAGGCCCTACCAGGAGATAGTGAGCTTGAAGCGCGGATCTGGGTGGACTGGCGCGCTGCAAGCGCGAAGTTGGGCGACCGGGCGCGCCACAAGCGCGGAGTTGAGTGGCCTGCGCGCTACAAGCACTCCAGGACGTTGAAGTCTGCGCGATGAGCAGCGGACACACAGCATGAGGTGCCACATTCATTAGAAGTCTTTCTTATGTTCAGACAGGGGTGATGGTGATATAGGGGGTTTTCTTGTCTTCTCATGGTGCTATGCACCATCTTCTCTAAGAGCAGCGGGAGCTGCTCCGCGGTACTTGAAGCGATTATAAATGTTGAATAGATTTGCTGTTCAGGGGGTTTTTAGGCCAGGACTATACTAGATAGTCCAAGGTTTTTCTCACTTTGTATACTAGCTGCCTCCCCACATATCCTCGGGATCAAGTGGTGTAGAAATAATAATAATAATAATAATCATTGAACAAGAAAAAGAATATAGACTTAAAAAAAAAAAAAAACAATCAAATACACAGAAAAAACATTATTGAGAATAGAAGAAGGCATCAAGCATTCTCTACACATCACTATAATAGCATTGAATGCTGGGGAGGTAGTTATAGTGAAAGATGGCACGCGCGAGGCTCAACATGTGCCAGACATGAAAAACTCTGCAACACAGAAAACAAAGATAAAGAGCTTAGTAATAGTAATTTAAACACTAGCTGTGATTCTTGAAAAGAGAGAGAAGAATGAGAAAATGAATAAAAAGAATAAAGAATATTTACAGAAGACATTAAAAACAGTGTAAGAAATGAAAATGAAATTGTATAATCAATTTCTGAAGAGAATGAAACATGCAATTAGTACATTAAAACAGCAGAAATTATGAGATAAGCTCAACAGAACACTCTCATGACCAGTAATAGTAGTTAGAGAAGAGACAACAGTTAAAATTATATTAATCAGAACACTGTGAGAGATAGTCATTATCTGACAAAGCTGTGTCAGTGATTATGACAAGTTCTTGCGTTATGTTAAATACAGGCCAAGTTTTGGTTATTACATGAGAAACATCAGTGTTGAACTAAACAGATAACAAAAACAAAGAAAAACAAAAAAGTGATAATTATCAGATGCTAATACATGAATCTCAGCTCAGAATAAGCAGCAATTTGACAGTACTAAGATCAGCTAGTTTGTACATTCTTATTAAGTCAGAATGCTTGGCTGATTTGAAATCTTTTCTGATCAGATTTGATAAACTCTGTGAGTTTCAAACCCACACACCTTGGTTTCCCACGCCAAGGCACTACCAAGTGACTGCATCAATTATTCAGCCACCGGGCCGATATATCTGAATACTTTATTAATAATTGTAAGGGGCGAGCAATTAGGTATGAAAGAACTATATTGTGCCTAATTGTAACAGGCCTATGCCGAAGAGCTCGGCACTAATATAGATCTTATATAACAAAAGGTAGAAAACGTTAAGGAAAAGAAAAGAAAAGGAAAAGCATTTGAGTGTGAACACATGAGATTCTTTTATGAGCCTGGCAGAACAGATAATCATATTTCTGATTGGCGTGGCCGCTAGGTCGGCAAAAACCATGGAGCTTCCATTGGCATGCGAGCGGAATGGTCTACTAACATGGGCGTAGCTCATCACATTAGCCTCCCTCTTCTCTTGAGCTCAGCGCCTCCCATCGATCAAGAGCCGCTGTCTCGGACAATGCCGAACCCGCAGTCCATGATGGGTGATTGTAGCCCACCCATTTCATGAGGTATTGTCGGCTGCGGTCACAGGGTTGTTCGTCCAGTATCTCTTCGATCTCTCATTCAAGCTCGTTGTCCTCCCCCATGATGCCTGGCGGCTGCCAGTCAGAGATTGTTTGAGAGGGGAATGGGTCAGTGGCCGCTCAGTGTAAGAGGTTTGTATGAAAGACATCATGGATACCAGAGAGAGTGTTCAGGCGGTAGTTATGGCTGCCTAGAACTTCCAGGACTTCATATTTCGCGTGTCGGTAGTCCAGCATGCGCGATGGGTGTGTGGTTCGAATGTTCTTGAGACTGAGCCAAACTAGATCACCAATCTTATACTGTTCAGCGGGGTCTTGTCGTACATTGGCTTGATCTTCTTGATCTTGTTTGATGCTTGCCATTGATGCTTCCGCCCAGTCGCGGGCGTCTCAGAGCTTTGTTACTATATTATCAGCGACCTCAATGGGGTTGCGCGGGTTCATTGAGAGTTGTGTGGATTCTTGAAGATCTAGTATTTCCATATTGTAGCCATGCATGAGAAAGAATGGGCTCACACCAGTGAAGACTGTGTCCTGGTCATTGATTGTGACTTCTGCATGAAGGAGTAGGTCATGCCAGTCATCTTGCAGATAATTACAGAACTTATGAAGATAATTCTTTACTGTCTGTATTGTTTGCTCTGAGGAACCGTCAGTCTCTGAATGATAGATGATTGATAGGTGGCATGTGATCTTCAGTAACTGGCAGATTCTTGTCCATAGAGCACTTACAAACTGTTGACCTCGGTCTGACACAATTGATCTTGGCAGTCCATGCATTCGGTAGAATGGGCTTCATAGAAAAGCTTCAGCAACCTGTTCTGTATCTATCTTATTGCAGGGTTCTAGTATTACACTCTTGCTTAGATGGTCAACAATAATCATGATGTTCTTGCATTCTTTGCTCTCAGAGAGATTCACTGTGAAATCAATGACAACATCTCATCATATTTGATCTGGAATGTTGAGTGGTTTGAGGAGGCCTTTCCAACAATCCTTCCATGAGATGACTGATAAGCAGCAATTGCAGTTTCAAATGAAGTGTTGAATGCTATTTGAGATCTCAGGTCAGTAGAACTCTTGTGATATCATTCAGTATAGCTGTTCACAGCCTGGGTGGCCAGACATGCGTGAGTCGTGCGTCTCTTGCATGATTCGTGTGTGTAATGTTTCAGACTGCAGGACTCAACATCGTCCACAGAATTGAAGGGCATTATTGTTGTCAATGAAGCATTCAGATATGTCAGTTCTCACATGTAGTTCTGGGGGGAATCGGGGTGCCTTCCAGCATACAGTATCAGTGAGAGCTTGGAGTTGTTCGTCAGCAAGAGCTGACAGATGCCACAGCTCATCTAGTGATGTTTCAGAAGGCGCTTCAGAGGGTGTCTCGGAAGGGATGTCAGAGACATCAGCAATGTCAGAGGTGATTCGGAGTGGGAGTGTTCTGACTACTGACATGTGAATGGTTCCATGTGCAGTCTTATCATGATTAATCAGTATTCTCGGGTCCAAGATTCGGTGTTCACGGTTGGTCCAGCGGGTGTCCGCTGCATTGGATGGCATGTCTTGCTTTTGTCAGGAGAGTGTGTCCGCCATGGAGTTCTCTGAGCCGGGGCGGTAGTGTATTGTAAAATGAAAGCGGCTAAGAAGCTCTGACCAGCACATCTGACATTCTGTGAGCTTATGAGTGATTGTGAAGTGCTTGAGATTCTTATAATCAGTTATTATCTTGAACTTCACAACACTGCAAAGCTCAGAGTCCCATTCTTCAAGACAGTGAATTATAGTGAGGAGTTCTTTGTCATAGATCTCATAGTTACACTTGGCAGGACTGAGTTTCTTGAACATGAAGGTACATGATTGTAGAACATCTTCATCATCATATTGCAGTATGGCTCCTCCTGTAATGTAACTGGAGGAGTCAGCTTCCACAATCATGTCGCAGTCAGGATTGAATGTCACTAGTAGAGGTGTGCTGATGAACATCTTTTTCATTCATACAAAGGCGGCCTCAGCGGCCGCTGACCAGTGGAAGACTGATTCCTTCTTGATGAGCTCTGTGAGCGGTCAGGCGATCTCTGAGAAGTTTCATATAAATCACTGATAGAAGTTGACAAATTCAATGAAGCTGTGTACATTCTTCACAGTGCGTGGAGCTTCTCATTCAAGAATAGCAGAGACCTTTTCAGGATCCATCTGAATGCCCTTACCCGCTTCTATGATGAAGCCCAGGTATTTTGTAGTCTTAACTTCGAAATCGCATTTGTCTATGTCTATCAGCAGGCCAGCTTCACAGAGCTGCTGTAACATCTTCTGAACATGTTCTTGATGCTCTTTTCAGGAGCCATCGGTGAAGATAAGAATGTCATCCAGATACACAGACATGAACTCATCAAGGAAATCTTGCAGTGCTCAATTAATATATTTCTGAAAGGTGCTAGAGGCGTTAGCTAGCCCGAACGGTGTGACTACCCACTCAAAGAGACTGTATCAGGTCTGGAAAGCAGTTAGTCATTCGTCGCCTTCAGCAATGCGGATCTTATGAAATGCAGCGACCACATCCAGCTTGGTGAACCATTGAGCACGCCTGATGCAAGTAAGTGTCTCATTGATGAGGGGTAGAGGATATCAATTCTTCTTCGTGAGGTGATTCAGCCCTCGATAGTCTACACAAAATCGGAGCCCGCCGCCTGGCTTCTTGGCGAATAGGATAGGAGCTGCGGCGGGAGAATTGCTAACACGTATGAACCCTTTGTCTAGTAGATCATTGAGGGTCTTGTGGAGGAGAAGGAGTTCGTCTCAAGACATGCTATAGAGAGGCCCCCATGGGGGTTCAGAAGTCTTGCTGTCTTGCTTCTCTAGTTTGATTGTATGATCTACCCCAGGCCCTTGTAGAGGAGGTAGGTTCTCAATGGCATCATCTTTTTGAAAGATGTCTAGGTATTCATGGTATTGGCGCGGGAGCTTTGCACGGGGATCAGTGTGTTTAGTGGTGGTGAGTTTGTCGAGTGCTTTCTTAATGTCAGCCAAGCTGGCTGAGTAAATTGCCATGCAGTCCTGCTGCATGCAGTTCTGTCAGGAGTTCTTTCAGAGCAGTTCATAAGCATTCGCGGAGATCTGCTTGAGATTCATGGTACTATGAACATCATTCTTGTGTACATGATCTTCATTAGGGAAGATGAGCGTTCTGTTTCAGGTGTTCAAGAGAATGCTCTGTTCAGCTAATCAAGAGATCTCTAGCATGAGATTGTAATCTAGATTCTCTACCTCATATGCATAAGTGTTCTCTCGTCGGTGCCCGCCGATGTCTATATCTAATTTCACTATATAACGGGTGTAAGCATCTTTCGGGCTGTCGAATCCAGTGAGGAGCCGGGGCTTGGGTAAAGAGATATGCTGGAGGTTACGGCGTTTTACGATTGAAGATTTGATCATTGCATAATGGCATAGACCGCTGTCTACCATGGCATTCATATTGTATGTGCTATCTATCATGGTAGATACAAGAATCATGTTCATTGCCATCTTTTCTTCAAATTGTTGTTGTCTGACCTTCTCTAGCTTCTATCAGTGAGTTTTCGCAGGAGCTAGTCTTTTCTCTGCCTTGAAGCTTCCATTGAGACACTCTCTTCATTGTCGCTCAAATCCTCTTTCACTATGGTGTGGTTGATGCGGACTCTCTTAGGTGGAACATGGTCAGAACGGCAGTTGGCAGCAATGTGGCCTGTACGCTCGCAATTGATGCAGACTCTGCGTTGTTGTCAATCGGCCGCCTCTTCAGCTGTCAGTCCAGGGACTCGGAAGCCCGGTCGGGCAGCAGAGACTCTAGCTTGAGTGTAGGTGTTTGAGTCCACCCAATTCATTGCATCTGTGTTGTTCCTGGTCGCCGGCATGTTGACAGCTGAAGTATAATGTCTATCACCACCTGTCTGTATGCTCTTCAGCTTTGTGAGACAATCATTCAATCTTCATAATTGAATGCAGAATGCCTCATAAGTGGAGACTTCTTCAACACTGACAAGGGTCTTCAGCAGTTCAAATGTCAAAGCTTTCTTCAGCATGCTGATCTTCATTTGATTCTCCCAGAGTTGGTCTCCTGCTTCTAAGATCTTAGTGTCGAAATCAGGTAAAAAGGTTGTAAGAGAGGTGTTCCTCTGGCATGCATTCTGCAGCCAGTCTAGCGCCTTCTGCTGTGTTGCTGTATCCTTGAACAAGATATCAAGGCGTTTGAAGATGTTTTCGGGCGTGCGAAGTGATGGTTCGCAGGTTTCTATCCATGAGTGGAACTTCTGTCTGGCGCGATCCTTCAGTCGGCCGTACACATATCATTCTTGATTGGTCAAGAAATCAATGGCATCTTCATTCACATCTAGCTTCGCAAGCATCTCCAACTTCCACAGCGAGTATAAGGTGAGGTCAGAAGCGTCGAAGTACATGAAAGTGCTTAGATGTTCTTTTGATGATCATGCTGTGCTAGACTTCGTTGACACCTCTACAGATTCTGCTGACAGAGGTGTTGCGGCTTCCGCGGCAGGGGTCTGACTTGTCAGTTGTCACTGGATCTCTTCATATTGACATTGCTGGTTCGCGTGCATGTCGGCAATCTGCTGCTGCTGCTGCTGCAGTTTCAACATTGTTTGAAGTCACTGTGGCATCTCATTGGTGTTCGCTGCCATTGAGGGTTCGCCGATATTGTCCATGATGGCTGACAATGTTGTGTCTTGGAATTCTTCGCTGGAGGATTCTTCAGATTCAGGGGAGTATTCGTATGAAAACTTCATATGTCTGGGGTATCAGAACTCTCAGGTCTTTCACTGATATGTCTCTTTCGTGAGATCTAGTTGCAGGGTCAAGATGATTGATAAGCAAGCTTCTTCTATCTAGTAGAGATTCAATGACTGCTAGCTAGTTGTCTTCTTTATTTCTTACGCGTTGTTATGTGTTTGGATAGTCGAATAATCGTTCCTCATAAGGATACAAATGAACATTTTCTAAGTGTAACAGGCCTATGCTGAAGAGCTCGGCACTAATATAGATCTTATATAACAAAAAGTAGAAAACGTTAAGGAAAAGAAAAGAAAAGAAAAAGCATTTGAGTGTGAACACATGAGATTCTTTTATGAGCCTGGCAGGGTGAATAATCATATTTCTGATTGGCGTGGCCGCTAGGTCGGCAAAAACCATGGAGCTTCCATTGGCATGCGAGCGGAATGGTCTACTAACATGGGCGTAGCCCATCACAGCAGAGCTGATGCTGTGATTGACACTGCACTAACAGATTGAAGTTCACATGAGAGTTGAGAAACATCTGAGAAAGACTTTTTCAGACTCTTTCTATCAATTATCAAGAAGCATTTAACTGACTGTAGCATTTGAAATTCTCTGTAGGCATGTCTCTTGTTATCTTGGCCACTTGGTAGGTTCTGGTCCCGGCGGGATAGAGCGTCCGCGGCAGCGTTGTCCTTACCAGGCTGATACACCAATTCAAAATTGAAACAGCTCAGAAACTGAGCTCAGTGTACTTGCCATTCTGAGAGCTTCTGCAAGGTCATGAAGTACTCTAGATTCTTGTGATCAGTAATAATCTTGAACTTGTCAGTACTTCTTAACTGAGAGTTTCATTCTTTCAAGCATCTGATTACAGCAAGCAATTTCTTATCATGAATTTCATAGTTGTATTCAGCAGATGTGTTCTTCTTAGAGAAGAAGACACATGATCTCAGTAGTTCATTATTATTATACTGAGAGAGTACTTCTTCAGTAACATAATCAGAGAAATCTGTTTCAACAACTATTTTACAATCAGAGAAGAACTGTAATAACATTAATACAGAAATAAATATTTTTTTAAACAGTTTAAAAATCTGATTTGCTTTCTTGAATCAGTTAAATTTTATATCTCTTTTAATGAGTTCTGTGAGAGAGATCACAATCTTCAAGAAATTCTATATAAATTTTCTATAAAAGTTTGTGAATTCTATAAATCTGCAGATATTTTTAACTGTAGTGAGAGCTTGTCATTTTATAATTATCTGAATTTTCTCTGAATTCATGCTCACATCTTTTTCAGTCTCTATAATAAATTCTAGATACTTGGTGAATTGAATCTCAAAGTCACACTTGTCTATATCAATCTGAAGATCAGTTTTATGTAACTTGATAAATATCTTTTCAACATGTTAACAGTGTTGCTTAAGACTGCCTGAGATGAAAATCAAGATATTATCAATATAGACAGATACAAACTTGTTCAGGTATTTATGTAGAGCTCAATTAATATACTTCTGAAAAATGCTAAAAGCATTTACTAATTCAAAGAGAGTTATTAGTTATTCATAAAGCTTATATTGAGTTTTGAAGACTGTCTTTCATTCATCATCTTCTGCAATGTGAAGTCTGTGAAAGACTGAAGTAACATCAAGTTTTGTAAATTATTTTATCTTGTCAATACATTCTAGAGTCTCATTAATTAATGGAAGAGAGTATCTGTTCTTGTGAGTGATTGCATTCAAGTCACAGTAGTTTATACAGAATTGTAGACCACTTTCTGATTTTCAAGCAAAGAGCACAGAGGCTGCTGCTGATAAATTACTCACTTGTATGAAGTCTTTATTCAAATAATTCAGTAGTGTTTTCTGTAGAACAAGAAGTTCATTCTGAGACATGTTGTAGAGAGAGCTTCAAGATAATTGAGTTTTTTTTTCATTTTTATTTTTCAATGTGATTCCATGGTCTACCCCTGGTCCATGATGAGAGGGTAAGATGTTGACTGCAGTACAATCAAACACATCTAAATAGACATGATAGTGTTTGAGCAGTTTCTTCTGTGAATCAGTGAGCTTCTTTTTCATCTCTAGAGCTTTCTCTATATTCTTTAGACTAGCTGAGAAGACCTGAGTGCTGTCTTGCTTATAATGTTTGCAGAGATGATGCTCAAATGTGACTGTCAAGACTTGAATTGATTGAGAACTCTTATTGAGAGCTAGAGCATTCTTTATTACAATTTCTGAATGAAAATGTAGCTTCTGTCTTTTACTGTCAGGCACTGTGTTGAACATGTTCAGCCATGACATTTCTAGAGTTATGTGAGAGAAACCTGAGTCTTGAGAGATCTTAATTACATAGAAGTAGAACCTTATTATTATTATTATTATTCTTCCATTATAGATATATGCAGTCAGAGACTATGATATCTACCTGAGACTCAAAGAGTCTCAGGATTTTTCTAACTTTAAAACTAATTAATATACATTTTTTCTTCAAACAAATAGCACTTGCAATACTTGAATTCCAGCCCAGAATAGTCAGCAAATTGATTTCTTCTTTTTATTTTTATGTTTTTTTATAAATATCTTTAAAGATTATTTATATTCTCTTTTTACATCTAATTTTCAAGTGATTACAAAGAAAATAAATTAATAATTGACAAAATAACTCATGACATGAATACAAAGGAAATAAAAGACAGACTCTAACACAAAAGAAATAGTGAGATATTATATAATATCTAGCAGTTTTTATAAAGAATATTTCAGATTCTCATTCATTTATATTTTCATCTTTGAAATAGAATTGATTTCTAGTAGCTATTTGAGTTTCATTGAGAAAATCAATTAAATATTGACTGTCTATTTCAGTTGAAAATAGTAGTTTCATATTCATTTCTCTCAGCTTATATTTATATCTCAGTTCAGCTCTAAGTTCTTGATTTAATGAGCAATTCATTAAGATATGTTCTGGGTCTTCAAGAGAGTCACAATATTCACAATTTTCACTTTCAATATCAGATATTCTTTTCAAATAAGATTTGAAATAGCCATGACCTAGTTTCAATTGAATGATTGAGGAGAAAAGCTTCTTCTTGCACTTAATAGAGCATGATTTCCATTTAGGTTTAGTTTCAAATCTAAGATAGTGAGGACTTTTTCTTTGTTTTTCCCATATTTTATGCCATTTTTCTAAGCAATTCTCTTTTATCTTTCTTTTAATAAAAGACCATGAAACTATTTTTGAACTTGCAATATTTAGTTCTGTTCCTTTCTTTGCTGCTTCATCAGCAAGCTCATTTCCATGTATATTTATATGAGCAGGAACCCAGCTCAGATATATCTTTGTCTTATATTTTAATTGAATTCTTTTGCATATCTTTAGAATTACTTCTATATTCATTTGACCATTATGAATTTCATTTTTTTGAATTCTTTTCAAAGCTGCTTGACTATCTGAAAAAATCCATGCTTCTTTCATATCTTTTCTTTTTGAAGCTTTTATTTCTATCAGTTTAAAAGCTTTCATAATAGCATATAATTCAGCATCAAATACTTCACATTCATTTCCAATATTCCATGAATCTGATGTATATTTGTAATTATCTTCTGTATATGCTATTCCAGCTCCTAGGCCTTTATTTTCATTCATTGAACCATCTGAATAGATTAGAATTGACTTTTTAAAATCAATTTTCTCTATTATTCTTCTATGATTCTCAGCTTCTTCTGGTTTTGATAATGCGCTTATTTCAATTGAAATCATTGAGCCTAGTTTTTCTTTCCATGGATATAGCTTTTTGTGTTCAATCTTTTCAATATTTAATGAGGAGAACTCATTTTTAATCATTGAGCATACTCTATATAGTTGAGAAGGGATTTTTTTTCTATTTCTCTCATTTTCTTGATTTTCTTGACTTTCATTCCAATCTAGATATCTATTCCAATCTAAGTCATTTCCAGATTGAATTGGAGGATAAGATGTAGATATTCTTTTTCTAATTGAATGAATATCTGGCATTTTCATGATTCTCAGTGCATAATTCTTGCATATCTTCTCAAATCTTATTTCAGGAGGTGATATAGAAGCTTCTATTTCCATAGCTCTACATGGAGAGGTTTTGAAAGCTCCCAGAATTCTTCTTAAAGCTGTATTCTGCAATTTTTGAAACTTATCTATGAAGTGTTTCTGGTTCTTCCACCATATCTGAACACCATAATCAGAAATAGATGCTATACATGCAATGTATAGCTGTCTCATAGCTTGAAATGATAAACCCCTTTCAGTATTAGAAAGTTGTATTATACTATTTAAAACTCTTTCAGCTTGAGCCATTCTTTTTTGAATATGAGATTTAAAATTGAGTTTTGAATCCAGCCAGATTTCTAGCCATCTTACAACTGATTTAGGCTTTATTTCTTGATTTAATAGATTTAAACTTATTTCCTTTTCATATCTTTTTGGAAAAAAGTGAATTAATTCAGTTTTTTCCATATCAAATTGAATTAGATTTAAATCTCCTCTATTAAATATCTCTTGCACAGCTTTTTCAATATTTTCACAATTTTCTTTTATTGTTCTTGAGCTGAAAATCAGATCTATATCATCAACATAGCTAGAAGATCTCACTATCTCCATTTCTCTATCTTTGAATAGATTTTTTGTATATATAGCAAATAGAATTGGTGAGACTGGAGACCCCTGAGGAACTTCTATTTCAATTTCAGTAATATCTTGCTTTAATGAGTCAAAAAGTAGTTGAATATATCTTTTTGACATAAAACATATAACTCACTTTATTAATGCTTTTGGTAGTTTCATCTCTTGAAGAATAATTATTAGCTTATTCTTTGAAACATGATCAAAAGCACCTTTTATATCAATAAAAGCAGCTGTTGTAACTAAGCCTTCATTTTTTGCCATTTGAATATCATGAATTATTGATAAAACTGTATCTATTGCAGAATTCTGTTTTCTGCCACCCATTTGATCATTATATAATAAATCAGTGATTGAGCCTAGATATGATAATCTTGTTGCTATTATTTTTTCAAGAATTTTTCCCAAGCAATTCAAAAGTGATATAATTCTATAAGACTTTGGCATAGTAGCTTTTCTATTTGGTTTTGCAAGAACTATACCAGTTGCTTGTCTCCAGCATTCAGAGTGATACCCATTCTTCATTAGTTGAGAGAATAATTCAAATAATTCATTTTTCAGAGAATGAAAGACTTTTTGAATGATTAAATGATTTATAGTATCAGGTTCTGCAGCTGTTTTTGTAGAACTTGTAAAAACAGCAGTTTCAAGTTCATTTCTAGATAGATCTGGCCAAGCCCATCTTGAATCTTCAATATATTCACATATTGAACTATATTGTTCAGATTGAGGTGGTTTTTGAAATAGAATTTTCATAAAAGCCTGACATTTTTGTTCAAAAAAATGAGCAATATATTCCTCATTTTCTATTTTATATTTTAGAGATGGAAGCTTTGCAACAGATTTAGACTTTGTATATTTAAAAGCTTTAAATATTTCTTTTCCCTGTGCATTCTCAAGAAATTTATTCCAGCAGCTAGTTTTAGCTTTTTTAATTAATGTGAAATATTCATTTCTTATTCTTTTATATTCTTCATAAGATATGATATTCTCTTTCCATTCTTTTTTTATTTTTGCTAGATTTTTTCTTTTTTCTGTTATTTCTTCTGACCACCAAGGTTTTGAGAATTCTGAGAGCTTTTTCTTTGATATAAAGTTTTTAATGCTTTCTAATATAATTTCAGTTATTATATTAGTTCTACTTTCTAGCATTATATCTGTTATTATTGTCTTTTCATTCCAATTTGATAATTCTTCTTTTTTTTCAAATTTTAAATCTTCAATTCTCTTATTGATTTCAGACCATTCAGCTTTTTTGAAATTATATTGATTTGATAGTAGAGGATTCTCACATGTTTCCTTTTCATCAATTTCAATATTAAATTGAATAACTTCATAAGCAGATCCTGATGTTTCTTCTGAATTAATAAACCAATTATAGACCTTGTTTTCAATTAAATTTTTTGATAGAAAGGTTAAGTCTATGATTGATTTCTTCATTAAGTTGTTTCTAAAGAAGGTCTGTCTATCAATTTCATTTATAATATCTAATTCATGTTGTAGAGCCCACTCTACTATTTTCTCTGATCTTATTGAATAATCACATTCAGAATTCCACCATATATGATGTGCATTGAAATCACCACATATAATAGCATTTTTTTCTGGACTTAAATTCAGCAGTTCTCTGTCAACTGTTCATGAATTATCATTTACCTTCAGTGATTTTTCATTATAAATATTTATCAATTGAATACTGTCAAATTGATTTCTTGTATCTATAATATCTCCAACTAGAATATCAGAATTAGATATATAATTACTTTTTATATTGAATTGAAATCTTGATCTTTTTCGTGCATATATCACAACTCTTGCTTTTACATCTGATTTCTCTGGTAAAAAGCAGTGATAGCTTGAATGAGAAATTATAAATTGTTGTTCTATATTAAAATTTGGCTCTTGTAATAGAATGAAGTCAGTTTGCTCTTCAAAGCCTATCTGTAAGCATGAATAGATAGCATCTTTATTTCTATCAACATTGTTTTGAATAAAAGTTATTTTTGAAGCATTTTTGATAGTTTTTTTCTTCTTTTTATTATTATTTTGTGTAGTAAACATGTACAAAAGGAATAAATTGAAGCTGTGTTTCTTTTATTCTGAATCAGGTAATAGATTATATCTATTATCTGTATTCAGAGCTGGAACTTCTACTGCTTTCATAGAAATGAGATTTTCTTTATCTTTTCTCATTTTTATAGGTGTAACAGGGTTTAAGATCTGTCTATTTTTTGAAAAAGAATTTGACTCAGAAGAAATAGACATTTGAGAATTTCTTCTTTTTGTAGTTTTATCTATTTTCTCTGTATTTTGAGTTTCTTTTCTCCATTTCACATCTTTATTGAAAGACTTTTTCTTGAAAATGAAAATACAATCTTTTGAAATAGATGTGTGCTTTTCATAGCAATTACTGCATTTGATTTCAGTGTGATTGCAGATTTCACCTATTTTTCTACATGTGTTGCAAGAATGTTCATTTGTTTTGTGATCTAAAGCACAAAACTGACATTTAGAATTTCTTTTACAAGTATTTGCAAAGTGTCCATGTTTCTGACAGTTTGAGCATTGAATTTGAGATTTAATATTCTCTCTTGAATCTTTGAATTCAAATACTTTCATTTTCAATCCTGCAATTACAATATACTGTCGTTTTGACTGTTCTATTGTATTTGTAGTAATTAAAACTGAAGCATTTTGATTTCTTTGTCTTTGCTCATAAGAATTGAGCCAAATTGGGGTTTTTTTCAAAGAAATTGAATTATATATTTCAATTTCTTCTTTCAAATTTATCATGCCTTCTTCATGATCAAAGATTTCAACTGAAATATCATGTAATACAAATTTTCCCCATTTCTCATCTTTTTCACATGAAACTTCAATAGAGAAAGCTTTTTGAACTATCTCTTTCCAGCAGTTTTCATTTTGAATTAGATATTCAGAGCTGAAATCTGGCATAGCAGTAATTACAATTGAATTTCCCAGAAAAGAGGTTTCAATTGATGAGATAACTGGCTTGAATTCTTCATTTTGAGTTTCAAAATGAAAGTTTTGATTGATTTTGTTTCTAAGTTCAAAAATGAACTTAGAATCATTTAGAATAGATTTTTCAAAGATAGCTCTATCACTAACTTTTAAAATCAGTCTCTGTTTTTTTGATTCAAGAAATTTAATCTCTTTTTGAGCTTTTCTTTGTTCTTTTTTCTCAACTAATGAGAAAATTTTTTCTGCTTTTTTCAGCTGTTTTTCTTTTTCAATATTTTGTGAGCTATTGAGAGCTTGAGTATAGGTTTTTGTCTCATTTTCAGTGTTTTCTTTTGAAAGAGATTCAGAAGAGATTTTTTGAGATACAGATTTTTCAGTTTTTTTCAAAACTATCTTCAGATTTGAAGAAATATTAAGTTTAAACTTAATAATTTCATTCAGTTGTCTTGCTTGTGAATGCAGAATAAGAAGAATTTCTTCATTTTCTTCATACATGCACTGTTTATATAGCTCATCAGCTATTTTTTGTAGATTTTTCACTTCATCTACTTTGTGTCTGTCTATTTCTTCTTTTTTCCTTTTCTTCAAAATCTCAATTTCAGAAACAGTTTCTATGAAATTATTTCTATTTTTGCATGGAGTCATCATGTTCACAGATTGAGGTGAGTTATTCATGATTTCTTTGAGTATATTAGATAATTAGTCAAATTAAATAGTATTCTCAGATTTTTGCTATTTTTTCTACTAGAAATAGTATCTAGATTAGATTTTTCAAGAGAATCTAATAAACTAATATTGATTTTTAAAGATAAATCAATTAAATCTTCACAGACTTCTTTCTTGTGCTACAAAATGTAGAGAAAAGAATTGATTTCAATGAATAATAAATTATTCAATTGAAATGACAGTTTTTGAAAGAAAAACTGACAAAATAAATCAATTTTTTGCAGAGAAATTGATAAAAACTATTCAGAAATATTCAATATTCTAAACTTCTCCCCACATATCAAGTATGCAGCTCAAAATTGAGATTATTTTCAAAAACTGAATCAGTCACTGAAGTAAAGAAATATGAATTTGTGTAGAATTTTCTTGATTTATTTACTCAGAGCTAAATCAAGAAAAACACTCTAACTCTTGCAAATTTTGTCTTTTTCAATTTAAAAAGCTTCTCAAAATTTCTGCTTGAAATAGGCCCCACCTCAAATCAAGATTGTATTCCTGAAATATCAATATGAATTAATACTGAATAGATTTCCTTTTCTATTCAAATTAATCTCATATATTTTACTAGATAGCTCTTAATAAATGTAATTTATTAAGTCACACAGATGAGTATGCAAATGAAGAATCAACAGACTAAATCTGTACTATTTTCTTATATAATAATATATATATATACAAGTATGTATATATATTACTTGCAGGGACCAAGCTATTTTTTTAAACACTGATATTTCCACTTTTTCTCGTTCCGTTTTGTAGAGAGGGTAGGTTCCAGGGAATTTCTGATTGAAGAGTAGGTCACGTGTGATCTGTGCTGAGGTATTTTTTTGTCACTTTTCTGCCGGGCGAGGTAGGGCGGTACAGGGAAAAGACTTGACACTGGTGTAAAGAAACATGAAAATCAATCAGAGTTTTCACGCAGGTTTTGACAATGAATTGTTCAGAAAGAGATGGTCGGAATGAATTCAAAATTGAGACAGTTGTAATATCTGGATTGTTCTAGCTTCTATCAAAATTCTATGTAAATTGGGCCGAAACTGATGATGTTATGTGATGAAGTGTGATTTTCTTTCCCCTTAGAGGTTGCAAACACGTTTTCCTCAATAGCTTCACCAACTCGCGCTCAATTTTAATAAAAAGTGAATAAATTGCTTTCTCAAACAAGAGCTTTCAAATGGATGTCTTTTCGTCTTCTAATTCGAAGAATTGGGCTGGTTCGGGGTTTTTGGATCAGTTGCAATATCTGTTTCTATGATATAATTTATTAAATATTTGATACCTGTTTCAGTTTGAAACAGAAATCTCATATTTATTTGATCTATATCATATTTTCTTTTCAAATCATTTCTAATAACAGAGTTTTTTAAGCAATTTATCAATAAATGTTCTGAATCTTTCAAACAATCATATATATCACAGTTTTGAGGTCTCTCAATTCCAAATTTCTTAAAATAGGAGTCAAAGTATCCATGACCAAGCTTCAATTGAATTATTGAAGAAAAGATTTTCTTTTTGCATTTAATAGAGCATGCTTTCCACTTTGATTTTGTTTCAAAAACTAAGTATTTGATACTTAGTTTTTGTTTTTGAGTTTCCCAATTTAAATTTCAATCTTTTAAGCATTTCTCTTTTACTTTTCTTTTTATAAATGTTCAAGATATTTTCTGTTTTTTCACTAACTCAATTTCTGTGCCCTGTTTTGCAGCTTCATCAGCTAGTTCATTTCCTTTTATATTCATATGAGCTGGGACCCAGTGCAAAATGCTCATCATATTTTATGGAATTCTGAATGCAGACAATCAATAAGAGCAGAGAAACTTGTTGAATACTTTCTAGTTAATAAACTTCATATAATTAATGAAACTGAAAGACAAACTTTCTTTAGAAATACTATACAGAATCATTCAATAATTGATTTAACATTAATATCAAACAATTTAATGAAAAACAAACTATTTGAATGGTATATTAATGAAAAAGAAACATCAGGTTCATATCATGAGCTTATTCAATTTAATATTATATTAGATAGAGAGAATATGATTGAAAATTCTCTACTATCTAATCAATATAACTTTGAAAAAGCAGATTGGAATGAAGTTGAGAAAAAAATTGAGATATTAAAAGAGAAAAAGAAAAATGAACTGATTTGAAATAAAGATCAGGAAATTACAGATCAAATACTTGAAGAAAAAACAGAAATAATTACAAATATAATTCTAGAAAGTATTAATGATAATATTCCAAAAAAAGTTCTATCAGAGTACTCTAAACCATGATGAAATAAAGAAATATCAGAGAAAAGAAAAAATTTAGCAATTTACAGAGAAAAATGAAAAAAAGATATCATTACTCATGAAGAATACAAAGAAATGAGAAATGAATACTTCACTACTATAAAAACAGCTAAAACTTCATGCTGGAATACTTTTCTTGAAAATGCAAAAGAAAAAGAGATTTTTAAAGCATTTAATTATACAAAATCAAGAAAAGTAGCTAAATTACCTATTTTAGAATATAACTATCAAAATAGAGAGATTAAAGCTCATTTCTTTGAAGAAAAATGCCAGGTATTGTTAAGAATGTTATTTCAAAAATCACCAGTATCTCAAAATGAAAACTCTATGTCAATAGATGATTATACTGAAAATGTAGAGAAAAGATGAATATGACCAGATCTATCAGAAAATGAATTATAAACAGCAATTTTTGAAAGCTCAAAGAAAACTGCTGCAGGCTCTGACTCAATAAATCATTTAATAATACAAAAATTATATCCTAAGTTAAAAGGAGAAATATTTGAATTACTTTTCAATTTATTGAAAAAAGAATATCATCTCAAGATATGAAAAAAAGCCACTGGAATAGTACTTGCAAAACCAAATAGAAAAAGCACTATTCCAAAATCCTATAGAATTATATCATTGTTAAATTGCTTGGAAAAAGTCTTAGAAAAAATAATAGCTACTAGATTATCATATCTAAGTACTATCTCTGACTCTGATCTATTATTTTATGATCAAATAGGGGGTAGAAAGCAAAACTCAGCGATAGATGCAGTTTTTTCTAGGAAACATGTGAGAATCCTCTACTATCAAATCAATATAATTTCAAAAAAGCTGAATGGTCTGAAATCAATAAGAGAATTGAAGATTTAAAATTTGAAAAAAAAGAAGAATTATCAAATTGGAATGAAAAGACAATAATAACAGATATAATGCTAGAAAGTAGAACTAATATAATAACTGAAATTATATTAGAAAGCATTAAAAACTTTATATCAAAGAAAAAGCTCTCAGAATTCTCAAAACCTTGGTGGTCAGAAGAAATAACAGAAAAAAGAAAAAATCTAGCAAAAATAAAAAAAGAATGGAAAGAGAATATCATATCTTATGAAGAATATAAAAGAATAAGAAATGAATATTTCACATTAATTAAAAAAGCTAAAACTAGCTGCTGGAATAAATTTCTTGAGAATGCACAGGGAAAAGAAATATTTAAAGCTTTTAAATATACAAAGTCTAAATCTGTTGCAAAGCTTCCATCTCTAAAATATAAAATAGAAAATGAGGAATATATTGCTCATTTTTTTGAACAAAAATGTCAGGCTTTTATGAAAATTCTATTTCAAAAACCACCTCAATCTGAACAATATAGTTCAATATGTGAATATATTGAAGATTCAAGATGGGCTTGGCCAGATCTATCTAGAAATGAACTTGAAACTGCTGTTTTTACAAGTTCTACAAAAACAGCTGCAGAACCTGATACTATAAATCATTTAATCATTCAAAAAGTCTTTCATTCTCTGAAAAATGAATTATTTGAATTATTCTCTCAACTAATGAAGAATGGGTATCACTCTGAATGCTGGAGACAAGCAACTGGTATAGTTCTTGCAAAACCAAATAGAAAAGCTACTATGCCAAAGTCTTATAGAATTATATCACTTTTGAATTGCTTGGGAAAAATTCTTGAAAAAATAATAGCAACAAGATTATCATATCTAGGCTCAATCACTGATTTATTATATAATGATCAAATGGGTGGCAGAAAACAGAATTCTGCAATAGATACAGTTTTATCAATAATTCATGATATTCAAATGGCAAAAAATGAAGGCTTAGTTACAACAGCTGCTTTTATTGATATAAAAGGTGCTTTTGATCATGTTTCAAAGAATAAGCTAATAATTATTCTTCAAGAGATGAAACTACCAAAAGCATTAATAAAGTGAGTTATATGTTTTATGTCAAAAAGATATATTCAACTACTTTTTGACTCATTAAAGCAAGATATTACTGAAATTGAAATAGAAGTTCCTCAGGGGTCTCCAGTCTCACCAATTCTATTTGCTATATATACAAAAAATCTATTCAAAGATAGAGAAATGGAGATAGTGAGATCTTCTAGCTATGTTGATGATATAGATCTGATTTTCAGCTCAAGAACAATAAAAGAAAATTGTGAAAATATTGAAAAAGCTGTGCAAGAGATATTTAATAGAGGAGATTTAAATCTAATTCAATTTGATATGGAAAAAACTGAATTAATTCACTTTTTTCCAAAAAGATATGAAAAGGAAATAAGTTTAAATCTATTAAATCAAGAAATAAAGCCTAAATCAGTTGTAAGATGGCTAGAAATCTGGCTGGATTCAAAACTCAATTTTAAATCTCATATTCAAAAAAGAATGGCTCAAGCTGAAAGAGTTTTAAATAGTATAATACAACTTTCTAATACTGAAAGGGGTTTATCATTTCAAGCTATGAGACAGCTATACATTGCATGTATAGCATCTATTTCTGATTATGGTGTTCAGATATGGTGGAAGAACCAGAAACACTTCATAGATAAGTTTCAAAAATTGCAGAATACAGCTTTAAGAAGAATTCTGGGAGCTTTCAAAACCTCTCCATGTAGAGCTATGGAAATAGAAGCTTCTATATCACCTCCTGAAATAAGATTTGAGAAGATATGCAAGAATTATGCACTGAGAATCATGAAAATGCCAGATATTCATTCAATTAGAAAAAGAATATCTACATCTTATCCTCCAATTCAATCTGGAAATGACTTAGATTGGAATAGATATCTAGATTGGAATGAAAGTCAAGAAAATCAAGAAAATGAGAGAAATAGAAAAAAAATCCCTTCTCAACTATATAGAGTATGCTCAATGATTAAAAATGAGTTCTCCTCATTAAATATTGAAAAGATTGAACACAAAAAGCTATATCCATGGAAAGAAAAACTAGGCTCAATGATTTCAATTGAAATAAGCGCATTATCAAAACCAGAAGAAGCTGAGAATCATAGAAGAATAATAGAGAAAATTGATTTTAAAAAGTCAATTCTAATCTATTCAGATGGTTCAATGAATGAAAATAAAGGCCTAGGAGCTGGAATAGCATATACAGAAGATAATTACAAATATACATCAGATTCATGGAATATTGGAAATGAATGTGAAGTATTTGATGCTGAATTATATGCTATTATGAAAGCTTTTAAACTGATAGAAATAAAAGCTTCAAAAAGAAAAGATATGAAAGAAGCATGGATTTTTTCAGATAGTCAAGCAGCTTTGAAAAGAATTCAAAAAAATGAAATTCATAATGGTCAAATGAATATAGAAGTAATTCTAAAGATATGCAAAAGAATTCAATTAAAATATAAGACAAAGATATATCTGAGCTGGGTTCCTGCTCATATAAATATACATGGAAATGAGCTTGCTGATGAAGCAGCAAAGAAAGGAACAGAACTAAATATTGCAAGTTCAAAAATAGTTTCATGGTCTTTTATTAAAAGAAAGATAAAAGAGAATTGCTTAGAAAAATGGCATAAAATATGGGAAAAACAAAGAAAAAGTCCTCACTATCTTAGATTTGAAACTAAACCTAAATGGAAATCATGCTCTATTAAGTGCAAGAAGAAGCTTTTCTCCTCAATCATTCAATTGAAACTAGGTCATGGCTATTTCAAATCTTATTTGAAAAGAATATCTGATATTGAAAGTGAAAATTGTGAATATTGTGACTCTCTTGAAGACCCAGAACATATCTTAATGAATTGCTCATTAAATCAAGAACTTAGAGCTGAACTGAGATATAAATATAAGCTGAGAGAAATGAATATGAAACTACTATTTTCAACTGAAATAGGCAGTCAATATTTAATTGATTTTCTCAATGAAACTCAAATAGCTACTAGAAATCAATTCTATTTCAAAGATGAAAATATAAATGAATGAGAATCTGAAATATTCTTTATAAAAACTGCTAGATATTATATAATATCTCACTATTTCTTTTGTGTTAGAGTCTGTCTTTTATTTCCTTTGTATTCATGTCATGAGTTATTTTGTCTATCATTAATTTATTTTCTTTGTAATCACTTGAAAATTATATGAAAAAAAGAGAATATAAATAATCTTCAAAGATATTTATAAATAAATAAATAAAAAAAGAAAAATCAATTTGCTGACTATTCTGGGCTGGAATTCAAGTATTGCAAGTGCTATTTGTTTGAAGAAAAAATGTATAGTAATTAGTGTTAAAGTTAGAAAAATCCTGAGACTCTTTGAGTCTCAGGTAGATATCATAGTCTCTGACTGCATATATCTATAATTGAAGAATAATAATAATAACTAATTTAAACATTCAAACGGTGAGCCGAAGGCCGGATGTCGACTAGCTCGATGGCTGCTTTAGGCTGATGATTGTCCAATACTGCCACGCTCCACGCACAGTGGACGCCCCCTGCGCGCTGCAAGCTCAATTCCACGCCCCAGGGTTCAGGTACAGAAAATGGATCCTCATCTGCTGATGAAATGATTGCTTGCATTCTTCTTTTTCAAATGTCACTCACCCTTCACCCATCTTGGGACTGCCGGCCAGATATGGCCCTCTTGGAGCTAACTATAAAGTCATGGCTCCCTTCTCTCCAGCGGGTGATCTGGTCACCCTTGCAATTCCAGCTTCCCTTCCCATTGAATCTTCTCCGCCCATCAACCCCTCGCCGCTCCCCAAGCTATCAAGTCGCGCTTGCCCACCCTTATATCCCTCCCATCACAACCAACGAGCTCTCTGTTCCTTCAACCATCCATCGCTGGCCCCTCCATCTCTATCCCTTCCCGTTCCTTCCTCTGGTCCTGTGCGGGACGAAGAATGGCTCGTCGACGCCGCGTACTATCACCCGTCGACAGCGACAGCGGGGAAGACACAATGGACGTGGACGTGGACGATGGTGATGGTGACGATGATGATAGTGATGGCACGGCCTCCGATTCCAGCGGAGAGACCGACCTGACGGACCCAGCTGATTACAGGGAAGACGGCAAGAATGACGCCAGCGATCTGGCTGGTCTGCTGGCGGGCGACGAGCACCTTCCAGAGTACTATATGGATATGATGACCGACCCGGACGGATCCTTACTCCAATACGATGAATACGCGCCTAACTCTCTGAAGCTGCTCGACCGCATCAAGCAGAAATGGTTCAAGTGAGTGTCTGGACTCCTCTCACCCTGTCCTGGCTGCAATATCTTTCTAGTTTCTCACATGCTACACAGATTCTGCGCCTGCGTCAAACTGGACCCCAAGGAGACGTATCAGCGGATGAATGTAAAGAAGTTATACACTTTCTTCAGCTGGGTGCTGAATCAACGTCGCGGCAAGGGTGGGAGACGACGCCAGGGGCTCAAATACCAGAGCTCTCTAGAGACGTACTGGAAGATCTTCCGTCTGGTCTACGAGAGGGAGATGCAGGAGAAGATCAACCAGAAGATATCACTGAGAGTGATTAAAAATGTATATAACTTCTCCTTCCTGTGTTCCCCTCAGCACCTGGACTTCTGTCCGGCGGCTGAATCGTTTCACGGTACTGACCCAGGGCCTGCTTGCGTTCAAGGTGATCTCAAAACTGGCACGGCTCTACTGTCTCAAGAAGAGGCGCCGGAAGAAGTCAGTTGTATATCTGGATGACCTCGTCAAGGTCGTCGAGACGATCATCACCACCACCAAGAAGAAGTTCGGTCACGGCCGGCAACAGATCCTGCTCTGCCTGTTCTTCCAGCTGGCTGGGTTCTCGGCCAATCGACCGCAGGCGTTGCTGAATCTGTGCTACCGGCACATCAAGATCACCCTCCTGAAGGACCCCGACGGCGGGCCCAATAACATCCTGATCGAGTTTACCGTTGAATTCGCCAAAACATTCCTTGGAGAGAAGGAGGAGTAGGTGGACACATCCACTCTGACCTGTACTGGCGAACTGTGACTGACCACCCACCTGTGAATCTAGAACCACATTTATAGTCCCAGAGATCATCTTCAACCTGTCTCTGGTTCTCAGCCCCCGCGTCACCCTTCTTGGGCTGCTGTTCACCAATCACACATTCATCTCTCTTGACAGCGAGAGGGTTCTCACTTCGGCACAACAACTTGTCAACCTGAAGATACTGGAAGATACCGACCAACTCGAGCTCCACCTTAACCCAGCCCTGAACGATGTCCCAGTGTTCCGGAAGTCTGAGCAGACACTGAAAGCGATCAAGATATCCGCCACTGACGCGCTGACGTACGGCACCATCAAACCCTGGATCAGGTGGATCGGGGAGATATCTGCGTTCCGCGACATCATCCGACCGTACAGTCTGCGGTATGGTGCCGGCAAGGTGTTAGATAACAGCGGTAAGTCCTGATCAGGGAGAAGACTTTGGCTTCTGATCTCTGGTCACTCATCATCTTCTATTGTACAGGGCACGTCAGTGAAGCTGTTCGCAGTCTGATCTTCCAGCACTCAGACCCCTGTATGTTCCTCAAATACTATCTCCACAGGACGGTGGACAAGGACGTTCGCGCCATCGTCCAGGGTCTGGACCCGCAGGAACATATCATGCGCGCCGCGTGCCGGATGCTCCGCTCTGTCAATCCGCACCGGCCGCAGGAACTGACCACGGCCCAGTCGAGGTCGGTCAACCAGCAGCCCCACATCCAGGAGCTCATCCGGAAACGCGATCTGCTCAGCAGACGCCTTGGGCGACCCCTCAAGAAGCACAAGGGGACAGTCAAGTACGAGCTCCACAAGAAGATCACCTGTGAGCTGGCAGGCGCACGCCAGCGGGCGAGAGACAAACTCCTATGTGATGTACAGGAAAAATTTGACTTCGAGGAGCCCCTGCGCGAGATCAAGCGACAGCTGTCCGGGATTGAGGTCTCAAAGACATTCGGTGAGTCTCATAGCACCAATGAAAATATCCCGCCCCTGCAGCAGTGAATGATATCAGCGCTTCTCACCCTGCCCTGCGAGACGCTGCGAGACGAGATGCTTCGGCGCACTGAGGGAATTGACACAGTTGCAGCATACTGCCTCTTCGAGGAGGGGGATACTTGCCGACTCCCGCGTGACAAGAGACCTACCGCCCTGGCGCTTCAGAGGGTCAGGGTGGAGGTGCACATTCCTCCGCCTCCCAGCCAGAGGGAGATCGCAGTGGGGGCCGTGATGAAGGACCATCAGCCACTCTACTGCTTCATCTGTCTGGATAAATTCTCTACCCATGGTGGGGTGACCAAGCACCTCGGACGAAAACACCTCCAGCGCATCAAGCCTGGAGACACAATCAGATGCCCGCGCTGCGATGTGGTCCTTGAGAGCAAGATGGAGCTTCAGAGCCATGCCTATCATGTTCACAGCACAGTTAGCTCAGATGACCTGTAGCCACTTAGGCTCTCTCTCTTGCATCTACAAATACTCCCCATGACCCCGTGGTTGTGTTTCATCATCTCATTATCTCTCTGTATGTTTGCAATCTCTGCTTCCACTGTGTCAAGAGCATATACCCATAGAAATACCAATTAAATGAACCATGCCGTACTGCTCAAAATTATATGCGCCCGATGAATATATATATAGTTATCCCTAGAAAATGCACGCCCACACAAGCTTCTATACATAACCGCTCACGATGTCGGTTTCCTTCCATACACAACCGAAATAGGCACATATAGATGAAGAGAACGATCAGCCAGGGCTTCCTGTAACTTGGCTATAGTACATGCACCCCCACCAAGTTCCAACCCATTACCCTCGTCAACAGCGCCAAAGCCCATCCATGAGCACCTTATCCTTCACCCACAGGCCCAAGGCATTGCTCGAGGATGGCTGGGCCGTGCATAGAGAACCCGGGGGGGGGCCTGAAACGCCCTAAACCAACCATGATTGTGGCAAGGTCCGATTCTATCAACCTCCCATCTCCACACCACCCAATCGTCCAGCACAGAGACCCAGCCCCACCAACGCTTCCTTTTCCCTATCCTGTCTGCCACAGCACTTCTTTGACAGGATTTTGGAGGAGATCTCGTCGAATGACGGGGACCAAACTCTCAGCGGGAGCCGGAGAAATACCAACGAGCATGCCACCGCCCCCTCTGGATCGGATCCGAGTGGTTTTCCAGTGACTGCCTTGATATGCCTGTCAAGGCAGATACGGCTGTGGAAAGTGTCCCTCAAGTGACTGGGTCAAATTCCCAGATACAATTCTGGAGTACCTTGTTGCATGGAGGTATACAAGCAACCGCGGAGCAATTTGATACCAGGCTGCAAGGAGTTGGTCATAGAATTTCCTGCAGAGTGAAAGAACAAATGATCTTCACTGACTATGAAGATTGTTCTCCCCATCTCACTCCGGGCTCATCTGGTTCTAGGGCTTCTTCCTAGAGTCTCAGGGTGTTGACTATCAGTGAAAACTCTGCGACGCTATTCCCCTTCACATGTTCAGGGAGGCTTATTGGCTCCCAACAGATGAGACAGCACAGCCTGAGCTCGCGTGACTGCTTCCCTGGCCCTGGGTATATATATGGGTTTTCTCCCGCCTTGGATCCATCTTTCTTTCAATTCCTTTTCCACTTCCCATCCTACAACGCGCCGAGACTGAAACCCGCCGAGAGGCCTTTGTGTACTCAAAAACAACTGAGTGCATATAAAAGAATCTGTTTTTCTTCACTGGTGCTCTTCATCATTCTTCTTTCTACAGTCTCACATCTGAAGTCACCTTCTTGCATCACGAGCTGTTCTTAGTGAGCAGTATTTCCCAGACAAACCCATTTTTCAATCATGGCGTCAGCTGATAGTCCTCGCGATGGGCTTCATAACACTATCATCATCAGTTCAGATGCGGAGATGGATGAACACCAGTCCCCAGTGTGAAAGTTGCAAAGAAAGAGACCCCGCACAGACTACAGCTATTCAGTGTATGAAGCTCTATTTGATGACTCAGCGCCCTCCGAACTGTGGCAGCCACCGAAAAAACATAAAATACTCAACTTGAACATGGTTTTGGTAAGACTCTTCCTCATGTGGCTCATGGTGGGGCTCTTTCTTTGCTGATATTGAGATAGGAAACCGCGAACCAAGAAATTCATGACATTTTTAAGGTGGAGCATGCAAAGAGAAAAGTGCTGGAGAAAGAAGTGCAGCATCTTCATGCAGAAATGATCAGAAAGAATGAGCTGGTCAGTGAGCTTGAGACTGAAATCCATGAGCTGAAGCATCAATGTCAATGTCGGATCTGTTATACCATTCCATCAGGGTGGAGGACCCTTCTGTGTGGGCATCAGTATTGCCCAAAATGCCTTCCCCCCATTGACGCAACCTGCGGAACATGTCGTCAGGTTATCACTGGTGTTATCAAGAGCTACTAGGTAGAAATCTTTATGACGAAAAATCATGGGTGGTGGAGAGAGATGGAAGAATTGAAGACATGTTAATTGCTTAATCAAAGTCAAGCCAAGCCTCACTGGGGTCTTTGGCGTTCTGTCTGGCCTGCTCCTTTTTTGACTTGGCCTTCTATGTTTGTTGTTTATTTAGGAGTCCTCATGGAATCTTTGTTTGAGGAGATTTTAATGTGTAGAGAGAATCTACTCTAATTGACCATGTGATATACTCTGTCATGATTGAGAGACTGGCTTTTTCAACTCTCAACTTCTGGAAGGCGTCTGCGACATTCATCACTCGCTCGGGCCTGTTGCAGAGTATGACTACTGAATCAATTGCTGGCAATCTCCACTCTGGCTAATAGCTTGACATGTTTTAAAGCCCTTTCAATGCCTTTTGATATAAACTATTTGGACTGTTTTGATGAATCCTTGATGTTTCTAAGCGGAAGCACGAGTTCTCTTAGAACAGTATTGATACGGTTTTGCAACCTTGACGGTCCGGACCAGACGGACGCCAAGGCATGACTTTGACAGAGATGATTGGTGAATTTTTTCATTCTGACTACTGTGTAGAAGAAATCAGAAGAAACCAGAAGAACTCATGCAACCAGGCTTCAGTCTTCATCTCAGCAATTCAGCTGCATTTTGTCTTTTCTCCATTTTTATTATCATATCTTCATTTTACATAGAATTGATTATCTAAGCCAGTAGCTTTCTCAAGCCAGCAGTCTCTCTAAGTCAGTAGCTTTCTCAAGTCAGTAGCTTCTCTAAGCCAGCAGTCTCTCTAAGCCAGCAGTCTCTCTAAGTCAGCAGTCTCTCTAAGCCAGTAGCTTCTCCAAGCCAGCAGTTTCCCCAAGCCAGCAGTTTCCCCAAGCCAGCAGTCTCCCTAAGCCAGCAGTCTCTCTAAGTCAGTAGTTTCCCCAAGCCAGTAGCTTCTCTAAGCCAGCAGTCTCCCTAAGCCAGTAGCTTCCCCAAGCCAGCAGTTTCTCCAAGCCAGCAGTTTTCCCAAGCCAGCAGTCTCTCTAAGCCAGCAGTCTCCCTAAGCCAGCAGTCTCTCTAAGCTCCCGGGTAATGGGAGATCTACAGATCTACCCCTGAGAGTAGTTTTGAGAAAGATGGTTATTATGAAATTTGATTGATCTGTCTACTAACTGTAATACTTTAGTTTGCTAAGAGTTATTAAAGTAGATTTAATAACAGACAAAAGAGATTTCTTGCTAAATTATGATTTTTCAGCATAAAGGCAGTTTCTCTTGCTTCTGTCGAGTGTTACAAGCGATCGGGCATTCTAGTAAGTGTTATTATAACCGCGGAAAGGCACGGCCTGTACAAAGACAGAAGAACCATTACCATCTGCTGAAAGCCAAATAGAGATATTGCAAAAAGATCTAAAAGTCTTAGGCCCATTTGAAATCATTACATGCTATAAAGCCGCCTGCAACCTTGTTTGTAGAAATCTACACATAATCACTGATGAACTCCTTGATAAGTTTCTGAGAAACAGAGACAGAATCAATTTGCTGTCAGTTCTCTTCAGCTTGCTGAGGGGTTAGCTTTGTCGCAGCTGCTAGCCTAGTCACTCATATGGGTCATTTTACTCTTAAATGCGGTATAATACTTGTTCTTTTCTTGCTATCTCTGTCATAAAAGCATCTGAAAGGTTCTCTAACAATATGCGGCTATGGAAAGATGAAATACATCATGAAGATTATACTGACAAAACTGTATGACTCTTAAATTCAGCTTACACACTTATTGCTGATGAATTCATCTTCTGAGGAGGTCCTTCAACCCATGTAAGATTCATAAAATGTAGAGTCTATGTGATGTGGCGCAGTCGCAGTAAGCGCTGCATCATCATCAACTACGAATTAGTCGTACCTACATCCCAAAGGTCAGTGACGCCGCGGGCGTACAGTGATGCAAAGAACATTGAACATTACACAAATTTTTGGCTGGAAAAACCTTCGGCGTGGGTCAAGCTTTGAGACATATCATGGTTCAAAAGTTGAACATGGTTCCAAATTCAACACAAGTATTTTTTGACCCATGTTCAACTTCTGAGCAATATTTTTGAACCACGTTCAACTTTTATGTTTCATGAATTTGGCTTAGCGCCTGCATATGCTCGGAATGGTTGGGGCGGCGTGCAGGAGGGCCACATGCATTGTTGATCATCTGGTTTAACCAAACACCATGTGATATACCCTGCCGTGATTGAGAGACCAGCTCTTTCAACTGTGTCAACTCAGTGATGTGTTCAGCAGCTTTTTGACTCTCAACTTCTGGAAGGGGTCCGCGACATTCGTCGCTCGCTCAGGGCTGTGAGCCTCATCACCCTTACTGGGCATGAAGGCCGCAAAGTCGAGCTGTGTGATGAGCCATGTGGTTCGAAATACAGAAATGTACTGTGGTTGACTGGTTGGTCCCCCAACCTCCATCAGGATATGCAGAGTATGACTACTGAATCAATTGCTGGCAATCTCCACTCTGGCTAATAGCTTGACAAGCTTTAAAGCCCCTTCAAGGCCTTTTGCTATAGACTATTTGGACCGTTTTGACGAATCCTTGATGTTCCTAAGTGGAAGCACGAGTCTCTTAGAATGGTATTGATATGGTTTTGCGACCTTGACAGTTCTTGGATGGCGGTTGATTGGTGGATTCATTTACTCTGACCAGATGGAACCGGAAGGAACCAGAAGGATTTATGCAACTTAGGCTCCAATCTCCATCTCAGCAATTCAGCTGCATCTTTGTCTTTTTTCCATTTTTATTATCATCTTCATCTGGCTTAGAAATCTGCTTCTATAACAGAATTATTAGAATCTCCTTGTGAGAAAGTAACCATCTTTTTACATTGAATTGATTGCCTGGTGACATTGGATTGCTGGGGACTATACTTGAAAAAAGTGAGTTGTCAGTGAACTCAAGCCTGTAAGCTTAATGAGAAGAGTTTCTCAAGAGTGATATAGTCTTGTTGTAGTGTAAGAGCTATACTATTTAACTCATGACACAATTTTTCATATGAAATCAGACACAGAATAGAATACAATCTATGTTGATAAGCATATGAATTGAGACTTGAAGATCATGTCCTGATTCAACTCTATCATGAAGAATGATTCAGAAGAACTCTTCTAGATCTGTCATAGTCTTGTGTAAATTGTCTCAAGACAAAATCAGTCACAAGACCTGTGATCTGTTCGTGCTGTCATCTGACCTCTTGAATGAGCCAGAAGTTTCCCCAAGCCAGCAGTCATCTGACATAGCCCATCTTCCCATCATTCGAAAATGGCCCTGTGACAAAGTTTAACTTGTACATTCTGCCGCACATTTAGGCCAGAAAGAGCCATGTATAGGTATGATGCTTATCTTTCTATGCATAGTGGCATCCAGTACAGACATAATGCTGACATTTGCAAGGGCTTCTGTTGTAATCAGGAACCTCGCCTTTGCAGAACCTATGGAGGTCAAGGTTAAAAGTAGGGAATCTTGTAAATTCTCTCAGCAGGCTCCTCTCTCCTGCTTCAGGAAAGCTCGAGGTAGCATCCATTACAAGAGAATAACTTTGTAAAACATGAAGACTTGAGAACTTTCACTCAAATCAAATAACTTCATGTGTCTAGAAATATCTCAAGGCGAGCTCACTGAGTCGCATAGCAACTTGGGAGAATCATCATACCCATAGAAGCCTTCTATAAGTGTGTACTTGTTAACTTCACAACTCTGATGAGTTAACTGAGTGGGAAGAATCATCATATCTATAATAATGTCGCTTTGTAGACATTTGCTTCAATTGATCAATGTCCCGCACGGAGTTCAGAAGCCTTTTGTCTGAGATGAGTCTACTCTTAGTGACAAACTTTCAAGTCTTTTCAAATGCACAGCATAATTCTTCAGACAATTGTCTGATTATCTTGAATGTGTTTTCATCTCTACAATTCTATAAATTTTTGAATGATGATCTTGCATTTCACTCTCTATTTTTACTTGAGAATGTGTCAATCAGTGCTAGTATGATCACAATCATTTTCAAGGCTCATAAAGGAATTGGGTCAACACTTATAAGATAACTATTAACCCGTCCAAGCCTTCTGACCTGCCCATGGTGGAGCGAATGGCTAAGAAGGATGCTCGGAACCGACAGGCATCAAACGCATCCTCTGTAGCTCGTCAATGGCGGTACAAGCAGCAAAAATGATGATCAGGACGGGCCTCCTGGGTCAATTCCAGACAGTCCCATCCACAGTACTTCAATATAACTAGCATGCGAGTGTAAAACCAGTAGACAGAAGTTGAGAAGGGTCAGGAAAGACCTAACAAGACAGAGATACAGAACTTATAGAAAGACTATAGATAGAGAAAGCTTCAGTGGAAAAGAAGCAGTTCTTGCAGAAATAGCCGGCCTAACAACTAGGCATTTCTAGCAAGAATAACTGAATTTCCAAGGAAAAGAGCAGAAACTCCTGTATATATAGTTGTACGCTGCATAGCTGCCTGAGGGCGGCTGGGACAGTCTATGAATCAATCAATCAATCAATCAATCAAGGCATCTAGTCACTACTTTTGTTGCAAGACAGTTTTTGTCCTGGGGCACTTCTGTTGCAAGCCACGTTTTGATTGATTGATTGATTCATAGACTGTCCCAGCCGCCCTCAGGCAGCTATGCAGCGTACAACTATATATACAGGAGTTTCTGCTCTTTTCCTTGGAAATTCAGTTATTCTTGCTAGAAATGCCTAGTTGTTAGGCCGGCTATTTCTGCAAGAACTGCTTCTTTTCCACTGAAGCTTTCTCTATCTATAGTCTTTCTATAAGTTCTGTATCTCTGTCTTGTTAGGTCTTTCCTGACCCTTCTCAACTTCTGTCTACTGGTTTTACACTCGCATGCTAGTTATATTGAAGTACTGTGGATGGGACTGTCTGGAATTGACCCAGGAGGCCCGTCCTGATCATCATTTTTGCTGCTTGTACCGCCATTGACGAGCTACAGAGGATGCATTTGATGTCCACACATGGAAGCTTGCCTGCCCACATTCAGTGTCGTTCGTCCATCCAGTTTCGGCATTTCAGAAGAATGTGGTGTACCGTTTGTGGTCCTCAACCACATTGACATTTGTTAGTGTTGGCTTTGTTGATGGTGTGGAGGTATGCTCGCAGTTCAATCTTTTCTGTATACATCTGTGTGATTGCTGAGCTGATCGCTCTATGCATTCCAGTGTGTGTGTTGAGTGTCACTTTCTCTGACTGAACCCCAAGTTTGAAGAGATCTCTATCATGCTTAGCTTTTTCTCAGAATGTCTCTCACTCGCTCTTCATCGCCTGACGAATGGTGGACCTTGTTGTTGCCATAAGAATTCGGAGTGATCCTGGTTCTGGCTGCTGTTCCCCAGTAGTTCATACATTGGGGTCATTTCTGGCTGCTTCCTTCGCTGCTACATCGGCAGCTTCGTTACCTAGCACTCCGACATGTGCTGGGATCCATCGGAACTGGACTTCCCACCCCAAGTGTCGGAGTTTATCGAATGCCTGTATGGCCTCGGCGAGGATATATTGACCTGATGGGTGCTTGGGGTTCTGCATCGCTTGGACGGCAGCCTGATTGTCGGTGAAGATGGCGGCGCGCTTCCTGGGGCCAGCGCCAGCTGCATCGATGTCGAGAACCATCTGCAACGCTAGCACTAGGTCTCTGAGTTCCGCCGCGTATACTGTGGAGGTGCTGGATGCGCCCATGTATTGGGTCCGCCTTGTGCAGACACTGTTAACCTGTAGCACCGGCACCACAGCTGCTGCCCCGACATGACCACCGATGCCGCTACCGTCGGTGTAGATGCAAGCCACTTTTTGTTGCAAGTCATTTTTTGTCCCGGGACATTTCAGTCGCCCTGCTGCTTTTGTTGCAAGCCACATTTTGTTGCAAGCCACATTTTGCTGCAAGTCATTTTTTGTTCCAGAACATTTCAGTCACACTGCTGCTTTTCTTGCAAGCTGTTTTTTTTTTTCAAGCCACGGGGGGTACTGGTTTCTGAAAATGATGCGTCGGGTGTGGGCTGATTGACCGTTTTGCAATCTGATCAGTGACTTTATTCTGGAAGATGCCACAGTGAGCTGACTTTCATTGCATTTGAATGTTGACTCCCAGTGTTTCTTTCATCTGTTTTGATATCAACTTATGATGAATGTTCTTCTCACATCATTTCTAACACTGCTACCATACTTACCTTTCCCTGAAATCGCGAAAATTGAGCGCCACCAATCATTGAGAAGGTCTTGAGGCAAGACTTATTATAGTGAGTCAAATGGTGTGGGCCACAGTTTCGGATCACAAATTGTGGTCCAAGCATGCAAGCGCGGCAGCAAAACAACTGATCACTTGAAATGACGTTCAACAGAAGTACACTTTTAAAAAGCGACTTTTGGCTCAATAAAGACAGACCATCATATTTCTAGACAACACTCATTTGTAGCTATAAATTGAGATCTCTTCTCATAATGTCAAGAGATAACTCTCAAGTCTCAGATTCTCAACTTCATTGAAATCAAATTCTACATTATGCAATCATCAAACTCAAAGTGTGTCAAGAAGCCATGGACTGCGCACAGTAGTCTTGTGCAGATGCATTATTGACAGAAAGGCACACTTCAATGTTTAATTTTAACAAGTCTGATGCTTCAAGCAGCCACTTTCCACCACCAGACAAAGATATAGTGAGTGCCATATCCAGTAGAGCTCTGGAAAGACACACTTTTACAGCAACAGAAGAAGCATTACCCCCCTCCATCCTGAACAACATGCAAGAGCTACACAAAATATCCAAAGTTCAGAGAAGAGAAGAGAATTATACAAGAAAAATTCAATAATAAGAGTGAATAGATGAAAATTTGGTTTTATAAATTACAATGTAGTAGAGAAAATTACAACACAGAGTCTTTGTCTATTTTGAAAGACAATTCAGCCTAAATTAAAGCTTAAAGCAGAATCTGTTTATAGTTAAATATTTTAAATGTTCTCAAGGAGCCTCAGCAAGCACAGATATCTAGAAGTCTTGCTATCAGAAGAAAAGAATCACTGCACATTGAAGTGATTTTTAGATCTGTTTCAGAAGATACTCTTTGTGAGATAGACTATAGATCCAGCAGCTGCATCATAATAAGTGCATGGGCGTGCAATCAATAAAATTTTAGACTCAATTACTTTCCAAACCAGGCACTAGCTCTGCTTAGTAATTTTCTCTACTACATTGTAATTTACAATAAACAAATTTTCATCTATTCACTTCTATTCTTGAGTTTTTCTTGTTTAGTCTCTCTGAACTTCAGATATTTGTGTAGTTCTCACACATTGTTCAGAATGGTTCAGAAACAGAGTGGTCTTCATTGAGTCAAAAGATGCTTTTTAAAGATGTACTTCTGTCGAATGTCATTTTGAATGATCATTTGTTTTGATTCAGCACTTGCATGCTCAAGTCACAATTTGTAATCTGAAACCGTGGCTCTCACCATTTTGACTCACTTCGACTCCACCATGTGATCCGAATTCATGGCTACAATGCCTGGAAGAGCTCACCAACATTCAGACACTGAGCTGAGCATCCTGAATTATCAGTGCTAAATATACAACTCTACAAGTTCAAACCACATCTCTAGCAAATGCCATTCTCAATAAGCTTATCAAGATTATGGCCCAGACCAAACTGAGTGAACAGGCTATTCTCTATTCACACAATGTGCATGCATATCTGAGCTTCTCTTCTATTTCTTGAAACTTGCTCACAGTCTTTGCTTGGCTATTCCCTCTTGCCCAGATTTTCATAACATGAGGTTCTGCTTCAGATTGAAAATCTCTGAAAATTCTGAATTGAGCTGTCTTTGATTGCCAGTTTATTTTGAAAGATAATAAAAAATTTTTTTTTGAGTGAATTCTTTTTCACTGAAATTTGTGATGAAAATTGAAGTTTTCAACTGACACAGGTTCAAGATTGAGTTAAACTCGAAGTTTCTTCTTGAATTTTGATGGGATATATATACTCCATGAATTTAAAAGCTAACTTTTTATGAAACGGAGGATAAGACGGAGAGTGGAGCTAGCATAATATGCACATATATAGGGAGGAATTAATATATAGAGATATATGGTATTGTGGTCTGTGTGCTCTGAGCTCTGCTCTAGCTAAATATCTATGGGTTTTCCATGGCTATTTATACCCGTGAATCCATCTTAGGCTGCCCAACGACTATCCATCAATAATATGAGTGATTTACATGCTATATTGATCGTATCGTGATATTCTCAGCTGAATACCTCTGACTTTGTAGAAAAATCAATGTAATGGCGAATATATTAAAGATCGGCGAAGATGAGGGCGTATTTGGTGGAGATTCCATCGGAGTTCGCTGTGTGGCAATTAGTGTGGCAATTGAACATGTGTGTATGTCTTAGCCAACGAATGTGTGGTGATAATCTCATGTTTCACACTTTTGAAGGTCAACTTCTACAGTAAAAGTTAACTTTCCCAGAACCCCTAGTAGAAGCTCCCACAGGGGAGAAGTTCCCACAGGGGAGAAGTGCCCACAGGGGAGAAGTGCTCACAGGGGAGAGTTTCTGTTGAAGCAAGTGATAGTAGTGTATTCATTGTTGAATTGTTCTTCTTCTATATCTATTCTAGCAGAGGCAGAATGCCTAATATATATATAGATACAGGTATGAGTTTCAGATCTCTTACACGTGTTTCAACCACCGTGATACTCAACACTCCCACTCGATGGCAATCATCAAGGTTGCCAGTGATCATTCATCACGGTTGTAATAGGCCCCATTAAAACCTTCTTCGAAAGGAAAAACCTTTTACAAACGAAAAACTAAAGAACGAAGGAAAGGGTGCCCATGTGTCTCGGTTTAAGGTCCGCGAGCTGCGAGCATCATTCGATGCCAAGCCCTCTCCGAAACCATTCGAACCTGTCTCGTGCAAGAGATTTGGTGAACCCGTCGGCAATTTGTTCTGCAGTTGGAATATACTTCAGTTCAACTGTTCCAGCATCCTGGACTTCCCCCTGCCATTTACGCTGTATTTCCATATGCTTTGTACGTGAGTGGTATTGGGGGTTCGATGACAAAGTGATGACTCCTTGATTGTCGCCACAGATGATCGTCGCGGCTTTTCCTTGGCTCATATTCAACTCGTTGAGAAGTCTTCTCAGCCAGATCACTTCCTTGGTTGCCTGCGTCTGCTCTAGGAATTCGGCCTCGCAGGTTGATAGAGCGACAATGCTTTGGCGCTTGGATTGCCAGCTGATCGCTCCGCTTCCGATGTTGAAGAGGTATCCAGCCGTTGACCGTCGCGTGTCGCGGCATCCGGCCCAATCAGCATCCATAAAACCTTTCAGCATTTGAGGATGACCTTTATAGGTGAGTCTGAGACCCTTCGTGCCTCTGAGGTACCGTAGAATGCGCCGAGCAAGTTTTATGTGTTGCAGTCCAGGATTTACTAGGTATCTGCTCGCTATAGAGACTGCATATGCAATGTCTCCCCTGGTTCCGAGCATAATGTACATGAGAGATCCTATGATGTGTTGATATTCAACTCTTCGATCTGGGGGGCAGATGTATCCTGGGCTGTTGTCCGGCAGTGGTGAGGTTTCTATGGGCGTGCTGACGGGAGCACAATTGTCGATTCCAAACTGACGTGCCACCTTGTTGATGTAGGCTTCTTGACTCAGGTACAGTATCCTATTCTGGCGATCTCGCTGAATGGACATCCCAAGGTAATAGTTACACGGTCCGAGGTCCGTCATCTGGAAACGATTTCTCAGGGCTCTCTTGATCCTTTTTATTTCAGCAATACTAGGTCCCACAATCAAGAGGTCATCGACATACACCGCGATATACATGTTGCTCCGCACGAATATTCCAAGATCAGCGCTGATTGGCTCGAAGCCGAGACCGCGCAGGAAGTTTGTAAGGGTTTGGTACCAGATACGAGGAGCCTGTTTTAGACCATAGAGCGCCTTTCGCAACCGGCAGACCCTTGGCGTGCCATCTATCACATGATGGGGCTGTTCGAGGCAGATCTCATGGTCAATTTCGCCGTAGAGGAATGCCGTTTTGACGTCCATTTGTTCAATCTCAAGACCCAGAGCAGCTCCAATTGCGAAAAGAGCTTTGTAGCTCATCAGCTTGACAACTGAAGTGAAGGTTTCGTCATAGTCAACGCCCTCTTTTTGCGTGTACCCTCTCACTACTCATCTTGCCTTGTGACGGATGACCTCCCCATGAGGTCCACGTTTAAGCTTGAAGACCCATTTTCCGCTCAGAGTCCGTTGATCCTTGGGAGGGTCAACAAGCTCCCACATCTTGTTTTGTTTAAGTGAATTGACTTCTTCAAGCATTGTCTTTTCCCATTCAAGCCAGCTTGCGTCGTTCTTCACTTGCTGAAGAGTCTTGGGCTCAAAGAGCTCCGTTTCTTCTGCAGCGATGGTTAAGAATGTTGAGATTGTATTCCCTTCAGGTATGTTCATTAGTGCAAGATCTTCCTCGCCATCATTAGACGTATCCTGTGTCGCCTGTAAGGCACGGGCTTTCAGTTCAGGATGCCGTTCCAGTGCTTCTTGTTGCACGACATGGACTGATCGGTCAAGTTGGAGTTCTGGATATTGTTGCCATCCTCCTGAAACTTGATGCTGCTGAGCGTTGCCTCGTTGCTGGTCGCCGTCGGACAGTGAGTCATTCCCCTGGAGATCATCTTGGATAGCATCCGAGAGGGACCCAGAGGCGTCATCACTCCGTATCGGGGACAAGGTCCTATCTCCCTGTTCAGCAACAGTAGGCTGCGAGTCATCGTCACTCGACTGGGGTAGCGCTCGTTGTTGAGTGTCGCCCTGTTGCTGGTCGTCGTCGGTCAGTGACTCACTCGTCTGGAAATCATCCTGTATAAAATCCGAAAATGATCCAAAACTGTCATCACTCCGTATCGGCGACAAGGTCCTATCTCCCTGTTCAGCAACATTAGGCTGCGAGTCATCGTCACTCGATTGAGACAACACTTGTTCTTGCGAGTCATCGTCACTCGACTGATATTCTTGCGAGTTATCGTTACTCGACCGGCGTAGTATCCGCTCTGGTGCTGCCACCGATACTTGGCGTCCAGAGGCTGGTACGGATGCTTGCCGTATGCTTACAGACGGTTGGTCTAGTAGTCCTGTCGTCTTGTTCCCCCCTGCGGCAGCAGCCGTTGCCTCAGGTAAGCCGTTCAGTCTGGCTCCCACGTCTTCTAGAGTCTGCATGGAGGGGTTTGTAAGGATTTCATGAAATTCAGCATTTGGAGTTCCAATGATTCTTCCGTCCTCCAGCAAGATACGGTAGTTGGTGTTTCCTTCGTAGCCTAGCAGGATGCATGGCCTTGTTCTTGGCTCCGTGAGCTTCTTCCTTTGCTTGGGTGGGATCAGGTATTCCCCCCTGGATCCGATCACTCTCAGTCGTGACAGGTCAGGTTTCTCGCCGTACCACGCTTGGTACGGTGTCATGTTAAGCCTTGATGACGGCGACCGGTTGGAGAGAAAAGCTGCAGTGCGTGCGATCTCTGGCCAGAACTTGAACGGAAGTTTTGCATGGGCCAGTGTGGGTCCAACTCGATCATAGATTGTCTTATGGGCTCTTTCAGCAACGCCGTTCTGCTGATGCTGATCTACGCCTGTGACCTCGGCCTTAATTGCCCGAGAGAAAAGTGTAAATTTCATTTCTTCTCTCACTTGTTCAGGGATCTGGTCGAGGCGTATTCGTCTGCATTTTCGTTCAGGACGTTCGTTGTGGTCGATGAAGAAGCGGAGTGATTCAATGACAAATCCTTGCCATCGTGGTATGGGGATGATCTCTATCCAACCGGTTGAATCGTCGACGATGGTGAGCCAATAGCAACTGCCGTCGAGTCCCTCATCAAATGGTCCTGCAACGTTGATATGAAGTAGTTCCATTGGGTATTCACCTCTTCGATGCGGTCCTGAGCGACTGTGGGGTTTCTCGATCATTCGGCCCTGGAGGCATGGGTTGCATGGTTGCCTCGGCTCTACGTCTCTCACGCCGTGGGCTTGCCTTTTAAGACGTCGTAGATTTGCATCGCTCATGTGAGCCAGCCGATTGTGCCAGAGCTTCATTTGAGGGCTGACATGGTAAGCCGGAAAGGTGAGACCGGTCCATAGATCGAGAGCATAGACCCCTTGATACTGGCTTGCGGTATACAGACTCCTTCCATTTAATTTGTTGCGAATATGTGCACCTTGACTTGAGAACTCAACCTTGGCTCCTCGGTTGAGCAGCTGCATCACGGATATGAGGTTTGCGTGTGCTGACGGGACAAATAGGACATTGTCAAGGACAAGCCATTTCCTTCTGTCTCGTACGCTGCAGAGGATGTTCACCGTTCCCACTCCTAGTGGGGCCGTCGAGGCATCGACACTCTTGAGCGGCGGCCCACAATAATTGTTCAGCTGGACAAACTTCAATCTGTTATTGCAGACGTGCTGAGCACATCCACTGTCAACAATCCAAGTGTCGTGGATCGAGAGTGTCTTTGTAGCCATCATTGCAAGGGTGTGGCTAAATTCGGCAAGGTTCCCTTCGATGTCCTTTCCGAATGCTGCATTGACGTCTTCTTTTGTGGCCCTCATTACCATGAAGGTGGGTTTCTTTGAATCCTTTGGACCACCCACGTCGTCGTCTTCGTCGTCAGTGGTGGGCTGCCTCTTCAACGACTTCGGTGCGCCCGCAGAGGAACTGCCTGGCTTCGGCCTTGGCTTCTTTCCATCTCTCTTGTGATCCTTTAGTCTGGGGTTCTTGCTGAAGCATTCCGAGTCTCTATGGTAAGGTTTTCGGCAGAATGAGCAGTACGGAACATTATCAATCTCAATTCGACATGTGTTTCCGTCTGATGACGGTATAACTTTCTTCTCGCCTGGCCCTCGTACTACGGCGAGAGCAGGAAGCGCCCGCGCCTCAGTGGGTTGTCTGCCTAGTTGGCCCTTTCTATGCTCTTCCTCAATTGCCTTGTTTTCGATGTAGTCGAATGAGGGTGCTGCTTTTGTAACGGTTCCATTCGCGTCCCTTTCATTAACAAGGTCCATCTGTCTAAATATATGGTCGCGGAAGCTTTCATACTCCGGACCAAGTGCATGCATGAAGAAGAATGTTCGCTCGATTTCTGAGGTTACGCAGCTTGGATCGAGTAAAAGCTTTTCAGCGTGGATCTTCCTGATCTCGGCTCCTAGGGCCTGCGCACTTCCGCATTTCTCTCTACTGAGGGACATATACTGTCGCTGGAGATTGACGTATGTTCCAGTGCCCTCCGGTTTGAAGTTATTCTTTACTGCTTTGATGAGGGTCTCAACTTGAGATATCTCAGAGGCTTTGATTCGTTGAGCTGCATTGTGCGTCAGCTTGGCCGCGATCATTGCAGAGTAGAACTTCTGGCGATGAGTCCACCGCCGGCGGAGTAGCTCCATCATCGGCGACAGCGGATATTCGGATGAACTCATTGACCTTCTGATTCCACTGGAACCAATCACCAGCATTATCCAATGTCGGAATGACATTGTAAAACGTATTTAAGCCAAACTGCTCAAACTTAGCAATGTCGGTCATGGCGCCGGTGATGGCTCGTCACAACTGAGAAATTCTGAAGTTGAGACGTCGCTGGACCGACTTGGGGCAATAGAAGAGGCACGGTCCGATGGACTGATGGAACGTGCTTCCAAGCCAAACAGTTCTAGGCTTGATACGGCACTAGGCGGACTTGATACGACGGAAGGACTGCGGTCCGATGGGCCTGGTGTAGGCGAATGGGCTGGAGGGGTGTAGTCCCTGTCTGGCAACTCGCGCAATTTCAAGTGTTTCTTGTATGATTGGAAGAAATGAGGAAAGTGGGTGCGGTTAACTAGGTACCGCTGGTTGCTTGTGCGGAAGGTTTTAGGTCTGTTTGGCCGAAGGTTGTACCGGCTTGTAGTTCGATCGATGGATCCCGAGGGGGTACTGTCCTCCTCGTGACTTGTAAAGGTGTCGGTGTCGCCTTCAGCCTCAGCCAGGGAGTGAGTTGATCGTCTCGGCTCCTGTATTAGTGCCGGGTGTACAAGTATTCTGCCCCGAGGAGACTGGCGAGTGGCGATGCTTGAAGTAGCAGCGATTGATGAACGTCGTGTGCGCTCTCTAACGGGCATGCGTTCATGCCTTCCACAAAGTGACTTCACTGTGTATGTTGGGAAGTACGTCCTTTGGATCAAAGCATACGGCCAGTGGCTGGCACGGCCGAATGCAAGAAGGTTGAGTTCTTCGTCTGTCCACCGATGAAAGCGCTGCCGCGTGACAGTTGGTTTGCTGGATTGTAAGTGTGAGGATCTGGAAGATCGTGTCATCCGACGTGTCAGTGGCATTTTCTTCTTGATCTCACGAGTGCTTCTGGCGATGAGGGTAGTTTAAGTAGTGTGTGACTGGGGTTTGATCCCTTTGCTTCATCATGGTTTCAGTTGATGATCTGCAGGGGAGAACTGTCTGAGGTCTGTCACGGTGATTCATTGCGGAATGAAAATTTTTGGTACTGCTTTAATTCCTTCTGAAGTCTTCTTAAGCTCCTTTTCCTTTCGACATTCTTCATCGAGTCACTATATTGTTGGTTGTCAGATTCCTGGGCATCATCAGTCTATCACTTGGCAGGGAAGCTTAGCTGTATATAGTATGTTCAAGAATGCTAGGTGCGAGCCCGGGCTCATAACCTGTTGAAGCAAGTGATAGTAGTGTATCCATTGTTGAATTGTTCTTCTTCTATATCTATTCTAGCAGAGGCAGAATGCCTAATATATATATAGATACAGGTATGAGTTTCAGATCTCTTACACGTGTTTCAACCACTGTGATACTCAACACTGACCTTCTCGAGTCTCTGTTCCTTCAGACGCATGCCCACCTCTACAGCCAGGTTGATCATGTCTTGCAGATTTTTTGGTCAATCTTTCTGAATGAGAACATCCTTGATGTCATCACACAGATCAGTATAAAAATAATGAATCAATGCTGTATATCCCCAGGCTAGATCTGCTGAGAGTGATTGAAACTCAGAAGCATACTCTTTAATAGAACTGGTCTGAGTGAAACTCATCAGCTTTGCCGCCATTGATATGCCAGTGGGAAAATCCAAGTAAATTTGTTGATCAAAGTGAGGATTTCAGTGGTAGAAATTTGTTATCTGAAATCAAAACTCTATGTTCATACTGATGACAATGATTTCAAAAATCACCTTCTAGCTGCCTGTGATGATGATGAGAAGTATTGCAGATTAGCACTAGTTCTCAACAAACTTAAGTCATCAAACAGACTGTACTGTAAGAAATCACATGTAGATCTTAATCAGGTGAGAAACAATGATTAATATTAACAATCTGAAGTAAGGGGTGGTTCTAATAACAAGATGTAGTGGTTGGTTGGTTGATGAGTCTCTTAGAACAGTATTGATACAGTTTCATGGTCCAGACCAGAAGGACGCCAAGACATGACAAAGATGGCCATGATTGGTTTAATTTATTTAGTCTGTCCTTGACGGTCCGGACCAAAAGGACGCCAAGGCATGACAAAGATGGCCATGATTGGTTTAATTTATTTAGTCCATCCTTGACGGTCCGGACCAGAAGAATGCCAAGGTGTGACAAAGATGGTCATGATTGGTTTAATTTCTTCAGTCCATCTGGACCAGAAGGACGCCAAGGCGTGACAAAGGTGGCCATGATTGGTTTACTTTATTTAGTCTGTCCTTGACGGTCCGGACCAGAAGGACGCCAAGGCGTGACAAAGATGGCCATGATTGGTTTAATTTATTTAGTCCGTCCTTGACGGTCCGGACCAGAAGGACGCCAAGGCGTGACAAAGATGATCATGATTGGTTTAATTTATTTAGTCCATCTTTGGAGGACGCCAACGCATGACTTCAACTTGGCAGCTGAGACAGTGTAGCTGACGTAATCACATCAAATTAATGGTGATTATCAAATTGTACCAGCTTTGAACATATGAACTAGTATGCGGCTTTCATTTCTCAAGAATGATTTAACCCCTTTCACCCTTGACTTTTGAAATCACACTGGACTATTGTTTGCTGACTATGTGCACCTCCCTTTAGTGATCTATCTCTGGTCGCTGTGTACTTCAAAAGCATTGCTGCTGTTTTCCACAGGTTTTCTGGCCTGCAGGTTCAGCTGATTGCATGGTTCTCCTCTTGGACGGCGTCTCGGCCTAGTATCATTATGTGTTGGTTAACGCACTTTGGTATAAGTTTGGGGTGCAATCTTACCTGTTGGGTTTTGATTGTCAACTTCAGCAGTGTGATATACAAAAATAGTGTTCTAGCATCTGCAAGGATATTGTAGGCTATGAAGAATGATATAGAGTACTTCACATTGTGACAATAGAGAGCAGAACAAGCAAAATTAAAATTATTGAGTAGAAAACATCACCATAGCTTGACCTAGTGCTGTAAAACATATCTAATTCAAAACAATTATATACAAATACAGCAAATTTGCTGTGAAGATGAAGTAAATAAATAGCACATAATTAACTTGTTTCTAAGCCACAGTAGTTTATCTGTTATCAAATGCAAAAGGGAAGCAGAAAGGCAGATTAGAATGGGAGAAATTGTGAATGATCTGTGAGACAAACAGAGGCCTCCAGGCACACATGAAACCCTCACTTTGATTATTGCCTTCCTCGCCCTGGCTGCCAGGCGGAAACCAAGATGGTCGGGAGCTCGGTGGCAGATGGAGATGGAGGTGGCGATGGCGATGGAGATGAAGGTGGCGATGGCGATGGAGATGGCGATGGCGATGGAGATGAAGTTGACAAAGGTGATCTGCTGTCAAGCAGAAGTGCGGGTCAATATATCAGAAAGCCCGAAGATGATCTGTCATCCATGATCCTAGGCCATCACTGGCGTCCCTTTGCTGAGTGATGAAAATCATGATTCTCTTGACTTAGAGTCTTTTCAGGGCCTCGACGGGAGGCTGACACTCTATATAAGCTTAACATTGGCCACGTAATCTTCATTTCTACTGCTTAACTGAATAATGTCAAGTAGTGCTACAGGCTATCTTGCTATTCAATGTCATCTCTTAAGCAATAGTTTACAATGATCATTTATCAGCAAACTATATAATTAATTTTCTTTGAAGAGGACTGACAGTTATCTTGATATTGCAAAAGAGCTGGAGAGATGATGATAGTAGCTCTGTGACTATGAAAAAGTACTCATAAGTTGATATCAGAAAACATTACATACAAAAAAAACCATTTATCAATGGTTAGATAGTGAACACCAAAATATTTGGTCTACATGTTGAATGTAGATTACAGGTTGAATGCATGCGTCGAATTGAGAGACTGAATGGGAGTAAAGCAGAGAGAGCAGAGTGAAGAAGGAAAGAAAAATGAGTGAAGAGAGCTGAACAAAAAAAAGAGAAAAGAAGATTAATAAATATAATTCATTAACTCAGTCTGAATCTTTTCATCATGAACATCACTCAATACAGCTTCTCCGCATCTAGCCAGATGACCATGTATTTTAATCCATGTTTTTTCAAAAGTAGGTAGATATTTCACAAATTCAAGAATTAGAGAACATGCATAGTGGATGAATAGCAACATGTGATTCCAGGTATGTGAAAGATGCGAACTTAAAAGCTTCAAAAATGACTGAATACCAATCTGCCACATTCTGGTAGACAATGAATATTTATTGGGAATTTGTTGAAGGTCCAGATTAGCAGACAGGTGTTGCATAGCTATAAAGATATCACAATACTCTTCCAGTAGAACTTTATGAGAAGAGTTCAAAAGTTGTCATTGTGCATCAGTGAAATGTTCTGTTGATTTGAAGAGTCACTGCTTCTTGCATTTCTTCTCAGCTTTATCAAGACTGACAAGTATGTGTTCAGCCTGATGCGCTAATTCTTCGCCTGATATCATGCTCAATCAAAAAAGAGACATTCTGGGGCAGTCACACCACAGTTCAGGTTTCATTTGATACTTTTTAATCATTCAGTCAAAGATATAGTCATTCTGGAATCTCTCACATGCAAACAAATCACGGAAGATCTTTCAGAGGTAGAAGTAGTCTGGCTTTTCTTTGATGAAAAGGGATTGACAGTATGTAAAGAAGATAGAGAATTCAGCAGGCAATTCACTGCAGAGTTGGCTGATGGGAATATTCTGTTTTTTCTTCAAGATGAGATTGCAATTCTCCTGCTCTGTCAGAGCAGTCGGATCTCGCCACGGAAGAGACCCATGAAGTAAATACAGCAGGGTATAGCCAAGAGTCTTCATATCGTCACGAGGAGATTGCTCCAGTCCTAAATGAGCATTGATACTAGCAAAGCAGGCAGTGCCAGTGTTCAGTGTTTCACAAGCTGAACCTTCAAGATCGTATTCCTTGGCCACTGCAAACTCAATAGCATGAACTTGATTTCCGCACTTTCCAATACTCATTAGAAAGTTGTCGGGCCTAACATCATGATGAAGAAAAGACTTTTTATGAATGTCTTCAAGGAAGGATATAAGTTGCTCAGTCAATGAAAGCACAGTCTTCAGAGTGAATTTCCTGTCACAGAAGATGAAAAGGTCCTCCAGAGTAGAACCAAGTAGATCAATAACCATGGCCTGATAGTCATCTGCGGGCATGCCAAACCAATGAATAAAAGGGATTCCGACACCACCACTGAGGTGTCTGTAGACACGGGACTCATGCTGTAGCAGTCCGGCATTGTCGTACTCAATCTTGATGGCAACTTCTTGTCCAGAGATAGTATTGATGCCTATTCAGAGGTGTAAGACAGGATGATCAGGGAAGTTGGTAAAGAATGGGCTGCTTACCAGTATAGATGTTACCGTGACTTCCCTTCCCTATCATTTTGACAATTTTGTATTTATTGATGTATAGTTTCTGAAATGTAGGGTTAATTTCATGTCCTTCAGTGTCAATGGCACAATGCTCACTGGAATATCCTTCAAATGAGGTCCCGCAGTGGCGACAGCTTGTTTCTCACAATCGACCAAATCAGTGGCAGCGCTTCGAGCAGAGAGGCTTGCCCCATGATCAATTGTGTTGTGGGTGATATCGCTAGGTTTTTTAGACATTTTGAATGAGTTTGGCCGAATGGCAATATGTCTATTCTTTTGATGTATGGTTTTCTTGGTCTGCTCCAGAAAGGGGAACAAAAATTAAGATTCAAGAGACTGCCTGAGTTGCAAGATAACCAGGGAAATATGATGAGTGATATGCTTTATAAAGACAATACACATCATCTTTGGCTCTGAAAAAGAAATGTGCACAGCAATCTCTGTTCAATACTGAAACAGTTAGCAATTTAATATTAGAGGCATCACAACCAGGGTCAGCTGCCCGCCATTTGCATGAATCAGTTGTAAACCTAGTACCCTGACTTTTCACCTCCTAACGCCACTCAGACAGAAATATTGGTCCTATCAGACGGAGGGTATGGATTGGCATGGAACAATATAGCCAAACCTGGATTGTATAATCCCAGGTTCACAGCAACTGAATTTGTGACTACTCAATACACATTCAGGTGGGCAGAGCAGCAATGCATCTCTCAGTCTACTGCAGCTGGATCACACTTGTAGTTTCTCAACCATTGATCCGGTTGGGTAATATAGTTAGCAATCAGGCAATTTGAGCATGGGTTGGATACTGTTTTTGCGGTGTAAGTCTCCAGAATGCCGCTTCATTATGCCTTGCAGATAAATCACCCATCCTTAATCCCGCATCCCATACGCTACTATCCATTCCACAACAGGAGTCTGGTAAACCTGGAAATCTTATAGAAGCTGCCTATCTTGTGGTAGTTGTTGTGGCCCATCTGCCATGTGGGCGTTAGTCCATCAATAACTCCCATGATTTATTGATTTTTATTCTTGAACACACTCTCATCTTGTGTCTATCACTTCACTTTCCCTTTTCTCTTCACAGAGAGTATGCATCTCTGAGCTGCTTCATTCAGTATACCTGTCATATCTATCTGTAAGGAAGAAGTTCTCACAATTTTCCACATAGATTTAAATCTCAAGCTTACAGGTCAGGTGAGATAGAGATCAGCATTCACTCAAAATAAGTGATAAACTGCTGATTGAGTTGATGGGACAGATTGCTCAGAACATGAACAAGAAGGATCTGAAAAATCTTATGAAAGTCTCCTGGAAGTTCCACTCTGCTGTCGAACCAATGATATACAAGGGGATCAGTTTGACCTGCCCTGCAGTATTGGCCTTGCTGAGGGCCATTCATGAACGGCCTTGTATGGTTTCACGCACTGAAACGCTTAAGATATCCGAGACGGAGGACCAGACAATTGATGCAACAAAGCTTGTTCAAATGGCTGAATTAAATGCACAGTCAACTGGGAATCAAATCATCTTGCATCTGCTATTCAAATTGCCTAATCTCCACTCCTTTTGCCTCCGCTCTTTCAAAAGTGATTTTGGTCATATTATAAACCATGTGGACAGAAAACCTCTTGATTTTTCCAGTCTAAGAAAGATTGTAACACTTCAGTTGCCAGCGCATTGTCTGCTCACATTTCCAACACCAGTTTTGCCTGTGACACTGGAATGCCTCAAAGTGAGAGACGCTGAGTCGGTCAATGAAGAAAATCTTATAAAAATGCTGGTCAATTATATCAAGCAGAAGCCTGTTGAGGGTACAGACACATGGGCGCTAAAATTCATTACTATTGTCTCGAATATTGGTTCCTGCATGTATTCCAGAGCAGAGCAGAGGGATATTTCTGAAGATAACACAGCTGAGCTGAGGGCTATCTGCAATGATAAAGAGGTGAAATTGCACTGGCGTAGAATTGTTGTTATGATGTGTGGTTGTGAACCTTGGGCATATTAGATGCAGTTGATCATGTTCTAACTGTATTTTAACAATTTGCTGAGACAACCACATTCTGGAACACATTTTGTGTCACTGCACTGATTTAAGTATGATAAATTACCTCTGAGACAAACAAGACAGACACATTCAAAAAGTGATGAAGTACAGAGAACAAAGTAGTTATTATTACATCATGATCTTGGTCACTTTGCACCACTAGACTAACTTAGTAGAGAAAAGTATCTTTAAGATAAATAAGACAAACATGAAAAGGTACCTCTTCTCATACTAAATTAGTCTAGTGGTACAAAGTGGCCAATGTCGTGGTGTGACCAAGTTCATGATGAAATACATTATCATCACCAAAATTATAATATATAGAAAAAAACCCTTCAAAGGAAAAGGTCTATGACAGAAAAGATCTTAATATAAAAACTCTCAGAACATATGCTCACTATTACAGTACTTCATGCTGAGATTTCTGTGCCATTCATTCATTTACTCAGTTGTCTGCGTTGATCAAAGCAGCTTCCATGCTATGCTTGTGCTGAACCAAATATTCCTGAATTTCAGCCAGAGAGAATTTTGATGAAAAAATCACATTTGAGAATTTTTTTGTTTTTTCAATCATATCTTCTGCTGGCTGATTTTGAGGAGAGTACATCTGGATAAAGATGTCATTGATTTGCTGTTTATTTGTCAAACCAAACTCAATTGACAGATCAACGCGCCCTGGTCGAGTAAGCGCAGGGTCCAGTTGATTTGGGTGATTTGTTGTCATAACCAGTATCCTTCCTCTACTAGATATCATACCATCAATCGCATTCAAAAGGCCAGCAAGTGTCACGCCGTTTTTTGATTTCAGGCGAACACCGGATTCCTTGATGAAATCACAGGTGACATCAGAAGCATCAACATCTTCTATGCAAACCAGGGAGGGGCTTGGAAGGAGAGACATCAAGAGAAGTAATACCTTATCAGTGAGCATTTTGTCCTTCAGGGATATGAAATGAATATCAAGTGAAAAGTGACTTGCTAAAGCAAGAGCTAGACTGGTTTTTCCAGTGCTGGAAGGGCTATGAAATAAATACTCTCGACAGTAAGACTTTCCTCGCGCCTTGTACCATTCTGAACTCGACAGGAATTCCGCCACATTCATTATTAGAGAGCTCTTACGTTGTTGCTCCAGCATGACTGAACCCAAAGAACAAGGGAACTGGTGTGAGATGAGCTGTCATGGAAAATATGTCTTCATCAGATTTTTATACTGTGAATACATCATGAATGTATACTCGTTCTCAGTCAGATACTGAACTCATACTTCACTGACAAACTTTTCTAGTGATTCCCAAGACCAGCCAAGGACTGTGAGCATCAGTTGTCTGGTGCTTGATGCAAGATGAATTCATTGTTCTCTGTACCGGAACCATGTGTTCCCATCACATGGCTGAAATCTCAGTCTCCTTTCATAGAGGTCACCTTTCTTTCGGTGATCCCAGTCATTGTGCCCTTCCATCAGCACCTGTATCAAGTGGCTTTGTATTTTCATATGCTCTCTGAAGTATCATGTTATAGCCCTACCAATCTCATCTGCAGTGTGCACTTCAAGTGATACTGTACAATGATTTTAAAAGAGTTGAAATAGACTTCTCACGCCTGCTAACATATCTCAGATGCGCGAAAGAATTAAAAGAAAACAGAGAAGAATCAAAAATTTTTTGAAAAAAAGATAGCACTTTATAAAATATAAGAGTACTCTCTTGAGTTCAGTTGACTGAATGATTTTTGTCATTTTTATTCTCAGTCAGAGCAAGAGTACGATTTCACCTGTTAGAAATTTACAAATCTTGCCATGAGTTGACATGAACAGTGATACATCAGTCTCTTTATAATAATTATCACATCACTCAACTGTTTCACTCACTATACTACAATGCTTTTCACAGATTTTATTTTATGTTTCTCTCTTTTTTTCTTTTCATTTTTGTCTTCTGCTTCTGAGAAGCCAGTTGTCTTCTCTCAAAATAATTTACTTTTTCCACAGGCAATTTGGTGTACAAAGATTTATGCAGGGAAGATAGAGGCAAGCCACTAGCCTTGTATTAGAGCATAGAAAGCCGTGCCTGTGCATCTGTTCTGAATGCAGGCATGGATTGGAGGTCACTCGGGTTGCCACATTGACAGTCTGCACGCCAGCTGTGATGCGCCTTTGCTCCCTGACTCATTGCTCTTCCAACTAGCATTGCCGAAATGAGGATGGTGCTGGCTGCTATCACACTGAGCTCAGTGTGCAAGGTGCAGCCAGGGGTGCCAGACTGTGTTGAGGGCATGGGAAACTTGTGTTGATCACCCTGGGAGAGGATACCTCAATCCCCGAAGGCGAGTGCATATACATGCACAGCCTGAGTGCATGCAATATTCATGCAAAGAGATCATCATCTTGATACTAATTGAGACCAAATTTTGAACCTCGCTGCTTTTGGCTATAAGAGATGGTTCACTGCTCGCTCATTGCCTTGTTTGAGTACAAACCAGTCATCCATGTTGGCCAGTAAGCAGATCCCGTGGCTGCATGCGAAGGGATGTGATTACTAGTATCATACAAAGCTGGTTTTATTCCTTTGTCATAGCGAGTTGCTAGCGATACTTCATGCCCTTTAGGCCAGCCCACGCTTTTTTCCTTGCAATCTACATACGCGTTGCTCCCCCCACCATGTAATGCGATACATCCAGCCATATACAGAGAGAAAGAAAGACAATCCTGGAGGGGAAAGTACACATATGATTGGAAGGTTGGTTCAGCTGTCATTGTGAGCTTGGTGATTGGATTATGGAGGAACTTGTGGAAGTACATACATCTAAGCAGTGATTGATGTTGATGTTGTATATAGTTTATGAGTTCTCTTGTACACCTCTCTGTGTTCCATTTTTTTTTCATATTCTTTTCCCCTGCAATTCTGACCAACTCGCCATTGTTTCCACACTTCTCAAAATTATCATGGACCCGTCATCAAGCCTTGTTAATTCTCTTTTGAATACTATATTCTCTGGATCAATATTTATTGACATCTTCTGCAAAGCTCCCAACCTGGGTCTTCTGTCCCATACCCTGATCATCGGATGTGCATTTGTTTATATTTGTATCTGGGTATATGAAGGAATTTGGACGTTTTGTGCTGTGGAGGTTGAAGTTGAACCGCATAGCGAGGAGCACGAACATATAACCACCCTTCTAGAATCCTTGACTCCCTGGTGCCTGTCTCAGAGGGCTAGAAGTGATGAATGGAGTGGAGAGAACGTGTCCAGGGTGCTGAATGTGTGAAACTGGAAGATCATTGGAGCATCTCAAGAATATCAATTTTGACCCAACAAAACCTGTTTATTCCAATTTGAGGGTTTCATATTCCAGTTTCAGTGAACTGTAAAAAGTTTTGAGTTTCACTTCAAAAAGCACTACAGTGTGAGAGTTTTAGACTGATTCTACAATTCAATCAAAAATCTCCTCGCACACGCCAGGTCACTTCACATATTCAAGAACAAATCCAAAATTACAATTTTCATTCCAGGAGGAAAGCCTGTCCGCCAGACTAGAATGCCATGGCAGTGTGCCAAAAAGACAAATCGTCGGTCGCTCAATAGTATCTTCCTGGAAGAGGAACAGAAGGAAGAAGTTCACAGTGATATGCACAAATTCCTGAATGCTCAGCCAGTGTTTGTGAAAAAAGAAAGGCTGTATCATCATGATTATCTCTTCAATGAATTCTCTGAGACTGGAAAAACCAGCCTTGCACAAGCTGTGGCAGGTGAATTCAGTCTGGATATTTACATGTTGAGCTTGACGGGTCAAAACATGACTGATGATGAACTCCAGTGGCTTTGTAGCCATCTACTGTGCTGTTGCATCCTTCTAATTGAGGATATTGATAGTGCCGGAATCAACCGCGAGAAAACACGAGCCATACAACAGAAGAACAGTGCTAGACAAAACAACCCAGTATCACTCTCTGGTCTATTGAACGCGATCGACGGTGTCTCATCATCCAATGGGAGAGTCTTGATCATGACAACAAACTGCCAGGATCAACTTGATGCGGCACTTATTCGTCCAGGACGTGTGGACATGGAAGTGGAATTTACACTGGTGTCAAAGAAGCAGGTAGAATCGATTTTCCAGCATATGTACACTGATAAAGACAACACCAACCTCGCAGCCATGGCTGCTGAGTTCACCAAGCGAGTTCCCGGTGGCTGCTATAGCCCGGCGGACATCCAGAGCTATCTTTCAAAACATAAAGACTCTAAGAGTGCTCTTACAGGAGCTCAAGAGCAATTCCCAACTAAGGAGTGAGCCTTGTGATTGAATTATGTATTTTGTAATAATGTCTTCATGTGTCAGAGCTCACTGCTGCTATTTTTGATCAATGTCTGAATGGCATCACAAAAGATCCCTTATGAACACCAGTGATGATCAAGACTGCAGAATGATGGGACTTCGGACTCTCTGTGAGCATAATTTGCGAAAATCATTTTATTGATGACCTATATAATTTATTTTATTTGGGAATATAATCATTTGGTGGCAGACATGAGAGGTATAAAAAATGACATTAATTAGTATGAAGTGATCATCAGCAGAAATGAGAGACATAATTAATCAAAGAAAAGAGAAAAAGATGAGTATTGCTGACTAAGTGGCCCTGGCCCTAACACAGTCACTAGCCAACACTGAACATCACAGCTGGTTCAGCAATATCAAAATCCAGGGGCCTAAAACTATTCCACTTTTCATCAGGCACCCTGTAGAAACCACCACCATTAAAATATAATGTTATAGTTAAGTCGTCTCCCAGAGCAAAATTTGAAACAGTCATCAGTTGCCAGTATCCCCAGAGCTGGTGCTTGTGGAACACCTGGTTTTTAAATAGAAGTGATAAATGACTTAAGCAACCTCGACAGGTAAATAACAGAGGTGTTGACAGCAGAGGTGTTGACAGCAGTCCTCTCAATTGTGCGGAGAGGAAATGGATAGTATCATTCAATCTTTTCACAGACAATTGCTGATCTACCTCTTCTCTGAGAATTTTTATCAAACATAGCGCCTATGATAATGTCATAGGTCCATCAACTCTATCTTCAGAGAATGCAACAAGAATACCATCCAGCTTGAAATGATTCTTTAGATATTTCAACCACTTTTGAAGTACAGGGTCTGAGATGAAAACAATGAATTCTGAGAGAACATTTTCATTATCACTTCATTTCTATTTAGAATTAGCATTGATGATGTCAATTCCATATGTATTTCATACATCACCACGGATATCCGGATATTCGAAAGGATCAGCTTCATCGATGTGGTACAGGCCATCGCTGGAGGTATGGAACTCAGATTGAAGTGGGAGCTTGCCACCAGAAGTGGTGGGATTCGGTTCAATATCCTTGTCTAAGTTAGCAGTGTTTTCCTTAAGTAGGTGAAGAATAGCAGACTCACCATTGCAAGAGATTGTGAGGATGTGTGAAACTCAGTTTGCAAATCCACAGAATTAATGCTGGGTGAAGTTGGATCCTTATATGGCAATGACTGTGAGCTGGAGACACAGTTGTTTTGAGTTGCAGCTGATGTATTTCTTTGCACTGCATCAATTTCTTGTCTAAAAGCTTTATGCTTTCTCTCTGCAAAGCCGGACGCTGCCTGGCTGGGGTCAACGAATCTGTACGGTGTTTCATTCTGGGCACCATCGCAGTACAAGCCCCTTTTAATGCAGTTGTGACAGGCAGGTGCTGCTTCATCACATCTGACATGTCTTTCTTTGCAGGTTGAACAGCCAGTGAAAGTTCTACAATGCCATCTTTGCTGACATACTGAACAAGCTGTTGGCTGTCTTGCGCCCGGGGAATTCAGAGGTAAATTGGGCTTCTGGAATTTGTTAGCACAGGGATCATGTACAGGCTGTCTACAGCTCACCATCTCTGGACTATTGAATTTGCCGGACTGACTTGTGAAATATTTAAGAATATGTCAGTGAAGACAGAGACAGCTCCTTATTATCTTTGAGATGGGGGAGCAAGCATTATATTCAGACAGAATTTCTTCTAAGTTTATATGGTACTTTGCCCTACTGGAGTTGATATTTGCATGGCCTTTGATTACCCAATAAGCAACAAAGCCACGGGAGCGAGGGCTGAGGGTATCAAGCAGCTATCTTTCTGTCTTTTTTGCTTAAATTTTCATATTTACTACTTCTTTTAGTTCTAGAGACTCTACCACAAGTAGGAGCAAGGATATTTACAATGAACACTGCTCATATGAGAACTATCAGTTTATTCTTTTCACTCTGAGGATTTTGAAAACCCTTCTCCTTCCCAACCTGCCTCGGAAATCAGACACCTGGTGAACAAGAAATGGTAAGAGGCAAAATATTTACATTCATGATTGACTGGCTTCTTCTTTTTACAGTATATGAAAATCATGCAGTCATTCTTGTAAATCTGACTCAATCACTTTCTCAATTTTGTGACTTTGTGCGGCTATTTCCGCAAAAGCAGGATACTGAAAAGTCAGATACTTGATATTTTCCTTGTCTTCAATTAGTTCATTGTTCAACTTCCACTCGGCTTACACGTACCTTCACCATGTGCAGCATGGATTCAAAATTCTTAAAAGTTTTGAAACTCCAGTCATGCTGATGGCTGTTCTTGCTCCAAATATCCCTAAGCCAATCAACATCATTAGGAAAGGAAGATATTAATGAGCAGAGGTCATCCTGTCCAGTTTTATCAGTGCCAAATTGCCATGCCAGAACAGAAAGTCCTGTTATTTCAGCAGTCAAGAACTTATCACATCAACAGTCTATATCCCTCTCGAGTATCAAACTGCTGTCAGGAGCTCAACAACATAAAATAGATTTCACTGCTGCGATGGCTGCATCTTTGGCCCACAGAGACTCAAATATACTCCCTCTGTTTGATGCCAATTTGGGCATATTCTCGACGCTGAGGACATCTTCAGTGGCTGATTTATCCCGAATGGGCATTGCTTGGACGGGATTGGGCAGGGATGTGCCTATTGGCGGAGCTTTTTTCAGCTGGCTATGAAGATTATTCTCACTTTTCCGCTTGTTTGAGTTCCTCGGCGGCCCCGGTTTCAGTGAGCATTGGTCTGATAAGAAAAGTTAGCATACTCCATCAATGAAGAAAGCCCTAGATGAACTAACCCAACATCTTCTTAGAAAGGTGCACAAGATCTCTTTTATTCCAAGAAAGTGTATGAAGATGGTAGATAGCATGGAGAAAACTGAGACAATTGACTGTTTTATTATCATTGCCTGACTTACAAGGTAGATTCAATACTAAAAAAATACTGGAAAAACCTAGCCCATCTGGAGATCATGTTGAAAGATTTGAGATTTTTATCAACAAACTTGATGCTATGAAATAAAGTCAATATACACTAGATCACAGATCACCATTTATGTCTTTCTTCAGTTGATCCCTGCTTTCTTCACAAGCATCCCGGAAATCACGCATCTGTTCCTGAAGGTACCCTGGGACTCGACAGAGCTGGTAATCTCCCAATGCATTCCATAATGAACACATATGCCTGATCTGCAGTATATGTCTGTAATCCCTCCAGAGGGCACTTATATGCCATCTGCATGCTTTCAATTCCCAACCTTCGGTCTCCAATCGCAGAGCTAATGACATAAAATCAGACATTCTTTCAAACAACAAAGAAAGCTCGCGGAATGCTGCAGAAAAGTCTGGAAAATATTTTCAGATGTTGTCAATTATCTTGACAGTGCTGAGACACTGAAGAGATTCTTTCATTTTAGCAATAGCTTTCTCTATATTCTGTCTCATTTGGAGCAACTCGTGATCAAGGCATGCCTAATTAAAATTAATCATTGAGAGGTGATAAAATTTACAGATGTGCTACTTATCATGATGAAGAGAAGAGTTTGAAGCTGAAGATAGATTCTTGTGATCAGCTTAATACACTTTTTCTCAGTGTTGTGAGACTTTTCTTCTACACTGTTTTCATTACTTTCAAATTGTATTTTGCTATATAAAGAGAAGAGATAGCAACTGCATCTTAGATCAAGACAGATGAGCATGGTTATCCTTATAGCATTCTGGAATGATAATATTATTATTACAACTAGGAGCCTGGTTGTATGTATATGATGCCAGCAGCAAAGACAAGAGCCATGTAACTGAAAAGCAAAAACAGAAATGAGAGTCAATCTGTTTTCATGTTCACATGTTCATTTGAGAACAGGCAGCCACATTCCAAATGCAATCAGAAACAGGAAAAATCGGATGTGTCATCAAAACTAGACAACTGCACTATGCTCCCCAGTTCATCAGATCGAGTGGACATATTTCGAGCCATATAGACACCAATAGCGATAACCAACATTACCTAGAGCCATGTCAGAACACATTGGAGAGAGAACTGTGATTGCATTGAACTTACTTTGATTCAGAGGGGCCAGTCATGGACAAGTCCACCCGCAGCAAACCCCGCTGTTACAATAACAAGAAGTGCATGGATTGTAACTTCACAGGTTACAGTCTCTCCAGATGGCAGCCTGCGAAATTCGCACCAAAAAGGCAAACCGGCAATAGCTGTGTAGTCAACAGGCACAACCAGGACTGTAACTTTTGACAATGACTTGTAGGCGCCAGAGCTGCATTCAATGAGTAGAGAATCATCCAAAGTCAGGAAGAAGAGTGCATCATAACATCAAACTGAGCTTTACTGCAGATGACAGAAGTTCATACCCTAGGATTAATCAATGTAGCAGTTGGTTCCGATGAAGACCAGCCTGAATTTTGCCTTGTCAAATCATCTAGCCATCATGATTAGTGAATATGAAATTAAGGGCCGGGATTAACACACCTCTAGAACTGGCAGAAATGCTGTACATATTCCCAAAGAATAGTAAAATGCTGGGGTATCTGAACCAATCATTTAGCATTTATCATTACTATCTGGGTAGAAGTGGCTGCTCACCCCGAAGCCTTAAGCCTGATAACGCAACACCAATGACAACAGCATTGAAATAAATAAACAAAACAAAGATTAAAATCTCAGGCAAACAGGGTGGCTGGGAGCGGTGAATGGTAAGCAAGATGAGATGCACAACACTTAGCATGACAAGTGCTGCTGATAGAAGAGTATATGGGATGTTAGAGTTTTCAAACAGCATTTTGCAAGAAAAGGCAGACGAGTTTGGTCCATTTTGAAATGATTTGTCATGGAGTGATGTGATATAGTTTATAACTATTGAGAGACAAATCTTGTCTCCACATTATGATCACTTGTGTGATCTGATAATTGTGAAGTGATCAAAAATCTAAGAGAAATCATTGATAGGTAACATTTCATGCCAGTCTCACCCAAATGTGGTGAGGTAAAGAAAATGACCTAGACATCTGTTAAGAAACAATCATCTTGCTAGTTCAGAAACAATGACTATTAAAGTGCAACAATGGCAGAGACAAAGCAGGAGCACATATCAACCTTGAATAGGCCTGCTAGGAAGGCAACACCATTGGGGCTAACTGTCAGTCATTTTGGTGAAGAAAATGGGAAGAGCAATGTGACTATATCTCACAAAAGCTTTTCCTTGCAACGACCACATTGATCGGCAGTCTGGTAGGAGAAACTGAAGTTGGCTGAGTTGAATGATGAGCACTACCAACAACAGAGGTAGCCCAGAAACCCGTATATCGGTCACTAAAATCCAAAATTAATCTGATGGTATTGGATGAGCTGTAAGGCCCTGCAGTATGAGGTTGGCGGCAGTTTTCCTTTACCATATTAGGGCGTTCCTGGAAAATGGGTGAAACATTTCCCGATGAGAAGCATTCTGGCGCAGGAATCAATATTAATGAGGAGCCCCCGATGGTCTTAGACAAATTTTCAGAGAGGAAGGTTGCTCACGGAAGTCAAGCCACAAGGCGATTAGCGCGAAAAGAAGTAAGCTTAAACGACCATGGCCAAGCACTGCATTTGACTATTGTTCTCGCTCAGCAGACCATTACGCAGCAAGAGCCCATGTGGTACTAATTTGTGACTAATCAAGAAGAAGACATTCTAAGCCGTGTAAGACGAAAAACTCTTTGGTCATGCCTTTTCAGTTCCTCCTCAACAAGGGCAGCTTTCTCAGAATAAAAAGGATTAAAAAAGTCCGCAAGCTTCCAAGTAATATCAGAGAGAAGAAGTTGCATGCAAATCAAAATATTCTTTGTCGTTCTTTAGCGGGAGAGTACTGTCTAGCTTGAATTTGTGTATGCGTTTGGAAAGCTCCCTTTGTATTGAACAAGTAACCATACAGCACTGACTTTCGCCCTCCTCGCCAATGAAAGGGATTCTTGACAAGGTCCCTACTAAGATCACTAGAATCAAAGCAGATTGACATGTGTGATATCTTTCAGTGTCGCGTTTAAGAAGTTGAACGCAAGCATCAATCCTCCTCGAAATTCCCAGGGAATCTTGGTCAAAAAGGTCGGGAATGCATTCAAGATCATTCATGACATCAAGCCATAAATCCACGACTTTGGCAGGATCAATCCACAATCTTCGATGAGGAGTGCAATAATTACATGCTGTGGAGATGCAGGGAGTACCCGGATCTGGACTGTACACCACTCCCCGGGTGACAATACATGGAAATCCAGAGCCAAAATGTATCAGAATATTTTGCTCCATACTGCCATGGATTGGTTCCCCTGAGGCCATGTTAGAATTGCTTTTGTACTCTTCAAGTTTAAACATACCTGTCTTCTGCTCAGCTGAAGTTTCTGGGGATGAAAGGATGGTAGCATTCATCAGTTGAAGTGAACCCACAGTTGGGAAAATGAAGTAAAATATGAATGCGATTGATCAAGGGGGTATAGTATTCAGAGAAGAGCCAACAAGGCTTGAAGTGTGGAAACAGTTGCGGGTTGTACAAAAGAACTGAGAAACTATATATGTCGCCGACACCAATCGCTGCTTTGATATATGTACTTCCGCAAGTTCCTCCAAAATCCAATCACAAAGCTCACAACGACAGCCGAACCAATCTTCCAATCACAAGTATACTGTCCCCCCAAAGATTGTTTTTCTTTCTCCCAGCGTATGACCCGTCCAGGCCACGTATTCAGAGCCTCAGATGGGACAGTTATGGTGTGGGTACGTGTTCCATCGAAAGACAGTGTAACAGTGCAAGGATGACTGGTCTTTTCACTAATGATATGCAGGCGGCAACTACCTAGTGGGCACGGCCGGATGTATCGCCTAACAACACTGACATAACCAGCCGCAAGCAGCAAGGCAGTCCCCGCCCACGAGTTCATAAGATCGGATGGTGAGGCCGGGAGTAACTTGCCCGTGCCTGCACTGACGGCATAGCTATCCCCGAGCCTTAGAAGATGGAGAATAGGGGGGGAAGCCTGGTTCTGTTAGCGAAGCTACTACATATGCGGGAGGACATGTACCGTTGACATGATCTCAAAACTTGAGGATTGTACAGGTGCGCCCTGCAAGTTGGCAACAGTGCTCCACTGAACTGTGAGCTCAGAACAACTTTTAGTTCGGACTGTTGCAATGATTGTCATGTGCATTGTGGGAGTGAATGCTGCGAAGGTCAGTTGAAACTCAAACTTAAAGGCTCGTATGGCAAAGGAATAGTATGTCAACCGACCCTGTATGATAATAGTAAGCACGTCCCTTCGCATGCAGCTACGGGAGCGGACTTCCTTCTTGTGAGTAGGACAATAACTGCGTACAAGCCAACATAGATGACCAGCCCGTACTCGAACAGGGGGAGCGGTGAAGCATCTCTTATAGTCAAAAGCATTGAGGTGCAAAGCCGGCCTCAATTTGTATCAAGATAGTGATCTCTCGCATGGGGATGGCACGGACTCAAGCTGGACATGTATATCGCACTCGCCTTCCACGGATTGAGATATCCTCTCCCAGAGCGATCGACGCAAGTTTCCCATGCCCTCAACACAGTATTTTGTAATCCTCGACGAAATAATTCACTTGTCTGCACAGGGCCATTTTCGGTTGAGAGCTGATATGACAACTCAGGGGCAGTGTCCCAGAAGATAGCGGGTAAAGGCATGTAAATCTGGCAACGGAGAATGGACGAGTAATTCTGAATCTGTTAGCAAAGCCACATCCGGTTGGTGGGGCGGCACCGGGCCGTGTCACGCTATTCCCGATGTTGCTGTTAAGATTATCACCGATAATCTTAACAGCAACATCGGGAATAGCGTGCCAAGTAGTTCCCAGCTCTTCAACAATTATTGCTGAACCTACGATAACTGTCAACATTCCATAATTTCATAGCATCCAGCGAGAGGGAATAGCAGTTTTCGCCCGCAATACCTTACCCGAATGGCTGGTGTATTCCATCAACCTTGATCCTCAACAATGGGCAGTCAGATGAGCAAACGGGTAGCAGAAGAAGTGATAGCAGTCTGTAATGAGATTGGTGATGCAGGTCGAATAGACACTATAATAGAGCAGGATCCGACGGTGAGAGCCGATTATCCCCATACAAAACGCTTGAGTCACTAAATTTTTGTCAAGATTCGCTGTCACCTTACCAAACTATGGAATGAGATTCCAGCTTCACTACAGAAGAGAATTAGTGGAAGACAGCTCAGACGAAAATGCGACGGGCAGCATAATAACCGCAATGTCATAGACCATCGCGCATACAAAAGCCTAGAGTCCTCGTCAGGGCCAAGACTAACTCCAGGCCTCGAAAGCTATCTTAATAAATGGTATCATCAGCCAGCAGCGATTTACCATACAGTTGGCCGTGATCATGCAGGCAAGGAGTCTCACTGTGAGAACGAGACTGGGTCGGCCGACGCAGGCATAAATTCACCCCGTGTTGGACGTGAAGGAAATCCGGTGGAACGCCATTTCGATGCCATACATCATCTGCACATCTCTCGGAATGTTGATACTGTTCGATGGAGGCTACTTCTGCTTCCTCTATGCCACTTGAAGAGAAAGTTCCAATTCCAACGCCAAAGGACCGACGATGGTTGGAAGGCTTTCACAGATGTAATTACGAAGTCATCACTCCTTGCCCACAGAGCTGATATCACGAAAGCTGTCCCCATCTGGACAACTGTTGCAGAGCGATATGAGGGGATTCTGATGACTATTGCAAGAAAGGTTCGTGAGAAAGATAAAGAAAGAAATGTTTGTGATGAATCTTTAGAGAAGTTAGCTTATGTTGGGGGGTATCTTGGTTGTCTACCATGTGATGTCCCAGATTCGATGTAAGTTATCATGATGTCAAATGTCGGTCCCTTTGTCTAATGTGCCCAGTTGGGAAAAATATCTTCCCAGATCCGGTGTTGTGAATACCTTGTGCATCGAATGGCTCATCAACAGGGGCATTGAGCGAGAGGCCTCGCTTGATATTAGTGAGAGCCCCGATACTGTCATCACGGCACATACAGCATGTCAACGTGTCATACAATATCTTATCGACCTTCTCGAGCCATATTTATTTGTATCCGAGACATGTTTATTTGAACCACAGCAAAATTCAAACTATGCTGTTGACCAACCACCGCCTGAGCAGTGCAGCTATGTGCACAACAACCCTCCAACAGCAGAAAATGAGGACATCATGCAATCCAGGGTGTGTCCGGCGCAGATAAATGCTAATGGCGCACAACAAGGTAAGCTTCGATTTACTTTCCCTAGGTAACTTAAAATTAAGAGCAGGCGGGCAATATCAAAATCCCTCTAGTACAGGCGCCTTTTGATTTCCAACTCTTCAGAGCCATATTAGAACTACCCGCTAATTTCCTTTGCAGCTATAAATGATCGATATGGCCTTGCTACGGATTACGTGCCCGTTCCAACTAATTTAGCTGATATTCCTTCTGGACTTGGTGTATTAGCAGCTGCGGCCGGTAGTATACATTGTGAAGGTGAGATGCGAGATGCAAATAAAAACTTGAATTTGACACCGTTAACTGAGGTTTGAAATAGAAGTTGGTACAGGTCCCACACCTCCGGCAATCATATACTCGCTTCCGAAAAGCAACTCGGTGAACGCGATGCCATATCAGAGCGAGATGGCAGCTTTCCCACAAGGATCACAACAAGACGAAATATCAACACAATCTGATACGAATCGAAGTCTTTCCAATATGCTTATGCCGTTCAGCGACCTGGATAATGAATGTGCTGTTTTGAATATGCAAAATATAAATGACACGCCGTTCAGTGACCTAGATAGTGACTGGCCACCCATCAGTGATCTTGACATTGAATATGGGTTTGGGTATATTGCGTCAGGGTATTCAAACTAACCTGGATCATGATGTTTGTGTGGATTGCTGCTCCCCTGGCTGTTCTTCCTCTCTTTGTGTTCTCTCAAATGTCACAACCAGACTCCCTAGTCTGCCCGTTCCTTTGATGAGCAAACTATGCGGCTCCTTAACCTCTAAATAATGCGAAATTTCCCAACTGACGTGTGAATCATCATCAACGGCCACTTCTCCGAATTTGCAAAGCGGTATAATGATAGTGTCGTACGTGGTAGCAACGCGGATCTCGCCGAAGAAGAAAATACAACCGTAGAAGTTATAGGATTTCTGCATTATATCAGAAAAGAGAATCAGTGCAGAAGGGATATCATACTTTTCCATAATGTTCCTCAATCCCGGATACCAGCGCTTCTCCATCAAAAGGAGGAAATACAACAGATGCTTTTCGAGGAGGGGGGCGCGGAGACATTTCAATTGTCTGTAGATTTTTTCTTTGCATCTCTTTAGCAACTGTGGTTAACTTTTCAGGTAGCTTGAGCAGTTTCAAAACCATGGCGTCACTCAGTAACAAAAATTTTCCTTTCGGACATGTCAAGTTTAAATTTGGGATTCAGGGTAACAACAAAATGATGAAGTGCACAAGCTGATACGTTATTGTGAACTTTTGTCGAGATTGTTGATCATGAATATATGGAGGGGTATAAGTGCCCAAATTATATTAGTCCCCTCATCACGTGGGGAATGACGTCGCGCTGAAACGACAACGGTCTTTATCTTCGCATGCGAAAATGTTCAAGCTGGGTGATCTGGTCACGTGATTCGCTTTCCGCGTGGAACTTGCGTATGATGATCCGTCAACCTGGTAATATTTTGTATTCGGGGGAAGACCCCATCGTTTGATTTTCGCCGAAAAATGCTGACTGGGTTGGAAGATTCGGATACATCTCTCACAAATATCAACCACGGCCTACAGCCCGGGCGTAATCAAACAAAAATGCTACTTGGAGTTTCCGAATTCTCGTGCCATTTCCCTTCCCTCCGCCCCGGGGTCCTTGGTTCATTAAACGATAGTATTGAACAGCAATGTTCCCATTCTTCCATGAGACATAGAATATTTGCTGGGGTCCATATTTCTTGTAGATCATTTAGCTGATTTAGTATATGTGAAACTTGACTGCTAGGCCAAAAAGGACGCCCTTAGAGGCTAAGGGTCGTTTGTTTGATACACATAGGCAAGTCGGCCACTTTGTACCACTACACCAAAATTTATATGTGGTGTTACTTTCACTGTTTGTCTTAATTGTCTGTGAAAGTATTACCTCTGACATTGACATTGATGCTTCAGCTCACGGATTTCAGTCTCAAGTTTGTTGACTAGCTCATTATTTCTAGTTCATTTAAGGGAAAAGTAACTGCTCAGCTGTAGGGCGCTGGCTTATCCTGCATAACTAGCCTCTTAGGGGCAAACAAAGCATGGGGCGTTGCCGTAATATATACTATAAGCGGGCTTCCAATGTGAGGCGAAATGGATATCGGCCACACATTCCAGGTGGTGCATACTCCAATCTCCCGGAGCTGCAAAGCTCGCGCCCCTGGCAGCCGCCCGGCTGGTATAAATTCCCTTCTCTCCCCTCTCCTCCGGGAATTTCATGCATAGAGCATATAGTCTTATTCCTCCATCGCTTCCTTCTTTTGTGATAATTATGGCATCCCACACAGAAGGCACTCTAGGACCTCCGGCAGACCCCGCGGCTGATGATGGGATTAAGATAATTTGGGAATACGACAACCCGAGACCGAAAGTCCAAATTACAAACAAGGATATCATTGACGCAGTGTCGGTGCCTGGCAGACTTACACGCGACTTATGTCAACACCACCCTCCTGGTGTTATTTACCATGATCTTCTCAATTGTAATCGACCCTTCGCTGCAGCAATTCGGAAGATTCGAGAGGCTCTGGACCGGGAATTGGATATGATGAAAACCAAGAATGACATGGGCAAGCATTATTGGATGGAAGTGATCTATCGCCGGTTTTTAGGCTCCTATAGAATCGATCATGTTGGGGAAAGTGTCCTACCCGCAGCTGAAGATTCCAGCACTATGGGAGCCACACTGTCAGGAATCTCTCCGCAGGATTGGGGTTTTGTTCTTAGGTTCGCATCTTGTGATAAGAACCTTAGGGTTGCTGCTACTTTCGAAGATATTCAGCACCTTCACCGACGCGGGGCTATCTTCTTGGGGAACCATAGGGAAACGGAGACATCGGGACTTGATACACACATCGGTATGTTAGTAGAAAGAAACGATACAAATGAGCTCCACTAACAGCGTAAAACAGCCTGAATGTCCATCAAATCCCGGCCGATGATACCCACAATCGGACTGTCCCTCACGGAATCGGTTACAGCAGTGGGATAAGTGATGTAAATTTGGGAAAGAGTTTGCTTCGTTTTCTCTTCGATATTCGTTGGCGATTGGTGGCATTATAGTAGGAGCGTCACCGCCCTATTTCTATTTAGAATTAATTAAACAAAATTTTGATCCATCTCTTTAGACTATAAGTTCTTGAAGTTTCTCTTTAGTGAGGAAATTAGAAGCGAAATGAGAGGACAGAGAAGAGAGATTGTACGGGGTGATGGTGATCTTCAACCAACGGCGGGATGGTTGCCGTACATTAATCCTAAATGGGAATAGCCGGCCTTCCTCAAAATACAATTTCAATCCCACTATTTTGTTTGCGCTTATTACCATTCCGGTTCCTTGCTTAGCGGCTCTATCCGTGAATTCGCGTTGTGCATCACAGCCAAGCCGGGTCAACCCTTTGACCATAATCGTATATATCAGCATCTGTTCCCAGCGAGCTATCCTCCCTCGCAAGTATCATACATCATAACTTCCTAACAATTCTGACATAAATTAGCATACCAATTTATCTCCCTTACAACTGCTCGCACCAAAGCCAACGGTCTTTTATGCCGTCAAAATGGCGGGACTTTCACAAGAAGATCGCAACATTATTAAGAACCATCCTCTAGCCAACTTAGTCGATCATTTACGAGGCGCGCTTCAGCAAGCCGAAAAACAATATGAGTATGATGACGCTGATGAGAGCCAGAACCAGCTCTATCGAAATGCGATTTCAAAACTCCTCTCTGCTTTACAGGGAGAGGAAGCGGCGCTCAATATTCGCTCACGAATAAGCGATGGAAATGTGGCTTCTGATCTAGCAAATCTGTTTACGAGCCTTCAAAGGGCCAACTTCAGCTACAACCACTACAGGCAGCTGGTACATCTGGTCATCCAAAAGCTTCCCCCCACTGAATCCCAGAACGTCGAAACCTGGAACTTCGACGTCTGGAACGCCGTCTTTGGTCTTATTGACACCGTCTCGCGAGGCACCCCCCCCCTCCTCCCCATCCTGCATCATCGATCCAACAGACACCCTGGCTGCGCAACACTAGCAGTTTCGTCAATTCTACAGAATATCGAAAGCACGTTGACATTGTGCTGAAGGAGGAACTTGGGGAGATACATGTCGACATCCCTAGATTCTTTGACGAGTACTTTGGAGACATTCCACAACTCACTGCAGTTTCACAAGCGGTCTTGGAGGAGTGCGAGAAGGGGAACAGCCCACTTTACCGTGAAGACGAGGGCTGGAAGGGCTGGCCTGAACTTGCGGCAGAAAAAGACGTTCTGAGATGGCTGGCTAACATCATTGCTGAGCTCGTACGATTAGCCGAAGCACAAGAGCCGTCCTGGAAGATCGACCGCAGACCTCTCGCACAGCCAAGCCAGCCACTACAAGGGTCTGTCGCGGAGAGAAAGCTCGATGTCGGCCTTGTCGATGATCTGACGGCCACAGTGGACTCCAAATGTCACTGGTCACAAATCCTGGTACCAGGGGAGCTGAAGAACGACCCGAAATACGACAGGAAATCCAGTGCATGGTTGGATCTTGGCAGGTACGCCCGAGAGGTCCTCGCTGCGCAGGACACCCGTCGTTTCGTGCTCGGATTCACCCTCTGCGGGCCGTTCCTACGACTGTGGAACTTTGACCGCCTGGGCGGAATAGCGTCGGAGGAATTCAACATCAACCGGGACGGCCTTCGATTTGTGTCTGTTATCCTTGGATTCCTCTTGATGAGCCGGAAACAGCTTGGGTTTGATCCTACCATCGTCGCGACCGGGACCGAACGGTATATTGAAATTGATAGGAACGGTACGAAGGAACGGCTGATCATCGACGGGATTGTTGGACGAGCACGCTGTGTTGCCGGACGAGCCACAACCTGCTGGAAGGTATACTGTGAGACAGACAAATCACGGACGCCGCTGGTTGTCAAGGACTCCTGGCAGTATCCGGAACGCACCGAGGAAGGAGAGTCGTTGCGAGAAGCGATGGTGAAGGGGGTCAAGAATGTCGCGAGGTATTATCACCACGAGACCGTTCGCATTGACGACAAGGATGATGATGTCTTGACTATCCGAAAGGGCCTCAGTATTACGATTTCAAAAGATGAGAAGGGTGGCTTTAAGGTGAAAGTGCGGCGTAGTAGGTCTCAAAGAGGAAAAAAGAGCCAGGGCGGCACCGCCGGCCAGAAGCGATCCTCTGACTGCGTAGACACGGCATTTCCTCCTCCCCCAAGTAAACGTACCCAGTCAAGTTCTCCGTCCAAATCTGCAGGCGGCTCAGCCCCATTCAATCGAGTTCACCGCCGTGTCGTTATCCGGGATTACGGGAAACCAATCTATGAGAGTAGTTCGAAGACTACACTTCTCACTGGGCTGGCTGGCTGTATTGAAGGATACATGTCGCTCCATGATGAGGCTGGCCTCATCCAATGCGACATTTCCCCCCGGAACCTGATGGTGAATGAGGACAAGGACAACCCATCATGGCCTGCCTTTCTGATCGACCTTGACCTGGCAATCAAGGTAGAACGGGATGGGTCTTCCGGCGCGCGGGGCAAAACGGGCACCAGAGCGTTCATGGCCATCGGTGTGTTGTACGGCGAAAAGCATTGTTTCATGCATGATCTGGAGTCGTTCTTCTGGGTTCTTTTCTGGATATGCATTCACTATGAAGGTCCAGGAAAGGGAAGAGTGGTGAAGCAGTTTGAGAAATGGAATTATATGGATACAGAAGAGCTGGCCCATGCTAAGAAAGGAATTGTGGCAGATGAAGGGGATTTTCTTCGAATCGCAGAAGACCATTTTACTCCATATTATCAATCTTTTATCCCTTGCGTCAATCGATTACGGCGCCTTGTCTTTCCAGGCGGCGGACGGTGGAAGAAACCAAATTTCAAACTATCCCGGAACATGATTGACACACTTCAAGATGCACAGGATAACCCAAATGCTGTAAACTAGTAAAGATTCTGTGTATTGGTAGCGTGAATTTCTCTTTATTTTGTCTTTTAATATAGCATCTTTGACGAAGAGATTGATTTTCTGGAAAGTCATACGAGGTGTACTTATGAGATTGTTGGAATGCCGCAAGGCCCAAATAAGTTATATGATCCTACATTGAGGTGATGATAGTTGAGCTCTAATTGATACTAAATAGAATTAATGATTGCTCTTGTTCGTGGCGAGTATGTCCACTCCACTTAAGTCGGCTTACTAAATCGCTAAATGATCACAGGGATGAAATATAGGCCCCAGCAAATATTGTATGTTCTCAATGAAAAAAAGGGGAATATGTTTGAACACTAATAAATATCCTGGAGGTGGCCGCAGTCCAAAGGTATGTTGGTTTTCAGAAGCTTTTTAACGCACGTTATGATAAACTGCAGCCACGGTAGTGAACCGAGAAGTAACCGTATGACCTTATATCCTATTAGCACCACAAATAACTAGTTCGTTTTGAATCGTAGATGTACATAGTCGGTAATAATCACATTCCCCTAACCTGCGTTCCTTGTACTTATTCTCGACGTACCTTGCTGAACGGTCAGCAATAAAGCCCACTGTATATGGAAATAATGCTTACCGGCACTCGAATGTTCCGCGCTGCATCCCGATCTTCTTTCACAGAGGCCCGTAGATCGACAGCATCATATTCGCCTCGAGTATCGTGGACATTCGCTCAAGTATTTCAATCATTTCAAGCGCCTGGCTATGGATCTCCATGATTTCGTCTCGCCGAGACGTATTGCCGCCGCCCTTGATGTCTGAGACGGTTGATGAAGATCTTCGCGCCCCATGGTTGGCATTCGGCATTGCGGTGAATGCTTTAAAACTTCCTCTTGCAGGTGAGAAGAGCGACGGGGTTTCTGCTGAGGTGCGAATTTCTTGACGATTTGCGGTGTATGATATATTACGGTTTAAGAATATACATATAGATACCCAGAACCGAGGAGGCTTTTATACTTCTCTCCGGATCTAGACAGGATAGACGAAACGGAAATGGGTCGAAGAAAAACCCAAAAGCGAGAGACAAAGAAAGGAGGGGGAACCCAAGCAAACAAAGACACAGACAAAGGAACACACACAAAGAAAGTACCATACCATGGGCCCATGGGCAGGCATGATAGAACTATGGGCTGTAATGTGATAGGCGATGTCAATGGAGCTCGTGGGCCGGAATCAAATATGCCAAGCAAGCAAAAGATCAAACAAAGGGATCCAAAGCAAACAAGCAGACAGTTAAGACAGGCAAAAGTACGGAACAAGTCAGAACCGAAATTCATATTGGCATGTTACACAGAAAAACATTCTAACTAATTGATTTTGATTTTACAATCTTGCGTCCACCATCCCTGCGCGATCCCCTTTTCTGCTTGAAACGCATGCGGCCCGCCAGAGTCGTCGGTGAAGGCCGCTCATCCTTCCACTCTGCATGGAAGTTTTTGACCAGCTCCTCACAGCCCGGGATCAGATCGCTTTGCGGTTGCCAAGTAGGCCACCATGCGACGCGGTACTCCAGGAGCGGCTTGCCCTCCCACATGCGGATCCGAGAATCTAGTATCCTTTTGACCCGCCACTCCTGTGTCGCACCGGCGCGGCCAACCGAGATTTGAGGCCGACCCCCTGGATGTGGAGAGACGTCGACGTGGGATGCGTCGGCGGAAGTAACCCCTTCATCCACGGTAAGAAGGGGAGGGGTTTCTGCATGTAGAAGATCAGCGGGAGAACGCGGGACGGTAAATTGAAGCTGGCGGGAAGCTGACCTGGAACTTCTCGGGGAGTCAACGAGGCTCCACCATCATCGACCATCCTGTCTAGTTCGTTACTTTGATGGATGGGCGCCTGACACGCAGGCAGCGGTGGCGGGGAAGTCTGTCCACCTGCAGACTCGCTTGTCGGTTCACCACCGTGGCCTATCTCCGTCGAACCATCTACCACAATGGGGCCATCTGAAATAGGGCCGAGGTTAGCGGATGGAAAAGATGTATCGTGAGCGAGTCAAGAGACAGACCTCTACTTCCACCCGACCGGCATGTGCGAAGGCGGGCTTCAGTGGCACTTTCCACAGACGTATCCGCCTTGACAGGCATACCAAAGCGGTCGCTGGCAAAACCGCTCATGTTCGACCTGGAAGGGATGGTGGGACGCTCGTCGGCGTTCCTGCGGTTCCCGCCGAGTGGTTGGGGCCCGTCGTCCGACGAGAACTCCTCCAAAATCCTGTCAAAGTCATTTTCTGGAGTTTCGGGTGGCTGGGGCCGTTGGGCTGCAGGGCGAGAAGAGATGGGAGATGTAACAGAGGGGAACAAGCGGGGAGGCAAAGGGTATCTGAGCTGCTGCGAGGGACATAATAAGGGAGCGAAAGTGTCGCTGGAAGGGTTGGATCTATGTGCTGGGGGTTTAGGGAATGTGGAGAGTGCGGGGAGTGCGGGGAGTTCCGGGCTTTGCAGCTCGGTTGCACTCGTGGGATTTGGAGGTTGATAGAATTGGATGTTGTCCATGGTGACTGCGGCCATGGCTTTGCTCTCTGATTTTGGGTTTCGGGGACGCCTTGAAAGCCTTGATTCTTGTTCTGCGACGGATGCTTTTGGGAGGGGAAAATCCAGCGCTTTTAAGGACAAACTGGAAAAGCTCCTCCATCGTCAGAGTGTCCAGAGTTCAGGAAAATCTCGTGGATAGATCCCAGCATCTTCGGAAAACGCCTCGCCTCCTCTTAGCACCGGGAACCAGCTGCAAAACGGTAATCGATCGCCATGCAACACACGAATGTAATGTTCGAGCCAGGGTTCCTCCGGACCACACTCTTGACCAGGCCTGAGATAAGGACCATCGAAAGTTCACCGTCGACCACACACCCGGAAACGAGCCAGACAAGCCTGCGTAATCCAACGAAGATGAACGCACAATGTGCTGGGCGCCGACGCCGTTGGATCATACAGGAGGACGGCCCCTCAGCTGCAAGCAGCTCAGGGTCAAATCTGCCGACGTCCCTCGCCAATCACCGGAGTCGTGGGCCTGGGCGTAGCACACGATGCGAGGACGGAATACCGTGCTCGAGTACATGGATCCCAGGGCCAACATTTCAGAGCAGCCAATACAATCATCGATGCCAGCTGGAGGCTCAGCGAAGGCGGTATTTTGCGTCCACACCCTCCCACGCCACCTGGTAGCGTCCTGTCATGTTCCTCGTAATCTCGCTGCGTTGCAAGGGAGGGGAAGGGGGGCTCTTCGGGTCCACGTAATCTCAAATTTCGCCGGAATGAGGGATTTTTGCTATTGGCCAAGAGCACAACGAGCGTGCACCCGTAATTGTAAACAAGCCTCCCATGCTACACCCCAGTGTCCAACCGAGAGTCGCTACGCCGCGAGCGGGATGCTGGACCATAGCAATCTCGGGTTTCGCCGTCGTGAGGGATTTTCGCCATTGGTCAAGTCAACGGCATAACGGGTCTGCGCCGACAATTGCAGGCGCACCCCTCCCCACGTTGCACCGCAGTGTCCAGCCCAATCTCGCTACGCCGTCGGCAGGATGTTACATCCACGCAATCTCGGATTCCGCCGACATGAGGGATTTTCGCCATTGGTCAATGGCATAACGTGCACCGAATCGTAGTCCAAACGGAAAGAGGAGAAGGGTGAAGCAAATGTGAAATGTATCACAGGACTAACAGGGTAAGCCAGAGCAGAGCGACCGAAAGGGAAGATGTCGATGAGCAAGAGAGACACGGGGTGGGTGAGTGAAATATCCGGCGAGTAGCGCCTATTGTCCTCGAGAAGGGGAGTAGTGTAATTTTGATCTTTAGATCTACATGGCCTGGCCTTCCAAGAAGGTTGAAAAAAGGGCAAGGGTCGGGGCTGCAGGGGAGGTTTGGAAGGGGATGGGGGTTGGGGGGGGGACGCAATGGCGAAACGGTCCGGCAAGGGAGATCGGCAGATATTGCGGCAGGCTGAGAAGGGGAGAAAGAGGGAAGGGGAAGAGGGAAGGGGAATGGGGACGGGAAGAGTGAGACGAGAGGAGGAAAATTGGGAAGACGGAAGGTGCGTGGGCGAAGAGGGAAGAGGAGCGATCTTATATAGATTTTTGGAACCAAGTCCGTACGAGTCGATGATGTAACTCCAAGCGGCGAGGTGGAGGGGCGCCAAACCCGAAGGGGCGACGGCAGGGCCGACGCGGCCAATGGACGGGGCCGGCGGAGACCAGGCCATGCCCGTTCGGGAAGCGCAGCGAGGGGGAGGGGCCGGATGTGGCCGCGTACTCACCGTCCGATTGTTTACTACTTTATCATCTTGCTCTTGAATGCATTGATTCTTCAGAATTTCAGCTACTTTCTGAAGATTTTCAATATCATTCATTTTCTGTTGCAGTTGCTCTTTTTTTCTTTTTTTTATAAGTTCTATATCAGGGATTTTTTCAAGAAAAATATCATTTTCTCAAATTGATGACATCATATTTACAGAAGCAGGTGAATTTGACATAATTCAGACTATTTTTTCTACTAGTGATAGTAACTAGATTAGATTTTTCTAGAGAATCTAATAAACTGATATTGATTTTTAGAGATAAATCAATTAAATCTTCACAGACTTCTTTCTTGTGCTACAAAGTGAAAAGAAAAGATTTGATTTCAATAAATAACAAGTTATTCAGTTGAAATGACAGTTTTTAAGAGAAAAATTGACAAAATAAATCAATTTTTTACAGAGAAATTGATAAAAACTATTCAGAAATATTCAATATTCTAAATTTCTCCCCACATATCAAGTATGCAGCTCAAAATTGAGATTATTTTCAAAAACTGAATTAGTCACTGAAGTAAAGAAATATAAATTTGTGTAGAATTTTCTTGATTTATTTACTCAGAGCTAAATCAAGAAAAACACTCTAACTCTTGCAAATTTTGTCTTTTTCAATTTAAAAAGCTTCTCAAAATTTCTGCTTGAAATAGGCCCCACCTCAAATCAAGATTGTATTCCTGAAATATCAATATGAATTAATACTGAATAGATTTTCTTTTCTATTCAAATGAATCTCATATATTTTACTAGATAGCTCTTAATAAATGTAATTTATTAAGTCACACAGATGAGTATGCAAATGAAGAATCAACAGACTAAATCTGTACTATTTTCTTATATAATAATATATATATATACAAGTATGTATATATATTACTTGCAGGGACCAAGCTATTTTTTAAACACTGATATTTCCACTTTTTCTTGTTCCATTTTGTAGAGAGGGTAGGTTTCAGGGAATTTCTGATTGAAGAGTAGATCACGTGTGATCTGTGCTGAGGTATTTTTTTGTCACTTTTCTGCCGGGCGAGGTAGGGCGGTACAGGGAAAAGACTTGACACTGGTGCAAAGAAACATGGAAATCAATCAGAGTTTTCACACAGATTTTGACAATGAATTGTTCAGAAAGAGATGGTCGGAATGAATTCAAAATTGAGACAGTTTATAATATCTGGTTTGTTCTAGCTTCTATCAAAATTCTATGTAAATTGGGCCGAAACTGATGAAGTTATGTGATGAAGTGTGATTTTCTTTTCTCTTAGAGATTGCAAACATGTTTTTCTCAATAGCTTCATCAACTCACGCTCAATTTTAATAAAAAGTGAATAAATTGCTTTCTCAAACAAGAGCTTTCAAATGAATGTCTTTTCGTCTTCTAATTCGAGGAATTGGGCTGGTTCGGGGGGTATATACCAAAAGAATCAGTTAGATGGCTGGATATAATTCTATAAGACTTTGGCATAGTAGCTTTTCTATTTGGTTTTGCAAGAACTATACCAGTTGCTTGTCTCCAGCATTCAGAGTGATACTCATTCTTCATTAGTTGAGAGAATAATTCAAATAATTCATTTTTCAGAGAATGAATGATTTTTTGAATGATTAAATGATTTATAGTATCAGGTCCTGCAGCTGTTTTTGTAGAACTTGTAAAAACAGCAGTTTCAAGTTCATTTCTAGATAGATCTGGCCAAGCCCATCTTGAATCTTCAATATATTCACTTATTGAACTATATTGTTCAGATTGAGGTGGTTTTTGAAATAGAATTTTCATAAAAGCCTGACATTTTTGTTCAAAGAATGAGCAATATATTCCTCATTTTCTATTTTATATTTTAGAGATGGAAGCTTTGCAACCAGATTTAGACTTTGTATATTTAAAAGCTTTAAATATTTCTTTTTCCTGTGCATTCTCAAGAAATTTATTCCAGCAGCTAGTTTTAGCTTTTTTAATTAATGTGAAATATTCATTTCTTATTCTTTTATATTCTTCATAAGATATGATATTCTCTTTTCATTCTTTTTTTATTTTTGCTAGATTCTTTATTTTTTCTGTTATTTCTTTCTGATCATCAAGATTTTGAGAATTCTGAGAGCTTTTTCTTTGATATAAAGTTTTTAATGCTTCTAATATAATTTCAGTTATTATATTAGTTCTACTTTTTAATATTATATCTGTTATTATTATCTTTTCATTTCAATTTGATAATTCTTCTTTTTTTTCAAATTTTAACTCTTCAATTCTCTTATCAATTTCAGACCATTCAGCTTTTTCAAAATTATATTAATTTAATAGTAGAGAATTCTCACATGTTTCTTTTCATCAATTTCAATATTAAATTGAATAACTTCATGAGCAGATTCTGATGTTTTTCTGAATTAATAAATCAATTATAGATCTTGTTTTCAATCAAATTTTTTTGATAGAAAGATTAAGTCTATAATTGATTTCTTCATTAAGTTGTTTCTAAAGAAGGTCTGTCTATCAGTTTCATTTATAATATCTAATTCATGTTGTAGAGCTCACTCTACTATTTTCTCTGATCTTATTGAATAATCACATTCAGAATTCCATCATATATGATGTGCATTGAAATTATCACATATAATAGTATTTTTTTCTGGACTTAAATTCAGCAGTTCTCTGTCAATTGTCCATGAATTATCATTTACTTTCAGTGATTTTTCATTATAAATATTTATCAATTGAAGTAGAACCTTTTAGTTAGATATTTTTCTATATTCAATACTGCACAAGCTACTTGTCAATCATTTGATAGTTACCATCAAATTCTTCAATAAGACAGCTGGAAAATTTCATATGCTGAAGGTTCAATTTTCATGCAAGATGTGAGAAGATGATGCCATAGAGAGCACACTTTAAATCTATCATTGCTCTAGTGAAGTGTATGCCATTCAAGATAGTATCTACATATATTGAGTCTCTAATTATTTTCTTCTCAAATTTCTTCCATCTCTTGACTGCTTGTTTCTCTGTGGGCCTCTGTGAGTGATTTTTGGCAGAGACTACTCTTTTTCTGACTTCAGAGAGCTCTCTCTTGAGCTACTGTTAAAACTACTCACTCTTGACTGAGGCTGAGGGCGGCTTTGGCGGGGTTTCAACATGAAGGCTACACTGGCGGCCTTCACAGGGTGCTGCGCGGGCTTGTAAGAGCAATCTGTGACCATGTGCTCTGATGTCTCACAGCAGAAGCACAACCTCTTTTTCTTTCTTCTATTCAGCTTCTTGAGATCTACTCATGCAGTGTATTATATCTCTTGTTCTTCTTCTTGACAGTTCATGCTGATATGAGCTTTCAGTTCATGACATTCTGTGATTCAGAAGAAGTCTGGAGAAGACTTTTTCAGAGTTTTTTAAGTGAGATATTTTGATATCAATTCAGCTGACTTTTTTCAGACTTATTGAAGTTCTTCATGCAATCTGTAATTCTTTTCACTTGATTCTTGAATTCATCATAGAACTTCTTTTTATTCAAGCTCAAGAGATTTTTTTTTTAGTTCTCAATTGAAGACTTCTTTCAGATAGTCTTTTTTAATTAAGTCAGTCTATTCATGTTCATCAGTCTCTAGAAGCAGTTACTTCAGCTCAATTAAAAGTTTATTAAAATTTCTCTTTTCTTATTTCAGTCTATTCAGTTTGTTCAAGACTTTCTGCTCATAGACTGTGTCAGCAAATGTTGACTTCAGAAGCTCGAGAAACTTCTTGATAATAAATCTATTAATTTCAGAATACTGATTCACTCAAGAGTGAATTCTTGCTGATGCTTTGTCTTTCAGTCTTTTAAAAGTATATCACACTTGAGCTTGTTCATTTTCAATGATCTGTCCATCAATCATGATCTTGGCTTTGAGGTTGCTGAGGAACTGTGAGAAATAGAAGAGATTATTATCATTATAACAGACAGAGTCTGAAAGACTTGCTTTTAATCATTTTGATTCAATAGAGAGAGAGATAGTGATAACTTCAGTTAAATCTGAAGTTTTAATGATTATTTGTTACTTCTTGAGTTCTTGTCATTGATTCTGTAGTTTCACTTGTTGAGCTGTCAGTCTTTTCTTTATCTAGAAAAGCTCTGCAAGCTTCTCTCTAGTGAGATTGATAATTATTTCTTTATTCTGTAATTTATAATTATTTATAACTAACACAAATTCATCTTCATCTGATGAAGTCTTAAAGATGATCATCAGAGTTTTTATTCTTATAAGTGCAGAGATTTCTTGCTACTCTGTCACACTGTGATTTATTTAAAAAAATGAGTTTA